>OY282640.1:48946479-49553979 GCA_958299015.1 Tetanocera ferruginea | reverse complement strand
TTTTGTGCTTTTTATTCGTTCAACAGATTTTTATCACCGGAAAATATTTTACTAAAGCTTATAGCACACGCAGAGATAATAATTTTGCTCGATGTTATTGAAAACTGAAAAATAATTTTGATTAATTTTATGCAATGTAGTGTGAATTGGTCAGTAATGAACACTAAAAGAGCAAAATATGATTTAAGCCACGTATAGTTTTCGTTTAAATATAATTTTGTGATGTGAGCCAAAAGTGTAGCTCTTATTGAGGAGTAACTAAAAAAAATCAGAAAAATAAATAAAAATTAAACAGTTTTATGACTGCTTGTTTCGATTTAAATCATAGCTGTTCAATTATGTTTAGTAATTGTATTCATTACTAATTAGATTATTTCCATACAAAAAGTTAAATAAAAGATTAAGTACGATTCTGAACTGTTTAGCTCAATAATCAAATGAATACGATTACAAATAATCGAATTATAATAACGATTACTTAAGATAGCTTAAATAATCAAAAAGTATCAAAAGTAATAAAAAACGAAACCGACTAATGTTTGATTATTTTAGGTATATTTTATTTTTATACCTTAGCTAAAATCATAAAACAATCAAGAAGAATCGAAAATAATCTTTAAAAATTGTCGGATTATATTTGTTGATTCATTTTTATTCTTTTCGATTATTTGCGTAATTTCGAGTACTCGTGATTACGATTTGATTATTTTTAATCGTAGTTATTTGATTAAAATTTTCAAAATTTTAAGATTTATTACGAGAGATCATTATATCAAAACAATTTCAAGGATAAGCTTAATCAAACTGTATACGTCATTTTTTTGTTGCTACTGTCCGGCTCAAGATGACTACAATCGACAACAGACACCTCGACCATTAATATAGCAGTTATCACAATATCACAGTGATATCAAATTGATATCAGAAATTTGTTTCATACTCATTATCTACATAATTTTAAAACCAAACTTGCCCAGGCTGGAAAAGGTTAAGAGTCATGAATGGCCCAAAAAGAGCTGGCAATTCCAAGAAATTTGTTGATGCTTCACATTCGGTGATTGAGAACAACATTTTATTTAAACTAGTATCGCCTGGGGTCGTAATTCGACCAATTTATTCTTTGCCTATTTATATTTATATGCGAGATGATTAAAATAAGTTCGAGGCTAAAACTCTTAATTGATTAGAAATATAAAGCTATTTTCATTAAAAAAAATTATTTTTTTTTATTTAATTATTTTTTTCAAAAACTGAAAAAAAAACATGTTAAAAAAATTTAATTTCGTCAGAGAAATCATAGGGCGTAGCCTTGATTTTTTGATGGCACGGACAGTTTATTAATTTAGTGTCAAGACAAAATTCAAATTCTAATATAGACTTTGAAAGAAAATCAAAAATGCAATTTAGAATTTTTGTTTTTTTACAACAAAAATCATTTTTATCCCATATTTTAAGAATAAATAAAATTTAATGGTCTTTTATTAAAAGGAATAATTTATATATAAACCAACCAAAAACGGTATTATTTTCAAAAAATTTTTTAAGTTAACTGATAAGACTTAAATACAAAAAAGAAATAAATAAAATTTATTCACAGATGGCGGAGTTATTGGCTTCAGAAATGAGAATATTCAATTTGAGACAGTTTTTTTTTTCTCTCTATTGGCATTTAGAATAAATAACTACACGGTTAAAAATTTTGGACTACTTTTTAATCTTAAATTTGGTTTAAAGGAATTTTTAATCCTTAAAGTACTATTTTTTATTCCATATTTTAGTTTAATTATTTTTAATCCAAAAAAAGTTAAAGTTTAAGACTATTTTTGAATTACAATAGCTGAATTACAATGCAGCAGTCGCAGTGTCAGTCGCTGCGGCAGTGATCAGCTGTTTCGAATTTTACTGCCTGCAAATTACAATTTAGCAGTGGCAGCGTCAGCATCAAAAGCAGTGAATGTGGAATTTTTCTTAGTAGTTTAATTAATTGCATGTTGGCAGTGAATTAAGAAACAGGGCTAATATCGGCATACTGCCACTGCTGCTATGTAAGTTTCACCATTGAACAACAGTATTCCTCAAATAACAGTTGATCAAAAATCTGAACCAAAATATTATTATATACATTATTACAGTAAACAGTGTTAAAACCTTTGTGGATTAAATGATGTAATCCTTTTCGGATTACAATATTTTAAACCGTTTTGGACTAAAATCTAATCCTTTTTGGATTATAATATTTTAAACTTTCTGTGGATTAACAATTATTCCTTTTTGGATTAAGAAATTTTAAACTTTTTGCAGATTAAAAATAAATCCTTTTTGGATTGAAAAATTTAAAACTTTTCATTGGATTAAAAAATAATCTTTTGTTGGTCGTGTCCTATATGTAATCCAAAAAAGTTTAAAATTTAGTCCAAGATTTTTAACCGTGTAACGACAATATTAAGAAAATTCATTAAAAATACTTTTGGTTAGAAATTTGTTATAATTATATCAAATTTGAAAAAAAATTTAACAAACTTTCAGAAAAAATTAGAAGAATTGAAAAACCTTTAAAATTTAAAAAAAGATATTCACTTGGGAAGTCAAATTTTTGAATTCAAAACATATTTTTTTACAAATTTTACAATTGACGAATGGATAAATTTACATTTTTTTAAGAAATTGTTACTTTTAAAAAAAATTCAAATTCGACCAACTCAAAAACTCTACTCCAACCAAATTTCATATTAATTAAAGAGCGGGTTTTTTCTCAAAAATTTAATTTCTCTCAGAAGGTTGGGAACCCCCTCTATCAGATATAGCATTTATATATACATTCTGCACATCTGGGCAACATAGCCTTTCGAATGATATAAGTTTCATTTATTTTGAGTTTTAATTAATACCAAAAAAGCGTACGACAAACTTTAATGTTCACGTATTAATATATAAGATAATTAGAATAAATTTTAGAATAGTTTTTTCTAAAAACTGTATTTTTGACTCTTTTTAACCGACTTCAAAAAGGAGGAGGATCTCAAGTTGGTTGGTTTCTCGGTTTTTTTTTTTATTTTTTTTTGTGAATGTATGTACATTAGGGCGTATCGAATTACATTTTTTTTCGAATATCACATTCTAAGAGGTCTCAAAAGTTTCATGTAGTTGTCAAGATCTGCCAAAAAAAAATTTATGAAAATAAAAGGACATCTTCCTGCCCCGCAAGGACAAAGTTGTTTTTTGAGAGAAACAGTAAAAAATAAGGATCATAAAATGCATTGATTTTTGTAAAAAAAAGCTACATATGTCTAAAGGAAAAACTTTAATTACAGTTAAACTAGCAATTTCTTACCGAAGACGATGATACTCACGATTTTTATCCACAGTATCCTGTTTGAAGGATATTCGAAGCGAAAGTTTTACTCGAGATGGCGCATAACTTTTGATTGTAACCATTGAGTCTAAATTTTTATGGCATTTATTATAGTGTTAACGTATTTCTTAAATATGATGAATTAATAATTTGTATAGTTTTTGCATATCAATTCTCTTGTTTTAGAGAAATGTATTATAGAACGCAATTTCAAAAAAAATTTCAAAAAATAAATATGATCTTTTTCAAAAAAATTAATATTAGATCACGGGCATAAGAAGTGGTGTCGAAGATAATTTTTTCAATTTGGATTTTTCAAATATTTCTGTACATGACCCTACCTTAAAATATGTATTTAATATGCCATCTTTAGACCACGATTTTTTTTTATATTTTAATAATTAAAAAAATTTTTCTTCGTATCATCAAATTTCTCAATTTGAGTTATATCTTCTTTATGGTTATAATATCGTTAAAATACATTTTATGCCATACAGTCGGTCTCAAAAGACTAAACAATTGTTTTTAAAATGTGTTTTAATGAAATTCTAACCATAAAGGGGACATAAATCAAATTGAGAAATTTGATGCTTGGAAATAATTTTTTTTAAAGTATCGAAATAGAAAAAAAAATCGTGGTCTTAAGCTGATATACTAAATAAATATTTTTATTCAGTATCATGTTCAGAAATTTTCAAAAAACTCAAATTGAGAAGATTATCTTCGACACCACTTCTGAATCACTTGTCATAAAATCTTATATTCATTTTTTTGAAAAAGTTAAAAAATGGCGTTCTAGTATACATTTCTCTAAAACAAGAGAATACAAATACAAAAACTATGTAAATTATTAATTCATGTTACTTATGGAATACATCAACACTATAAACAGTACCACCAAAATTTATAACCAATGCTTACAATCAAACGTCTTGTGCTATCCCAAGTACAACTTTCGCTTCAAATATCCTTCATACAGGATACTGTTGGTAAAAATCATGAGTAGCACCGTGTGTGGCAAGAAATTGTTAGTTAAACTGCATTATTACTTTTGCTTTAAAACAAGTGTGGATTTTCTTAAAAAAATCATAGCATTTTAAGATCGTTATTTTTTATTGTTTTTCTCAAAAAACAACTTAGTTCTTGCGGGGCAGGAAGATGTCCTTTATATATTGTAAAATTTTTTTTGGGTGATCTTGACAAGCCTATGCAACTTTTGAGACCTCTTAGAATACGATCTAAATTTTTCGATACGGCCTAATGTACATCGATTACTTCTAAAGTACTTGACCGATTGCCTAAATTTTTTGTCAACATAAAGAGACCATCAACGCGGAGGTGCTCGTTTATAAAAGTGCGCAGTATATCTCCACTAAAACAAAAGATATATAATTTGGTGATATTTCGTTTGATGATCTCTTAATTATAGCTCCGCTACAACACATAACACGATAGTAGTTGATATACCGTTGGAACATTTTATATTTTTTCTAAAATACAAAATTTTTAATTTTTTATCTTAAGGTGTGTTGTTTAGATTCTGGATTAATAAAAATAGACAAGTGTAAAAAGTGTAAAACACCCTGTATTTTGAAGCAGCATTGAAAGCTCATATAGAAATTATATTGGGTTTTCCGGATCCTACATTTTTAGACTAGTATTATTTATTTAAGCATGTCTGAATTTTAGAGCACTGCTTTTATTTTGATCACAGCTGTAACTAAACAGCAAAGATGCACAAAGTAATGATTAATTTTTTATTATATGAAATATTTAAACTTTCGTTGGAGTCGAAAAATTATTTTCGAAATATAAGCACGAACTTGGAGAATAAAAAATATAATTCTTATAAAATATAATATTGCAATAATTCTTCTAAAAAATAAAATCCTTCAATAACATTCAATTCATGCTAGGATTTAATTTGGTTTTAACAGAGTAACAAAAAAGCAGGTAAGATCAAAATAAATACAGTCCACCCGCGCTCACCAACTGGATTAAAGAAGTAATTTTACAAATCAATTATTTTCATCAATAAAAACTATACCATCTTCAATCAAAGAGTCGATGCTCTCAATAAATGAAATTAAAGTAGGTGGAATTTTTGAGGATTCTTCTAGATATAATTCTTCAACGAATTCCAATTTGACCCATTCCGGATACACCTGAATCTAATGCAAATAAATTCGCCTGGTCTTTGAGACAGTACCCGTAAAGGCTACTCCCGTGCAGCACCAAGTTCAGTGTTTTTGTAAATATGCTTCCTTAGAATTGATTAATTTTTATATAACTTTTTATTCCAATTTCTTTTAAATAAAATACAACCAATGTTTAAGAGTTCAGAATATGAATGAATTAAGATAATATGTCCCATTTTCGGATTTTTGGTATTCTATGCATGATGAAGGTCTTATGTGTACAGCGCTTTAGAATTTTGCGACCGATCAACTTCATTCATTCATGTCTTCAATTCATAGATGGTTTTTGTTCTCTGCTCTGAACAAAAAGTAGAACCGCCAGGTGCATTTATGATGACAAAAATGGCATCCAAATAATTTTTTTTTAAAAGTCAATAGCATGAAAAATAATTTTTTGTATACCGAGGATTCTCATCAAGTTTTCCAATTATCAAATCAGAAACAAATCACCGAAAATAATATGAACGATAAAAAAAAGAAGCAACTGCCGAAAAGCAAGTCATGCAAAATAATGCACTTAGTAACAATGAAGATGTCACGTACATAAGCGCAACCAAAGGGGGGCTTTCGGGGTTTAAACCCCCCCAAAAATTATTGTAGTACTAAGTAAAATAGTATTCAATCAAAGTGAGTCACATGAAAAGCAATCACACGTTTTATGAAATGAGTGAGAACCCCAAATGTATATTTCAAATCTGCTAAATTAGTCTTATTTTATTTTTTCAGACTGCACATTAAGCCGGATCGATTTTGTATGGACCCATTAAACCACATAGCGGACTCGGTTTAGTTTCAAATTAGTAATGAAACCGAGAACTCGGATTAGATATCTCGTATTCGATTCGAGTTCGAAACGAGTCCGCAATCTCGTAAAATAAATTAATTTTTATATACATATCTGCAATTAATCATCGCAACATTGATTTTTTTGTTTTTAAATTTTTTAAAAAATAGAGAAAAAACACTAAAAGCAATAAAAAAACAATGATACATTTTTTTGCCTGAGCTGGGAGTCGAACCCACTTCCTCAAACGTTTGTTTTCATAATCAAGTAAATTACGCCGCTTCTAAACAACAATTGCGATAGGCTAGTGGATAACGTAGGAGACTGGCATCCGGGAGACGCGGGTACGAATACTGAACATGTATTTTTTTTTTTTTTTTTTTTATTTTTTAACAATAATAATTTTATAATCTTTTATAAGACACGCGTAAGACACGAATATATTAAAAAAATTTAATTTAAAAACAAAATTGCTAAAATTATTCGAAAACGATTTGCTAATGTTGAAATTCTCGCTTCGGTAGTGATTCGATTATGATAAAAAATCTCGTTTCGAGAATGAAATGTGCATTTCTCCCGCCATTGGGTTCATTAGCAAAACATTTTCGAACTTCGTTTTCGAAATAAATATCCGAGATCTCGGATTCACCTCGAATTCGAGGCAAATTCGTTTGGTTTATTGGGGAGAAAAAAAAGTGAGCCGGACACCGACTCAACTGTAAGAAGTACTCTCAAAAACTAGAAAATATTTTTTTTAAACACCTATAAAAAAAATTTATTTTTCTTGAAACTCAAATGAATTTAAGATTATTGGAAAAGTACTGAGCTCTTCTTTTTTTTTGGTGTATCGTATGGTGTTGTTTAATCAAAACTGAGTACTATGAAAAATGCGTTTTTTTATAAGTGTTAAAAAATATAAATATTCGAACATCATGAATTTTGTACTGGAGCGCTATCTGGCGCACATTTAACTAAAAAATGGTTAAAAGAAATCGATTTGCGTACCTAAAAACTCATATGTGCCCACTACTAATATATATACCCATCAAAATTTGCCGAAATCAAACAGTAATTATGGCAATTAAATAATAATTGAGCTGAAGGAAGCTTTTGAATATCGATTTCTCACATTTTATATAAATTTAAATTCATGTGAATATCATGAAAAATACATATTCTACACGTTTTTAAAACAACGTCTTTTCGAAAATGACAAAATATGGATTTTTTTGGGCTCTCAATAGAGTTTGCAAACACAAAAAATTTTCCAAAATTTTTTTAGTGTACCATGAAAATCTTTAGTTTTTTTCTTATCTTGATGCATTCTGAAGAAAATAGTTTATTATTAAAAAGATTCTGACGACTTGAAGGGTTGTTGACAATACTTCGATTTGAGTTATCTTTTCAACTTCCAGCATGGAGGAAACTTGAAATATTTGGAAATAAATTAATTCAAAAGTAAGACATAGTTAAAAAGCCTAAATTTGAGGAAAATCGGTTGAATCACTCGCCACTGAAAAAATCAAAGAAATTTCCCGTTAAATTGTTATTTTTCGTCCTTTTTTAAACATCGATAACACAAACTCTACAGAATGAAGCTTATAGTGAAGTCATGAGATTTATTATCAAAATAATTTCGATTGACTTCCGAAAGTGGAGAACAAAATTTATAATTTCTAATTTTCCATCGTTGTTTTCAAAATCCGTTTCATAAAATTTCTCTAAATTTTTAAATATTATCCGATATTAAGGAATTATGGCTTATTCGGTAAAAATATGTTGATTTAATTTTTTTTCTGTTCGCCCATCCAGTGGCATAATATAGATATACGCCTTATTCATAATACTTCCATTGGATTTTCAAAATCAGTTTCATGAAAATCCCTCAAAATTGCGCAAATATTATTGCGTTAAAAATATATTATTTCGATTTCTTCAGCATTTGCGCATTGGACAAGTAATACCAAACGATTTTTTCAAATTTAGACACTTGTTTTTCATCCCACCCAAGGTGTCAGAAATTTAGCGGTTTTTACTATCGGAATTGAGCATAATTAGTGCTCACTAAAGGACGAATTTTATAGCTAGTGCCAGCCAATTGGGTATTTTTACAACGAAGTGATGTTTGGATGAAAAATTTTCACTGCACTCAGTAAAAAGTTTCTCGGAATAAGTAAAAAGACATAATATTTAGAGAAATATGTTATAGAGTTTGCTCCAGAGAATGCTTTTCTCTAAATGTTGTACTAAAAAAACCCCTAAAAATGATAAAAAGCATCCATGAAAAAGGGAAATACATAAAAATATATCGTTTTTAGAAAATAAGACTTTTTTATTTTTGAAAAAAGATTTCATTTTATGGAAGAAAATACTTCGCACAACGAATTTTTTATCAAAATTTAGTAAAAAATTTTTAATTTTCCTTAAATTTTTCTCTATAAATGAGAATTTTTTGTGCGAGAAAAATAGTTATCATTATTAGAGACATTGAAATATTTCCATTTCACACAAGTGAAGAAATATTTATTTGAAAATTTATTCTAATTGAATTATCGAAAATAGAGAAATTTTTTATCGGAGAAAGGTAGGTATTTTTTTCTGAATGTGTGGGGAGAAAAACAATTGAATTTTTGCTGACTTTATTGGCACCCGAGTCAAAATGAAAATATTTTAGCTTAAGTCTTATAATTTTCGTACAACTGTCAAATAAGAAAAAAATCAATTAAACGGCCTGCAACTGGTGCTAGCAAAATATTTTAGCCGAACAGATCCTAAACAACGTAGAAGCCAGTTTATTTTAAAACGACCGCTTTCACTGCTGTTCACCTTCTGTACGGATAGAATGTCCTGACAGTGACCGTTTAAGTTAAAAAAAAAAAAAAAAATATGGTGCTGGTCATGCCTGAAGTTTGAACAAAGAATCATTAGTGCAAAAATTGAACGCACTTACCGCTACAACTCAGCCGCTGTAATTATGTAAAATTGTTTTATATGTAAGTTCTACATTTGATAAAAGCTCCCCCCCAAAAAAATACCTGGTTGCGCCCCTGGTCATGTATGATCATGTATGAAGCATAAAGATATGGGGATACAATTTTTTTTAAATGATTTTAAATGAACGTAATTTATGAACGGCCTCTAAGCAAATTAACAAGATTTCCCATCATTTAAACTTTATAATTGTTTAAAATACAAAATAAGTTGAAATGTACATATTTTGCTTTTTTTTAATCACAAATTGGAGTACTGTCACGAATATTGACATAAGTTTTGAAGTAAATTTTAAGATAAATCATAATTTTTAACCCTAGAACTGTATTGCGGGGTGAAAAAACACCCCAGGCTGGTTAAAATATACAAATATCTTACATTTACGGCCCGGGACCGTAACCAAAATTCTGTTTCAACGTCTGAGAGTAGAGGGAGCACGCTCGCGGCATCCATACCACGTGCCAGCTCAAGCAGTGAACATTAGATGTGCGTCTGTGGTGTTATTTTCACCCCGCGATACAGTTTGTGTATATTTCATAATTAGCCTACAACAATAAAATTTGGTATATATGTGTTTTATATTAACACAAAGATGTTTTTGAAAAATGGACGTCATCCGCTTACGGACACGCCCACCTCCCATACAACCCAAAAATTGAAAACGCAATAAATAAGCCTCTATTTAATCTACAGAGCTAAAATTTGGCACATATGTTTTTTGTAACAAAACAAAGATGATTTTGAAAAGTGGACATCATCCGCCCACGGACACGCCTACCTCCCATACAACGCGAAAATTGAAAACTGCATAACTCAGCTCGTAATAAGCCTACAACAATAAAATTTGATATGTATGTGTTGTACACAAACACAAAGATATCTTCGCAAAATGGACGTCATCCGATCACGGACACGCCCATCTCCCATACAACCCAAAAATTGAAAACGCAATAAATAAGCCTCTGTTTAACCTACAGAGCTAAAATTTGGCACGTATGTTTTTTATGACAAGACAAAGATGGTTTTGAAAAATGGACGTCATCTGCCTACGGACACGCCCATCTCCCATACAACCCAAAAAGTTTTAAACTCAATAAATAAGGTTATGTTTGTCATAGAGAAATTAAATTTGGTTTGTATATATTTTATACCAAAACTAAGGTGTGTTCAAAAATTGGGAGTAGTCCGTCCATGAACACGCCCACCTCCCATAGCGAAAGCACAATAAAGGCATTAACTGTGAGCTACAGGAATAAAACTTGGTATGTGTAAATTTTTCATCAACATTTAAATGCATATAAAATATAGGCTTCATCCGCCCTTGGAGACTCCCTTGTAACGATCTGTGCGGCAAAAATCGTTTTTTCAAATTATTGCTATTTGCGCAATTTGATTTCTCAAAATAAATAGCATTTTTGGAAAATTGGCCAAAACTACTATAATATCCCTTAAACATAGTATATCCCCCTTAGAACCTCGTTAGAATTACTTGATTTACACAAAAACTCACTGAGATATCATAGTTTCAATGAAAAATAAACTTTTTGCTAGTTTTTCACGGTTTTTGCCCTTCTTGGTCAGTATTCCCTGATTCTAGGTCAAAAGACGAAAAAAATGAGTCCCCATGGAACCATCAATGTCACACTGTGCCCGAGATATGGGCCATTGAAGATTGGGGTGTTTTTTCACCCCACGATACAGGAATAGGTATAAAAAAAAAATAGCGATACAGCTCTAGAGTTAATTAAAAATATGGGTTCACAAAGGTTTTTTCAGGCAAAGCTCACTTTAAACTTAATAATAGTGAATTTTTTCGAAATTATTTTGGTTTGCAAGACAAATCTGCAAGTATAGCATATCGTTGAAAAGGTCGTGAATTAACTTTTTAAATCGTCCTTGCGTAAACATCCATAATAAACAGCTTGGCTACAAGAGTGTTTTAAGTGAAACAACTTCAGGAAATCAGAACTAAAGTCATTCCTCCCAAGGGGGTCAAAATAAAGCCTCACTCCGATATATCGTTTCAAATCATTAAATAATTTCGTCCATCTAACTTGTATGGGACGCTACACACTGCGTCGTCCTCCGTTTTTTAATTTGTGAAAAGAAATATTAAACAAAAAAAAAATTATGCCAATCTAGCAGTTCCCACATTTATTCAAATCCTAGAAGTATGGCAAAAAAAGAGGGATTTTTGATAACCCCAAAAGCAAAAAGTCATAAAAGCCAACTGGTCATATAACAAAATCGACAGCAAAGCCCAATATTCAGTGACAAGGTTATGCTCTGCATTTGATGTGACCAACTGGGCTTGGAGTACTATAAGCTGCTACAACTGGGTGAAATTGATCACACGAAGACCTCCAAAATAGGATCGATTCGTGGATCGCATCACAAGACGCATTGTTTTTCGAGATATCTCCGAAAATTGCAAGAAGGATGGGGAAAAAGTAGTACATAGCGATGACAAATACTTTAAAAAATGAATTTGTATTAAATTTTTCACAATAAAGCGTCAAAAGTGAAAAACTCCTTTTTTACACCAAATATAAAACCCGAAATTATTGAAGACTGTGTTTCTGATGAAAAATTGATGAAAACAAAACAATAAATTAAAAAATAAGGATTAAGTATATTATCGGAAAAAGCTGAAATAAAAATGAACACACGATTTAATTCGACATTTGTTTCATTTTAAATTTTCTTCATTTTGAGCACTAAATAATTAACTTTTCCATTTAGAACTATAAAAAATTTAATTTGTATACAATGCATACTTCTGTTTTTTGTTTAAACTATCGTATACGTTTTTATAAAGATTAACCATGTAATTTCTTTTTCAATCTAAGTGATTCTTTTGCACTTGCAAAAGTTTTGTGCAAGAGCATTATTTTTTTTATATTTAACACCAGAGTCACTTTAATTTTGTTGAAAACTTATCATAGCAAACTCTTAAACTACAGAGTACTGAAAACCTATAACAATGACTATAAAAAAAAAAAACTCTTTACTAAGTTTCTTTTCAGCAAAAAAACCTAAACATTAAAAAACACAAACAATATAAAAATGTACGTAAAAAACTTTTTCCGTTTTGTTATGAAAACAGCAAAGCAGCAAGTTGAACGTCATAAAATATAAAAAAAAATTTAATAAACTTGCAATAATAATAACTCGTACAACTCATTCAACAAAAACACCAAAAACAACAAAAGCAGCAGGTAGAAAAGCCATAATAAAAGGACATCTCTCGCTAGACATGGACAACAATGGCACTTACCAGATTTTTATTGCGCGTGCACTGCAAAAGTTCCTGATAAAGTTTGTCCGCCTGATCCAGACCAACTTCAAAAGTTTTCTGAATAGTTGTGAGCAAGTATTCACGCATAGATTCAAGTACTGGCTGCTCATCGCCATCCGATGCATATCTATAATGGAATGAGTAGGAATGGGAAAAAAAGAGAGAGATATAAGATATAAATTACTTAAAAGAAAATCGCTACAAATTTGTACAAAATGGCAACAATGGATGGATTAATTAAAACAATTAAAATAAACGACGTATTAAAAGTCAGCAAATCAGTAGCCAAAAACGCAGCAAGCAACACAGGCAGACATGATGATGATGGTGCTGGTTGTGGATAGAAGGAAGACTACGCGACACGGTACAACAATAATGAGACAGCAGTTTGGGGAGAGGGGATGCTTACGGCGGACAGACATTAACTATGTGGGTGTGCTGCTGTTCAGGGAAGCCACATTTATCTTTATAGAAAGGAGTGTATATGTGTGTGTGTGTGTGTGTGTGGTTGTGTATTTGTCACAAAATCCCATAACCACTGAAAATCGCTGTGAAACGAAACACAGAAAATTTGTCGACAAACGCTGAACAACAAATACTTGCAGCTATTTTAGCTTTTTGCTTGCTGCTGTACTTAGTTTCAGAGAGTTTTAGCCTGTGGCAACGCTTAATTGCAATAATTATGCGCGACAAACTGTGCTGAAAACAAGCAGCAGCAGCAGCAGCAGCGGCATTTACAAGAGTAAATTTAAATAGTGCGTCACAAAATGTGTCGCAAAGTATTAAAAGCTGCTGCTAAACGAGGAGAATATAAAAAAAATAAATAATTGGGAAAAGCTTGGTTGTTGCGACTTTTTTGTAGTAAATAATATCATTGCGACTTATTTTTAAACGATTAAAAATAATAGTTTTGCAGCAACAAACATTAATACAAAATTAAAGTTTACTTTAAAACAAAAAAAATACTGAGGCGACTTAATTTGAAAGTTAACGAAATTTAAAAATTCTAAAATTTTATACGCGACATTTTTACTGCGTCTTTTTTCATTCAAACTACTATTCGTATAGTTTACAGGAACCTTCTAATAATATCTAGATACAAGGATTATTAGTTATGAATTCATGTTCATGATTGATTTCAAGTTTAAGTTCAAGTTCAAGTTCAAGTTCAAGTTCAAGTTCAAGTGCAAGTTCAAGTTCAAGTTCAAGTTCAAGTTCAAGTTCAAGTTCAAGTTCAAGTTCAAGTTCAAGTTCAAGTTCAAGTTCAAGATCAAGTTCAAGTTCAAGTTCAAGTTCAAGTTCAAGTTCAAGTTCAAGTTCAAGTTCAAGTTCAAGTTCAAGTTCAAGTTCAAGTTCAAGTTCAAGTTCAAGTTCAAGTTCAAGTTCAAGTTCAAGTTCAAGTGCAAGTTCAAGTTCAAGTTCAAGTTCAAGTTCAAGTTCAAGTTCAAGTTCAAGTTCAAGTTCAAGTTCAAGTTCAAGATCAAGTTCAAGTTCAAGTTCAAGTTCAAGTTCAAGTTCAAGTTCAAGTTCAAGTTCAAGTTCAAGTTCAAGTTCAAGTTCAAGTTCAAGTTCAAGTTCAAGTTCAAGTTCAAGTTCAAGTTCAAGTTCAAGTTCAAGTTCAAGTTCAAGTTCAAGTTCAAGTTCAAGTTCAAGTTCAAGTTCAAGTTCAAGTTCAAGTTCAAGTTCAAGTTCAAGTTCAAGTTCAAGTTCAAGTTCAAGTTCAAGTTCAAGTTCAAGTTCAAGTTCAAGTGCAAGTTCAAGTTCAAGTTCAAGTTCAAGTTCAAGTTCAAGTTCAAGTTCAAGTTCAAGTTCAAGTTCAAGTTCAAGTTCAAGTTCAAGTTCAAGTTCAAGTTCAAGTTCAAGTTCAAGTTCAAGTTCAAGTTCAAGTTCAAGTTCAAGTTCAAGTTCAAGTTCAAGTTCAAGTTCAAGTTCAAGTTCAAGTTCAAGTTCAAGTTCAAGTTCAAGTTCAAGTTCAAGTTCAAGTTCAAGTTCAAGTTCAAGTTCAAGTTCAAGTTCAAGTTCAAGTTCAAGTTCAAGTTCAAGTTCAAGTTCAAGTTCAAGTTCAAGTTCAAGTTCAAGTTCAAGTTCAAGTTCAAGTTCAAGTTCAAGTTCAAGTTCAAGTTCAAATTCATATTCATGTTCATTTTCATGTTCAAGTTGATGTTTATGTTCATATTCATATGCGTATTCATATTCATATTCATATTCATATTCATATTCATATTCATATTCATATTCATATTCATATTCATATTCATATTCATATTCATATTCATATTCATATTCATATTCATATTCATATTCATATTCATATTCATATTCATATTCATATTCATATTCATATTCATATTCATATTCATATTCATATTCATATTCATATTCATATTCATATTCATATTCATATTCATATTCATATTCATATTCATATTCATATTCATATTCATATTCATATTCATATTCATATTCATATTCATATTCATATTCATATTCATATTCATATTCATATTCATATTCATATTCATATTCATATTCATATTCATATTCATATTCATATTCATATTCATATTCATATTCATATTCATATTCATATTCATATTTATATTCATATTCATATTCATATTCATATTCATATTCATATTCATATTCATATTCATATTCATATTCATATTCATATTCATATTCATATTCATATTCATATTCATATTCATATTCATATTCATATTCATATTCATATTCATATTCATATTCATATTCATATTCATATTCAGTTTATATATTTAAATGTATTATTGAAAAACTTTTTTTTTATTTTATAAGTCATATCATTTTATACACTAAATTTTTATATTTTACATATTTTTGCGACTATTTGAATTAAATCGTAAGTTGTAACCTTATGGAACTTTTTGCTTTTATAGCGCCATCAGCTTTAAATTTTCATTTTTATTGTCCTCAATATATTTTCAATTGCGCTACTTTCTTTTTAATAATTTTTTATTTTTAAATTCCCTTAACAGACATATCAATTCATCGAAACATGTTTCGAAATTGAACCCGAACTACATGAGGACAAAAAATGTTCTTCAATGAAATATCAGAGGCAAAAAAAAAACAAAAACGTGCGAAACAAAAAAATTATGCAAATCTAGCAATTCCCACATCAGTTCAAATCCTCCAAAGTACTTCAAACACGATAACACAACAAAATCTTTCAAAAGGACATGCGTCAGGAATTTGTGTAAGAATGTCTTGTATGTTGCTTTGTGTTTTTTTTTTCGCTTTTGTTGAATATTCGATGCTTAAACGTATCTACTTACTTGTGTACGAATGCTATTAAATCGGCGGCACGCCCTGAACCATCACATACAACAACCGGCACTGGCGGCGTATCCGTCACGTACTCAAGTACCGCACGTATTGTATTTGTGCCGCCCTCGATAACAAGGCAGACCACTGGAGTGCTGGAATGTGTAACTGAAATTAAGCAGGAGAAAAAAAAAAACAAGAGAATAAAAACTAGTGAAAGTAAAGAACAAGTAAACGCTAGAAGGAGCAGCGCATAAAGCAGAGATGTAGCAATAAAAATTAAAGGTTAGACTGCGAACTGTTATAAGTTTAAACAACCACACGATGCATCAACTTAAAAGACGCTTAAAGAAGCTGTTGAAGCTTGTTGCGACATATCAATCCTGTTATCCTAGTAAAGCCATCTAAATGTTCATAAAATTGTGAAAATATATAAGAACACTAACTTTTAAGAAGCTGTTGAGCTCTAAAAACAAACCACTCTTAAGCTTCCGATTCTTTTATAGTAATTGTGAAAAAACCACAAATCTTAGACATTTTTTTTTCTTTATGTCAAAAACAACCTGTGCTGATTTACATTAATCCACTTCCGCTTCGTGGTTATCCACCTGTTTCCGCACAAGCAAACATTTACAAAAACACAAAAAAAAAAAATGTGAACAAATAAAAAGAAATCAAAGTTTTTATAATCCTGAACTCTAGTCTTTTTTAAAAGAGATGCTTTCCGCTTTTTTCATGATCCTTTCGACTACAAATGTCATGCTTAAAAACCTTGACAAAAACAAAAAAACGCTCAGAAAAATTCTTTTAAGTAAAATAAAAATTAAAAAAAAAAATCTAAGGAATGGCCACAAATTTTGTTTGTTTATGTTCACTACTCTTGTGATTTTTTTTTTCACTCGACTTACATGGATGTAATTTTAAATTTGAAATGAATTTCTCTAGCTTTCGCCGCAGTATTAGTTCAGCGCCATATTTTGCCTGAGTGCCGTTATCGACCAACAGAAAGTAAGCATGTCTATTATTTAGGACGGCAAGCTTGGATCTGTGAAGTAGAAAAAGAAGAAAAAATAAACAAGATAAATAAAAGGAATGTAAAGAAAAGTCTAAGAAAATTTACAAGAGAAAGGCTATGAAAATACAGTTAGAAATATTAAGGAATCAAACCTAGCTGTGCGCAGTAAGAATAACGGTAAAATTAACAGTATTAACAAAAGAAACAGTGACAGTAAGAGTAACATTATCAGTATCAGTATCAGTATCAGTATCAGTATCAGTATCAGTATCAGTATCAGTATCAGTATCAGTATCAGTATCAGTATCAGTATCAGTATCAGTATCAGTATCAGTATCAGTATCAGTATCAGTATCAGTATCAGTATCAGTATCAGTATCAGTATCAGTATCAGTATCAGTATCAGTATCAGTATCAGTATCAGTATCAGTATCAGTATCAGTATCAGTATCAGTATCAGTATCAGTATCAGTATCAGTATCAGTATCAGTATCAGTATCAGTATCAGTATCAGTATCAGTATCAGTATCAGTATCAGTATCAGTATCAGTATCAGTATCAGTATCAGTATCAGTATCAGTATCAGTATCAGTATCAGTATCAGTATCAGTATCAGTATCAGTATCAGTATCAGTATCAGTATCAGTATCAGTATCAGTATCAGTATCAGTATCAGTATCAGTATCAGTATCAGTATCAGTATCAGTATCAGTATCAGTATCAGTATCAGTATCAGTATCAGTATCAGTATCAGTATCAGTATCAGTATCAGTATCAGTATCAGTATCAGTATCAGTATCAGTATCAGTATCAGTATCAGTATCAGTATCAGTATCAGTATCAGTATCAGTATCAGTATCAGTATCAGTATCAGTATCAGTATCAGTATCAGTATCAGTATCAGTATCAGTATCAGTATCAGTATCAGTATCAGTATCAGTATCAGTATCAGTATCAGTATCAGTATCAGTATCAGTATCAGTATCAGTATCAGTATCAGTATCAGTATCAGTATCAGTATCAGTATCAGTATCAGTATCAGTATCAGTATCAGTATCAGTATCAGTATCAGTATCAGTATCAGTATCAGTATCAGTATCAGTATCAGTATCAGTATCAGTATCAGTATCAGTATCAGTATCAGTATCAGTATCAGTATCAGTATCAGTATCAGTATCAGTATCAGAATCAGTATCAGTATCATTATCAGTATCAGTATCAGTATCAGTATCAGTATCAGTATCAGTATCAGTATCAGTATCAGTATCAGTATCAGTATCAGTATCAGTATCAGTATCAGTATCAGTATCAGTATCAGTATCAGTATCAGTATCAGTATCAGTATCAGTATCAGTATCCGTATCAGTATCAGTATCAGTATTAAAATTTTACTGATACAGTATCAGGTATGTGGTGACCGTGGCATACAGGTTAAGTGTGTGGCTTAGTATGCTCGGAGCCCGAGTTCGATCCCCAGTTGCGGCGAAAAGTTTTTCAATAAAAAAAATTTTTCTGATCGGTCACCACCTCTCTGCAGACAATGGCAAACCTCAGAGAGTAAACAATGCCATGTAAAGCTTCTAGAGAACATGAACTTTAGCCGTTCGGAGTCGGCATAAAACATGTAGGTCCAGTTCTCGGTCAATTGTGTGCAAACTTAATAACACACACAACACAATTGATCATAAGAAGCTCGGTCAAAGTCCTTTCAAGGGCTGAAATGGCCAATTTGTTTTTTTTTTAGTATCAGTATCAGTATCAGTATCAGTATCAGTATCAGTATCAGTATCAGTATCAGTATCAGTATCAGTATCAGTATCAGTATCAGTATCAGTATTAGTATCAAAGTATCAGTTTAAGGGTTAACAATTTAGAGCTTTTCAGGAGAGACATGATATTTTTAATTGTTGGATGATTTTGAGGAAAATTTGCTGTCTTAGAATTTCTATGTTAGATTTTGACATACTTTTTTTCTAACTTAAGGTTGATATATTGAGCTGTCATTTTAAAAGACCTCAGTAACTCATAAAAAGAGAACAAATAATAAAGAAAATTTTAACCTTAAGATCACTTAAAACAATCAGCACGAATTTAAGACAAAGCTTTTGCCGTTTTTGAAATAACGCGTCATATATTTTTAATAAGGTATGTAAAGATTAGATGTAAAACATCGATTTATTTTTAAAAAGTGAGTGTCGATAAGTATAAAATTGCAATAAAATTTTTGGTGAAATTCAACTGCAGATTGAAAAAGACGTTATTTTATTTTTGGTTTAAATAATAATTGATTAATGGGTCAACATTCATAAATAAGCGCGGCTGAAAAAACGATACGAAATCGATAAGTTTTAAGTATGTATAATTTCAAATACGCTTAAAACATCGATGATGTGTTTAAGTTATCGACAAAGTTCCGTGACTTTTAAAAAATCAAAATTAATTATTATTATTCTATAATTCCATTTCAAAACCATTTTATTATTAATATGTTAATATAATCGATAACATATTTAAATCATCGATGTATATTAAAAATTTTTAAGCTTAAACAACACATTTATTAGATAATTTTTTTTAATTTTAAAAAACAGTCTGCAAAATAGTTATAATAAAAAGATATTGAAATATGTGCATTTTTTGTAGCCCTAAAAATATGCAGTAATATTTTGCATGTACTCAAAGTGCTGCTAAGAAGACGTAAGTCAGATTTGTTCATTTACATAAATGATAAATGAATATATCAAGCATGCTGTCTTAAATTTGGAGAGCATTAAAACGTTATGAGCGGGAGAATATTTTGCTGGTCATTATATTACAAGACAAGCTCGGCAGTTGGAAAAATGGCACAATAAATTGCACGAAAAAAATATATATATTCTACCTTCAAGATCTCAACATTTTCATTTAAAACATCAGTCATACGAAAAAGAGCAGAATATAAACAAGAAAATAGTAGCAAATTTTAAAATATGCAGAAGGGAAACCCTAAAACAAGTATTAAAAAATTTCAACACGAAAGCGTCATAAAAATTAATCTGCATAAATTGTTGGCCCAAAGGAGCCGACATTGTTTTTTTTTTAATGTCTAAATGTTCACAAATTGTGTGCCTCATGGCGTATGATTAACTTTTAAATTAAATCTTGTGTTAAAAAAAAAAACAAACACAAAAACATTAATTCACTTGTCTACCTGCCCCAAAAATATAGTAGAGGCAGCCATAATTAAGTTAGAATTTTTTAATTCCACTCTTTAGTTTTTTTGCTTTTGTTTTTTGTTTTTTTAGTTCTATAAACTTACCTCGGTGAGCTGATGCTGTGACATGGAACCTCACGATTATGTCCCAACAGCTCATGATTTCGCTCTACTATGCCCCAGGGGGCGATGCCGATGCTAACAACGCGTCCGGTACGCTGCTGACCCTCTAATAGTAGCGCATCGCCAACTTGTTTGGTCACACCTAAAATAGCGTTTTGTTGATACAGAGCAAAGGCGCAGAAAAAGACAAAAAAAAAAAAAAATAAAAAAAAAAAAACAGAGCATGAGTAAAGTTTATAAAAAACAAAAAACACTGAGATGAAAAATGAAGGGCATGAAAGCACTAAAATTTAATATTGTATAAAAATTGTGTAGTTCAAGGAAGGGCTAAAACGTCAACACTGGCTTGCGTGATATCCGTTTACAGCGTGTTCAAATACGCTGCGAAAGCGTGCCAAAAACGTCGAGAGTGGCAAGGAAGTTGATTTAAAGCGGTTGTTGCTGCCTTTCCTTTTCTTACATTTTATTACAGCATCAGCTTAAGAGCTGCTTAGGGTGTAATAAAAGCGGCAACATGTTGCTTTGCAGCTAGCCAGAAGTCAGACAGACAGACAAAGAGTTTGTTAGAATGTTTAAGCAGCAGCAAAAAATTTGACTTTGTTTATTTTTGAAAAGTTTTGGTAGTTATGCTAGTGCACTTTGCAAAAAACATGCCTAATAAGACAAAGTTGGTACATTCCGTTGAAACAGTGGAAGAAATTTTTTGCAAAATACTTCAAAACTTCTACAAAACTCTACAAATAACTAGCCTTGAATACGAATATTTAAAATAAATGCTATTTGTGGCATGTTTTTAGGTGCTCAGGTTGCATGATTTATGCAAAAGGCAAAACGATTGCAGTTTAAATGCCTGCCTTGAGCAAAATATTTTTCGGTGTACATATTTTTGTGTACAAACTGTTCAATCAGACAAGCCAAAAATCAACAACAACCAATTAAGTTCAAAACTTAGCCACTTGCTTACCTGTATTTGTACCACCGGTAAATATCCAGGCACCTGTTGTCTTGGCAGCTTTTAAAAGACCTTTGCGAATCTCCTGTTGAGATTGAGAAAAAAAAAGACAAAAAATAAATTGAATAAGCAAATTAGCATGTAACAAAAACGTTAATACTTAATAAATTAAAAATATAAAATCAACTGGTTATGCAGCATGACGTTAAAGCAACATTTACTATGATTCAATAAATATGCTAATTAAATGTTACTCATACGCCGTGTTGCATCAATACAAAAGAAATGCTCTTCATAAAAAACCAATTGATAATTGCACAAATCTAGTCATTTACATAGAAAAACAGATGCACACACACACTATATCAATGCCAATATCATGTGTGTATGCATGTATAAGTGTGTGTGCAAAGCTAATCTGCATAATTAATCAGTTGGCAACACCGAGTGAGTGCATCATAGTGTTGTCTATCAAGCATTGAATTTCGCACACACACACACACACACACTATCTTGACATATGCGAAAACTGTCAATTAAGTATATGTGTGTGTATGCCAGTCATGTGCGCGTATGCGTGTGTTTAGCTGTAATTGTGTTATTGTAAGCACTGGTTGCCTATAAAAGCTACTTCACTAGACAGACTGCTTCAAATTGACATGAATTGATTTGGTTGAATGAAGGAATGTTTGCTAATGACTTGTCAAGCCAAAAGACTGCTTTTAAACAGCGCTTAGAGAGTAAAACATAGCTTATTACCATTTGATTTTTTTGTTAATTTGCACTTCATTTGTTGTCAGTGTTTAAATGAGCTTATTTTTTATTACATTCTAACTTTATCTAGCTATATAAAAGCTCATACTGGCATGACAGTTTTTTAGAAAATATAGGTATTAAAAACTTTTATGTGAATTGCAACATAAATTTGATGTCTTAATATCCTGGTTTTTCTTTCTTTTTTTTTATTGTTAAATATATTTGCTCACACTTTTTTTGTCAGCACGTAATTCAAGCGCGACAGAAAACGCGATCAAAAAACTATCAAAGTGTTAGCCATGATATCAACAAAGTGTGAGGCATGAGCGTACATCATCATAAAACTTACCTTCTTCAATTTTGTTTGCAATTCGAAGTTGGCCTTGCCACCTTGCACGGTTATTAATAGTTTTGGCAGCTCTAGATTCCATTCTTTTGTAAAAAGTTGCACCAGTAGTTCGGGACGAGTATCGAATGACAGGCGAACGTACTGCAGAGAATGTTTTAAAATTTATGATAAATAATAATAAAAGATTTTATATGAAAATATTTAAAATTTATCAGATAATATATTTGATTTAATACATTTGTTAAGTTTACTTGACTTAAATAGTACCTACAAATTAATTTAAAAGTTTGAAAAATTTTAAACGTTATGTCTAAAAAAAGACTCTTATTTATGGATATTTTAACATCGCACACAGAAAAGAGTTTGCATCTCGGAGTTTTAAAAGAGTTTTAAAAATATATTTTTTTCTTTTAGTTATCGTTGACTTTTGGTTGATTACAATTTTGGAATAAACTGACAAAATTGAGCAATAATAGAGAATAAGAGCTTTTTATCTTTCACGACTTTAATCGTTTTTTTCAAAATAATTCTTAAAAATAGCCATTCACACATTTGTTGCAATTAACAATAGAAAGAATGATTTCTAGGTTCAAAAAGATTAAAACTAAAATCTAAAAGATAAGATCTGAAATCAAAAAAAAAAAAAAACAGACACCTTATTTTGAATGTGGAGAGTTTAACTATATTCTTAGTTTTTAAGTTTTCTACACGCCTAGATTTTTTTCAAGGGAAACTTTCAACAAATCAACAATTAAAATCTCCTTATTTAGCCTGTCGAGGCTGAAGAAAAGCACAACCAAACTAAGGATTTCTGGACAAATATCAATGACAGGATAAAATTTAATAATGTTGCTTGTTCTATGCTATTTTTTTTGCAGATTATTTCAAATCTGTGTACTAGACATCAGTGTCTCTATCAACCACATTTTGAAGTATTGTATCTCACTTAAATTGTGGTGATATTCGAGGACACTGCCTCGAAAGGATGCAATTGTTATAAGAACAACAGGCTCAGCTACATATGTTGCTATCCGAAGACAAGTGAAGGTTGAACCTCAATGCGAAGAGCCTAGCAAAAATGTCTGACAATAAAGAGAATTTTGTTGAATACCAGAGGTGCCAGACAAACTCATAGGAAGCTTATACTCACTGGCGTCAGATCAATATTTCTGCACGCAGCTTCCATATGGGGGGGGGGGGGTAAGTGCTTTAATCGTTGCAACCAGATCTGCTCCTACTTACGGCGCATAGAATCAGTAGGAGCTCGAAGAGCTGGAAGGAGCTAAAAACTATGGAATCAATTTTTTGCACTCAGAGTATGCCGTGCATTTTGCACTGTTTCTTTGAATGCAGCGCTGGTTGTGTCGGGAACTCCCCTTTTAGGCCTTATTGCAAACGAGAGCGTGATATACGCCCCATTTCAACGCGATTTATTTAAATCCTCAAACGCAAGAAAGCAGAATACTGCAATGTAACGGTATGATAGATGCGCTGGCATGATTCACAAAAATATCGTTGAACACAAAAACAAGGAAAGGAGAGAGAGAAAAAAATAATAATAAAAAACCACAAAAACTATTAGATTAAGTAAATTGTCTTGTTTGGGCAGTAAATAAATAAATACATAATTCATTTGTAACAATGGCTGAAAAGGCGACATGGCGAGGTAGACAACTACCTCACCCACGTACTAGCTGGGCAAGGCTCAGAGTGCATTCATCCCAAACACAATTGGTACAAAACAAGTTAAGAAAGTCTAAAGTCGGTCTAGGCCGACTATGAAATACCCTAAACCTACTTTTTCAAAATATAGTTATATTATTGAAAATGGGCGTGTCAGTTGGGGATGAAGCCTATATTTTATATGCATTTAAATGTTGATGAAAAATTTACACATACCAAGTTTTTTTCCAGTAGCTCACAGTTAATGCCTTTAGTGTGATATCACAAGTGTGGGTTGTATGAGAGGTGGGCGAGTTCATGAACGGATTACGCTCAATTTTTGAAAACACCTTAGTTTTGGTATAAAATACATACATACCAAATTTTATCTCTCTAAGACAAATATAATCTTATTTATTGAGTTCTAACCCTGCAAACATTTGGAAGACGATTGGAAGATTAGATCATTTGGCGACGCGCTAGCGATTCGCCTAAGGGTTCTTTGGAAGATTCATCGCTTTTCGAACGCCAAAGCGATGAATGCACGATTCTCAAAAAATTTAAAAATCTCTTGCGCTCATTCCGGCAATCATTGGAAGATGGATCGCTTTTCGATCGCCAAAGCGATGAATGCGCGATTGACAAAAAATGTTGAAAATCTTCCTTCGCTCATTCCGGCGATCGTTGGAAGATGGATCGCTTTTTAAACGCCCAAGGAATGAATGCGCGATTCAAAAAAATTTCAAAATCTTCGTTTGCTCATTCCGGCGATCGTTGGAAGATTGGTTTTTAAAAAGCTTTCAAAATATATCATTATATTATAAAGCAGGCTCTGAAAAATAGTTTAAATTAATCAAAAAATTTAACTAAAAATTTAAAAATTCATGAAACTGGGATAAAACAACGTCTGAAGAGCCCGCTAGTTCAAACTTGCAGCAACTTGTAACATCCAAAAACGATGCTCTGCAACAGCAAAAACCCCTTCTTCCAATTCGTTGGCGAATCTTTCCGGCGAATCGCTTAAGTCTCCTCTCAGCGAATCGTTCGCGACTCTTCCTGGCGAATCGCCTAAGACTCTTCTCGGCGATTCGTTGGCGAATCTTATCGGCGAATTGCTTAAGACTCCTCTCGGCGAATCGTTCGCGAATCTTCCCGGCGAATCGCTTAAGACTCCTCTTGGCGGTTCGCCGGTGAATCTTCCCGGCGAATCGCTTTTATGGCCTCAGCTGCTTACATTCGGCGATTCCCGGAAGACTGTCAGAAGAGCTCGCCGGCGATCGTTTCATCTTAAAAGCGATTCGCTGGAGATTCTCAGGCGATTAAAAATGTTTGCAGGGAAACTTTTTGGGTTGTATGGGAGGTAAGCGTGTCCGTAAGCGGAGGACATCCATTTTTGAAACCCGTCTTTGTTTTGTTATAAAAAAAACATACGTACCAAAATTTAAATTTGTAGGTTTAACAGAAGCTTACTTATTGCGTTTTCAATTTTTGGGTTGTATGGTAGGTGGGCGTGTCCGTAAACGGAGTACACCCATTTTTTTTAAGACATCTTTGGGTTGATACAAAATACATGCACACCAAATTTTATTATTGTAGGTTAATTATGAGCTTATTTATTTATGCAGTTTTCAGTTCTTGCGTTGTATGGTAGGTGGACGTGTCCGTGGGCGGATTCCAAAAATATTCAATAGTAAAAAATATAATAACTTCTAAATGCCTGGACCGATTTCAATGAAATTTGGTATGAAGGTTCAACTGCAACCAATATAAAGCATAGGTTACAAAAAGTGTTCGGAAGTATGTGGGCGTGGCACTCTGTAATAACTTCTAAGCGCCTGAACCGATTTCCATGACATTTGGACCGATTTCAATGAAATTTTGTTTGAAGGTTCAACTGCTCCCAAAATAAAACATAAGCCATACAAAAATTCCAAAGACTTACGCAAGAGGGCGCTTTAAGTAGTACATTTTTAAGACTCAATAACTCCTAAACGTCTGGACCTATTTCAATGAAATTTGGTATGAAGGTTCCTCTACAACCAATATAAAGCAAAGGTAAAAAAGTGGGCGGAAGTATTTGGGCGTGGCAGTCTGTAATAACTTCTAAGCGCCTGAACCGATTTCCATGACATTTGGTATGAAGGTTCTACTGCTCCCAAAAGAAAACATAGGCAATAAAAATTTCCAAAAACTTCCGCAAGAGGGCGCTTTAAGTAGTGCGTTTTTATGAAGACTTAATAACTCCTAAACTCCTGGACCGATTTCAATGAAATTTAGTATGAAGGTTCAACTGCACCAAAGATAAAGAAAAGGTAAAAAATTGGGCGGAATTATGTTGGTGTGGCACTCCATAATAACTCCCAAACACCTGGACCGATTTCAATTAAATTTGGAATGAAAGTCCGACTCCGCCCCAGATAACATATGCTATAAAAATTCCAAAGAGGGGGCGCTTTAAGTAGTGCGTTTAAAGACTCAATAACTCCAGAACGCCTAGACAAATTTCAATGGAATTTGGTATGAACGTTCAACTGCACCCAAGATAAAACATAAAATATATAAAAAATTCCAAAGACTTCCGAAAGAGGGTGCTATAAGTAGTGCATTGTTAAGACTCAATAACTCCTAAATGATGTGATTGATTGTACTAAAATTTGGTACATGAAATAACTTGACTCTGCAACAGAATTGAGGCTATTTAAATTTGAGAAAACTTTCGTTAGAGGGCGCTTTATTCAATCAACTATGTTCGGCTCATTCACGTCAAAACGGATGAACCGATTTTGATGAAATTCGGCAAGCATTTGTATCTGTTACTGAAACAGATCCTATGCTTTTAAAACTTCTTTCGACAAAAAACAAGGAATGAGCCGTAGGCAAACGAAGTCAAGAACCAAAGACGAACGAAAAATAAGGAGTTTAACGAATACCAGCAGAAGCTATATAAAGATGAAAAAAAATGAACCGAACAATATCGACCAAAACCGAAGTTGAACGAAAACACTCCAAAAATCGAATGGAATTTATTTGAGATAAAATTGCATAATAAATGCATGCTTAGAAAAACTTTAAACGCATTTTTCTCGAAATGACTTTTCAAACTGGACTCAGAAAATAGTTTCTCGGAATATGATAAAAAAGGCAACATATTTAGAGAAAATTGGTATTGACCTTGCTCCAGAAAATGCTTTTCTCTAAATGCGATCCTAAAATTCTCTAAAAATGATAAAAACCTTCTATGAAAAAGAAAAGTACATAAAAATAATTAGATTTTAGAGATAAAGACTCTTTTGTTTTGAGAAAACATTTGTTTTTATTGAAGAAAAAACTTCTTATAGTGAATTTTTTATCAAAATATATGGAAAAATTTTCATTTTCAATAAATTTTTATACCCTAAACCTGAAAGGTCAGGGTATATTAACTTTGTGCAAACGTTTGTAACGCATAGAACGAAGCGAGTCCGGTATAGAAAAGTATATATATTCTTGATCAGCGTCACCACGTGAGTCGAGCTATCTATGTCCGTCTGTCCGTCCGTCCGTCCGTCCGTCTGTGTGTTGTCCGTATACACAGGATGAGAAGAAGGAGTTGAGATAATTGGATGAAACTTGGTACACATGGTCACATGAACCCAAGGATCTGCACTATTGAATATTTTTGGAATCCGCCCACGGACACGCCTACCTTCCATACAACGCAAAAATTTAAAACTGCATAACTCAGCTCATAATTAGCCTACAACAATAAAATTTGATATGAATGTGTTTTATACCAACACAAATCTGTCTTCGGAAAATGGACGTCATCCGATCACGGACACGCCTACCTCCCATACAACCCAAAAATTGAAAACGCAATAAATAAGCATGTGTTTAACCTACAGAGCTAAAATTTGGCACGTATGTTTTTTATGACAAGACAAAGATGGTTTGGAAAAATGGACTTCATCCGCCCACGGACACGCCCAATTACAATAAATTTTTTTTTTTTTTTAAAAGTGGGTTTAGGGTATTTCATAGTCGGCCTAGACCGACTTTAGACTTTCTTTACTTGTTCTCTATAAATTAAAATTTTTTTGCGCGAGAAAAATATTTGTCATTATAAGAGACATTGAAATATTTCCATTTCCTAGAAGTGAAGAAATATTTCTTCGAAAATGTGAAAATTATGCTAATTGAAGAAAATTTTATTTGAAAAGAGAAAATTGCTTTTATCAAAAATAGAGAAATTTTTCACCGGAGGAAGATATGTGTTTTTTTTTTTTCTGAGTGCGGGTGTCCATTTTCCTCAGAAACAAGACGTCAGATCGAGACGTTGAAGATGTCATTTTTTTTGTTTTAATCATGTCTGGCAGGTACAGTTTTACGGAAATTTGACTAAACACTTTCGACGGAAGGAGGGTGCAAAACCGCAAAAACCGATA
This sequence comes from Tetanocera ferruginea, assembly GCA_958299015.1. Lineage (NCBI taxonomy): Eukaryota > Metazoa > Arthropoda > Insecta > Diptera > Sciomyzidae > Tetanocera > Tetanocera ferruginea. The sequence goes on along the minus strand of OY282640.1, from coordinate 49,525,576 downwards.
ATTTAAAAAATTTTAAAATTGAATTGATAATTTTAAAAACGTAAAAATGAGATCAGTTTTGAAAATAGTCCTCTTTCTGTGCTCGAGGCACAACCCCGAGTAACACCGGGTTACATCCGCTAGTCTTATATAAAAATGTATGTACGTTAGACCGGATCATTTTTATATGAATAAAAAAATTTCAACCGGTCGGGGTCTCAAAAGTTAGAGGAAATCATTAAAATGATTACTGCATACTTTTTTTTCAAATCGGAGAAAAACCGCCGAAGCAATTTTGATTCTCTTGAAGGTCCTTTTTGGTAAAAAAACATGTTTTTTGCTTGTAACTTTTTATTTTTCACAGAACGCATACCCAAATCTTCTTAAGTGTTAAACTTCTTACTCATACTAACATTTTGACATAAAAAAAATTGTTAAAATTTTGTTTCATTATAACTCTTATTGAACACTAAAACTTGAATTTTTTGCAATTTTTAAAAAGGCATTTTTTTGAAACCGCTGCAAAAGACACATTTTTTTATCAGATTTACGTGGAATTGTTATTGTTGGAAAGGTATTTAGTTCTTCTTTCGTTCTGTGTATTGCTTTAATCAAAGCTCATATATGAGACTCTCAAAAAAAATGACTTTAAAAAGAATGTCTTTTATGCGTGTTTTATGATGACTCATTTAATTGACTCATGCAAGAGTCTTTAATATGATGTTTAAATGATTGCTCAAAATAGAATTCATACAAGAGTTATTATTGTAAAAATGACATAAAAGGATCATATATTGATTGATATATGCGTAATCGTAATCATAAAGAAGACTCATAAAAGCGTGTTAAATATGAGTGTTTCATATCTAATCTTAGCACCATATCTAATAATTAAATAATAACTTAATCTAGCGTATCCTTTTTTTAAATGTATAAAACTTTGTAACTGAAGAATTGTTTGTTTGTGGTGATAAACGTGCGTTAAAATTGAACAACAACAAATGTTCGTTGCAAAAAGTCTTCTGATATCTTAAAAGTCTTAAAAGAGTTTTAAATATGATTATTAAAACAGTACTAAATATGAGTCTTAAAAGAGTATCAAATATGAGTCTTAAAAGAGTATTAGATATGAGTCTTAAAACCGTCATTTCTATGAGTTCAAAAATACTCATAAAACAATCATTTTTATGAATCATATTTTGGGGCCCACAACATACGAAAATGTACTCATAAAAGAGTCTTTTTTGGGCGCATTATGAAGAAAAAACCTCATTTATGTTAGTCTTGAAATAGTTTTTTTAAGAGTCATAATGTTAGCTGGGATTGAATAATTTTTATTAATTTGTGATAGTAAGTAAGTTATATATCGTAGTGTGAAAGCTTTGTACTCTAATTGATGATGTAAACAAATAAATAAATAAAATTCTTATACCCAAAATAGAAAAAGAACCGTCTTCACAGTGCAATTCCTTGAAATTAAAAACAAAAAAAAAAAAATAACAGCGCTATTTTACAAAACTAAAATTTATTTTATATTAAGAATGTAATTTTTGTTAAGCCATGCAAAGCTAGCATTATCATCTAACGGCTTAATCATTGAAATTTTTATTAAAAATACTAACTGTTTGAAAAGTTAAAAACTAGTAAGAAATTTACTAGATAAGATTCAACAAATTTCTTTAAAAAAAAAAATAAGATTCCAATATAATTAACTTTTGTATCTCAAGCTTATGTATCTAATAGTGTGTTCAAGAATTCAGCAATAAATTCCGGCAAATATATTTTCTAATTAAAATCGGCTTATTTGGAATTCTGGCAAAATCGATAAAACTGAGACAAGCTTTGATGACAATCTTTTGAATAAATTTATGTTTATTTTGCAAAGAAAATGCACACACTCACACACACACACACACATACACACAGGAAAAGCTCTCAGAAAAAGTTAACAAATTGTTTTGGTTGTCAGCAACAATTAACAGTAGATATCCTGTGTGTGTGTGTGTGTGTGTGTTACCATTTCCGTTTCCGCAGTCTTTTTCTTATTCTATGGTTTTTGTTTGATATTTTTTTTTTCATTCACTTACCTGAGCTTTTGTGGGATGCGCACCGCCTTGAAACTCAATTGTGCCATACGCATCGGTGGGTTGAGCTCGTGTATGTTTGTACGGCAACCAAGCATCACCTGGGGAGCCGCTTTCGATGCCTGGTATTGTCTGATGTGTTTGTCGTGATTGTCCGCAACAACACCTGCAAAAAATAGGTTGTAGAAAGAGATAGTGTTGAAAAGTGTGAAATTGTATGCTTTCAATTTATTTCATTTGATTTAATTAAAAGTTTTCTCAAAAAAGTCAGTTTTATGCGAATGGATGCCTAAATTTGATGATAGAGATGGAGATAGAGATAGAGATAGCATAAGTCAGATATTTCAAAAGAAACGTTAAATGTCTTTGGCACAAGTTTTAAGAAAGAAATATTTTGATGGGCATATTTTAATGGCAGAATTTTTAATGCTTTTGGGAATTGACAGAATTTGTAAGAAAACTTTTGACAAAGTTTTTGTGAAAAGCAAGAGTTTAAATGAGTGGTATAACGGCATGTGATGGGTTCAGCAACAATAAATTTTGAAGTTTTAATAGTACGAAATATTTGACCTTACAGTGCATTTAAATGATAAAATAATTTTCATGCTTTACATGAGTGGTTTGCTCACTAAAATCTATGAGCTCTCACATACGCACACACACAGCTTCAAACCTAACCACAATCAAACTTAATCGTTTCAAATCGAAAACGCAAACCTTGATGTGCAATAATTAATAGCTTTATTATCGCATTACATACAGTTGCATGACATGCCCTATTTAGAAGTTAATGAATTTCTAATCAATTGTCGACAATACCATGCTTGAATACTACGCGGTATTCATCGCAGCGTGTGAACGACCAACCACAAACAGTGTTATTAAGCGTGAGTCTGACATGCTACATAGTTATTGATATATCAATTTTCAATACAGCTAAAGCTATTGAAACAAATGTAATTTTGAATAATAATGTGTGTGTAGTTGTAAAGCGAACATGTTTTGTAATTAGATTTACAAGCATGCACGCACACACAAACACACGAATGGAATAAAAATGCACACTTATAGCTAACAAAACGTTGCTGTTTGCTGAGTCAAATTAAATCACATACAATTAGGCGCAAACAGCTGCACAAATACGCGCAAAAATAAAATAGGTTATTGGCGGCACACATAAACAGAATACAAATGCAGAATTCAAATAAAGTATAGCACATAAGAACACACATACATAAATGGATAGCACACTTAAAGCTACACTAAAGCTCAACACGTTTGTTAAATTACCAAAAGCGAAGCTATGTCTTTGAAACAACTTTACAATTTTTTTTTCTTTTTTTTGTAACTTTAATAAGTATTTGCTGTGGTCTGATTTGCGCAACTTTAAAACTAGAAACTGTCGTTTTTATTGTCATGCTTGCATGTTTGCGTAAATTAATGCGATAACAACATGTGTGCAGCTATGCTTTTAAGTGTTTATGTGCGTGCTTTTGTTAAAGCTTTTTTTAATTTACATAAGAATTAGCTCTTAACACTGACGACACAAGACACACACTTATACACATACATTCACTGATTCACCTACGCAATCATTCATTCATTCATCCATTCAATTTCATTAAACATCAGCTTCTGCGTTGCGCTGCTTAGAAGCGAAAATAATATTATCTCAAATGAGATTTAAAGGAAATTGATTTTTAACTCGTCTTTCGCAGTCATTCAGAATCAGAATCAGCTTTATTATCTATTTTATCGATAAAGGGTGATGCTTGTAAGAAGGTGAAAAGAATGAGATTGATATGGTTGAATGCGGGTAAAATACTGTTTATTTAAAAACAAGCTAAGCGTTTTTACTTTAAAAGAATTTCTAAGGATTGAAGATATATAAAAATAATATACTTTAATATAAACATGATAAAAAAAAATTAAAAATAAAACATGAAACAATCTAAAATCATAAAAATATGAAGAAAAAACATAATACACATGCATGCAGCATCACTGATGAAAATAAAAAAAGTATTTTGAAGTAAAACAAGTAAAGAAAGTCTAAAATCGGTCTAGCCCGACTATGAAGTACCCTAAACCTTCTTTTTAAAAATACAATAATAGTATTGAAAATGGGCGTGTCCGTGGGTGGATGAAGCCCATATTTCATATGCATTTCAATTTTGATGGAAAATTTGCACATACAAAGTTTTATTTCTGTAGCTTACATGATTATGCCTTTGTTGTTTTCGCTACTGTGGGTTGTAAGGGAGGTGGGCTTGTTCGTGGACGGATTACGCCCAATTTTTGACTCCATCGTAGTTTTGGTATAAAAAACATACATACTAAATTATAACTCTTTAAGAGAAATCTAAGCTTATTTCAAAGTTTTCCATTTTTGGGTGGACGTCTGTCTCCGTGGTCGGATGACGTCCATTTTTCAAAACCATCTTCGTTTTGTTATAAAAAACCTTCGTACTAAATTTCATCTCTGAAGGTTAAACATAGGCTTATTTATTGGGTTTACAATATTTTGGTAGTATGGGAGGTGGGCGTGTACGTGTGCGGATGACACCCATTATTCAAAGACATTTTTGTTTTGATATAAAAGACATACCTTCCAAATTTTATCTCTGTACGTTAAACATGGGCTTATTTATTGAGTTTTAAATTTTTAGGTTGTACGGGAGGTGGACGTGGCCGTGTGCGGATGACATCCATTTTTCGAAGACGTCTTTGCTTTGATATAAGTACATACATACCAAATTTAATCCTTGTACGTTAAACATGAGCTTAGTTATTGAGTTTATAATTTTTGGTTGTATGGAAGTTGGGCGTATCCGTGGGCGGATGACACTCATTTTGAAGACGTCTTTGTTTTGATATCAAGTACATACAAGCCCAATTTTATTGTTGTAGGCTAACTATGAGCTTAAAAATTAAAAATTGCATAAATAGGCTTATAACTAACCTACAACAATAAAATTTGGTGTGTATGTGTTTTGTATCAACACAAAGATTTCTTCGAATCTTTTCTTCTGTCATCCGCTCACGGACACGCCCAGCTCCCATACATTCCAAAAATTTAAATTGCAATAAATAAGCCTCTGTTTAACTTACAGAGATAAAAATTGCCACGTATGTTTTTTATGACAAGACAAAGATGGTTTTGACAAATGGAGGTCATCCGCTTACGGACACGCCTACCTCCCATACAACCCAAAAAGTTTAAAACTCAATAAATAAGGTTATGTTTGTCATAGAGAGATCAAATTTGGTATGTATGTATTTTATACAAAAACTAAGGTGTGTTCAAAAATTGGGAGTAATCCGTTCACGAACACGCCCACCTCCCATAGTGAAAGCACAATAAATGCATTAACTATGAGCTACAGGAATAAAACTTAGTGTGTGTAAATTTTTCATCAACATTTAAATGCATATCAAATATGGGCTTCATCCGCCCATGCACTCGCCCATTTTCAATCATATTATTTCTTTTTTTTGGAAAAGTAGGTTTAGGGTATTTCATAGTCAGCCTAGACCGACTTAAGACTTTCTGTAATTGTTTTTTACCTGATTTTGAATAGAAGGAAGGTTCTTATAAAAATGGGTCGATCTCAACGAAACTCGGTCACCAGACCTGACAAATGAACCTCGGTTGGCAGATGTGTATTAAAAATAGTCAAAATCGGTTAGACTATAAGACTTCCTCCATTGGATCTCTATTAGTTTTTTTGCGGAATTTTATATAAGAGGTACATTCAAAAATTTGTCGAACTTAACGAAGTTTAGTCAATAGGTTATGGCAATATGTTATGCACAGAGCAGGGATGATATTCTGAGTGGAATAGTACTTTTTTGAGTACTATTGACATTAAAAAAGTACCCGAGTACCTTCTTGCCGAAAAAAGTATCCCGGTACTTTTATATTTTATACCTTAACTTATACTTTCATATTTAACATCTTCTGTCACGTAAAGCTTTCACGATCTGCAAACACAGAACACACAAAACACGAAGCAACCTAATTGCATCAGCACTAAAATTTTTACTTGGATATGACAATGAGCCTAATGAATAAAATGTAAGCAATTGCTTGTCCTTGGAATTTCTAAGGAATTACTAAAGTGTGGTTTAAATAAAAAGTTGAGCAAGTTACTTTTCCTTAAGCCATTCCTAATTTCCTTAGCAAAGAGAAATTTAATGATATTTTCCTAATTTTTTTAAGACATTGTTTAAAATCGTTTGAATAAACTAAGGAATTGATTTTGCCAATTAAGGAATTAGTTAGGATTTTTCAAGCTGCTCTACCCGTAGCTTGAATTTGCTAAAGTTAATTTTAATTTGTAATTTACTGCATTTAAAAGTGAACATGGCACAGTTTCTTTATAAAAGTAAGTTAACATTTTATAATGTGCGAAAAGAATGCAGAAATTACGATTTTCGGAAGCTTTATCGTTTACAAAGAACATACATTTGATTCGCAGGAATAAAATTAAACAACACGTGCAAGCAACAAACAACTGTTTTTGTGTGTAACTGAATATATTTACATTTTTTAAAGGCAATGATACCATTTCCTTAAACAAAAGCAGCAATAGCTTTAACTTTTATTCATACGATAATAAACTGGCTATGTCTTGGCTAAGCTATTGCTAATTAATCAATACCGTAAGCTTATAAGGAATTGCTTGTAAGGAATTGCTTGGTTTTTATTCATAAGACTCAATTACTTGTGTTGCGAAGTGGGTTAAGCATGCCAAAAATGTTTTACCGGGCCATTAGCTTATTTTATTTTGACAATGACAGTTGATTTGTTTACTTTAAGGGTATCTTAAGGGCTTACTATATAACGGAGAAGGTACCATCTGATAAGTTGCAGAGTTTAAAACTAATATTAAATAATTTTACTTGAAATTTTGTCACGAGTTGAAAACAAAATCAGTTTTGAAAATTAAGTCATTAACTTTCAAGCAAAACCAAAATTCACCATAATTTTCGCCCAGCCACATATTATATGGTGAAAAAAACCAGCATTTTGGCGATGATTTTAAAAATGTTCTCAGAACAAGAATTTTTATATGCAGAGTCGATCAATACAGAATACAGGGCGCTGTCATATTATGAGGAATTGAAGGATTCGACTATTCCGAATTCTTGGCTTAAGTGGAGGTAATAGAAAATGAGCGTTTTTTTTCTTTGCGTGCATGTATCCTGCGTTTTCATTCAAAGTGAACGTGTCATCAGGAGATGTGCTTAATAAGCATACGGGCAGTAAGGAAAACGAAAAGGTAAGATATACTTTATAAATATGTGCAGTAAAATTCGAGCACAATTCGAGCTATTTGGGAGAATTATGAAGTGCTATCATGGCCAGAAGTCAAAAGCGATAAAAAGAAAACATAAAACATAACATAACTTCAACATAAAAATAGTGGTCAGAATAATTCATGTTGCCGGAGTTATTGTTAAGGGTCACTTCATGGTCACTTGGTTTCAGCACAAATTTGGGTGAAGCAGGCACTCCACTATCGAGTGCAGCAATAATGTCAATATTGTTCAAACTATTGAGTTTTATTGACGACAATATTTGTCCTTTCAACAATTTCATCTTTTTCTCGAATAATATACGTTGTGATTTCAAGTTTCGGTAATATGTACCACTTCTTTTAACTTTTCTCCAATATCGAATCATATCTTCAATTTCTTAAATCTTGAAAAAAAAAAGTTGTATGCGTCGAGATTGACTGCAAATGATTTTTTTAACGACGGCATACTTTTCTTCATTTTATTACTTTATAACACTATATTTAAAGATTTTATCAAGACAAACCAAAGAAAAATATGATTCGTCTTCGACGTAGGGTTGTACATATCACATATAGCCTAGTGGATAGCGTGCATGACTATGGAGCGTTAGGACGTTGCTTCGAATCCGGATATAACAGGTAAGTACAAATAAACTTTTAAAAGTATAATAATAATGGCTTTATAATAACAATCATATATAAATTAAATTTTTACATATAAAAGGAAAAAAAATTACAAATATAGTTTTTTATATTTATTTTTCGCGCAACTCTTTTTTAAATCTTTGTAAGGAGTATTTTAAAGTCCTTTGAAATACCTCTTCACAAGACATTTGTCTTTAAAGTCATGGAGGGGAACATGTCTTTATAACCCATACGCCAAATTGGCCTTATAAGCTCCTATAAAGAACATATAAATACAATTCCATGTTTTTGTAATTATCTTTAAAAGGTCTCTAAAAGAAACTATAAATACTGTTTGTGCTACTAGGGAATCTTATTAATTTTATAGAGAAAATTTTATCAAAAATTCAAAGTTACTATCAAACATTTTTTAATAAGATTTCTTTTTAAATTAATGAAATGATGTGGAAATCTTATTAACACTCAGCTTTAATAAGAAAATCTTTTTTCACTCTCTAAAGCAGTGCTGCTCACAGCCTATGCCTGCGGGAATTTTTGCTTTTGTGTTTGTATAGCCAACACGAAGGAGTGAATGAGACAAATACTGTTGTTGTGAGAATAAAGTTTAAGAAGAAAAGGCCATTTAAAATTAAAAAGCAAATCGTATTGATAGAACTTTTTTAAGAAGGCAATACCGGTGAAAATGCTACTTGCTTTGGCTTCTTTATTCTATCTATCTATCATTCAGTCGTAGTTGTGAAGTTCCTGATTCAACAAGTGCATGTGTATAATAAAAAAGCAATAATGATAAGTTTTCCAGAACTTTCCATTGATGAAGGTGAAATTCTGGAAACTCAAGCCATATTTTGGTCGTTTTCATTTTATTGAAAATTTACGGTGGGAACTCGACTGATGTTCTCGAAAAATGGAAATGGAGGATGTCACCTGTTTTTTTGTTGGCCATGATAGCGCCGGATACTTTGGTGACAAAGTCACACTCAAGGCTGGCTTGAGACAATGGAGAAAGGATTTAGTATATAATTTTTATATAATTATGTATATTTTGACATTATATTTATATATAAAAGTTATATATTTTTAATAAATTCTGCATATTCTCCAAAAAGAAATTTTGAAAAGTAATCTTTTTAAATCAATAAGATTTTTTATTAATATATAAAAAGAAATCTTATTAAAATCTTATTAAATTCATAAAAATTCTAATTAAAATTTTAAAAGAAGTCTTATTAAAACAATAAGATTTTCTTATTAAATTTCAAGAAGAAATCTTATAAAATCGATAAGATTTTCTTTTTAAAAATTAAGAAGACGACTTTTAAAATCTATTAGTAATCTCAGCTTTTAAAAAGATCTTTTTATTGTTTTAAAAAGTATTCTTATAAAAAATAAAAAAATTCTTCTTGAAATTATGTGATTTTCCTAATAAAAAATGGTCAAGGTTTTAATAAGACTAGTATCGCCTAGGGTCGAAATTCGACCAATTTATTGATTGCCTATTTATTAATATAGTATCGCCTGGGGTCGAAATTCGACCAATTTATTGATTGCCTATTTATAAATGTATGCGAGATGATCAAAATAAGTTCGAGGCTATAACTTTTAATTGATTGGAGATATTAAGCTATTTTCTTCACAAAAAATTATTTATTTATTTAATTATTTCTTTCAAAAACAGAAAAACAACATTTTAACAAAATTTAATTTTGTCAAAAAAATCATAGGGAGTAGCCTTGATTTTTTGATGGCACGGAGATTTTATTAATTTAGTGTCAAGACAAAATAAATTCACCGTAAATTCAGTATAGACTTTGAAAGAAAATCAGAAATGCAATTTTGAGTTTTTGGTTTTTTTACAACAAAAACCATTTTTACCCCATATTTTTAGAATAAATCAAATTTTATGGTCTTTTTTTTCAATGAATAATTTAAATATAAACAAACAAAAAACTGTATTATTTTGAAAAGTTTTTTTAAGTTAACTGATAAGACTTAAATACAAAAAAGAAATAAATAAAATCTATTCACAGATGGCGGATATTTTGGCTTCCCAATTTAGAACTTTCAATTTGAGACAGTTTTTTTCTCTCTCTTGGCATTTGGTTGAAACACACGCTAAATAACTAACAACAATATTAAGAAAATTCATTAAAAATACTTTTGGTTAGAATTTTGTTGTAATTTTTAACACATTTAAAAGAAAATTTATCAAACTTTTAGAAAAAATGAAAAAATTTAAAAACCGTTAAAATCCGACCAAGATATTCACATGGAAAGTCAAATTTTTGAGTTCAAAACACATTTTTTTACAAATTTAACAATTGATGAATGCATAAAACTACAATTTTTTAAAAAATTGTTACTTATAAAAAAAAATTCAAATTCGAGCGACTTAAGAACTCCCCTCCAACGAAATTTCATATCAATCAAAGAGCAGATTTTTTCTCAAAAATTTAATTTCTCTCTTAGAAGGTTGGGAATCCCCTCTATCAGATATATCATTTATATATACATTCTGCACATCTGGACAACAAAACCTTTTAAATGATATAAGTTTCAATTGTTTTGAGTTTTAATTAATACCAAAAAAGCGTACGACAAACTTTAATGTTCACGTATTAATATATAAGATTTTCTCTATGGTTTTAATAAGACAGTCTTCTTGGATGAAAACTAAAGAGCAATCTTATTGATTTTCTTTTTTTTATTAGGTTGCTTGACTCTGTGAGTGATTGAAAGCATTGACGCTTGGATCAAAGATAACTTTTGTGTAAAGTGGATAGAACTTGGAGTGGATTTTTTTAAGAATGCAGTCAAGGTTTCAAAGTATTATCGAGAATATTTTTTACAATAAAATAATATGCAATTATTTTAAATTTATATATATTCTTATTGGGAACTTTAACTGTACAAATAAATTTTTATTTATTTACGACATTTTTGTACGACCAAAGTCCAAAGTGGACACGTTCAAAAAAGGCTAGTTTCAGCACATGCTGTTATCCGAAAAAAATATTTATATAGAATTTTTTTGATAAAATTGCTTGTTCTTTATTTTTATGTTCAAAACTTTCTCAATAAACTCTGGTAGATGAAAAAGTTTAGCTAGCATACTTTGTGAATTATTTTAGCAATATTCAAAGAAAGGAAATAACACACAAAATTTAAAATATTAAGTAAATTTTTTAAATAAATTGACAACATAAGCTTGAAACAGAATTCTCTTAAACCAACTCATAACTCAGTTAAGGACTTTGCGACAAACTAGTGCTGACCTGTTTTCATATTAGAAGTACTTCTTATCAGATTTGCTGTCATACCCAAAAAAACCCATTCACATACACTGAGAAAAAAACACAATACCTTGCTCCGGTAAAAAATTTCTCTATATTTGATAATAGCAATTTTCTCTTTTTCAAATAAAATTTTCTTCAATAAGAATAAATTTTCACATTTTCGAAGAAATATTTCTTTACTTCTAGGAAATGGAAATATTTCAATGTCTCTAATAATGATAAGTATTTTTCTAGCACAAAAAATTTCTCATTTATAGAGAAATTTTATTGAAAATGAAAAACTTTTCTGATATTTTGATAAAAAATTCACTATAAGAAGTATTTTCTTCAATAACAACAAATATTTTCTCAAAAAAACAAGTATTTTTCTCTAAAAACGAAATAATTTTTTTATTTCATGGAAGCTTTTTATAATTTTTAGAGAATTTTTAGCATCGCAATTAGAGAATAGCATTCTCTGGAGCAAAGTCTATACCATTTTTCTCTAAATATAATGCCTTTTTTATCATATTCCGAGACACTTTTTTCTGAGTGTACACATACACATACTAAAGTGGACACATACACATATCAATTTGTCTGTTTGGAGTTGAATGAACCAAGTTTTGACGCTGTCTTGGCTGCTTGCTGGCTGACTGTCTGGTTGGCTGCAACTTATCTGACAGTTTGCATCGGGGTTCATGCTGTGCGTGGCCTTTACAACGAATTTTAAAGCGTGTAAAAAACTTACAATATTTTACTGCTTGTGCCTGAAACAATTCAGTGAGCTACAAAAATTTTGCAAATTTTTTCTTGAACATTTTATTATGCCGAATAATGGAGGAACAAAAATATCAAAGAAGAATATTTATCTCTACAATTTTTTTGTACTTAACAAAAAACTTGCTTACAAATTTTTTTTGTATTTAACAAAAAACTTCTAATATAATTGCAAGGATTTCACAAAGTTAAACTAAGTATTGCCAAGTAGTGTGTAAAACGACCTTCAGATGCTGCCAATGCCTGGTTCATTCCACATTTTTGCCTCTAATATTTGTTGCTGTCTGACTCAACAACTTCTCTTAAGTTTCTGTAACTTTGCGTCGAACTACTTAATCCATTTTATCTTTACTATGGAAATGTTCAGCATCACTCATCAGCTGTCGGACTTTTACGTCAGTCAGATTTTTGCAAACTGAAAATTACAACAACAAATAACAGCCTTGAGACTTATAACTAACAACGAATTTTAGTTGGTTCTGTTAATTTATTAAGATACTCTTAGCCAAAAGTTTATCTGCACTAATATTTGAACAAAGTCAAAAGGATGAAGGAAGATAAGTAAGTGAAATATAGTTAAGATAGTCTCGAGCCAAGTTAAACAAAACTTTATCCAAGATTCAACAGAAGATTCAAATGGTTTTAATTTATTACTTTATGACACTTAAAACGTGAAAGCAGACCTTTTAAATTATTTCTTGATCTCTATGAAAATTGAAGGGCAAATTTTTAAAATTACGGTCAATGATATGCTGCATTCATTGTTGTTGCAGTTGATTTATTTGGAAATCATAGCACTTCAAACAAAGCTATGGCGCAACTGAGTTAGCGCATTGCGCTGATATTGCGCTATGGTTTTTAGCTTTACTCATGGTTCTTGCATAGATCATTTACCATAAGTTTGTTAAATAATGATGAAGGAATGAAGCATGCAAAATAGGTTACATTATTTAAAGTCTTCTGACTTAGAGAAACATAAACAAAAAATTTCACAGAGATAACAAATGATGGAAGTAAAGGAATGTTCTTGTTTTAATTTTATTTTACTTTTTTTTATGCCTCCCAAGAACTGACGTCAATGAATTTATGTTGTCTTTACATAGATTATCAAGCATCTGATAAGCTCAAAAAAAAAAAAAATATTGTGTAAGTTTTGACAAATATTTACTTACTTTGTTTCTTCTTTGGGACATGGTATAAATTTGATGCATTCTCGTTTTTGAAAATTTGTCTCGATCCAACTGCGTGGCTGATGCTAATGTTGTAAATATAACGAGAAAGAAAGCCATGGAAAATATAAAAATAATAATTAGTTATCATTTTATTAGAGACAAAAATATCAAGTAAGATTAAAATGCAATTAATTAAACATAAAATATGTCAACATTAAAATAAGTAAACATTAAAATAACTCATCAACAATAAAATTAACAAAAATAAAACAATATATTTACAAATGTTTTAAACAAATATTTTCGTTAAATTCAGTTTGGAAATATTTATAAAAGTTTCGGAAATATTTATAAGTCTGGAAATATTTATAAAAGTTAAGATTAAAGCAATCAACATTTAGTTAAGTCAGAAAAAGTTCGAGCGAGCAAAATTGCGAGAAAGAGAGAATGTTTATAAAGAGTGATACGAAGAAGAGAGAGTGGCACATGAAGAAAATAGCAAATAACGAGAAAATTGATGGCATGAAATATCAAACAACACAACATAAACAATAAATTATTTCATTTTCAATGACTTATCGATGATACATAAACGAAGAAATTCAGAAATCATATCGATGAATCTAGCAAGATTTTCGAAAATTTTTTGGCGTGTAGGACTTTAAAGACGTGATATGAATGGATTTATTTAAATTGATTTGTAATCGAATGATAACATAATAAGACAATACTTAAAATCATTTCTATTTAGGAGATAATATCGATTATTTTTATGTTTAACAGTTATTTCAGATATGAAACTTATAGCTTTAATATGAAAGCATACATAATTGTTAAAGAATATTTAAGCCACTTGCGACAGATAGCATAATTTTCTGCGCCATATTTGCAACACTTCTTTTGAGAAGAGTGCTCAGAACACTGGGATCATGAGCATCTCAGTCACAAAAATCAACATAAAATAAAAGCTATAAAATATTTTTGTATTTTTTATACAAATAATAATTTTCATAGGTCAAACATGTTATTTATTAATTAAAAAATGAAATCGTAAAAAATTATAGCATACGAATTGATATTTTTTGTCAAAACAGAAAAATAGTAGTGGTGCAAATGATCACAGTGCGTCGAATAAGGGTTAACAAAAAATAAAATTTAACAACAAGTTATAAATTGTCAATTACAAAGTAAAACAATTACAAAAAAAAAGTAAAAGCTTATAAATTTTCAATAAAAATAAAAAATTTTTATTAAGTTTTTTTTTGAAAGATTTTCGGACCAAAACTATAACTTATCGATATTGAAATCACGAATTAATACATATGTTACAATCGAAAATCAAAATTTTTTTTTATTAGATAATATACAAAAATGTATCGAAAACTTGTCGACAACAAAAAAACAAAAAAAAATATCTACATTTCTAATTTTCAATTTTATAGTAAGAATTTTCCAAACATTTGAGATTTAAATATATAATCTTTATATATAAACATTGTTTAAAAATCTATAATTTGATTGTCTTAAATAATTTTTGTATTTAATTTTAAGACAATCAATACGGTATAAATAAACATGTGTTCCCTTTTCGATTTGATTCAATAATTTTTGATAAAATCGAGAAATAAATCAATTCGATCAATCAAATAAATCAGTTCGGTTTATGAAATTAATCGAACTATCGATTTGAAAATTTAAGTGTAGAATTTTCTTTTCAATGAACTCGAAATTTGCGATAAAGTTTTTTAAAATACTAGTGAAAATTGTTTAAAAATCGATAAAAACTCAAAAAACTAAAAAATTCATATTCACGAAAAAATTATATTTTCGATTCAGTTCATTTATTTTTGGTATTTTCGAGAAATTAATTGATGCGTATTATCGATTATTGATTTTAAAATATAAATTTTTAATTTTATTTTCAGTCAATTTGAAATATGTGCAATTAATTTATAAAAATTTCAAGTTAAAAAATCGATAAAAACTCGATAAAAACCATTCAATTCAAGAAAAATATATATTTTTATATATTACTTACGAAAAAATCTTTAAAAATTCATACAAAAATAGAACTCATTTTCAATTGAATCCAATAATGATTGGTTTAATCGAGTAATTAATCGATTCGTTAAATAAAATAAAATGATTCAGTTGATGAAGTTAATGGAATGAGTTTCACAAACTCAATATAGTTCAAAGATATTTTTAAATTTTCACCAAAAATTTCATTTAGTTCATTCGAAAGTCAATTAAAAACTTAAGTATCGATTAAAATTTTATAAATTTTTCGATTAAAAATTAATCGATTTTTTAATTAAAAGTTTTAATTTAAATTTATTACTTATTAATTTATTATAAGATTGATAACTTATTAACGATAAAACTAACTTAATCGATTTATTTTCAAATTCTATAAGTTGTTTTTCAATGGCAAATAACTATTGCAAGACATAGTTTTATTAAATTTTTTAAAGTCGTTAAGGTTTATGAAGACATGTTGAAATTTTCGATAAGAAAATGTTTGTAAATATTTCCAAACATACAATTTTTTTACTTTAAAATAAAATTGAACATGTCTCATATTCACATAATGAATGAAAAATTCTATTGAAGTTGGCTAATTTTGCAATTAAACTAATTGGGAAAAATTTATCGATTTTATTAATTTATCGATTTTTTACAAAGCAATGGTAAGATCGAAAAGTTTAAATAAAAAACTCATAAAATTTGATTTAAAATTAAATTTCCATTTTTATTTAAAAATTCTATTAAATTCTCAAAATATCATTAAATTCTCAATTCTAATTCTAGTTGCATATTCGGTTAAAATGAAAATTTCAACAAATTTTGGATTAAATTTAATTTCATGTCGGTAAATTCGTGAAACCTTACAAGAACATCCTAAACACCTTCATGAAAGATATGAGATATGCTCGTTTTGAGTTGAAAAAACGAGCTTGGAAAAATATACTCACTCAATTGTTACCCTAAAATAATCGGGTAGATTTAGTAAAATCCTATCAAAGGAGCACTCCAGCGCTTTTTTCTTAAAAAAATGGAGAATGAAACGTGAACAGAATCTTATACAGGAATCGCTAGAAAAACTTCTTGGCTTACATTCTATTTTCTTGCAGTAAAGATAGCTCTGACGACCCCTCGCGAAAGGAGACACTGGTAAGCGAGCCCATAAGCCCCTTTATTACAAAGGAGAAGATTTTTTGGGCTACAAATACCCTTTTGCCCTATAAATCCCCAAGCCCGAATGACATTCTATCCTTAATGCTTAAAAAAATTAAATAATTGGGAACATCCTTGCTCCTGAGAATATTGAAAACCTGTTTACACCTAACGATTGTGATCGGAGCCCGAGATCGAATCCCGCTTGCGGCAAAAGTTTTTATACCCTAAACCTGAAAGGTCAGGCTATATTAACTTTGTGCAAACGTTTGTAACGCATAGAACGAAGCGAGTCCGGTATAGAAAAGTATATATATTCTTGATCAGTGTCACCAAGTGAGTCGAGCTATCCATGTCCGTCAGTCCGTCCGTCCGTCTGTGTGTTGTCCGTATACACAGGATAAGAAGAAGGAGTTGAGATATTTGGATGAAACTTGGTATACATGGTAACATAGACCCAAGGATGTGCACTATTGAATATTTTTGGAATCCGCCCACGGACACGCCTACATGCCATACAACGCAAAAATTTAAAACTGCATAAATAAGCTCATAACGAACCTACAACAATAAAATTTGGTATGTATGTGTTTTATATCAACACAAAGATGTCTTTGAAAAATGGACGTCATCCGCTTACGGACACGCCCACCTCCCATACAACCCAAAAATTGAAAACGCAATAAATAAGCCTCTGTTTAACCTACAGAGCTTAAATTTGGCACATATGTTTTTTGTAACAAAACAAAGATGGTTTTGAAAAGTGGACATCATCCGCCCACGGACACGCCTACCTCCCATACAACGCGAAAATTGAAAACTGCATAACTCAGCTCATAACTAGCCTACAACAATAAAATTTGATATGTATGTGTTTTATACAAACACAAAGATGTTTTCGAAAAATGGACGTCATCCGCACACGGACACGCCCACCTCCCATACAACCAAAAAATTGTAAACGCAATAAATAAGCCTCTGTTTAACCTACGGAGCTAAAATTTGGCACGTATGCTTTTTATGACAAGACAAAGATGGTTTTGAAAAATGGACGTCATCCGCCTACAGACACGCCTACCTCCCATACAACCCAAAAAGTTTAAAACTCAATAAATAAGGTTATGTTTGTCATAGAGAAATTAAATTTGGTATGCATGTATTTTATACCAAAACTAAGGTGTGTTCAAAAATTGGAAGTAATCCGTCCATGAACACCCCCACCTCCCATAGCGAAAGCACAATAAAGGCATTAACTGTGAGCTACAGGAATAAAACTTGGTATGTGTAAATTTTTCATCAACATTTAAATGCATATAAAATATAGGCTTCATCCGCCCTTGGAGACGGCCATTTACAAAAATATTTACAGAAATTTTTTTGTTTTTGAGAAGTGGGTTTAGGGTATTTCATAGTCGGCCTAGACCGACTTTAGACTTTCTTTACTTGTTTTTAATAAAAAAATTGTTCTGATCGGTCACCACCTCGCTGCAGGCAATAGCAATCCTCAGAGAGCAAATTATGCCATGTAGAGCTTCTTGAGAACATTAACTTTAGCCGTTTGGAGTCGGCATAAAACCTGTAGGTTGAGTTCTCGGTCAATTGTGTACAAAGATTTGATAATAACTACAACAAACTTGACCACAAGAAACTCGGTCAAAGTCCTTTCAAGGACTGAAATGTCAAGTTTTTTTTTTTTTTTGTTTACGCCTTAAATACATTCCAAGGAGCTGGAGAAAAGTTAAGGTTATCTTTATTCCAAAAGTTTAAAGACGGGGTCACGAATCTACTAAGGAATTTAGACCCAGACTAATGGGTAGTGAGTCTTTCTTGATATTTAGGGCGCTTTTAACAATATTCATATAGATGCCATCCGTGAAACATTTACCGAAATGGATGTTGAATAAGCCGGATCGAAATTTAGATTTAGCCGAACAACAACTAAAAAATTTAAAGGGATTCTTAAAACTATTTCTGCATCATTTTTTTGGATCGAACAATTCCTCATGGATCGGTTTTGGTTCTCCTGAACCCCTCTTTTGACTTAAAAGTTTTTTTGCATATTACTTATTTTCTTCAGAAGACATTCCCAAGGAAAACAAAAAAGTAAAGATATTTTTAGTACACAAATATTGGCTAAAAAAATTTTAAAATTTTTGATCTTTACACTCTGTTGAGAACCCAAAAAGTCGATATTGCGTAATTTTCGAAAAGATGTTCAGCTTAGTATTATTTAATTGACATAATTACTATTCGATTTTGACAAAATCTTGGTACAAATGAGTTTTTAGGTACGCAAAATCGAATTTTGATGACCGTTTTTTAGTAAAGTATACGCCAGAGGGCGCTCCAGTAAAAAATTAATGATCTTTTTAAATATAGTTTTTTGAGTGACTGTAAAATGCGCATTTGTCATGGTACACAGTTTTCATTAAACCACACCATACGATACACCAATGAAGAGAGCCCAATTCTTTTTCAATGCACGTTAGTCCCATGAAAAATACATACATATTTTATAGGTGTTTAAAAAAAAAACTTTTCTAAAATGACGAAATATCGACTTTTTAGGGTATCAGTCAGTAATAGAGCCCCTTCTGTGAAATATCATGTAGATTTTGAATCGGTGTTTAGACTAAGCGCTCTTAGAGAGTGACATCCGCACCTTCAGAATAGAGTCTGAGGATGAGGAGAGGAATTGAGTAGAGCGCATCCTCTCGTAAAAATATGGCTCGAGAGAGAAGTATGACATTGTGACAGGAACGTTGGGATAGATCGGAGAAGGGACGCTGGACCCATGACCCTGACCTGTCCGTATGGTATTATTGAGGTCACAGATCGGTGAACTTCTACCTCACCCAAATTCTGAGCAGGCACGGTTGGTTAAGGGCATACTTGTATAAATTCAAGTAGCTCTGGTAGCACAGTGGAAGACACAGCATACGTCCTCTTCGAGTGCAATAGGTTCAACGACGCGAAAACTGATGTTTCGATCCTCGGCGAAGTGTTGACACCCCAAAACTTGCTGAACATCATGTTGAGAAGCGAAACTAATTCGACAAAGCACTTAAAAATGACTAACTTCTGGAGCACTTATTAATTTGTGGTGTATGTACTTATAAAGCACTTATAAAGCACTTATGAAGCACTTATGAATCAATTATGGAACACTTATTAAGTACTTGTGAAGCATTTATGAAGCACTTATAAAGCACTTACGAAGCACTTATGGAGCACATATAAAGCACTTATAGATAACGTTTGAAATTATGTGCAAAACTGTTAAATTATCATATAGCACTTTGAAGAATTCGTTTAAATTTCGTTAAAAACACTTTCAGAGCATTTAAAAGACACTTATGTAGCACAACTGGTCAGTTGTACGCTCCTTGTCCAAACGCATAATCGACGAACTTCGAAGAGTCGAGAGTTTGCAAAATAAGCCAGCGTAAATATTTACATCAAGTTAAGGGTTTTCCCCGACACAGAGTCACCATCAAGTAGACGAGGAAATTTTTCTCTCAACTTTCTATCCCCCGACAGACAAAATTAGACCCTCAGTTTTCAGCTTAGTGCTGTTTCCTCATACCGTGAAGTAATACCTTACGGCGGGTTCACGGGATTTATACTGGTTCGGAGATTCAATGCGGATGTTAGGTTTAGTGCGTTAAAGTCGCAGTACGGGAAGGTTCACCTTTGCGAAGAAAATAAAAATAAATAACACTCTAGAACACACGGAAATTAGAGGTGAGGTAGTGCCATCAAAATAGCTCAATAGAGTCTATTGGATACTGCCTGTAGTTGTATCACAATTATAACCAAGCAACGAACCAAATGCATCGGTCAATTTTTAATACAGTTAATTTGATATGAAGTGCGCATTTCAAGTACTTTCCAAAACAAAAGATACAGAAAAACTCTATCAACGTCATACTTATTCCATTGAAGTGCATTCTAGTATTTAAAAATATCTTCGCCTTCAAAGATTCTAACTGCAAATTTTAGATACCACATCATTAAAAGACATTAAAGCAACATAAATTTTAGTGGAATTTTTCAGAGATTGTTCTAAATTTTTAAGACCAATTAAAAAATATTAATGCTACGCACCATTAAAGCAAATATATAAAAAAGTTGACAAATTTTGGGTTAAATGCGCAATAAAATTGTTGCTGGTTTGGTGAAGGTTATCATCAACAGAGTAAAAGTTTTGCTGACAGCTATTTAGATATAAAAATGAGCAAAAGAACAATTTTAGCTTAGATATAAAGAAAACTCTGCTAAAACATCATAATTAATTCAAACCAATTAAAAAATATCATTAAAAGAAAAACAACAAAAAAAAGTATAACTTTTTCACTAGAGATGCAAAAAAGGAAGCAAAGACAAAGTACCAAATATTCAAAAGCTCAAGAGTAAGCAGAAAAGCAAGAGTGTGCATAAAATTTGTTGAAAAGGAGCAAATATTAAAAATGAATTGAAGAATTTATTAAGAAGAAGAAGAAGATGTCAAAAAACAACAAAAGAATATTTGCACAACGAAAAGCAAACAAACAAAAAGAAGAATTTGAAACAAAAATAAAATCAAATTATATGAATTTTATTTGTTTATAAAAAGAATTTTTTTAATGTAAAGAATAGTTTAAAATAAGGATGGGCTGAAATGGAAAATAAAGTGATAAAAGCAGAAGACGACAAAGTTATTTAAATGGCAATTTGATGGGTGAGTGAAAACAGGATAAGAGCGTTGGTTCAAAGAGAAAATCAAATTTTTTTATAAGTAGTAATTTTTTAAGCATTCTTTTTAAAGGTTTTTTAAAACAATTTTGAAATTTTTTAAAATTTTTAATATAAGATATATAAACTAGTCATGATAAAAATTATAAAAATTGCATTTTTCATCAGAAATTTTTGATGAATCACATTTTTTTTTTTAAATTTGCGCTCAGATCAACTTTAATTAAGTGCTCGCTGACAGCGAAATTCAAAACTTTACGCGAAAAAATACAAAAAATGCTAACGTAAAAGTAAAAATATGCTATGAAAACTAACTTAGATGCAAAAAATTTGATATTTAAAATCAAACACCAAAAAAAAGGGGCAAAAACTTTACCAAAAAAGTTGCCAAAAACTTTTCTGCCATCACGGCACCCTAACAAAATGAAAAAAAGCCAACAAAATTAGTTTTTTCTTATTTTTGTTTTTGTTTTTTTTTTTTCTAACCAAACAAGCATAAAACAACGAATTATTGCAAAAGTTACGCGAAAACTAGAGCAAAACTGTTGGAGGTTGAAACTATCAACCGATGGAGCAACCATACTAACAACCAACCAACTAGCAGCAAGCTATAACCACAACAACAAAGAGCAACAGAGTAACTTAACAGCAACAGCAACTCATTCGGCTAGCAACATGTTCATATAAAAAGAATTTAAAATGCATCTTTTTTAATAGTTTTTCTTTTTTGTTTTTTATTTTGTTTTCTTGCATACCTCATTTCGCTGCTGCTCCCGCTCTGTGACTCTCAACAAATCACGTACATTTAAGATCAGAACTTTTGTTAGCGTCGATGAGGCAGACGAATGTTGACGTTCATATTTTTTACGCGAGCGTATACCGCGTACCGAACCGTTTAATGTGGCTTGATTTGCAGCAATGGTAGCGCCATCTTGTGGCACAGAGTTTAAGCGACGTACTGTTGAATAGTCTTTGGATATGCGACGCAGATATTTTTGCGGCAACGCAGCATCAATCACCATATTAGGTGTTTTACGCGCTGCGGCGATGACGAACTAAGGTGCTTTAGTTGTGTGGGGTGGGTTGGAGGTTTAGGAAAAGTTTCAAAAATTTGATTAAAAGTTAATTAAAAATTTTGTTGAATTTTTTTTAGTTTGTCATTAACACTTTAGTATCCACTTGTTGTTTTCTTAACAAATTCATTTATATCGTGTTTTTGGGTACAAATTTTATAGATTCTAGACCTTTTTTATAACTAAAGAAACATTGTTTCGGAAGTGTTATCATCACAAAATTTTTGAGAATAAGAAAACAGATTCAGGTAAGTCAAAACAAAAATTATCTTAAAATATTTAAAATATATTTCAAATACTTTTTTATTTTAGTAGCTAAAGAGCTCCTAAGGAGCACTTATGGAGCACTAATGAAGCACTCATGAAGTACTCATGAAAGACTTATGAAGCACAAATGAAGCACTTATGGAGCACTTATTAACCTCTTGTGTATAACTTTTGAAACTTTTGTGAAAAACTTGACTGATAAATTAAGAAGCACTTTTGAAGCAATTTTGTAAAGAGCACTTTTGAAGAATACATTTTTATTTCATTAATAACACTTGTGGGGCACGAATAGAGGCCTTATTTCTTTTTTTTAGAAATTATGGAGCATTTTTAAACCACTTTGAGCACTTAAGAAGAATTAACGAAGCATATTATGAAGCACTTAGGCAGCTCTTACAAAGCATGAACAGTTTTTAAGAGGCACTTAATTAGAAATTAACTAGCACATATGAAATACTTTTGAAGCACTTATAAAAGTTGTTGTGAAGCGCTCTAAAGGAGCGCTGATTGATAACCAATGGAGCATTTACAGAGCTTAAGATCACTTTTATTTCTAGAGCACTTAGGCAATTGTGAAGCACTTGTGAAGCACTTGTGAAGCACTTATGAAGCACTTATGAAACACTTATGGATCACTTTTGGAGCACTTATGAAGCATTTGTAAAGCACTTATGAATCACTTTAGGAGCACTTATCCACTTTTGGTGCATTTATGGAGCACTTATAAACCACTTATGGATAACTTTTGAAGCTATGTGTGAATTTTGAAAAATTAATTTTAATTTCGTTTCATACGCTTTCAGAGCATTTTAGAAACACTTGGGGAGCACTAATGAAGGTTTTTTAGATTATTTAAATCAATTTTCGACCTTAAGGAAAATTAACGAAGTTTATAAGGAGTATCTTGAAACACTTGGGAAGCTCCTACTAAGCCTGAACATTTTTTTAAGACGCACTTCATTTGAAATTATTGAGCACTAGAAATTTAAACTAAATTCAAATCCTGTGTAGTAACTGCATCTCAATATTTGCAATGGATGGTTCTTTTTATTTTGAGACCATTTTTTGCTCAAAGAGTTACGTAAGAGGGTTAATTATTTCTTCGAAAACAGGGCTTTTTTAATAAAAAACAAAATTTTTAATAGTTCAGTTACTTTGTATTTGTCTTCAAAAACAATCAGATTTTGCTGATTTTTTGCACACATCTTAAGTAAAATAAAATAATCCACCTCTGGAAAGATCACAACAATTACATGTGCGCATTCAAAGATATTCGAATTCAAAAATGACCAAAGATGGTAACTTCGTTAATGTAATCCCTAGAGTAAAATCATCCGGATGAAAATTATAGACCAATAAGTTTCTTCAAAACTGTCCTTAACTATTAATAAATTTAATAGATTTTTGCGTAGTAGACAATAAATAGTAGTAGTTTTAAAACAGAAAATTTAAAGAACTGACAAAAATCATCTTTTTAGAATTAAAAAAATATCACAAATTTTTTAATATAATGAATGACAAAAGTTTCTAAAAGAAAGGCGTGATGAAACTTTTGAAACAGGCCCTACTATATGTACTGTAAAAAACAAATTGGTTATTTAAGGCATTTATATATAGTTTACAATAAAAGTCGATTCGACGTCTATGTTTACAGAATATAAGATAGTAACCAAGAAAAATTTTAAAAAACACAAAGAAGAAATATATAAAGTTAACCCTGGCCAAACCGAAAGGAGTACATCTAAAGTTTCTTACAGAAGTTCATTATCTGGGGATTATTCCATATAACAAGCTCAGTTAGAAACGCAACATAGAGGAAATAACAAAACCACTGGGTGCTCTCTAAGCATGCTCGAGGTCTTTAGTATGAAATGGGAACTGCAACCACATATAATCCACTAAACAATTCACAATAGCCATGCTTCAATATCATTTGATCCTTGCTCACAAACCGAAATGCAATTGCTGGCTTCTGTATTTGAGTCACGGAAGCTAGGCTGTATCAAAAATGGCAACCGAGTTCACCTAAATTTGGATAAATTTGGTGCGAAATACATCACTTCTTCTCCCCTAGATCTAGTATCTCAAATTAAAAAAAAAAAAATGCACCCCATTAGCGCTGGTAGAACGACTCAAACTAGAACGCTACTAAACTGCAAACCAACACTAAAAAAACTGTAATACTATAGGACGTATGCCTTCCCGAACATAGCAATATCGAAGGTTATGAAACGGTGGATCAACTGACGAGATGTGTTGCTTAACTTCAGGTTAGACTTAGCAGTGCGAGACTTCTGAATAAGCTGCAATTACTCAGAAGAAATAGTGACAATTGAAGTCGTCTTTATGTACTTAATTCCAATGTACTTAAAAGAAGTCAATGTTTGGTCCTTTTTTAAATGCCAATCATAATTTACTAATTTTTTTTTTTTCGAAAACTGAAGATGGAAGCTACAGCAAATAAATCACGTTTGTATTTTTCCGTAAGTCAATTCAATCGTCTTGAGGACAAATATTTTTAGCAAATCTTTATTTTGATGAGAAAAAGATTAATTGACCGAAGCATCTAAGAATTTAACCTTTCACTTTGCCTAATTTTTATTGAATTGGACTACTTTTTGAAGAGATACATTAGAGTGGATCGAAAAAAAAAGTTTGAAAAGTTCATCCCTATAATTAGAGATTACCTTGAAAGAACTTTTTGAACCACCGGCAAAAACGCCAATATTCGATCGTAGGAAAAAAAGAATTAAGGGGGTCTTCTGATTGAGCAACTATTTTTTCGACTTTTTTATTTTCATTTATTTATAGCTTGGGTAGTTGTGAATATGCCCCTAAAAGGATTTTTAGAAATTCGAAATACTTTAGAAGATACAGCCTTTTTTGTGAAGCAAGGTCTTCATCAAAATGACTTACGAATGAATTACTTCAAACTTTAAACGCGTTTATCTCGAAACCACGTTTTTCGAACTGGCGGCCATGATATCTCCAGTTCAACTGAACCGATTTTCATGAAACAAAATGGAATCGACGCAGAATTGTCACCATTCTCGGGTGAACCTCGACCATAATTTTAAAAAATTTTTTACTATTTTTTTTTTACACTAAACTACAAAAAAAAAGCCCGAAATTGAATTTTTTTTTTTAACGGCCGCCATTTTGTCAAAAAAAAATCACAAAATTAAGCTTGAGGTTCACCCGAGAATTACATCTATACTGATTATAACCTCGTTTTTTTTTCATTTCAGACGCTCCGGAGACCCGGAATCGTGGCCGCCGTGACGACACCTTTTTTTTCACCACCAACTTTGAAGTCTCATTACTTTTTGAACAGCCCACGTATCGAGGCAAAACAAATTTTTTTATTTACTTTAAAACTTTTGTAATACAATAAATAAAAAAAGTTTTCAATTATTCTTTGCGTTTTCAAATAAGAATTTTTTTAAAAAGGGTCCAAAAAACGGGTTTTGAATGAGAAGACCGCCTTAACTAGCACAACGTGTCTCAAATTTGTTCGACTTTTGAAGTCAAATTCGACTGGCAAGACCCGTTAATCCGATTTAACACCTAACCCTATACCATATAAAGAAATGGTAATTCGTACATGTAATTCAAGTAACTCTGCACATAATTCTTCAAGAATAAGTATAGAAATTTTCTTAATTAGCGTCACCTCGTGGCCTAATTTAACCCTGTCCATCCGTCCTTTTTTGCGATGTCCGTTAAGGAGCAGGAGTTGTGATAATTGCATGTAACGCAGTACAAATATGGAGCCAACGATCTGTACTATTGAATATTTTGGAATCCATAACTTTATAAAGAGGCCTATTTTTCTTTTTGTTACTTAAACCAATACTCAGGTTATTTTTTGTAGACAAAACTTATAAATGAATAAGCATTGTGTTTTAATTTTTTTGTTCTAGCTTTGAACCAAGGATTTCAGGTTTCAAACCTTTTCAGTCAAGTCTGCGTTGGTTCGGAAATGGGGAAAAAAAAAAACAAGTGTAGAATATTGTATGTGTGGAGGAGCGCTATATCAACATGCGAATTTGAATCTGAGGCAAAAGTTATGCCTTTACCTCATTAAATTCGAGTTATTAAGCAAACTCAATCGACAACCATCTCTACCACCAACTTTAACTTTGAAAATTATATTTTTGGATGAATTTTTTATTTCAGTTGATAAGAAATGAGGAAAGAATTGAAGAAAGGTAAAAGCGCAGGACCATAACTAGACCGGGATTCGAACCCGGAACTTTGGAACCCCTGTGTTGATAGTCAAGCACGCTAACCACTAGACTACCGAGGCCCCTGGTACCTGGGAAATACTTAAACTGGTGTAGTCAGATCGAGTACCTTTCCTTAACGCCCTATTTAACAATCTGTTTCCTTCCCTGTTAGCACCTGTATAAAAGCCTAAACTCCCAACACTATATCGATGCCGAAGAACATTAAGAGAGGATGAAACATTAGAATTCTCTACCAGATAAATCGCACGACGTTGAGTGCGGTTCAGAAGTTGCAAATTTAATCTTCAAGCCTCTGTCCAGATGTGCGAGTTGAACTCCATTTTCGATCTGATATATAAGATATACTAGTGCGAAGATCAGCTGAAGTGAAGTAGTTTTTGCACCATTTGAGGAAACCTAGGCACTTGACCGCTTTTTTCGACACATAGAAAATATTATCATTTCAACGAAGATCAAATTGGATCGATATTCACAATCGATTGATGAATAACATCTACACGATTTATATAAAGGAGAGCTAAGGGGAAATCAATTCGTTTAGGGCTTATCGGACAACACCATTTATGCTTGCATTAAACTCTACTCTAATAGCAAGACAACAGTCCAAGATTTTTTTTAAGTCATTAAGTTGTGTGTCATTTTTATTTTGCCTCTTTCTCTCAATATTCAAAGCTCTCGGGCGTTTTTAACGAACCTATTATGAGTCAACCTAGAGAGTAGTGACCGTGGCATGCAGGTTAAGTGTGTGGCTTAGCATGCTTGGAGCCCGAGTTCGATCCCCAGTCGCGGCGAAAAGTTTGTTCGATAAAAATTTTTCTAAGTGGTCAGCACCTCTCTGCAGACAATGGCAAACCTCAGAGAGTAAATAATGCCATGTAAAGCTTCTTGAGAACATGAACTTTAGCCGTTCGGAGTCGACATTAAACCAAAGTCAATCATTAGAAGCTTGGTCAAAGTCCTTTCAAGGGCTGGAATGGCCAATTTGTTGTTTTTGTTTTTTGTTTATTATGAGTCAACGATAGAAGATCGAAGCATGAAACATTTACATCCCCTAATAGTTCTATTGCAAGGTATTGCATTCTATCCAGAAGTTCCAAATATGATCTTGAAGCCCCTTCCCAGATTGATAACAATCAAAAACAAATAAGGTGATAGGAATGAACCGTACAGTACTCTTACATTGACGGCTTGCTTGCCATCGATAACGACTCGAATCGATGTGTTCCTAAGAAAACACAAGAACCATCTTATCACCTACACGAAATGCGAATAGTTTGATAGCAGCGTTTATGACACACGTGATTCTGGGGGGCTTAAGTGGAACTGACAATTTAAACCTTCCTCCTTATGAGAATCGTTTAAAACTACTAAGATTGCAGTCACTAAGTGAGCGAAGGAGGTCTGCAGATATCGTTTGTTTACACCAACTTATAACCGGTGTATTTGATTCTCCAGAACTCCTTTCTCTTATTAATTTAAACACTAACCGTAGAAGCAGCAGAAACGCAAACAACTTAATTTATGTACCTTTTAGTAGAACGAACTATATGTTAACTGCTCCTTTAAACCGTATGAGTACCTTTGTTAACAACTGTAGCGTTTTTGATGTTAACTTGTCAAAAGGTCAACTCAAAAGTAGACTAAAAGAGATTATTTAATTATAGATCTTTGTATGCATGGTTAGTAGTTATGTCCTGTGTTGTCCCTGAGCCCAATCCAAACTTTGGATGGTAAATTTTTTCCACATTAACTTGTTTTCAGCCACTGGAATCCTTAACATAAAATTCATTTTATGCTATGGGTCGTGGTTTTAAATGGGTTAATGCTGAGAAAGTGCGAAAAAGCTGTAGTAGCTGAACTCTATTGTTATAGTGATCAAATGTCTTTGAAATATCCAGAGCAACAACCTTGCTCTCATCAAAGAAGTGAACGCATTGGTTAAATTTTTCGACGAGGAACGCCCTCAGGTCATCAGTAGAGCGTGCCTTACGGAAACAATCAATGAGCAATTCATTTTGCTCCAGATAATTTAATGTTTATTCTCTAAAGTTATGGAAAGCGTCGATTATATCGCTATGGGTCGGCAGTTTACAGAGTTCGTAGCATCACTTTCTTAAGGTACCGGCTAGACTTTTGCGACTTACCAACAAGATGAAAATATTCCTGTTCTCTTGGAGATTTTCAAAAGCTTCCACACAGTTCGAGCGAAAGTAGAGACACACATAATAAGCAAATTGGAGGTATGCCATTAAACTAGAGGCTATATTTATGTTACGGTTTGCGAGGAACTTTTTAACTGCTCTCTTTCGAAAGTTTAAGCATTGCAGAAGTTTTACTTTTTCTGAAAGCCAGTGGCTGATCGCTAGCCGGGATTGTGGAGTTCGGTGCAAACAATCCAGACAATCCAGGTTCGCCTTATCAGCAGAGTCAGTGAAGATTTTGCTATATCTTAAAAAAAATTGAGATTGACGAAGATGCATGGTTCTTTACTCTTTCGTGAAGAAACTTCTCACGTTCTAAAACTGCATTACACCGATTTCTAGCCTCGATAAGAAGTCTTTTAGTATCAGCCTTTTCATGGGAACGCCAAATTCTGAAAGACTTCCTTCTGACTTTTGACCTGAGTGTAATTCTGCACATCTCTTTAAATCATTAAAGCTTTTTTTAAAAGGAATTTGACCGAGCTTCTAAGGATCAATTATATTGTGCGTGTAAGTGAATTTTCCCAATAGTACAAGGCTTAATGATTCATAAATGAATCGTGTACGATGTTTTTTTCCTTTATGATGAATATGCTGATTCGTTGACGAACATTTTATAGAAAATTTTCAAATTCGTGCTCGAACGCTATCAAAAACTTTGAACAAGTTTACAATTCATGAAATTTTTTTTTATTCAGTTTTTCTAAAACTGAATAAGTTTCCAAGTTTTTTTTAGAAATCATCTACTTTTTCGTCAACGGAATCTTGGACTATAGGTTCTGTTCACAATTGAACGATAACTGAACCTAGGGTACATGTTTAATGCCGACTCCGGCCTGCACAGAAGTTTCGACTGATCAGAAATATAGAATTTCTATTAAAAGCTTTTCCTATATCAGATGGTGATTCGAACCTGGGTAGAGCCAGGCCTATGTTGTGTTCCTGGCCGAGTACAGATAATTTAATAAAATGAAGTTAGAAAAGCAACCTATCCACTCATACCAACAATAGGTTTAAACTAATATATGTTAAAATGTTATTTTCAAATAATTTGATTCCTTTTTCATGTTCAAAAAAATTATTCCTTTTGGGGTTAGGGTTAAAATCTTCTTAATTTGTTCATCGATCATAATTCCATGAACACATGCTGTAAAGTGATAATGAAGCATCAAAATTTCGCTTTATTAAACAAAGAAAATAATTTTTAGAGAAAGTAAAGGATACATTTTTAGAGAAATTGAATTTCCTACAGGGATATTTTATAAACCTGTTGTCAGCTTGGACATGTATTTGTGATATTTATATCTAGTTTTTTTTTTGTTGACTACGTGGCGGATTTTGAGTTAAGATCGTGTTCTTTACTTGTATAAAATCAAACTAGTACAGCAATTAAAACCAATTGATCCTGATATGCATCTCACATTTGGCAAATGTTCCAAAAATTAAATGGAAATTGAACCCAGATTTTACCACCGAATCATCATAAGGAAGCATATTTGTGGATTAATGAAAATGTCAAAAATAAAAAATTGTCGCCAATCACCACGAGACTCTCGAAATCCCAATATATCTCGAAAAAGCCGCTGTTTGGAGCGGTTTGCATGACGGGACACAATTGGCTTAATCTTTTTGAAATCTGAAGACAGCGCCAACCGCCAACGAAAAGATCTGCAAACAAACGCTCCACTCAATGGATGCAATTATCAAAGTATTGGGATAAACATTTGGTGAGAGAATTATATCAAGAAATGGACCTGTAACTTGGCCGCTTAGGACAAGAGAAGTGACTCTTTGAGACTAGATACTTAATGTGGGTCAACCTTTAACAACTTTGTTTGAAATCAACATTCATAAATAAAAATGCCGCCTATGCTGAAAAAAGTATCGTAAAATTGGATCGATAGAAAAGCCTTCATAAAACGCAATTCAGGAGGTTGTTTGTTCGAAATTGTTTTCAAAATTTAAATGTCATAAAATGAAATGTCAAAAAAAGACAAAATATTCGACATTTCATTAATTTGTCTTCTTTAATGAAAGCAACTTCTTTAAACTTCAAACTGAGAAATAATGAGTCTTTCAAATAAACGTGTTCAAATTTTGAAGTGGGGAGAAAAAAAACAACAAAAACAAAAACTCCTTTCCATACATGTTGACATGACTTCTTTCAAATTTTAACAGCTTCAATTGTTTGGAAAAAACGCTTAATTAGATTAAACCACGCACTTTGACAACAAAATATGGCTGCTTTAATGAAGTAAGCGCTGTGCTAAAACTTTTTAATTAAATTTGCAAGTTATTTTTTCTTTGTATTCAACAAAGTTTTTCGCTTTGATTTTTTTTTTTTTTTAATTCTTAATGTTGCACAAGTTTGGCAAGTTAACAAGCGCGAAAAACACCCTTTTGTATGGCACAAGCGACCGCGCGTTACTAACTAGCTGTTGCAGCGCTACTTTCTTAATTCACACACACACACACAAGCATATAGTAGAGCCATATAAGAGATACTCAAATCCAGCTAGCTGAGTATTTTAGAGAGATTAAGTTTTTATGACTTTTAAGGAATTTTTCACGTTTTGCATTTCTTTGAACTAGTTTTGTTTTTAAACTCTTGCAATTTTTCACTCTTTTGATGTTTATATTTTTTTTTTTTTGCTTTTTTAAGGTTTAAAGCATGTTATCTGTTTTGTTACACTGACTGACAGACAGCAGCCAGTCAAGTCCGTTTCTCTGGTGGCATCTAGCTAGACTAACTTTATTTTCTCATTTGAAGTTGCTCTCTAGCAACAATAAACAAACAAAAAAAAAAAAAAACAAGCACCATAATAGATGATGTGCGATGATGATGATGATGATGCGCGAAGTTGGTGGGCGGGTGTGATCAGGTATTGATCATGGTGGAAGCTGATAAGAAAAGAAGAAAAACCGAACAAAAGTGTTTATAAAGATGGGATGCTGGGATGCTATTTTTTCATTATCGCCTATTTCGCAAATTAAAATTGTTCTCTTACCGCTGTCGACACCAGCTAGTTCTGCTAACTCATTGCTTATTTTTTGTTATCTAACTTAAACTGGTCTGTCTGGTTGCAAAGCGTTGCCATCAGTTTGTAATTTCTTTCAATTTTTTTTATAGAACTAATCAGCTGTTCTTCTTGTGGGCTTGTGTGAAAATTCCAGAGTAAAATAATTTTTTGGATAACGTAAGTTTTACTGTTAGATAACAAGGCATTAAAGAAAAGAGCTTCTGTTGAAAGCAAAATATTGCAACACAAAAGCAAAATATTTATAGGAATTGTATTGGCCCAAAACCGAAAGTTTTATGGTTTACAATTTTTTTTGAAGACAATTTTGTAAATATTTAAAAATACTTCAATGCACTTTTATTCAGTTATTCGGCAAATTTTGAAAGAAAAGCCTGTTACTGCAAGATATAAAAAAACATTGTAAAATCTATCTAATGGTACATTTTATGTTACATACATATTATTTTGATCCGACTAAAGTGAAGTTCATAGAAAAATTCAAATCGTTATCGTTCTTAGAATCATGGACGGGAGCGCTGCCGACACAAAAGATGATCGTATTCTTTATAAACTTATCTATGAAGTTACTTGTTCTGAGTTATGCATGTTGATAACAACTAAAGAGTACAGCTAATAATTTCCACCTAGGGATCCTTTTCACAAGTTAACCCTGGACCTCCTTAGTCATAGTTACGCTACTGACTAAAGGATTTAGTACAATTTGGAATGAATTTGATCTTTATTTATTATCGTTAGTTATGAAAACTGTTCTAAGAAACCAAGACATCAAGAAAACTTGTTTTTTAATCGAAAAAGATTTAATTTTAATTCGAAGTAATTAATTTTCTCATGCTTTCTCTCTCATATCATATACTTATAAATATGACATTTAAAATTTTTTTTTTTTTTTTTAGCTTGAACTAACGCTCATGTCCCCTTTTAATGCGAAAGCATTGTGTTGATTCGGAAGATGGGTAATAGGCTAGTTGGAGGGTGGAAAGATGGAGAAGTGACGGTGAAAATTTGTTTTGAATTTACACAGGTCAAAACTGCCAGGAAACACATCTGCAAGGAGATTATTCCACAATTTTATTGTGCGACTGAAGAACGAATTATCACGGTAATGCGAGGTTCTGTTGGGCAACAAGGCAATACTGTAGGGATGGGCTAGGTGAGCTGCCCGAGTGGACCTGGGAAATACTCGAGCTGGTGGAGTCAGGTCGTGTACCTCCCTTGAACACTTCCCATGGTAGTACCTGTATAACAGGCTTACTGACCCAACATTGCGTCGATGACCAAGAGAATTAAGAGATGATGAAACGTTATCATCCCCAATCAAATATATCGCACGGCGTTGAATTCGGTCCAGAAGCTCCAAATAATATCTTGAAGCCCCTGCCCAAATGTGCGAATTGTACTCCATTTTCGGCCTGATATATGAGGTATAGATAGTGCGTAGATCAGCTGAAGTGAAATATTTTTTGCACCGTTTTAAGAAACCTAGGCACTTGGCCGCTTCTTTCGACACATCGAAAATATGATCATTCCAACGAAGGTCGGATTGAATCGATATGCCCAGAACGTCAAGAGTGGCTGACTCCGCAATATCTACACCATTCATATTGAGGGGAGCTAAAGGGCAATCCATTCGCTTGTGACTTAACAAACAACACTGGGTCTTGCTTGCATTAAACTCTACTCTATTAGCAAGACCCCACTCGGAGATTTTTTGCAAGTCATTAATGAGTGAGTCACTCATATTTTGCCTCTTTCTCTCAATCTCCGAAGAGCTCGGGCGTTTTTTGAACGAATATGAATGGCAAATGCTGCTGTCGTCAGCAAACGAATGGATTGGGTTATGAGTCAACGACGAAGGTCGTTGATAAAAACCAAAAACAAAGTAGGAGATAGGACTGAACCCTGCGGTACACCCGCATCGGTGGTGTGTTCTCTGTACGAAATGCCGTCAACCACGACACGTAAGGATCTATCCTTTAGAAAACACGTGATCCCCACCGAGCAAAGTTTACCCCGACTCCAAATGCAATTAGTTTTGACACGAGTGCTTTATGCCACACACGATCAAACGCCTTTGAAATATCTAGAGCAACGACCTTGCTCTCGCCAAATGATTGAACGCATTGGTTCCATTTTTCGACGAGGAACGCCATTAGGTCACCAGTAGAGCGTGCCCTGCGGAAACCATATTGGCGATCATTGAGCAACCCGTTTTGCTCCAGATAATTCATTAGGTTGAAGTTAATAACGCTCTCCATAACTTTAGAGAGTGTAGAGCATATTGCAATGGGTCGGTAGTTCGCAGGGTTCGTGGCATCACCATTTTTAGGTATCGGTTGGACATTTGCGACCTTCCAACAAGATGGAAATACTCCTATCCTGTAGGATATGTTGAAAAGGTTGCGCAAAGGCCGAGCAAGAGTAGAGGCACACACTTTAAGCACAAGTGGTGGTATGCCATCAGGACCAGAGGCTTTATTTACGTTGAGTTTTGCAAGGACCCTTTTAACCGCTCTCGTTCGAAAGTAAATCTCCTGCATTACAAAAGGTTTACCCTCAATGAAGGGCAGTGGCTGATTGCTAGCCGAGATTGTGGAGTTTTGTGCAAACAGTTTAGCCAAAAGGTTCGCCTTATCAGCCGAGTCAGTGAAGATTTGGTCATCTTTTAAAAGAGTTGGAATCGACGAAGATGTCTGATTCTTTACTCTTTTAACGAACGACCAAAAGTTTTTGCTCCCTTTGGGGCAGAGAAGAACCTGTTCTCTTAAGCGAGTTTCGTGAAGAAACTTTTCGCGCTCTAAAATTGCATTACAGCGATTCCTAGCCTCGATGCGAAGTCTTTTAGTATCAGCATTTTTGTTAGAACGCCAATTCTGAAAGGCTTCCTCTTTGGACCTGACTGCAATCCTGCAAGTCTCATTAAACCATGACTGATCTTTTGGTTTAATGCTTCTCATCTTATTGGGGATGAAAGACCGCATTCCCAATAAAATAATTTCTTGTACCATAACTGCCGCGGCATTCACATTTCTGTCAGCGAAACATAATTTCCAATTGAAGTTGCGATAAAAATTATTTAGCGCAGTCCAATTTGCCTTATCATAAAACCAAGCAATCCTCTTCGGGGCTGGCAGGCGTAGAGGCGCAGAGGTAAGAATATGAAAAAGCAGCGATGATGGTACCATGGTCCAAGTTACCAAGAGGTGCGTTGACAATCACATCATATTTTTCATGATGCGAAGTCAGAAAGAGGTCTAGGATTTTATGGCTTTGCACATCATTTCGTGTGAAAAAAGTTGGTTCCTTCACTAGTTGAATCAACCGATTCGATTCAGCAAAAAGCTCAACATATTGATCTTCAGGTGTTATTTGGCCAGAATGACATAACCAAACCGGGTTGTGGACATTAAAATCGCCGGCTACGACGATTTCGCTGTCAGGGAACAACCCCAAAATGTGCGTTATCGAATCAGAGAGGGAATCCAGTTTGTTAAAAGTGGGCTCCCTCCCTAGATTCGGGCTTCTATACACATAACAGAAATGTAGCATATGCGAACGGACCCTGAACCTCACCCACATGGAGCAAAACTCCGGATCGGGTACGGCCAGACTCCGTTCGCACTGATAGGCTACATCTGTTCTAATATAAAGGGCGATGCCCCTATGCAGAGAAAATAATGGCAGTAAGTGATACCCAGGTATATGAAAATCCAGTGGATCTGCATCCTCACTCACCTGGGCCTCACTTAGTGCCATTATTTGAGGCCTATGTATAGTACAATATGCGTATACCGAGAAGAAATTCGCCCTCAGCCTACGTACATTGCTAAAATCTATGCGAAAATGACCCGACATTTTCTCAAAGTGTAAATTCGAAACAAAAAAGGTATCAGAGGAAATTAGCTGCTACTGAAAAAGAGATTGAACACCATAGACATACAAACGTATCAATCACTTTTTCATTATCAATGCAATTATTTAGTTATCGACAAGCTTACCCCAAGCACAGACTGTGCACATTTGTAAACCTTAAACCTGAAAGGTCAGGGTATATTAACTTTGTGCAAACGTTTGTAACGCATAGAACGAAGCGAGTCCGGTATAGAAAAGTATATATATTCTTGATCAGCGTCACCTCGTGAGTCGAGCTATTCATGTCCGTCCGTCCGTCTGTCCGTCCGTCTGTGTGCTGTCCGTAAACACAGGATAAGAAGAAGGAGTTGAGAGAATTGGATGAAACTTGGTACTATTATTTATTTTTTTTGGAATCCGCTCACGGACACGCCTACCTACCATACAACGCAAAAATTTAAAACTGCATAAATAAGCTCATATTTAACCTTCACCTATAAAATATGGTACTTATGTGTTTTGTACCAACAAAAAGATGTCTTTGAAAAATGGACGTCATCCGCTGACGGACACGCCCACCTCCCATACAACCCTAAAATTGAAAACACAATACATAAGCCTCTGTTTAACTTACAGAGATAAAATTTGACACATATGTTTTTTATAACAAAAAAAAAAGATAGTTTTAAAAAATTGACATCATCCGCCTACGGACACGCCTACCTCCCATACAAAGCTAAAATTGAAAACTGGATAAATTAGCTCATAATTAACCTACAACAATAAAATTTAATGTGTATGTTTTTTATGTAAACACAAAGATGTCTTCGAAAAATGGGTATTATCCACGCACGGATACGCCCACCTCCCATACAACCCAAAAATTGAAACCGCAATAAGTAAACCTCAATTTAACCTTTAGACATAAAATTTGGCACGTATGTTTTTTACGAGAAAACAAAGATGGTTTTGAAAAATGGACGTCATCCGCCCACGGACACGCCTAGCTCCCATACAACCCTCAAAGCTTAAAACTCATTGAATAAGGTTATGTTTTTCATAGAGAGACCAAATTTGGTACGTATGTATTTTATACCAAAACTAAGGTGTGTTCAAAAATTGGAAATAGTCCGTCCGTGAACACGTGAACCTCCCATAGCGAAAGCACAATAAAGGCATTAACTGTGAGCTACAGGAATAAAACTTGGTATGTGTAAATTTTTAAATGCATATAAAATCCTTTATCATCCTACAGCTTCATCCACCCACGGACACGCCTATTTTCAATAATATTATTTTTTTTTTTTAAAAGTAGGTTTAGGGTATTTCGCCTAGACCGACTTAAGACTTTCTTTACTTGTTTTATTATGAAAACTGAAATCGCTCAATTCGATGTCTTCTTTGATGAGTTTGTTCCGTTTGTTTCAAATTAAACGGTGCTTAAGAATCAAAGTTGCTTGTAAGAAACGTTGGGGTTCAATAAGGTTAACCTCCAATTGTCAAGACTGTAAATAACAAACAAATGTGATATCTTCATTTGATATCTACATCAAAAATGAAAACTTCCTTTTCCAATTCCTCACACAAAAAAAAAAAAGCATAATAGGGCTGCTTGATTCATTTTATAATCACAAAAGAATAATTAACGAATGTACTGTTAATGGATTCGGTTGACCTCAGTTGTATTCCTAGAGATGAGGACTCGAGATGGGCGCGTGAGTAATTTTTACTCACGATCACGCACGCTCACTATGTGATTTCGTCTAATCACGCACGCTCACGATAAAAAATATTTTTTGGATCACGATCACGCACGCTCACGATGTGATTTCGTATAATCACGCATGCTCATGATCAAAAATAATTTTTTGGATCACGATCACGCACGATCACGCACGATCACGATGTAATTTCTTCTAATCACGCATGCTCACGCTTAAAAATAAGTTTTTCAACACGATAACGATGACATATTTTACTCACGAGTTCTCACGAATACGTTTTATAGGAAGAAGAATACACATAAATTTGTATTAAAAGTGTATTTAGAGTACCTCTGGTAAAACCAGCATACAGGAAGGAGCAGAAGCAACAGAGAGGTAGATGCAACACTATAAAAAGAAAATTTATACAATTTAGCAGCTTATTATTTGCATTTAAAATTACCAAAATTGCTTCAAGTTGTCGCTGACGTTTCGCAAAAAAAGTAAAGAGAGGGAGGTAAGTTGTTGTCGCTTTTTTAGAAATGGTCAGTGTTGCATTTTGTATGCAATTGGTAGCAAAAGCGTAAGAAAACATCATTAAGAAATTTGGCACAGGTTGGAAAAATGTTGGTACACAAGTCGTGACACGAATATCTTTAAGTCATGCATGAGAAAATTTGAATCACGCACGATCACGAATTTTTTGTGATTTGTTTATTGGTTCGCTCACGATCACGACGTGACGACGTCACGTCGAAATTCGTGACACGCGCCCATCTTTAATTGTGACTAATCTTTTTTCAAAACAGCAACTATCTGGGGAGGTTAACACAACGGGAAATGATCAAAGGGAAATGTATGTCCTACGTGAAACATTCAGGACTCTGCAGGTCTTTGGCAAGACATTTTCCAGCTGATCCTATTACAAAAAAAAAAAAAAATAGGCAGCTGATCTAGACATTCATGCAAAAGTATTAATCCAAACACTGAATTATTCTCTGAATTACTGAATCCTAATAATTTTTAAGAGCAAAACACAAAAAATAAATAGCAAGTAGCCATTTCTAAAGATCAATTGAGTTGTGTGTGTTGATAAATGTTTGTGCACACTTGCTTGGAAACTTAACCTACAAACATGTTTTATGCCGACTACGAACGGTTTATGTTCATGTTCTCAAAAAGATTTACATGGCATTGTTTGCACTCTAAGGTTTGCCAATGTCTGCTGAGAGGTTACGATAGAAAGGAAAAATGCAATTCGTTGGAATGGAATGGAAAAAACTTTTGCCCGAGGAGGGTATTGAGCTCGGGTTCCGTTGACTTAACACGCTACACATTTATTCGTATTATCTTTGGTTCCACGGGAAAAATTTTATAATTTTTGATGCAGATTGGAAAACATTTTTTTGAATTATATTTTTAACTGTTTTCTTATTTTATACTAGCACACCAGCAAATATTTTTACAAAAAACTTTAATTTTAGAGGTTATTTCAACTCATTCCAGCTCACGGATGGCTATCGCTAGAGTCGAAATATTTGCAGAATCATCATAACATAAAGCAAGGATTATTTTCACCAACTAAGCTAAACAACTTTTTTTTTTTGTCTATAAAGCGTGGGTTGTCTTAATGTATATGTGTGCAAGATCAAGTTCGAAAATAAGCCAAATCGGTTGAAAACCACGCCTATCTCATTCATCTACTAACACGCCCAACTCCCATAGAACCCATACAAGTGAAAACTCTACAAAGAGGCTAATATTTAAGGTACGAAACTAAAATTCGGTATTTTTGTATTTTATATCATAACTGAGGCGTGTTAAAAGAACTGAACACAACCACCCACGAATATTCCAAGCTTCCATACAGCCCCAAAATTTAATACTTTATAAAGAGGCTTATCTTTAAGCTGCAGGAAAATAATTTGATATATATTTTATGCAATATCTTTTAAAATCTCACACAAAAACCGCTACAATTTAAGATTTTTAACCCTTACGCATCTAACCCTTAAGGCCGAGGGGGTATTTTAACTTTGGCCAAGCCGAAGATATAACTTACTAGTTTTAAACAGGGACCGTACCGGTTATGGTTTTTATCAAAAAAGTCATATATTAACTGTTATTTTTTAACTTTTATATTTTCCGACAAAAATAAAAGCTATTTTGTGCCTTATATTTTTCAGACAAAAATAACAGTTACTTTTGACTTTTATTTTATCGGTCACAAATAACAGTTATTTTCTGCCCTTTATTTTTTCGGTCAAAAATATCAGGCAATTTGTGTTTTTTCAAAGGCCATTTTACTGACTAAAAAACTATAGATACCATTATTTTGGTCTCATCGGTGATCACGTTTTACATATGGTATCAAAAGTTTTTTAATCGGACAAGCGGCTTTGAAAAAAACACAGATTGCCTGATATTTTTGACCGAAAAAATAAAAGTCACAAAATAACTGTTATTTTTGACCGATAAAATAAAAGTCAAAGGTAACCGTTATTTTTGTCTGAAAAAATAGAAGGCAAAAAATAACAGTTAATTTTTAACTTTTATTGAATCAGTCGAAAATTTAAAAGGCTCTAAATATTCGTGAAGCTGAGGCCATTTGTATCATAATGGTATATTTGAAAATGTCCTTCGAAAATTTTTTCATTGTGTCTTTTTCATTTGAAAATTGGAAAATAACAGTTATTTTCGGTCCCAGGTTTTAAATGCTCAAATACGTTTCGCGTGAACGAAGAAACTCTAATAAAAACCATTTTTTTTAATTTATAAAGTCCGATTTCTCTCACGAAAAGCTGGGTTGTTTTTTCATTAATGCGTTTTATTTTTTTTTTTGTTTTTTTCAATTTCAAACTATTTGCTGGTTCAGGCGGAAGACAAAACTGCTCTACTTTTTTGGTTTTTTTTTTTGTTTCAATTTACTTGGAGAGGAGATGTCATGGAAGCCGCAGCTAAAGACCTCGACCACAACTTTTGCGCGCTGTATAACAATAACTATTGACACAAAAATTTTGAATTCAAGACTCAATGAAAATATTAAAAAAATATTTTGATATTTAATATTATAAAAACAAAAATATAGTCATTCAAAACAACCCGCTTTTTAACTCAAAAAATTTAAAGTGGGCCTTAACTAATAAATGGGCAAATTTTTTACCAGAAAAATAAATCGCCATGGACAGAAACGGAGTATAAGATGAATGCATAAGAACCTCCCAACCAAACTCCCGGTACTTTTGGCGAGTTGTGGGTGGCCGGTCGTAAGCCCTATGGAACAGCATTCACCTGCTAGCCGGCCAAAGCTAGCCGCTATTGTATGATTGCTTCCTTTCGACGATCGAATTGTTACCAAAATTGTTACCGAAACAAAAATTGCACTTGTTTTGCAGTTACCGTATCAGGATTATAACCATTATTCACCTTTTCGACATTCTTGCTTGCGTTTTCGCTTTTATCGAAAAAAAACTGTAAATTGTGACATTTTAGTTTTTGCTGTTATCCACCTTTGACATGCCGTCAAATAAAACTGAAACTGCAAAAGCGAAGAGGAAGAGAAACTACTACCCATCTCTTATCTTCCTGTACTGCGCTTACCAGAAGAACAAAAAGACTCATTTTTAAAGGAGCTTGACCACTTTTCAACGACATGTGTCAGGCGTTTAGCAAGCTTTGTCAAAACCGGCATGTTGTGAATCCATTATTGGATTTAAGTCATCAAACTCGCTAACATGGCACTTCTGAAAGCAAGAGTCTGAAAATTTGAAAGAAGGGTGACTTTCATCAAAATCATCAATACACACAAAGTATGAGTGTCGGATATGAACCTCTGCTATGCAATTCGAAAAGAAAATATGCAATAATTTCAAAATTATTGTTGCCTTGACTTAAAAGTTGAAAAATATGTTTGTCTCAAGATAAAGTCATCTTTTTGTTGAACTGAAATAAACTTCGTTTCTGAAGAGCGTTTAACTTGACGTACCTCTAGCTTTATTAGTTACGCAACTCAACTTACACATTACTTAAATCACAAAAATAAGCGCTTATCTAACAATTCTAACCAAACGCTGCAACTTACCTATTTATAATTTAGATGTTAATAAAGTTAAAATTATAAACAAAACTTAAACTAACGTTTATGAGAATTTTTGTTGCCAATTAAATGAAAACAAGCTTCTGTTTTATGAAGTACATGACAACATGAATAATTTTATAGCTAAGCAGCTAGAAATGAACTCACGTTCGCCTAAACTATTAACACACCGTATCAACACAACAAACACAGTGAACAGCGATAACCAGCAGACAAACAACAGACAGACAGATACAGCCATCCAGCTTAAGGGCTGTAGAATAAACTGTCGCTTATCCCTGGAGCTCTGAGCTCACGTACAAATAAATCTCAGCTCATGAACTGAGAATGAGTTGAAAACTTTTATGGCTTCATATAAACTTTTACAGAATTTATTACCTAGCACCACCTTTTAATGTGAATACCATAAAAAAAAACCGATTCAAATATAATTAAGTTAATAAAAACCCCATAAAAAACATTAAGCGGTACATTATAAATAAAAGAGAGAAACCCATATAAGAGCAAGAAATGTAGAAAAAAAAAAAACAAGACACATGAACTCAAGTGAGAAGATAAGAAGGAGCACGAGAGAAAGGATGTGCTTATCAGATAGATTCTGCTATAATTAGTTAAATGCACAGCCAATCAATTCTATGTGATTGATTTTGAATTGAATAACAAGCAAGCGAAACTGAGAAGAAAATCCTTGACCAAAGTTCTTGTTCAACGAAGAGCATTATAATGCTTATCATATCAATTAAGTGAAGAAGATGTAGAAGAAGAAGAACAAGCACAAGTATGAGTGGATGAGGTAAGGAAATGTTTAAGTGGTGGTAGCAAAAGACGCACGTAGAAGCAATTAAATGGAAATGCGTAGGAAAAAAATTTCAACTTAAGGACTACTACGTGAAACGTAAAACAAGCCAAAGTTTAGGGTTGAGTTGGCAGCATGGTCATTATTATTGTGGTGATTGCTGTTGCCATTGAGGTGGTGGACATAAGGCGCAGAAACATATTTCACATGACCAAGAATAGCAGCTCATGAAATTCACATCAATCATTGAATTTATTGATTTAGCTGCTAAATGCGTCGAACGAGGTTGAACTTGACACTGTACGCATGTAATAGAATTGATAGTTAGTATATCGGCGTACTGATGTCAGAATTTCAATCGAAGTATGTTTACATGAAGTAAAAATAATTAGTATTTATTTTTAGTGCATGTTTGTTTATTCACTTAACGTAGTCATGATTCTAATGAGACTGCAAGTCTTTACTTCGTTTCAAATGAACGAGGTCCCTCTATATGAGAAGAATATTATTTATTTATGAAATTTAATTTTTAAGAGGCTTAAGTATTACCTGCAAACGCTTTAACGTAAATGCTTTTGGAGAAGATGACTTCTTAACTGTATATGTTTCAGACTACTACTTTGACCATATAACCGCACCAGAAAGACCAGAACCGACTTCGAATGTTGCTTCTACAATACTACTGCAACAAACTGTAACATTTTCAAGCGCATCAGGAAATAATAATGGGTGGAGAATATTGCGTTGAACTAGATTCGCAACATTATATATTTGTTAGAATTGACTGGACTTACAACAACACATATAAAACGTTCCTTTACAAAAGTAGGTGAACGGAAAAATGCTAAAGGAGGAACGAGGAATTAACGCCATGAATTGGGAATTGGAAATTTAAACCCAAGTACTAACACTCCAAAAAATGAGGACATTCAGCAGAGCAAAACAAAGCTAATCGAATTTATACTAAAATTAGAGATTAACTAAAGATGGTCAAAAAAACTTCCAACAGACAACTCCGACTCATACTCAGACGCTAAAATTTTGTTTCCCCTATGCCTCGAGAGTGTTTGCTATGAAAATCAAAAGAGGCTTGTAATACTGAACGGGTTACTAAATCCAAGAAATTCGATGCCAGTGGCGATAGCAACATTTCAATCGATGAAATATTAAAGGCATACGGATCCAAGCGCTCAGCGCCGGATTGACACGGGGCTCACTTAAGGAAAGAGCATTTAGCTCAGAACTTTTAATAATCAAAATATTACCCTTTATGCATTTTGTCTTAATATAAAATACATTTGATTTCATAAACTGGTTTCATACAAAACAAATTTTCTTTTGATTTAACTACGGCAAAACTTTCTATCAACTCGTCAAAATTAATCATTTTCAACAAATCATTTTCGCGTTATTGAGGACAAACGTTCATCTTCACATAGAAGATCGGTGTGAATGTTTTATAATTTTTAATACTGAAAATTACCTTTCAGTTTTATAATTTTTTTTTTAGCTTTGAACCAAGGATTTCAGGTGTCAAACCTATTCAGTCAAGTTTGCCTTGGTTCGGATATGGGCAGATAGATAAGTAGGAGAGAAAGGAGAATCAAGAGAAACAAGTGTAGAATGTTGAATGTATGGCGAAGCGCTATATTAACATGCGAATTTGAATCTGAGGCAAGTGTTATGCCTTTACCTCAGTCAATTCTAGTTTTTAAACAATCTCATTCTACAAACATCTCTACCACCAACTACAACTTCCAAAGTCGTAATATTGACGAATTAGTTATTTCAGTTGATTA
Source organism: Tetanocera ferruginea (assembly GCA_958299015.1). Classification (NCBI taxonomy): domain Eukaryota; kingdom Metazoa; phylum Arthropoda; class Insecta; order Diptera; family Sciomyzidae; genus Tetanocera; species Tetanocera ferruginea. The sequence continues at coordinate 49,481,355 of OY282640.1, read as the reverse complement.
CAAATAAGGAAAGAATTAAAGAAAGGTAAAAGCGTAGGACCATGGCTAGACCGGGATTCGAACTCGGAACCTCTGGAACCTCAAGCACGCCAACCACTCGACTACCGAGGCCCTCTACCGAGGTTGATAGCTCTCACGAAAGAGATTGAAAAAATTCTTCCGGTTGAAGTTTCTTAAGCGGAATGATTTGATGTAATTCACAGTATAATTATATTTGAATATCATTTGGATATGGATCAATATTTTACAAACTGAACACCATTTTGACCGACACAGTTTTGATTTGCCTGAATTATTTTTGCGGGTTCTATATCACCAAAAAACAGACAAGTAATTTTTTTTTTTTTTTAAAATAGAGGGGCTTAAAATTTGAGATTTACGTGATTTTTATGTGCCTGCAGTTTTGAAGCTTTATTTCCAAAAATTCATTACTTCTGTTATTTTTAAGCTACAGAAAAGTTTTTTTTTCATTTTGAAGATAAAAGAATGCATTTTAAGAAAAACAAGCAACGAAGTTTAAAGTCGGTCTAGCTCGACTATGAAATACGCTAAACCTCTTTTTTCAAAATACAATAATAGTATTGAAAATGAGCGTGTTTGTGTGCGGATAAAGCCCATATTTTATATGAATTTCAATTTTGATGAAAAATTTACTAAAATTTATAAAAATTTAAAGTTTTATACCTGTAGCTCACATGTTAATGCTTTTATAGTATTTTCGCTATTGTGGATTGTTTGGAGGTGGGCGTTTTCGTTGACGGATGACACCTATTTTTCGAAGACGTCTTTTTTTTATATAAAATACATTCGTTCCAAATTTTATCTCTGTAGGCTGAACATGAGTCTTTCTTATTCATTGAGGTTTAAATTTTTGGATTGTATGGGAGGTGGGCATGTTCGTGGACGGATGACACCCATTTTTCGAAGACTTTTTGTTTTTGATAGAAAATACATACAATTTTGTTGTTGTAGGCTTATTATTAGCTCATTTATGCACTTTTACATTTTTGCGTTATATGAGAAGTAGGCGTGTCCGTGGTCAGATGCCAAAAATATTCAATAGTTCAGGTCTTTGGGTCTATGTGACCATGTGAACAGAGTTTCATCCAATTATCTCAACTCCTTCTTCTTATCCTGTGTATACGGACAACACACAGACGGACAGACGGGCGGATAGCTCGACTCACAAGGTAATCCTGATCAAGAATATATATACTTTTCTATACCGGACTCGCTTCGTTCTATGCGTTACAAACGTTTGCACAAAGTTAATATACCCTGACCTTTCAGGTTTAGGGTATAACAAGTAAAGAAACTCTAAAGTCAGTCTAGGCCGACTATGAAATACCCTAAGCCCACTTTTCAAAAACAAAAAAATTTTTATTGTTAATAGGCGTGTCCGTGGGCGCATGAAGCCTATATTTTATGTGCATTTAAATGTTGATGAAAAATTTACAAATACCAAGTTTTATTCGTGTAACTCACAGTTAATGCCTTTATTGTGCTTTCGCTATGGGAGGTGGGCGAGTTTATGGACGGATTACCCCCAATTTTTGAACACACCTTAGTTTTGGTATAAAATACATACATACCAAATTTAATTTCTCTATGACAAGCATAACCTTATTTATTGAGTTTTAAACTTTTTGGGTTGTATGGGAGGTAGGCGTGTCCGTAGGCGGATGACGTCCATTTTTCAACACCATCTTTGTTTTGTCATAAAAAACATATGTGCCAAATTTTAGCTCTTTACGTTAAACACAGGCTTATTTATTGCGTTTTCAATTTTTGGGTTGTATGAGAGGTGGGCGTGTACGTGAGCGGATGACGTCCATTTTTCGAAGACATCTTTGTGTTGGTATAAAACACATACATATCAAATTTTATTGTTGTAGGTTAGCTACGAGCTGAGTTATGCAGTTTTCAATTTTTGCTTTGTATGGGAGGTAGGCGTGTCCGTGGGCGGATGATGTCCAATTTTCAAAACCATCTTTGTTTTGTTATAAGAACCATATTTGCCAAATTTAAAGTCTTTAGGTTAAACACAGGCTTATTTATTGCGTTTTCAATTTTTGGGTTGTATGGGAGGTGGTAAGTTTATATTTGACTAATTGACGAATAAGTTTGCCGACCACTGTGTTAGATCATTATTTCTTCACAGAATCTTTGGTTCTGTTCGAGTTGGCGATGACTATTGCATTCGAGTTTGAAGCGAAAACTGAAGGTCGACGATGAAGAGGATGACCGTGCCTCGGATGGATTGACCAGGCCGAGAAAGCCCAAACCGCACTTGGTGAAACAAATTGGAGAACTCACGCAACAAACGAACGCACGAGACTGAAGAAGTCGGCCGTTTCCCGCCTACGGATTTTCATGGCCACCTGAGTAAAGTAAGTTGAGCTTGAAAAAAAATTAGAGGAAAAATGGCTTCAAGGCGCTGTATTTGATTTTACTTTTCTTTTCTTATTTCCTACAAGTTGAGATCTGGTGGATAAGCAATATAGTAAGGTAGGTGGGTATGGGCGGCAAAAGATGTTAAAATACACCAGCCCACTACGACCAGCTTGATCTTTTGTAAAACTGCAGCATGCTTGACCGTCAATACCAATGGCAGCATATTGTATAATTTCAAAGCAAGACAGGTGCCTGATACTTGTCGTTGACAAGTCGTCAACTTAAATGCAAAAGTAGATACCCAGACTACTGTACCGTCTTTTGGTGAGCGTGGGGCAGAAACATAGTAGCTTAGCTTAGCTTATATTAGTTGGACAGCATGTCTAGACATAGTTGATGCTAAAATAATTAGACATTTTCCGCACGTCATTCTTTGGCTAATTTTGAGTTAATAGTCACTTGTTCGAATAATTTGATCGCAACCTGGCTGTCGAAAGATATAGAAACTTTTCGCTTTTAGACTAAGTTCTTAGATAAGTATGAAGCAACCTCTTTTATTGCCATCATTTCGGCTTGAAATACGCTACAATAGTAAGGCAGTCTGCAGGCAAGCGATACTCCTAATTCCTTTTAGTAGACCCCGTAGCCTAATTTGTCAGAACGGGGTACTTGTCAAGCGTGTAACAAGAATAGAGATTCTCGATATCGAACTGGAACTATTATAAAAATTTTAAACGTTCAGAAAAAAAATTAAAAATGTTTTTTTTTTTAATAGTTCTACTAGAATACTTAAAAGACTGCTTAATACAAAGTTTAATTAATGATTCTGTGCGAAATTGAATTTTCTGACATAAGAGTGGGACACTAAGAACTAAGATCTGATGGATTAGAACTAACACAGGGTTGTAGGGGGTTATCAATGACCTCTGAAGCAAAACTATTGTTTTTCTCCAGGCAAAACATCGTTTCATTATTTTGCGAGATCAAAATGGTCTACTGAAAATGCCAAAGATCAGACGAGAACTGTATGTGGGTGACTTTCTACGTACCCCAACTTACGAAGTTTTTGAACTTTCGTTATTCCTTTCCAAAAAATTCTTAGGGTTTGATTAGGGTCTATAAATGCAACTAGTTCGGGATAAAAGGTATTTTCCAGCCTCATAAAGGTTACAAAAAACTTATTTTTAAGATTGCAACAAATATTTCCAAAAATTTTGATTTTGATATTGATATATTTTTATTTGAAAAGAATTGCTTAGAAAATATTAATAACATCACACCATTATTTAACTTTAACATTATTTAACTTTCAATTAAGTGTTTTTTTTAATTGAAATGATATAAAATCAAATGTTTGTCGTTTTGACTTAAAAAATTTTCTTAAAAAGTCCTTCTGTCTGTCTGTCTGTTCCGTATAGGATCGCGCACCGTTTATCCGATTGAGCTGAAATTTGGATACCAAGTAAGTTTCATAGAAATAAATATCATAAGGGGTGCAAAAAAGTAGACGGAGGCATATGGGCGTGGCACTCTATAATAACTCCTAAGCATCTGGACCGATTTTAATGAAATTTGGTATAAAGGTGCGACTGCGCCCTAGATAACATAGGCTATAAAATTCCAAAGATTTCCGCAAGAGGGCGCATCAAGTAGTGCATGGTTAAGACTCAATAACTCCTTAAGGTACTATTACAGTGTGAAGCTATTAAAAACAACACATTTTTTTATTAATTTTTTTTAAATAGTATTTTAAAATTATTTAATTAAAATTTATTTACATTATGTACAATTAAAGTTGAAGATATAAAAAAAATGTTTTTTTTTGCTTTTGTATTTGTTGTTTATTTTCTAGAGGTCGTTGAAGTTGGCGTGTTTAAAAAAAGGTTGTCAGTTGGTTTCTCGTCTCCAGCATTTCCAAGGCGTCGGAAAGTAAAAAATCAAAGTGCATTCTTCAGTAAAGGGTTGTAGTTGAGCACTCTACCTACGCAAATAAAAAAATAAGGCAAACAAAAAAAATGGCATGCGTTGAAAAACAAATTTACAAAAAACCCCTCTTTTTGGCAGATATTCTTAGCAGTAAAAAACAAAATATAAAAGTTTCTCTGCTTTTTATAGGTAGAGTGCTTAACAAAGTCTATGAAGATCACAATAAATCAAGTTTCATCGAAACCGATCAAGCAGAACTCGAGATATCTTAGAAACCAATTCGAAAAAACTTGTTTCGAGAAAAACGCGATTTGATTTTTTTCTATGAACGATAATATATGAATAAATGCGTGACATACGCAGAACCAAAGACTAACGAATAAAAAAAATTTAACGAATTCGAGCCGAGGCAAATCCTAAGTTGAACGAAGATAATTCAAAAATCGAATCGATGCTAAAAGGATTTTTTAAAGATTGGAATTTTTTGAGATAAAAATGCATATTAAATGCATGCTAAGAAAAACTTAAAACGCTTTTTTCTCGAAGACTTTTTCAAACTGGGTGGCCATTTTCCTCAGAAACCAGACGTCAGATCGAGACGTTGAAGATGTTATTTTTTTTTTAAATCATGTCCGGCAGGTATAATTTTACGGAAATTTGACTATAAACTTTCGACGGAGGGAGAGAGCTTTTAAAATAAGAGCTTTTAAATCAATCATTATATAAGAAAAATAATCAAGTTGATTTTTTCAAGTCTTGAGCACAAAACTACAATTCATCGTATCAAAAGAATTCATACACATTGCCTGATATTCAAAAGGTTTGTAAAACATATATTTAAGGTTTTAAAGAATTCGTCGTAATATTTTTTTCTGGTTTTAAAGATTCTCCAGACAAATGTAGATTAAAGTATTTTCGCATAATTTAGATATATTCACGAATAAATGATAGAAGAAAACGTCTCTAACTCTCAAAATATTAAATTTTGAGTATTTTAGTTATAATCCTTTATATACTTTTTTTATGTGTTATGCTAATAAAATATAGGCAAAAAAAAATATGTTCTACTAATATATAGACAAAACGTAGCTCGTTTGCACGGAGCTACTTACATATATATACACACACAAATGTAAGTTATATATATTCAGTATCTTCAGGTTCTGAACTACAACTTCTTTATATTCGTGACTTTTATAACCTTTCAGTGGCATTTGAAGGATATAAATATAAAAATTTAGCGGAAACTTTTGACAAAAGCTACTGTTTGCAACTAGGTTAAAGTTTTGTAGTATAATAAATAAATTTTATAAATATTTTAATATAATAATATTTTTTTATATGGAATCCATTTTGAAAATGGAAACTTAAAAGTAACTTAAAGTTATTTGGAATATGGAGTGAAGGAGATAGTGCGTCTAAATATTATATTGTTGCATACATTTAGGGATTTTTTCGGTAGAGTGGAATATAAAGCTTTATTTATTGCCTTGTATGAACAGCGTCTGTTATAACAAACATATAATGTTACACAGAGAAACATAGAAAAACATGGAATTTTTTTTTTTCATAAAAAACTTGATTTGGCATTTTGTACAACATATTTGTTAAGCTTTATGTAAGTGTTCAATTAATTATGCATAATTTTTTAATTGCAACATACAGATGATACCAGTGAACACTTCAATGAGCCTTCAATGATGAAAAACAACAGTTAATAACAATTAAAAATAATCACTTGAAAATTGAAAAATAAATGAAGTGAGTTTATTTTTGCAATTCACACTAAATACGTAACACAGAAATAAGAGCTCAACAAAAAACACAAAACAAAAGCAAATATTGAAACAATTTTCAAACATAAACAATAACAATGATAAAGATAATTCAAAACAGAGATTATTCAAAACAAGACCAAACAGAAAAAAACACAATCAAACAAACAACAATAAACAATTGAAAATAAAAAAATAAACAATTAAACATACATATATAAATACATATATATATATATATATATATATTTGCAGTTTACATAAAGCACACAAAAAATTAATAGAATGAATAAAAATGTAATTGATTGCTTACCCGCGGTACCGTTATATTAATCAGCCCCCAACAGATTTTTTTCAGTCCCCATGGAATCTTTTATGTATGATTTTTGGTTTTTGTGATTCATATGGTTATAACGAGGTATACATGTGAGAATAAATATATTTATATGAGTGTAAGTGTGAGTGCGCGTGTGAGTATGTGTGTATAAAATCGGGGACAAAAGACAGAAAAAGAGAATTAGAGAAACAGAATGAGAAAGAGAGAGAGAGAGAGAGAGAGAGAGAGAGAAATAGAGATAAAGATAGAGATAAAGATACAAGTGATATATAACAAAAACAATTGCTGATGATTTAATTGGTTTTGATTTTTGTAATTTTTTGGGTGGTAGGGGAAAATTTGCTAAAGAAATATTTGAGTTTTTTGAAAAATATCTATATTGCTTTAAATAAGTTGTTCAAATAAATTAAAATTATTTAAAATATGGCAGTAAATAGAACAAGAGATACAATAAAGTTCAAAGTGGAGTGTTTATAGTGCAGAGGAAAGAAGAGCAGTAGAAGGAATTCAAAGTTATAAAAAAAAACACAAAAGTAAATTATATTTTTTTAACTAAAACTTAATCAAACTTATCAAAAATTAACTAATAATGATACATGTAATAAGAAGATTTTAGCTTTTTCAGGAACTGAACTACTAACTAAACTCTACTAACTACCAAAAAGCTCTATTTTTCGCTAATTTGTTTTTCCGCCAAGAAAAATTATGTAAGGGCTGTAGAGTGTAGTAATGAAGTAGATATATATCAAAATTTTAAAAGCTTTGAAAAGCTTTTTAAAGTTTTAACAAGCTCATGAAAGCTCTTTAAAAGAGCTTTTTACAATTTGTTAATCGTTATTAAAAACATTATAAATTTTAACATACATAGAAAATCATCTTAGAAACTTTAAAGCTTTTAATAAATATTTACGAAATTATGAAAAATTAAAATTACACATAAACACAACAACGAAAAAATAATTTATCAAATGTGAAAACTTTTTTTAAACAGTTGCAATGCATTCAAAAAAAAATCTTAGACCAGGTCAAAACCGACCAACGGTTGTAAGCGCCATCTAAGTAAGTAAGTAATGCATTTAAAAAAATTACAGATTTTTCATTGAATTGTAAAAGCTTTTGATATTATTTTATTCAAATAGTTAAAATTTCTTAAGTAAAAAGCTTTCACAAATTTTGATCAGATTTTTTGTTGCAAAAAAAAAACAATTTGCAAATGTTAATTTGTTTTTCTCACGACAAAGTGGCTTTAATAGACTTGAAAAGATTTACAAATATTGCAAAGCTTTCAAAAAATTTGACAAAATTTCTCAAAGAGAACTTTTATAAAATTCGTTCAGTTTAAAATAACTGAAAAGCCTTTAAAAATAAACTGAAAATATTTTGAGAAGCAAAAACATTTTAAAAATTGAAATTGATTAAAAAAACAACCAGATCTTGTAAAACTGTTGAAAGCTTTTTAAATTGACTAAAAATGTATTTAAAAAATTAATATATTTTCATTAATTATAAATCTTTTGACAAAATTTTATTCAAATAATAAAATAGTCAAAAAGCTTATTCTAACACATACAAAAGCTTTTTCAAAATTTTATCAATTTTTTTAGAAAAAATAAAAACAATTTTCAAAAATTAATTTGTTTTTCTCACGACATTTAATAGATTTGAAATGTTTTTCATATATTGCACATCTTAAAAGAAGTTTTAAAAAATTTCTCAAAAAATAACTTTTCTACAATTCGCAAACTTTAAGAAAAGATGAAAAGCTTATAAAAAAAACCTGAAAATATTTTGAGAATACAAAAAAAGCTTTTATTAAAATTGAAATTCATTAAGAAAACAACCAGATCTTTTTAATATTTTGAAAGCTTTTTAAATTTAATGAAAAAGTATTTTAAAAATTTACAGAGTTGCATAAAATTGTAAAAGCTTTTCATATATTTTATTCAAATGTTTAAAATTTCTTAAGTAAAAAGTCCGAAATCTCATTCTTACATATTCAAAAGCTTTTACAAATTTTGAAGTTTTTTTGGAAAAAAAAAAACAGTTTTCAAAAATTAATTTGTTATTCTCACGACTTTTAATAGATTTGAAATGATTTTCAAATATTGCAAATCTTAAAAAAAATTTTTAAAAATTTCTCAAAAAAAAACTTTTCTAAAATTCGCAAGCTGAAAAGCTTATAAAAGAAACTGAACTTATTTTGAGAATGCAAAAAAGCTTTTAAAAATTGAAATTCATAAAAAAACAACCAGATCTTTTAAAAATGTTGAAAGCTTTTTAAATTTACTGAAAAAGTATTTAAAAAATTAACAGAGTTGCATAAAATTGTAAAAGTTTTATATATATTTTATTCAAATGGTTAAAATTTCTTAAGTAAAAAGTCGAAAAAGTCATTCTAACATATTAAAAAGCTGTAACAAATGTTTACAAATTTTTTTATAGAAAAAAAAAAACAATTTACAAATGTTAATTCGTTTTTCTCAAGACTTTTAATAGATTTCAAAAGATTTTCGAATATTGCAAAGCTTTCACAAAATTTTACAAAATTTCTCAAAGAGAACTTTTATAAAATTCGTTAACTTTAAAATAACTTAAAAGCCTATAAATTTAAACTGAAAATATTTTGAGAAGCAAAAAACTTTTAAAATTGAAATTCTTTAAAAAACCAATCGGATTTTTTAATATTTTAAAAGCTTTTTAAATTTACTGGAAATGTAGTCAAAAAATTTAAAGATTTTCATGAATTGTAAAAACTTTTGATAAAATTATATTCTAATAGTTCAAATGACTTAAGTAAAAAGTCAGAAAGCTCATTCTAAATAATACAAAAGCTTTTTCAAAATTTGATACATTTTTTGTTATGGAAAATAAAAACAATTTGCAAATGTTAATTTGGTTTTCTCGTAATATAGTGCCTTTAATAGATTTCAAAAGTCTTTCAAAAATTGGAAAGCTTTAAAAAATTTTTAAAAGATTTCTCTAAAAGGAACCTTCATAAAACGTGTTAGCTTTATACAAGCTTTAAAGTATATTAAAATGAACTGCAAAATGAAAATGAAAGCAAAAAGCTTTTTAACTTTCAATGCATTTTAAAAGAAAAAAGATTTCCATATATATGGAAGAGCTTCTTAAAAAAGTTTTTTTTAAAAGGTTTAAAATTTTAAAACAAAAATTTGAAAGCTCATAACATAAAGCTTTAAAAAATGAACAAAATCTTATCGCAAAAAACCAATATGCAAATGTAAAGTTGCTTTTTAAATTGCAAAGAGCTTTTATGAAAGTTGCAAATATTTATCAATATATTTAAAAGCTTGGTAAATTTTTAAAGTGCAAATATTTTAATGAACAGACAATGATTTTAAAAATAAAAAGCTTTCAAAAAATTGAAATAGAATGAAAATTATGAACAAATATTCATAGAACATTAAAGCTTTTTCGTACAAAAAGCTTTGAGCAACTATAAACTTTTTAAAAATAGCTGAGACTTAATTAAAAATTTCAAAGCTCAATTAAATATATTAAAAAGCTTTCAATACAACCTCAACAAACAAATTTTAACGAAGCGAACACTTTTTAAAAAATACGTAATTTTGTCGAACATCAAGAAATTTCTAAGTACCCTGAAAATATTTGAAAGCTTTTGAATTGACTCTTACTGCTGAAAGCTTTTCAAACATCAAACAAAATAAGGACAGTTTTAAAAAAATGAAAACATTTAAATAAACTGTAAAATTATTAAAGAAATTATTAAATTATTCGTAAAGAATGTAAATGTTGTGAATATAAATGAATTTAAAGAATTAAAAAGCTTTTCAAATATTTTTTTTAAATTAACAACTTTGCATGAACTTTTAAATGCTCTTAATACTAAAATGAACAACTTTAAAATATTGTAAAAATATTAAAATGTTAATGTTTAAATCAAAGAATATGAAAGCTCTTACCCAAATTTTTGAAAGCTTTTGCAAATTTTAAAATACTTCCTACGAGAAAAATTTCTTAAAATAGCAGTAAAATGTTGTTTCAAGCTCCAAAAAGATTTTAAAAATACTAAATAAGCTTTTTCAAAATATTTCAGAGCTTTTATGCAAACTCTAACAGACTGTTTAAGAAAAAATAAGTCTTTTTAAGCCCTAGAGCTGTCTTAAGCTCTAGAAAACAAAAATGGGAAAGAGCTTTTCAATATAAACTTCACATATTGTTGTATGTAAAAGCTTTAAAGAAAAAATGCAATGCCTTTTAATAAATATGTTATCAAATAATTATAAAATTTTAAAAGCTTTTATCTCTTAGAAAACTCTTTAATATATCATAACTACTATCAAATGATACAGTTTTCCCAAAACAATTTTAAATTTGCTTTAGAATGAACATTAAAAGCTTAATTATTAAATGCTCTGAGAACGCTCTTAAGTTTTTTAAGTAGTTATGAATGAAATGCTGTTCTTTTATTTTAAAAATATAATATTAAACTTTTTAGATGTCTTAAGAAAAAATAAGGTTTTTTTAAACCATTACAAATTGTTTCAGCATCTGAAAAGCTTTTTACTAAATATAGTTATTTTAATAACAAAGCTTCAAAAAACAGTTCGAAGCACGCTCTTGATCTTTCTAAGAATATATAAATGAAAAGCTTTTCCTTTTAGTTAAAAAAAATTATATGTAACTTTAAAACGATCTTATGAAAAAAGTTTTTAAGACCATCACAAGCTTTTAAGCACCAAAAAAGCTTATAAGTCATATATTCTGCAAATTTTTTATAAACAAAAAAGCTCTTGAAGTTTTTAAGAATATATATATATGAAAAGCTTTAACTAAGTTCAAATATATTATATATAACTTTAAAGCGATCTTAAGAAAAAATTTTTTTCAAACCATCACAAACTTTTTCAGCACCTGAAAAGCTTATTACTCATATGTTTTGCAAATTTTTTTTAAGACCAAAAAGCTTTTTAAAAACAAAAATGTATTTAAGACAGATTTTCAAAAAAATTAAAAACGGTTTTATTGCTTAAAAAACTTATTGAAACTAATGACTTTTAAAAACTGGTTCAAAGCTTTTGAAATAGTGTACAAAAGTTTTAAAAGGTCCTCTTAGTACTGGTATATCAACTTGATAACAACTTAATTCAATTTTGTAGCTTGTATAAAAAGCTGATTATAAAAGCTCTACAACGGTTTTTATAAATACCAATTCCTTTTTTTTAACTTTTTAAAGCTTAAGAAAAGTTTTTGAAAGCTTTTATATGAAAAGCTTTAAGCAAATATTTAAAGCTTTTGAAATTTAAAGCTTTAAAAAGCTCAACTTAATAAAAAAAATATGTTACAACTATTTTAAAATGTAAATTTAATTAAAATATATAAAAGTTAAAAGAACTGGTAAGCTTTTAAAAGCTTTTTGTTAAATAATTGGGCTTTACCATAATGTAACTTATATGTAAACTTGATCATTACTAACTCCATTATTGTGGTGGTATGAAAACTATTTTAGGCTTTTAAAGCTTTTAAAAACATACATAAGAAAAGCTTTTAAAAACTTTTTGAAGCTTTTATAAATTTAAGCTTTAAAATTTTCATATATTTAAAAACAATAAAAATTTAATTTATAAATATAAAAGCTTTTAAAAGCTTAACTTAATTATACAATTTACTGGGTTTTATCATTTTGCTACTTGTATGTCTTGATAATGTATTGATATTAACTGAATTAAGTTTTATAAAATGTTTTTAAAATATATAACAAAAGCTTTTTGTAGTTTTAACTATAAACCAATACTTTTTTATGATATTTTTAAAGCTTTTAAAACGGTTTTCAAAACATTTTTGCCTAAAAATTTAAAGCTTTCAAAAATTGTAAACTTAAAAAGCTTTCAAAATTTAAAATTTTCAAAAATGTTTAACTTTAAAAGCTTTTAAAATTGTTAAAGCTTTTAAACAAGTCAAAGCTTTAAAATTTTCAAAATTGTTTAAACCTCAAAAACTTAAAAAAGATTATAAAAACTTTATAAATCTTATAAGCTTTAAAAAGGTTCAAAAATTTAAAAAGTTTAGAAGCTTTAAACAAATATTAAGTTTAAAACAGACATGCACAACGAAATCAACAAAATTTTTTCGTTTCGTTGACGCCGAAAAATTAATTATCAAAATTATTTCGTTTTTTAAATAACGTTAAAAATTTATCAAATCAAATTTCGTTTCGTTGAAAAACGAAAAATTTTCTATAATTTTCTAATATGCTAAAAAAAATTTCTTCTGATACAAAAAAAAACGAAATTTTTTTGTTGAAATTAACGTTATTTTCAACGGTTGATTGGGAAAAAAACGAAAAAATTTTATATCGTTTTCTCCGAAACGAAATAAATATTTTTTGTTTTTTGAATTAACGTTATTTTTTTATTTCGTTTCAACGAAACAAAAAAAATATTTCGGTTACCGTTAAAATTAACGTTAACGTGCATGCCTGGTTTAAAAACGTTTCAAAGCTTTAAAAAGTTGTACTTCTTTGAAAATATGTAATTGTAGTTTAAAATTATAAAAACTCAAAAAAGCTTACGTTATTTAAAAGAATGTAAATGAATTTGTCAAAAGTTACAATTTTTAAGAGACAAAATGGATAAAAAAAGTTAAAAGCAGAAAAAAAATGTTCAAAATTAAATTTTTTATGAAAAGTTTAAACTAAAGAAAAGTTTTAAATGCAAATTAGCTTCTGAGCTTGAGAAATAAAAAAAAATTATAAAACGCAATTATGGCAAAAACCGCAAATAATATATAAACCGTTTTGCCAAAGATACCAACATCTGAATTTCAGTGCTGAACAAATTTCAAAGCTTAAAAAGAGCTTTAAAGCTTCCGTGGAGTTATGGGAAACAGCACTTTTTGAAGCAAACGATATCATGTTTCAGCTAAAACAGAGAGAAAAGCAGACAAATCAGCGAAAGCTTGATTTTTATTAATAAACAAAAGCTCTTTCAATAGTTTTTTATGCTTTAATAGAGGTATGTTTCAAATTTCATGGGCTTCGATGTATGAAATTGGTTTACTTTTTTGATAATTTTAAGCTTTGAATTTTTCTGCAAAAGCTCGTATTTCAACTATCTTCAAAGCTTTTTGTTTTCTTTACCGTAATGCTTTTGGAAAGAATTTAAATTCAGCATGAGCTCTTAAAAGCTTTTTTATGTGCAAGAGTTGTTTATTTTAAAAAATTCTCATTTTAAAATTAAAACATACATTCTTAAACTGTGAAATAAATAGTTTTCTAACAGTTTTTGATATTGAGAAAACATTGTTAAATGCAGTTAATTAAAATGCAACAACAATTGCAGTTCTTGCACTCAACACTTCATTGCATTACTGCGAAGTGTCCAGCAATAAATTTCAAACCTAAGCCAACAGCACTAAGAAAACAAACTGCAAGAGACTAAAATTGTTTTTCAACTATAAGAAGAAGAAGCAGTAGAACATGTAGAAAAACACATTAAACTGCACTTATTTTGGGCGATGCAATCGTTTGCAATGCGCGCTGAACAATTTAATAACGTGATTAAGTTTTCACGAAAACTTAGAAAGAAACAATAATAAAAAGACAGCAAAAATAAACACTTCGATTTAAGCACTATAAAGCTATTAATCTGGTCTTATGTAGTAGAATTAGTTGTAAACACGTCGAAAATGGTGGAAAATTTGTGAGTGAAAATGAATTGTCACAAAAGCACGCACAACTTATGAATTACATCAACAATGCTATCATCAAGTCCTTCAAAACTATACAAGTTTTTGGTAAAACTTTTGCACTTGATCGAAAAATAAAATCATTCAATCAGCAAGTCACTTAGTCAGTCAGTTAGTTAGACGGTAAATTCTAGCTTTATTGAAAGAGTGAAAAGTTAAGTTCATTTCTAAGTTTTTGTGGTTAACAAACTTGCAGAACTTCACGTTTGAAAGCTTTAGTTTGTTATGCTTTGCATTAAAACTTTCAATTAACTTGCTTGTAGTTGTGAATTACTTTTTCGTCGAATTGTAGCTTTTTAACCATCAAAGTAAAGAAAGTTCTTTCTATTAGACTCATTTATCATTAACAAACTATTCTCTTATTATTGCAAATTGTGATCAAATTCAATAGAATTCATTGTATGCATTTGTTTTATTGATTTTAGTTATTGAACATAAAGATATACCAATAATCTAGCAGACAAGCCCTGGAATTTCAAAATTTTTTCACAATAAAATTTAAAATAATTTTTTGGTCCCCAAGTTATAGTGTGCATGTTGAACGTATGGAGAGAATCCAAAAACGTTTTGTTCGGTTTGCTCTTAGGGGCTTAGGTGGGATTGATTTTTTGAACCTTCCTCTTTACGAGGATCGTTTAAAACTTTTAAAAATGCAACTCATAACCGGTGTACTCGATTGTCCGGAATTACTTTCTCTTTTAAACTTTAACTCTAACCGTAGAAGTAGTAGAAATGCTAACAACTTAATTTATCTACCATTTAGTAGAACAAATTACATGGCTACTGCTCCCTTGAACCGCATGAGTGCCTCTGTTAACAACTGTACATTTTTTGATGTTAGTTTGTCAAAAGGTCAACTCAAAAGTAGATTGAAAGCTATTGTGTAATTAGATCTGTGTTTGGGTATGCATGGTTAGTTGTTATGTCCTGTGTTGTCCCTGAGCCCAATCCATTTATGGTGGGTAAATTTTTCCCACATTAATTTGTAATATTTCAATGTGATCTGGATTGTGCCTTCAAATATTTTAATGCTGAGAATGTGCGAAAAAGCTGTAGTAGCTGAACTCTATTGTTATTGCATGTATTGTTTGAACATCTAATATAACTTTCACTTCAGAATTTTTATTTTTTTTTCTAATTTTTATAAAAACTAGTTAAATATTGGTTTGTAAAATGCATATATTTAATGTTGAATTGTAATATCTACACTCAAATGCATCTTCTGACATTATTTTTGCAAGAATTTCTTTCGGAGACGGCTTATTTTCTCTATGAAAATATATTTTTAAGATTAAATGGCAAAATTAATCACTTTTTGAAGTTTTCGAATTTTAAAGAAGCTTTTGACTCGCATTTTTCTGTGAAAAATAATTTTTTCAAAATTTTTCTTTTAAAAGATCAAAAACTGCCCATTCAAATGTTAACTAATAAGTTGTACAAAAGATATATTTAAATACATGCGACTTTATTTGAAAAAAAAAACCGAAAAAAAACTTTTTCATATATATTTTTTTTAAAAACAGAAATCATAAAAAATTCTTTTTTCGGTTTTCGTGTTTACATACCCCAAATTTAGTAGAAAATATAAAGTATAGTGCACAGAAATTTTTTTCTGATTTTGGAGCATAGTGTTAAACATTTATTAAACAATCTTTTAAAAAAAGTTGCTGAATACGATAAACATGAAAATTTGTTTTTTGTCTACTAAATCTACTAAAAATAAATCAGGGATAAATATAATCTTCATTCAGATTATAATATTGGTTTTAATTTGATTAAACAAACAACTATTGTTAAAAGTTGAATTTGGAATGGATAACGTTTGATTTGAAATGGAAAAAGTTTAATTTGACATGGAAAAAGTTGAATTTGAAGTTAAAAACCTGTATTATTACAAGGTCAGCAATAGAATGATCGAAAAGATCTCCCAAAGTCTTCGATTTCACGGTAACAGATGGAATCCTGCCGGCCATGACCCAACATGCCCTTTCTAGCATCAAGTTCCGGCTGAAAGCAATCATCATCCTTATTAAGCAATCTTCAGCCTAAGAACAAGTTAAAAACAAAAAACAAAAAAACAAATTGGCCATTTCAGTCTTTGAAAGGACTTTGACCGAGCTTCTTATGATCAATTGTGTTGTGTGTGTTATTAAATGTTTGCACACAATTGATCGAGAACTGGACCTACATGTTTTATGCCGACTCCGAACGGCTAAAGTTCATGTTCTCAAGAAGCTTTACATGGCATTATTTACTCTCTGAGGTTTGCCATTGTCTGCAGAGAGGTGGTGACCGATCAGAAAAATTTTTTTATTGAAAAAAACTTTTCGCCGCAACTGGGGATCGAACTCGGGCTCCGAGCGTGCTAAGCCACACACTTAACCTGCACGCCACGGTTACCACGCTTATTTTGAATACTATTTTTGTATTTTGAAAAGCAAGGTTTAGGGTATTTCATAGTCGGGCTAGACCGACTTTAGACTTTCTTTATTTGTTTTTTGTTAAAAAGTTTTTATTTCTTTCTGTTTTAAAGAACATGATATATTTTAGAAAAAGTATTTAAACTAATTAAACGCTATTATTTATGCTCATAATTTATAAAATGCTTTTCTGTCGTTTCTCAATCTGTAATTTTTTGGATTTTTTTAATATATTTGCAGGAATTCATTTTATGTTAAATTATTCTGGAGGAAAATATTGAACATGAAACTTTGTTCTTAATAATTTAGTTTTATTAATTTCTGTTTTGTTTGTTATTTTCAATTTCTGTCTCTTTACAACTTTTATAAAAGTTTTACGCTATATTTTGATAGTAGGTGGTGACCGTGGCATGCAGGTTAAGTGTGTGGCTTAGCATGCTCGGATCCCGGGTTCGATCCCCAGCCGCGGCGAAAAATTTTTTTCAATAAACAATTTTTCTGATCGATCACCACCTCTCTGCAGACAATGGCAAACCTCAGAGAGTAAATAATGCCATGTAAAGCTTCTTGAGAACATGAACTTTAGCCGTTCGGAGACAGCATATAACATGTAGGTCCAGTTCTCGGTCAATTGTGTACAAACATTTAATAACACACACAACACAATTGATCATAAGAAGCTCGGTCAAAGTCCTTTCAAGGGCTGAAATGGCAAATTTGTTTTTTTTTTTTTACTTTAATGATAATTCTTTATAATAATTCAAACTAGCTCTGTACCAAATTTAAGTTCCCTAGTAACAGTATGAACCGATAAACAATAGTTTGCCTTACCCTTTGATTCCGAGTGGTTTCGCAGTGAAACCATACATTTAATTATTTTGCTCTATATTTCTAGTGGTTGCATAGAAAAATCAAGCGTTTCACCTCCAGGAAGAAAGGATTAAATTACTACACCCTATTAATAATCCATTCCACTTTTTTGATAATTCTCCCTACCCACCTACCAAATAGTAGAACCGAAGTTTCAACATAAACTGAGATGGCGCTTCTTTGTTGAATCTAGCTTACTTTCTTCATCGTATTTTGTTTTAATTCTACCTACTCTTAGATCTTTTGCAGTACCACAAGTCAATATTAACTTACTTATAGTGTTTTTCTACTAGTGACACGCCTCTTTGTCGAAAAGCGCCCACTTTGTATAATGTTTTCAATAATTCTGCCCATTCTTTTTATTACCTTTGTGTCAATTTTTACAGATTTTTTCAAACACTGCCGCCGGTAGTAATTTGTAATAATTGTGCCTACCTCTGTACTTCATTTCAGTCCCCTAGTGTCAATAGTATTTGATATAGTTTTTATTATTGCCACACCCCTTTGTCGAATAACGCCCACTTTACTTAATTCCAACATCTTGGTGTCAATAGTATTCGAGATACAGTGTTTTTCTAATAGTGCCACACCTTTTTGTCAAATAACGCCCACTTAATTGACCGTAATTTGTAATAAGTGTGTCTTCCTCTGTATTATACTTCAATACTCTAGTATCAATATTATTCAAGATAAGTGTGTTTCAAATATTGCCACATCGTTATAGCCAAAAAAATGTCTTAGAATCGATCAAGCTTAATTTTAAGTTGGTGGCAATGACAACTTTTTTTTGCTCAATAAAGGTCGAGGCACCCAAATATACATATTTAACGGGTTCTGAAAGAAATCCTGATTATTTATTGTGCCTTTATGTGATATATATAATAATATTTAAAAACTATTGGTTTTTATTTATATATTTATTCACATATCATTACTTAATAAATAGTACTCTTAACAATAAAAAAGTACTTTTTGCCTTTGTTAAAAAGTACTCTCGAAAATGATCCGATATCATCACTGATACCTACCCTTGCATTTTCATTGTAAATGTCAGTTCCCAAGAGTTAATATTTACTGAGATACAGTGTGCCGTAACCCGACCACAGGTTATCATGGGCACCTGTGTAAACAACTAAGGTTTTGAGGTCAAATGGAACTGTTTTTTTATACCCTAAACCTGAAAGGTCAGGGTATATTAACTTTGTGCAAACGTTTGTAACGCATAGAACGAAGCGAGTCCGGTATAGAAAAGTATATATATTTTTGATCAGCGTCACCACGTGAGTCAAGCTATCCATGTCCGTCCGTCCGTACGTCCGTCCATCCGTCCGTCCGTCTGTCCGTCTGTGTGTTTTACCTATACACAGGATAAGAAGAAGGAGTTGAGATAATTGGATGAACACATTGGTATACATGGTCACATGCACCCAAGGATCTGCACTATTGAATATTTTTGGAATCCGCCCACGGACACGCCTACCTCCCATACAACGCAAAAATTTAAAAATGCATAACTCAGCTCATAATAAGTCTACAACAAAAAAATTTGATATGTATGTGTTTTACACAAACACAAAGACGTCTTCGAAAAATGGACGTCATCCGCTCACGGACACGCCCACCTCCAATACAACCCAAAAGTTGAAAACGCAATAAATAAGCCTCTGTTTAACCTACAGAGCTAAAATTTGCCACATATGTTTTTTATAACAAAAAAGAGATGGTTTTGAAAAATGGACATCATCCGTCTACGGACACGCTTACCTCCCATACAACGTGAAAATTGAAAACTGCATAACTCAGCTCATAATTAGAATACAACAATAAAATTTGATAGGTATGTGTTTTATACAAACACAAAGATGTCTTCGAAAAATAAACGTCATCCGCTCACGGACACGCCCACCTCCCATACAACCCAAAAATTGAAAACGCAATAAATAAGCCTCTGTTTAACCTACAGAGCTAAAAATTGGCATGTATGTTTTTTATGACAAGACAAAGATGGTTTGGAAAAATGTACGTCATCCGCCAACGAACACGCGAACACACCTCCCATACAACCCAAAAAGTTTAAAACTCAATAAATAGGGTTATGTTTGTCATAGAGAAATTATATTTGGTATCTATGTATTTTATACCAAAACTAAGGTGTGTTCCATAATTGGGAGTAATCCGTCCATGGACACGCCCACCTCCCATAGCGAAAGCACAATAAAGGCATTAGCTGTGAGCTACAGGAATAAAACTTGGTATGTGTAAATTTTTCATCAACATTTAAATGCATATAAAATAAAGACTTCATCCGCCCACGGACACGCCCATTTACAATAAAAATTTTTTGTTTTTGAAAAGTGGGTTTAGGGTATTTCATAGTCGGCCTAGACCGACTTTAGACTTTCTTTACTTGTTTTTTCATTGAAACTAAACATTTCAAAGTTTTTTAACCATAGATTTCGAGCTTTTTCATTACATTAATGTTCCTATGGCCGGAATCTAAATAATTAATAGGCTACTTCAACCGATTTTATCGATTCAGATGTCATTTAATCAGGTTTAGGCTGTAGATGTGCAAACTACTTTTAAAAATTGTGATTTCGCTTCAGGAGGTTCCCAACCTTTTAAAACAGAAATACAATTTTTGTGCAAATATCAGCTATATAATCGATTTGAAATTTAGTTTGAGAAGAGCTTATGAATTAAACGAATTTCAATTTTTTTCAAAAGTAAAAATTTTTAACCAAAATTATCTTTTATGCATTCCTCAAATGACAATTGCCCGAAAAATGCAGTTCCAAAATCAAAATTTCCACTTTCCGAGCAAACAAATCAGTCAAATTTTAACGTCTAAGGTTTTTTTTGTGACTTCAACTCCTCCCAGACCAATAGACCGATTTTATCGATTCAGATGTCATTTAATCAGGTTTTGGCTGAAATTGTGTGAACCACTTTTAAAAATTGTAATTTCACTTCAGGGGGTTCCCAACCTTTTAAAACAGAAATACAATTTTTGTGCAAATATCAGCTATATAATCGATTTGAAATTTAGTTTGAGAAGAGCTTATGAATTAAACGAATTTAAATTTTTTTCAAAACTAAAAATTTTTAACCAAAATTATCTCTTATGCATTCCTCAAATGTCAATTGTCCGAAAAATGCAGTTCCAAAATCTAAAGTTCCACTTTCCGAGCAAACAACTCAGTCAAATTTTAACGGTTTTCAAAAAAATTTTTTTTGGGTTTTTTGGCGTTTTTTCATCGGAATATGCTATAAATTGATGTTGTTGATGTTCTGCAAGTATTTTGAATTAATTTTTTAAATATATCTTACAATTAGTATTATTTTTTTTTTAAATCTATGTTATAATTCGTTTTTATTAAAATTAGTTCTGTCGTATAGCTTGAAAAGTTAACCAGCGATGTTGTTGAATAGTAATAATGTTTACAGGGGCGCAACCAGGATTTATTTTTGGGGGGGCGGGGTTTTATCAAATTTCGGACTTATAAATAAAATCAATTTTACAAAGGCTTTATAGCACAGCAAAAAGTTTCAACGCTTGTGAGTAATATTTTCAAATAGAAGTTTATTTAAGTTAATGGGCTAGGTGGGTTTCGAAGGCTCAAACAAAGCATATAATAACTATTTTTTGTTAATATACGATCTTAATATTTCAAGCACTAGATAATGTATCTTGAAGAAGGTTTCCAAATATTACCCAGATTGGTTATAACTTTTTGGGAAATCATGACAACCAATTTGCAAAAATAAGTGTTGATTTAAGCTTTAAGGAGAATATTTTGGACATATTATACAATGTCATGAGGCAAAAACAAAATTAATTTTCAAACCGACCCAACCCATTAAAAAACATTCATATTTAAAATTTAAGTAAAGTTTTTATAAATAGTATTTTATTAGTATTACAAAATACTTCAAATATTGTTTTCAGTTGTACAGTAGTTGGCATAATTATTTTGACGCAAGACAAGGCAAATGTTTTCAGTTTTTAAAATAGTTTGAGAAAACGCGAATCAAAATTTTTATATTTGGTCAAAATCTTACCAGATATGTGTGATTTTTCTTTAAAATAACTAATAAAGAAAATATATTAGAAAAAACTTTATTTCAAAAAGGGCATAACTATTTTGAAAGTTCTGTTTTGTTTAAAAATCAAATTAAAGATAAGAAAATTTATGACAAAAACTTAACAACTTAATAAAAAATATATCCACCATTAGCTTGGATTACTTTTTGAAGTCGTTTTGGGACTGATTCCACAAGATTTTTCAAAATATCTACCGGAATTTGCTCTCATAGACTTTTTATTTCAGATATTGTCTCTTCCTTGGTCCGAGTCAAGCAAACGCTTCGTTTTCCTTAAATATAGACCCACAAATGCTCAAAATCATTTAAATCAGGACTTTGGATCGTCCAGTTTAAAACTTCTACACTATGGCACTGGCGCACCAGTTCGATTCAAAAAGTTCATTATAAGCTTACTCTTTTGACATGCTTCATTATCGTGTTGAAAAATAAATGACTCACCAATAAGTTTGTCACCAGATGGAAATGCGTGATCATTTAAGACATCCAAATATTTGTATTGGTTCATCTTTCCAACTATTGGAACCATATTCCCATGACCACAAGAGGAAATGCAGCCCCAGAACATAACCGATCTGCCGCCATGTCAATTGCTTGTAAGACAGGAGCAATTTCTTTGCGTGAATTCTTTGAAATTCGGACAATTCTTGTTTAAAGTGATCCATGATACTCAAACGTACTTACATCACTCCACAAAACTCGGTTTGAAAATCTCATAGTCTTAAAAAAAAAAATATTTGGCAAGTTGGAGTCGTTTGATTTTATTTGCCGGGATTACATACGGTATTTTTCTTACGGAATATGTACCGAATTGGAATTATTTTAAACGTCTGCGAATTGTGCGTTTGCTTACTGGATTCTAAGAAACATTTTTCATTCGTAATTCTAGCTTTTCGGTTCTAAAGCAGGGTTCTTTGAGAACTCTCGTATAATTAGCTGGTCTTCTTTACGTGTTTTTTTCTGCCACCCTAACGTGGAAAATTTTTTACTGAATTTATTTTTTTGTCCTTAGTTATTTGATAGTGAACGGTTTGCCTTGATACCTGTAACTCGGTGCATATTTCTTTGACTGAAATACCACAATTATGCTTCTCCACGATTCCACATTTCATTTCAACGCTTAATTCCTACTTTTTCCCCATTTTTTTATAGAATTATAACTAAAATAAACAAATATATTTGAATAAAATTGAATATTTATTTAAAACTCTGATTTTACATACCAAATCGTTATTTGCTTACAAAATACTTCTACTACCAAGAAATCCTTTCTTCTTGTATTTAACGAATTACTTCCTCGAAAAGCGTGACTTAAATAACCTAGTTTAATTATGTTAAAATTTCTCACACTATTTTTTTACAATAAACTATCGTTGTAAAAATAACTAATTGGGGCAAGCCTAAAAATTTGTCGTTTGGTTAGCACTAATGGACCTCATTTCCGAAAGTATAAAACACACAATTTCTGACACCTTGGAATGAAAAACTAAGAGCCTAATTATGAAAAAATTGTTTGTGCCTTTCGCCACCAAAATAACCAATGAAATTTCCTCTAAAATTGACTTGTATATCGTCAAGTAATTTTTATGAAACAGATTCGGGAAAATACGATGGAAAATTATGAATTGTAAATTTTTGCTTCAGTTTCGGAAGTCAATCGTAATTAGTTTTTTACTGAATCACATGACTTCACTATAAACTTAATTCCTGCAGAGTTTCGGTAAATTTGTGTCTAAAAAAATAATTATAAAAAAAAGAACGAAACATAACACTTTTTGAGGAAATTTCTTTGATCATTTCGCTGGCGAGAAATTCGACCGCTCTTTTTTAAATACAGGCTTTCTTATTTTATATTTTTTTTTTAATTAATTTTCATCCAAACATTTCAAATCGTTTTAGTGGGTTACAAGCTAAAAGTTGAAAAGACAATTCAAATCGAACCCCTCAAGTGATCAGTATCAGTCTGAAGGAAAAAAAATATATAAAATTTAGTAGAATATGCATCAAACAGCATCGATTTGAAATATACATTTGGGGTTTCTACTCATTTGATAAGATGTGTGATTGCTTTTCATATGAATCAGTTTGATTTAATCCTATTTTGCTAGGTACTACAATAATTTTTTTTTGGGGGGGGGGGGGGGTTTAAACCCAGAATCCCCCCTTTGGTTGCGCTTATGAATGTTTATCTCGGTAGTTATATTAGTGTAAGTCCGTCTTCGTATTTTGACAGTTACAGTTAAAAATTTAGTGTCAGATCATAAGTTTTAAGCATTCAGATGATGATCTTTTATATTATTATTGAGACTGAAAATATCGTTTTTGAGGAAAAAAGCTTCTTGAATAGAATATCTCATATATTAAACGTCTTTAATGTTTCTTACATTTAATTTTTATTGAATTAGTCGAATTTGGTCAACAGGTTTGCTAGTCTGTTTTAAAGTGCTATCCCGCAGGTGATTAAAAAGGGCAAACTTACAGTTACGAGTTGGTTTTAAATCGCAGCTGGTGGTTGAATAACGTCATGGGTGTCTGAAAATAAGTTGTCTTATGGTTGTTGATGCAAAAAGCTTTTTTTATAGCAAGAATTTGTCTGAAAACTCTGGCTTAATCCGGTAGGCAAAAAGCATCTGCTACTCCAAGATGCTCTGAGTATTAAATACTGGGTCCAACTCTGCAGTTTATCTTGGTTCCGTCAGTGCAAAAAATTATATCAAAGGCTAAATCTGTTCCCACATTGCGCAATTCTACCGAAATAAGCTGTGTGCGAGTAAGAAAGAATCTTTTCAAGCTCGGCAAAGTTCGGTTTACCAATGTTAACTTAATGCTCCTATCCGTCTACCTCAAAAAGCAGCAATAAAAAAGCAATGATATACATTTTAAAAACGTTCATTTAAAGAAAACCCAAAAGCGTGGCAAAAAGGTAATTGAAGATAATAATAGCGTCTTAACGCCACCAGCTAAATTTTTAAACTTTGACATTAAAAAAGTATTTCAAAGTAATTTCGGTTGGCAAAAGTTTTCTTTTGCCGCCCTACACAAATTGCACAGTCCTCAAGTACGCGCGCGCTCAAGTTCTGCAAAGCTGCCGCAAACACGCTTTAACACTTGAAGAGTTCCGTACTTTAAACGTCAAGTTTTGCAAACGATTAAGAAAGATCATTTCACTTATGGCAAATGCTACACATATCTCTAAAATGCTTACATTGAAATTTAAGACTAATTGACACTCACGATGGATCAACATTTATTTAAGCACTCAGCTGACAGTGGTGAGCAAATATAAGGCAGATGATAGAATGTGTGGGAGCATCAGTTTCGATATAGACTAAAGAGCATACAAGCACACACACACACACACAAACACATGTTTTTATGTAAAAACAAAACAAAAAAAATAGTTTTAATAAAAATATGAAATTAGCACTAGTTTTTCGCCGCTGGTTTTTAAATTTGAAATAAAAAGCTTTATTTGCTTGTTTTAAGGCGCCTGCTGTTTTTTTTTATTTTTTTCTGCATTTGTCTAATACACATAAAAGCAACAACTTTCCACACGAATCACTGCCAACTTTGGCATGTAATTAAATTATTATGCCCTCAACTATGCAACAATTTTTGTACTTTTTTTGCACTAGGCAGCACCAGCCAGCCAACAACCAGCTATGGATAAAAGCTTTTTTTATGCCTTGCGTTTCTTTTTTATTTTTTTTTTTATTTTTTTTTTTTCTTTTGTTTTGTTTTGTTGTGGTTGAAGTTGAGGCTTTTAAAATTTGTTTGTATGTATGTTTGTGTGAATTGTTTAAAAAAATTATATGTTATGATAATTAAAAGAGGTGGATGAGAGATAAGTGCGTGCTTAAAGTAAGTTGCTATAATTAAATTCAAATGAAAAGACAAACACACTTACACGCACATACTTATACATTTATGTATATGCGTAGCTGCGTACATGTGGGAATGTGGTTTAACTTAATTGAGAAATTTTCAAGCATAAACAAGATGAGAGCAAAAAAAATCTTGAGGCAATAATTTGTTGTCTTCTTTTAGGCGCCAAGAGTGTTGCAAAAGTTGTTTGATTACATTGAAATGACTTTAAATGAGCTTTTATAATTAATTAGGTATTTAAATTAAACAAAAAAAAAAAAAAACAAACGCAAAGCTTTTACGCGCTGTTGTGGTGAAAAATTTGTGGTAGTGGCGGGGAAAACAAGCCAAAATATGTTGAAAATTTGTGTACGTGTCTTTTTTTGGTTTTTTTTTTTTTTTTATATGTAAATGAGAATTTTGTGCACCTAACAACGCGTTTATTTTAAGCTTTTATTTTTTTATTAACTTTGTTATTTCGCACTTAAGGAAAGTAGCTATAAGCGCTGGGTGCTACAAACGTGATAAAATTTTTAATTAACTCATTTAACAACAAGACAAAGAGAAGAAAATTTTTAAATTTTAATTGTGGCATAAACTTTTTTTGCTGATGTGAGTGCAAAACAGATGTTAACAAATTTTTTTTAAATTTAAATTTTTCTGCTTTTATATGGCACAAAAAATAAGCAAAACAAAATTAGAGAACTAAAGAAACAATTTTAAAAAAGAAAGCCTTAATTTTTTAACTCAAGTTGGACAACTTTTTGCAGCAATAAGCAAGATTTATTTTTTATTTTTGTGCAACTTATTGTGCTTTTGTCTATGAATGACTTTAATTTCATAACTTGAGTGGTTAAATTTTTATTAAAATAACTGCAACGAATGGAACACGTGCTGAAAATCACAAGTGCACGCACACATGCATAATCAAGTTATATATATGTGTCTGTCTATGTGCAAGTGTGTGATGAATGAGCAGTGTGAATTTAATGTTTTTTTTTTGTGTGTTTGTGTGTGTGTGTGTGTCTTTAAAAACTATAAAAACGACGCATTCACTAGAAAAGAGAGTAAAAAAATCTCATTGAGTAGAGTTCAAAAAAGCACTCAGTAGAGATGAAAAATGCACATTTTTTTACAAATGAGTTGAATAGCAAAAAAAAAAAAACAACGGAGAGCTTTTGTGTAAAATAAACTCAGAGTGATAGGAAATGAAGCGTAGAGATATATGTATATATAAAAAAAAATAAAAAAAACCACTGCGTGTGAACGTGTGCGTTAGCATGTAAATGCAATTAAGTGTGCTAAATTTTTGCTGCATTTAAAAAAATGTAGTTAAATATTACATTTTTTTTTTTTCATAATTTGTTGCACATGATATTTTTGCTATGAATGTGTCCATAAAATAAGCTTAATTGCATATTTCATTTAGTGCTGCCATATGTTGAGGTTTATGTGATTTATATTTTGAGTTGAAACAGGCATATGTTTATTAAAAATATATTTATTTCACATAAAAAGAGAGCAGACAAAAATATGTGAAACATGTTTTGGCATTATTTGAAATATTTACGCTACTGGCAGATCTCAATTAAATTTATGAGAAATTGTTTATAAAGAAAGAAAATTATAAATACAAAATTTTGTTGCGCGGTATTTTTCCAGATATGGGACGAGAAAAACATTGTTCTGTTGAAAAGTGAGAGTTGATAAAAAAATTAATTTTTGAGAGCAAAACATACAAAGAGGTTGAAAATTTGCTCAAATGTTCACCAACTACGATTTGCAATGTCTTAAGGGGGTCTTCTCATTGAGCAACTTTTTTTTTCGACTTTTTTTTTGCATTTATTTATAGCTTAGGTGGTTGTGAATATGCCCCTAAAAGGATTTTTAGAAATTCGAAATACTTTAGAAGATACAGCCTTCAAACTTTACTACTTCAAACTTTAATACTTCAAACTTCAAACTTTAAACGCGTTTATCTCGAAACCACGTTTTTCGAACTGGCGGCCATGATATCTCCAGTTCAACTGAACCGATTTTCATGAAACAAAATGGAATCGACGCAGAATTGTCACCATTCTCGGGTGAACCTCGACCATAATTTTAAAAAATTTTTTACTATTTTTTTTTTTCACTAAACTACAAAAAAAAAGCCCGAAATTGAATTTTTTTTTTTTGAATGGCCGCCATTTTGTCAAAAAAAAATCACAAAATTAAGCTTGAGGTTCACCCGAGAATTACATCTATACTGATTATAACCCCGTTTTTTTTTCATTTCAGACGCTCCGGAGACCCGGAATCGTGGCCGCCGTGACGACACCTTTTTTTTCACCACCAACTTTGAAGTCTCATTACTTTTTGAACAGCCCACGTATCGAGGCAAAAAAAATTTTTTTATTTACTTTGAAATTTTTGTAATACAATAAATAAAAAAAGTTTTCAATTATTCTTTGCGTTTTCAAATAAGAATTTTTTTAAAAAGGGTCCAAAAAACGGGTTTTGAATGAGAAGACCGCCTTAAAATATACTAAAAAAAAAACAGAGACACGTGGACGCAAGACAGTTATGACGGCGAAATTGATTAAACGAGTGGTACGGTACTATAAGTTCAATCCATTTGCCTCTACATTACAAATATAAAACAAGTAAAGAACGTCCAAGGCGATCTAGCCCGACTATGAAATATCCTAAACCTCCTTTTTCAAAAAACAATAATAGTATTCAAAATGGGCGTGTCCGTGAGCGAATGAAGCCCATATTATATATGCATTTCAATTTTGATGAAAAATGTGCAAAAATTTATAAAAATTTCAAATTTTATTCCTGTAGCTCATATGTTAATGCCTTTATAGTATTTTCGATATTGTGGGTTGTATGGGAGGTGGGAGTGTTCGTGGACAATCCGCCCAATTTTTGAAGCAAGCATCTTAGTTTTTATATAAAATTAATACATACCAAATTTTATCTCTGTAGGTCAAACATGAGCTTATTTATTGAGTTTTTAATTTTTGGGTTGTATGGTAGATGGGCGTGTCCTTGGTTGGATGACATCTATTTTTCAAAACCACATTGGTTTTGTTATAAAATACAAACGTACCAAATTTTATCTCTGCACGTTAAACATAATCTTATTAATTGCGTTTTCAATTTTGGGTTGCATGTGAAGTGGGCGTGTCCGTGTATGGATGACATCCATTTTTCCAAGACATCTTTGTTTTGATATAAAATACATATAAATTTTATCCCAGTAGGTCAAACATGAGCTTATTTATTCAGTTTTTAATTTTTGGTTGTATGGGAGGTGGGCGTGTCCGTGGGCGAATGACACCCATTTTTCCAAGACATTTTTGTTTTGATATTAAACACATACACACCAAATTTTATTGTTTTAGGTTAATTATGAGCTCATTTATGCAATTTTCAATTTTTGCGTTGTATGGGAGGTAGGCGTGTCCGAGAGCGGATTCCAAAAATATTCAATAGTGCAGATTCTTAGGTCCATGTGACCTTGTGTACCGAGCTTCATTCAATTATCTCAATTCCTTCTTCTTATCCTGTGCTTACGAACAACTCACAGACGGACGGACGGACGGACGGAAGGACATGGAGAGCTCGACTCAGGAGGTGACGCTGATCAAGAATATATATACTTTTCTTTACCAGACTCGCTTCGTTCAATGCGTTACAAACGTTTGCACAAAGTTAATATACCCTGACCTTTCAGGTTTAGGGTATAATGACCCGAATGCGAATTGTTGCAACAAAAAAATGCATTATTGTCACCAAATCGGTAGTGGCAATAATTCACAAGTTATAAGTTATAATCTCCAAGTATATTATTGCCACTAAAGTGTTGATGAATTTTACCTCGTACCTTTTAATATAAATTTTTAAGTCGAAGCCAATTTAATTGAATATTTGGGGTCAATATTATCTTGCTCAAATCAATAATATACCGAATGACCTTAACCGTGTCGTGAAAATAGACGTGCTTATCTCGAATCCCTGGGCTACCATATTACTAGAATGTGATCTATGTATTATATGTATGTATGTCTATATGTATTGATCAATATTTTTATGGAGGCTTCGGAACGTTTCATTCCCATTAACCTGCTGGCGGCCGGGATTTTTTTCGTTGAAACATGCCTTTTTTGGTGGGTTACTTCCATATAATAATCCCCCAATGGTCCCCGGATATGTTCGAATCATGACATCACCACTATAGTGGTGTTGCCGGCCTTGACGCTTATTCGTGGGGAGTTTTTGGGATCGCTGATCACGAATCCGTTGGCAGAATTTCAAAATTCCAAAATTCCAAGACGGCTGGACCGATTTAAATGAAATTATTTTTATATATTTAATAGGTGACCGTGGCATGCAGGTAAGTGTGTGGCCTGGCATGCTCGGAGCCCGGGTTCGATCCCCAGCCGCGGCGAAAAGTTTTTTTCAATAAAAAATTTTTCTGATCGGTCACCACCTCTCTGCAGACAATGGCAAACCCCAGAGAGTAAACAATGCCATGTAAAGCTTCTTGAGAACATAAACTTTAGCCGTTCGGAGTCGGCGTAAAACATGTAGGTCCAGTTCTCGGTCAATTGTGTGCAAACATTTAATAACACACACAACACAATTGATCATAAGAAGCTCGGTCAAAGTCCTTTCAAGGGCTGAAATGGCCAATTTGTTTTGTTTTTTTTTTTTTTTAGGTATAAGAATAGGTCGTAAAGTATTTTTCATTTTCCTACACGTGATGAGGGGTGTGTTAATTTCACAAATTTTCTTTTTACTTTCGTCTATAACCCAGCAAAAAAGTGCTACCAAAAGAAGTCAAAGTCGTGAGTTCCATCCCTTCTACTTTCATACTCAATATGCTTTCTTTTAACATATGCATGTAATTGGAAGGAATGCTTTTCCAAGATTTCTCTGGAAGTGCTTTTAGAATTGTTCAATGGAAGATTTCTTTGAGGCCTTGAATGAAAGGATTCTAGTTGGTATTTTGCAGGAAAACTTTACGAAGGCATACCATGATTCAGAAGACATAATTCCAAATACTGCTAAGAAAATATTTAACTATAAGCCGTGCCATGGAAGCATTCTTGGAAGCTATTCAAATAGCCTGTTAGAAGTTTATGAGAATGCCTCCTGAAAGTCTTCTGCAAGCAGTGTATCTAAGAATGCATGTCAAATTTGTATCAACAATTTTGCTGGGAAATCACACAACAATGAAACTCGATACGAACTTACTATTGAGACGTGGCCTTCGGCTGTCAAATTAGAGCAATCTTTGCAAAGGGGGGCATGGCACCGCCTATACAATTCAACTTTTTAATATTGAATAGATTTGAAACTAAATGCCGTATAACAATGAAGCTCAGTATGAAATAACTGATTGATCAGGTTAAGCAATTATATAACAGATATGAACATTGGAAACAGGGTGTGGCTCTGCCCATACAACTCGAATTTTTTATACAGAATAGCTATGGAAGTAAAAGTCACAGAAAATTTTAACTCAGAATGGAGTTACTACTTGGTGGTATCCTGCTACTGGAAAACTAGAACGAACATTGTACAAGGGGTGTGACGCCGCCCATATAACACATTTTTTAAATTGCATCGCTTTGGAGTTAATGGTCACAGATGAAAGAAACTCGGATTAGAGTAACTATTTGGTTAAAACCTACTACTCGAAAATATTCGCGAAATGACAAAAAATTTTTTTTTACAAATAAGAGACAATTTTTTTATATAAAATAATAGCTTTGGAAATAATGGTCAAAAAATATTGAAACTCACAGAGGAGTTACCATTTGTTGATGGTCTTCTATTGACAAACTGGAACAGGCATTGGACAAGGACGGCAGCAAAGCGCCGGCTATAAGCTAGTATTCTATATAAGACAATAATTTTTTTTAATTGAAATGTAAGCAAACTTATTTCGGAAGTGGTTTCTGTTCAAGCAGCCAATTAATTGTAGTTCCAATAATAATTAAATAAAATTTTGTATGCTTATGAAGTCGGGGTACGAACCTACATCCTCCGCATGCCAGTCATTCACGCTGCCACTGAGATGTTGTTAGGCATAAATTAACTGTAGCAAAACATATTTAAGTGGTGCTCATCTCCTCAAAAACTGTCAGAAAATTCGAACAAAAACATATAGTTTTTTGTATTTGTTATTAAATTTTAGCCCAGCTATGAACCATAAAATTTTTTTTTTATTACTATTAACATTGATATTTATATTTGTTTAAAAAAATTTTACAAAAAAAATATTTTGGTTTTATACGGGCTGGAAATGACAAATGGAACACGCTCGCACGCTTTCTACTTTTTTTCGCACTTAACCTTTTTCGTTTCTAAAACGTTTGTTTGTTATTTCAAAATGAACATTATGAAAAATTAAATAAATTACTCTTTACGAAGTTCAATTTTAGCCGAACTTGCTGGCGTTTGAGTTAATTGCTCAAATGTCCAGGCTTCATTCAGTGACGAAACCAAAAACAAATTTTTTTTACGTAGAATAACGTCTAGCAGCGATGTTTTTATAGGCTAGTTTTTTCAATTTTTTTCAAGCAAATGCAACGTTTTTGGGTAACACTTTAGGGTATACCTACTGCCTTTAATACTTCTCCTTTACAGATATTATATATGCTTAAATATCAGATATATCGTAAGCTTAACGAATATGTCATTGTGGATTTTGTCACTATTCTGTTCAAGTCACAAAATAGCCAAATCTAAGAAGAAAATGTGCATTTTCATATGACAAAAATCAATAATTAGCTGTTTATGTTGTGCCTGCTACTTTGATTGTTTTTGTTTCTTTTTTTTTTTTTTTTGTTTGCTTGTGTTTTGTTGTTTTGTACAAACTGAGTTATTTACAGCATTGGTTCTCTACTTTACGCAAGAGGGCATTGGGTTTTGTGTGTACCACTTCTATAGTGCACAGAGTTCTGCATTTTAACACAAGAAGTCAAAGAACTTTTTTCATTTTGTGTATATCTAAGGCAGTTTCCACCAAAAAATGGCAGAGCGATTTGCAAATCAACAAAATATTCCAAAGCTGGTGCTGGTCTCTGGCAGTCAGTTAAATTCTATGAACTTTCACTAGTTGTTCTAGATGTTCTCTAATATAATCATCAAAATTGGTAATGAAAATAGTTAACAGCCGATGAAACTAAGTGTTTAGCAAGTCAATTTTGCAGTGTCCAGGGTCTAATGATAAGGTTTCTAAAGACATGTACCTTTTCCATCGAAACTCTGATGTTGACAAGTATAATATGGAAGCTATAGCCAAAAATGTCAGCTCTATACATTATCCCTGTACATACTTTTTCGTTCGATACAAAAATCAAGAGGAATTAGTTTCTGCCTGAACGAAGTTTCATAAAATGAATTTAACTGAATACGTAGGATTACCTTATTTAGTTAAGGTGTGTATTAGAAAACCATTTATGATGAATTTTAATATAGACGTCGAAGATGGCATCGCCAATAACGCTATTGGTGGTGTGAAATTCATTGAATACAAGCACACAGATGAAACTCAATTACTACGAATTTGGTTACTGTTCCACAATGACATTGGTCGAGACACCAAAAAAAAACAAAAATCAAATTGGCCATTTCAGCCCTTGAAAGGACTTTGACCGAGCTTCTTATGATCAATTGTGTTGTGTGTGTTATTAAATGTTTACACACAATTGACCGAGAACTGGACCTACGAAGCTTTGCATGGCATTATTTGCTCTCTGAGGTTTGCCATTGTCTGCAGAGACAATGTTGTTTTATTGAAAAACTTTTCGCCGCAACTGGGGATCGAACTTGGACTCCGAGCATGTTAAGCCACACACTTAATCTGCATGCCACGGTCACCACTCATTGGTCTGAAAGTTAGACTAGAATCTAGACCACTAGTGTACAGCAGACCTGTTTTATTACTGTACACGTGTACTGGACCGAAGGGTTCGGTGAAAACGTCTCAAGAGTTAGACGCACTGAAAAAGGTGAAGTGCTTATTCAGCTTAAGCGGTCCACAACCCAGTCGACTCAGAAGCTAAAAGAAGAGTTCGACATGGTATTTAATGGCCAAGCCGAGACGAGAGCTCTAACAGAGGAGATGCAGGTCGAAATTAAAGACCTGGACGAAGTGACAACATCGGACGATGTGCGAAACGCCGTCCAAAAGTATCTGGGTGAGCCTATAGTGATGAGCGTGAAGTCACTTCGTAAAGCCTATGCTGGCACACAAACGGCGGTTGTAAGCCTACCTCTGGCACAGGCAAGAAAGATGACCGAAACTGGCAAGCTTAAAGTTGGCTGGGTCATATGTAGGGTTCGAGAAAAATTAACTCAAACCAGGTGCTTCAAGTGCCTCGACTTTGGTCATAGCGCAAAAAGCTGCAACAACACTGACCGAAGTAAGTGCTGCATGAAGTGCGGTAAAGAGGGCCCCAAGGCGAAAGAGTGTAGTGCGGAGGCAAGCTGCTTTTTATGCATGGCCAAGAAAAGCACAGAGACAAACCACCGTGCCGGAAGCTGGAGATGTCCATCCTTCAAAACAGCTACGAAGCCTAAGCGAAGATGAGATTGCTGCAGCTTAACCTTAACAACTGCCGGGCAGCGCAAGACCTATTAGCGCAAACGGTCAGAGAACAGAGCACCGATCTTGCAATTCTAAGCGAACCGTATGCCTGCAAAAACCCAGGAGTTTGGGCCTCAGACAACACTGGCAAAGCTGCTGTATGGTCGTGCAGGAGGGACCCCCTCCGTATACACCTTCGTACACGCGCAAACGGCTTTGTTCGAGTCGAGGTAGAGGTTGAGCTGCTACCTTGCCCCAAGTTTGTCAGTTGAAGAGTTTGGCGAGACCATAGATGCCATAGTTGAGGACGTACAAGGGACTAAGCCAGTTCTAATAGCTGGCGACTTTAACGCTTGGGCTGTAGAATGGGGCAGTCAACGTACAAACCAAAGAGGCTTTATACTCCTCGAGGCGTTCGCATCACTTGACGTGGTGCTGCTCAATACCGGATTACAGCACACATTCAGTAGTGCAGTAGGTAGCTCCTTTATTGATCTGACCTTCGCTAGTAGTGAGCTTGGTATTCAGACTGGGTGGATGGTGCAAGATATTTATACGCACAGTGACCACCACGCCATTACATACACGTTAAGTAGACAACATCGTAGCCGAAGGAATAGTAACGAAAACAGATCTGCTTATAAAACAGATTCGCTAGATGAAGACATCTTCAGAGTAATGATGGCCGACTTACACCTCGCCGGCACAGCAACCGATATGGCAAGACAAACTACTGACCAAGTCAGGAGAGCTTGCGACGCTTCCATGCTCCTAAGAAGACCAAGCAAACGACAGCGCAGTCCAGTTTACTGGTTGTCCCAGGAAATCGCAGAAGCACGCAGAGAATGCATTCAAGCTAGAAGAAGATACTACCGCTCAAGAGGTACCGACAGATTCGAATTTCTTCGCGAATCCTACCGTGTATCCAAAAAATCTTTGAAAAAAGCTATTAATAGGAGCAAGTGCGAGTGCTTTCTGCAGCTATGTGATGAGGCAGAAGCTAGCCCATGGGGAACCGCCTACAAGATAGTAACAAAAAAGCTGAAGGGGTTTAGACAGCCCACTACTACGGACCCACACCTGCTTGGTAACGTTGTAAGGACTCTCTTCCCGCCACAACCAGCAATTTTGCCCCACGATGCAGATGAAGACGATCTGAATCAAATAGTAAGGGTTAGCAGTGACGAGGTGGTGACAATTGCCAAATCCGTGAAGAACGAAAAGGCACCAGGGCCAGATGGTATTCCTAAACGTGCGTTAAAACTCGCCATCTTAGAGCAACCTCAGACATTTGTCGAGCTCTTCAACGCCTGTCTTAGGGAAGGCATATTTCTAGCTCAGTGGAAGGCCCAGAGACTAGTGCTCATACCAAAAGGCAGTGCCTCCACGGAAGATCCCTCAAGCTACAGACCAATTTGTCTGCTTGATACATTAGGGAAAATCTTTGAGCGACTGTTGTGCAACCGAATTGAAGACGCAATTCAAATAGCCGGAGGGCTATCCAATCGTCAGTTTGGGTTTCGGAAACTGCACTCAACGACAGATGCCATAAACCTTGTCACCACAACTGCGCAGGAAGCTATCGCAGGCACTCGATGGAAGAATGGTGCAAAACAATATTGCCTTGTAGCAACGCTTGATGTACGCAATGCGTTCAACTCAGCTAACTGGAGCAATATTTTGAAAGCTCTTAGGGAGTTTAGAGTACCAAGCTACCTCACGAAAGTTATTGCGAATTATTTCCATGAGAGAGTGCTGCTATATTCAACCAATAGCGGCGCAAGAACGTACAATGTCACTGGTGGCGTTCCACAGGGGTCAGTTCTAGGGCCCCTTCTGTGGAACGTCATGTATGATGGTGTTCTAAGGCTCGAGGTACCTACAGGTGTCAAGATCGTCGGATTCGCGAATGATTTAGCGGTTGTTGTTACAGCTAAACACCTAGAAGAAGTAGAGGCCCTTAGTAGTGTTGCTATTAGCACTATCTACGACTGGCTAAAGTCAGCTGGGCTTAGTTTAGCGGAACATAAGACGGAGGTGGTGCTTATAAGTAGCCGTAAAAAGTCCGAAATCGCAATTATAAACGTGCGCGGGACGGAGGTACACCCAAAACCATTTATTAAGTACCTCGGTGTGCTAATCGACTCTCGACTCTATTTCAAACAGCACCTAGAGTATGCCCACAGAAAAGCAGCCAATTCATGCCTGGCGCTAGCAAGAATGTTGCCAAATACACGAGGACCAAAGCAAGCTCGCAGGACACTTCTTTTCAATGTCGTGCGTTCGATTTTGATGTACGCATCAACGGTCTGGGCTGCAGCGATTAAGGTGAAGTCCTACCGTCGAGGAGTGGAGTCGGTGTACAGACTAGGCGCTCTTAGAGTGTGCTGCGCTTTCAGAACAGTGTCTGAGGATGCAGCTCTAGTGCTCGCTAGCTCGATCCCCATCGACCTCTTGGTGGAAGAGGCCCAACCAGGAGCTGTTAGCGAGAACGCATCCTCTCGTAAAAAACTGGAGCGAGAGAGAAGTATATCCCAGTGGCAGGCACGTTGGGATAGATCGGCGAAGGGACGCTGGACCCATCACCTCATCCCTAACCTTTCCGTGTGGTGTGGTAGAAGTCATGGTTCAGTGAATTTCTACCTCACCCAAATTCTGAACGGGCACGGTTGCTTTAGAGCATACCTGTATAAATTCAAGCATGCAAGTGACCCCTATTGCACTCATTGCCCTGGTAGCATAGTAGAAGACACTGCACACGTCCTCTTCGAGTGCCCTAGGTTCAACGAAGCAAGAACTGATGCTTCGGTCCGCCTGGGCGAAGTGGTGACACCCCAAAAATTGGTGAACCTCGTGTTGAGAAGCGAAACCAACTGGTCAGTGGTAAGCTCCTTGTCCAAACGCATAATCGACGAACTTCGAAGAGTCGAGCGTTTGCAAAATAGTTCAGCGTGAGATAGGGAACTATGTTCGATGTTTAGGGTTCTCCCCGACCCAGAGTCGATATCAAGTTAAGGAGAAAATTTAGGCTCTTAACTTGACAGTCATCCGACAGGCAAAACTAGTCCATCAGTTTTCAGCTTAGTGCTGTTCCCCATCCCGCGAAGCTATGCCTTACGGCGGTTCCACGGGATTCATACTGGGTCGAAGATTCAATGCGGAGGTTTAGGTTTAGTGCGTAGGAATCGCACACTTCCACCTGCACGGTGGCGCCTTTTGAAGGTTCCCCCTTCGCGAATAAAATAAAAAAAAAAAAAATAAAAAAAACTGTACACGTGTACACCAATTATAAAGAGACATGCTACAATATCATTAAGCAACGCAATCAAATGCAAGAGTATTCAGAATCCGCTTTCACCGGCGTGTGCCTTAACCATACACAAATCCCCAGAAGAAACATTTAGCGATATCGTCTTTTATTAAGAGAAAAGTCGAGATCAACAATTGGTATATGTAGCCTTATGGCGGGTTATTTTTATGACTGGTCTATATTTAATAAACAAAAGTGATGATTTTAAGTGAGTGATTATGACTCACGATCTCACGCACGCTCACGATGTGATTTGTTCTTATCACGCATGCTTACGAATAAAAATCATTTTTTAATCACAATCACGCACGATTACGATGTGATTTATTCTAGTCACGTTTAGTCACGGCATATTTTACTCACGAGTTCTCACGAATACGTTTTATAGGAAGAAGAAGAAAAAAATAAATTTTTAATAAAAGTCTATTTAGTGCTATTAAAATAAGAAACTTTAATGCAATTCATATCTTATATAGATACATCTTAAAGTGATATGAATACATAAATTAGTTTGGAGCAAAAAGATTTAAAATGAAGGGGGTAAAACTTTTTAAACATTTGAATACATTAAAAAACCATTGAATTATATTAATAATTAGTACTATTTGAAAAGCAAAGAAAATACTTTAATCTACATTTTAATTCAAGTATTTATTTAAAAAAAGTAGTCTATCCAAATTTTCACACAGCAGCTTAGATGTTCTTTCCTCTAAAATTCGACCAGATACCGAAAAACTCCTGAATTTTATTTTTGCAAGATCGAATAAGTTTTTCCCAAAAAAAATAAGCGGTTTAAAAATTTAAAAATTGTACGCAATTTAGGCCGAAAAACATGGCAAGTCTTAAAAATTAAAAAAAAAAATTTACAAAATTATTTCTTACGCGTTGGGTACCAGCTAGTATATTATAACTCTGAACTTCTTCTTTATGGAAATTATATAAAAACAGTCTATTTACACTTATCAGTACATGAAAATAATTAGAGAAAGAAAGAAAACTGTACTGCTGTACTCATTTGTCAGTATCATTTTCATTTTTAGTTTCTCAACTACACATAACATTGTTCGAGTAGTAATCGTTGAAACGTGACTCTGGCGTGTCTAACAGGGAGCATCATGTTTGTTAAAACTATTTTTTTTTTTTTGCACTTTTATTGATAATATTTTCATTTGCAAAACAAAACTGCACATTGAATAAATCTTTTAATGCAATATTGAACGTACTGGTTTTGAGCGTTAATCTTTCAAAGAAATTATCAAGAAAGCTCATGCTTAGATTCGAAAACTCAATTAGAACGCTTTTTACAGTTGATAGGTGTTGATGTTATTATAATTTATACTAAGATTTTATTCAATTTTAAAATATTCATTTAAAAACAAAAATTGTCATAAGCCTGCAATCAGCCTTAAAATGCGAGGTTACCTTATAATACTGGGTATTAGCCTTTGGATTTCGTTTTTAAGCGGTAAGTTTTTTGTTTAAAAAATTCATTATTATACTAACCCTCCTCTCCCCCCCCCCCCCCTACCTAGCTTATTACATATTTGATAACTACAAAAGCGATAAATGCGGCCAATTGTTCTCAAGAGATTTATATAATTTGGAAACAAACCTTAGACGGCGCGAGTTACCCTGGATAGCAAGAATTGTGTACAGTAAGTTAAAGCGTTTATTGTAAATAAATTAATACATATTTAGTGAAAAAAAACAAATATTATATCTTTTGCTCAGCACCAGGCGTACAGAAGGAATGTATGGCAACTCTGATCAACTATAGTTATTTTATTTCACTAGCTCATTGTGTAGTTGATCAATCTTATAGAGGTGTACTTTTCGCAATAGATCAAGGTACCAGGTACGATTGCACTCAAACGGACTCATTGGAATGTCCAATACGAATAATTGAAAAAATATTCCATCCACATTATGAAACGCCTTATCCGCCATTTAATGTAACAGCTTTGTTACGTTTAAAGCATTCCATGTTTGCAAATGATGTTGAACATCCAATATGTTTACCCCCAGCCGAGGTCATTAAAAAGGATTTTGTGGCACAACATCTGCTCACAGCTGGCTTAGCAGTTTATTCCAAAAGATACACCAAATCGTATGTTTATATTGTTGATAAGGAAATGTGTCTTAAGACATATGATAGTAGTGAGACATCTTTATGTGCCAACACCTGTCATAATGGATCGAAATTTAAACCCGGCACGGCATTGATGGGAGTTCACGTAACGCAGTCGAAAGCTGATTTCCATTATTTGATTGGCATGTTGGTCTTATCTCGAGAATATTGTATCAATTATAAGCCGGATCTTTTTGTACGCATTAATATAACATGGATTCAGGAAACAATAACTGAAGATGCGGCATCGTTGCCAGAGTATCGACGAAACCTTAATGAACATCATTTCACTAATGGATTCTAATAAAATAACATTATATAGTATACAAACTTTTTTTCTTTTATTTTTTATACTATAAAAAGTTACTTAGTTTTTTTCATTTCATTGATCTTTAATGCGATTTCATTCTTCACCTTGACTTCGATACAACTCTTGATTCTTATCTTGATTTGAATATTTATCTTTTTTTCCGCAGCCATAATTTTATGTTGACCAAACAATAAATTTCTTTTTTATTTTTATAACGATTTAAGCTACGATTCCAATCTTGAACTTGATTTTAACCTCGATTTTTTTTTTTATATAAAAATTTTATTTTGTCTTTGATCTTAATATTGATCTTAATTTCAAATTCGCAGCACGTTTCTAAACTCT
The DNA here is from genome assembly GCA_958299015.1 of Tetanocera ferruginea. NCBI lineage: Eukaryota > Metazoa > Arthropoda > Insecta > Diptera > Sciomyzidae > Tetanocera > Tetanocera ferruginea. Next base: position 49,441,254 of record OY282640.1, on the reverse strand, counting down.
AGCCCAGTTTTGATATTGGTTTTAACATTATTCTTGTTCTAGAACCATGTCTTCTTACTGTTTTTGAAGCTTTATTTCATCCTATTCTTCAAAATTGTCTTAATCCTGGTTTTGCACCTTGCCTTGTTATACCCTAAACCTGCAAGGTCAGGGTATATTAACTTTGTGCAAACGTTTGTAACGCATAGAACGAAACGAGTCCGGTATAGAAAAGTATATATATTCTTGATCAGGGTCACCTCGTGAGTCCAGCTATTCAAGTTCGTCCGTCCGTCCGTCCGTCCGTCTGTGTGTTGTACGTAAGCACAGGATAAGAAGAAGGAATTGAGATAATTGAATGAAGCTCGGTGCACAAGGTCAGATGAACCCAAAAATCTGCACTATTGAATATTTTTGGAATCCGCCCACGCACACGCCTACCTCTCATACAACGCAAAAATTGAAAACTGCATAAATGAGCACATAATTAACTTACAACATTAAAATTTGGAACGTATGTATTTCATATCAAAACACAGATGTTTCCGAATAATGCATGTCATCCACCCACGGACACGCCCACCTCCAATTTAACCCTAAAATTGATAACTCAATACATGTGGGATTTGGCCCAAAGGCCGCATCCCCACAAAGGGACAAACGGACAAGAAGTGGACGGGAATACGGCAACACTAACTAGACGATGAACAAGACAACAGCACGGACTAAACTGGACGATGACCGAGACGACCCTACTAAAACTTGACGAAGCGTGGGTAGGACAACGAACTACGAATGAACGGACAGTTAGTTGAGAAACAGACGACATACACCACGGACGCGTAATCATTAAATATTAATTTGTGCTTGCTAATTAATGTAATTACATATTTGAATGTAAAGAACTTTGTATAAACTTTAATAAACTTTTTACTAAACTTTTTAATAATAATAAAACTGTTGTAATAAACCAAACAAGTGCGTCTACTTTTCTCAACCCACATACATATGCTTCTGTTCAACCTACGGAGATAAAATTTGGTACGTATATTTTTTATAACAATCCAAAAATGTTTAAAAAAAATTGACGTCATCCGCTCACGGACACGCCTACCTCCCATACAACGCAAAAATTGAAAAATTTAAAAATTTTTCATCAAAATTGCAATGTATATAAAATATGGGCTTATCCGCCAACGGACTTGCTTATTTTCAATACTATTATTGTATTTTGAAAAAGTAGGTTTAGGGTATTTCATAGTCGGGCTGGACCGACTTTAGACTTTCTTTACTTGTTTTTGTATTAATAATAGCAGGTAAGTATTTGTTATATTTGTTTGTTCAAGTATAATGAATGGCTCGCTGCAGACCTTTGGTGTAGACTGTATCATGCTTATTTTAATATTTTATTAAAATATACATTTGTTCACATATTCATTGATAATATATGCGTGCTCAACCAATAAATCTGATAATGCAGTTTATAAAATTCTAGTTGTAAGCGATAAACTTGCAAGCAAATAATCAAGAAAGCTCATGCTAAGATTAGAACTCTACACTAGAACACTTTAAGCCGTTGATACGTGTTGATGTTATTATAATATTTTCAAAGATTTTATTCAAATTTTAAACAATCATTTGTAACAATAATTTTTCTAAGACTGCCTCCTAAACAGCCTTAGAATGCGAGGTAACCTTTTAATACTGGGTATAACCCTGTGGATTCCCACTTTAAGTGGTAAGTTTTTGGTTTTGAAATAACTCACGTTTAATTGCATAACACTTTCTTAGTTGCACAGGACTCGGATTATAATTTATGCGGACAATTAACTTTGGAAACTTTGTACAATATGGAAAGAACAGTTGAAAAGTATGAGTTTCCATGGTTGGCAAGAGTTGTATACAGTAAGTAAAAGTGTTTAAAGTAAATAAAAATATCAATTACAATAAAATTTATTTTTTCTTAATCAGCACCAGGCATCAATAAAACCTGTATGGCAACTCTGATCAGCAAAATATATGTTATTGCTCCCGCTCTTTGTTTAAATGATGCAAATTATGAAGGTTTATATTTCGGTTCAGAGCCAGATACTAGCACTTTAGACTTAAATTGCATTGAAACCAGGACAGAAGTGTGTCCAGTACGAAGAATTGACCAAATAATATATGCAATACATGAAGATTCTTTATTTGTTCCTAATGTAGCAGCTTTGGTACGTTTAAAACATATTGTAACTACATCAAAGGCTATTCATCCAATATGCTTGCCTCCACCCCATGTCAGTAAAGAAGATTTTGTGGCACAACATCTACTCACAGCTGGTTTTGCGGAGCATTCTAGAAGATACACCAAGTTGTTTGTTTATATTGTAGATGATGAAATTTGTCGAAAGATGTATGAAGATGCTAACGAAACACATTTGTGTGCCAACACTTGTGACAATGGATCGAAATTTATAAACGGAACAGCATTGATGGGAGTTCAAGTTACGCAATCAAAACCTGATTTCTATTACTTGATTGGCATGATGATCAAAGGTCAAGAAGATTGTTCCGATTATAAGCCAGATCTTTTTCTACGCATTAATTATACATGGATTCAGGAAAAAATAATTGAAGATGCCGTATCGTTGACTGGTTATCACAAAACAATTGCTGAACTTATACACGGTTAATAAATAATTAGTGCATTATAATATAATAACATTATGTTGTATAAAAAACTATTATGTTTAGTTTTTATTTTACAATCTTATTTTCGTCTTCGATTTTAATATTGATCTTCATTTTAAACTCGCTGCAGATTTTAAACTCTTTTCTAGTTTTGATCATGGTTCTCAAACTATGTCTTATTAATGCTTTTGAACCTTGTTTTTATTCTATTCTGAATATATATTATCTTGGTCTTGTCTTGGTCTTGTCTTGGTCTTGTCTTGGTCTTGTCTTGGTCTTGTCTTGGTCTTGTCTTGGTCTTGTCTTGGTCTTGTCTTGGTCTTGTCTTGGTCTTGTCTTGGTCTTGTCTTGGTCTTGTCTTGGTCTTGTCTTGGTCTTGTCTTGGTCTTGTCTTGGTCTTGTCTTGGTCTTGTCTTGGTCTTGTCTTGGTCTTGTCTTGGTCTTGTCTTGGTCTTGTCTTGGTCTTGTCTTGGTCTTGTCTTGGTCTTGTCTTGGTCTTGTCTTGGTCTTGTCTTGGTCTTGTCTTGGTCTTGTCTTGGTCTTGTCTTGGTCTTGTCTTGGTCTTGTCTTGGTCTTGTCTTGGTCTTGTCTTGGTCTTGTCTTGGTCTTGTCTTGGTCTTGTCTTGGTCTTGTCTTGGTCTTGTCTTGGTCTTGTCTTGGTCTTGTCTTGGTCTTGTCTTGGTCTTGTCTTGGTCTTGTCTTGGTCTTGTCTTGGTCTTGTCTTGGTCTTGTCTTGGTCTTGTCTTGGTCTTGTCTTGGTCTTGTCTTGGTCTTGTCTTGGTCTTGTCTTGGTCTTGTCTTGGTCTTGTCTTGGTCTTGTCTTGGTCTTGTCTTGGTCTTGTCTTGGTCTTGTCTTGGTCTTGTCTTGGTCTTGTCTTGGTCTTGTCTTGGTCTTGTCTTGGTCTTGTCTTGGTCTTGTCTTGGTCTTGTCTTGGTCTTGTCTTGGTCTTGTCTTGGTCTTGTCTTGGTCTTGTCTTGGTCTTGTCTTGGTCTTGTCTTGGTCTTGTCTTGGTCTTGTCTTGGTCTTGTCTTGGTCTTGTCTTGGTCTTGTCTTGGTCTTGTCTTGGTCTTGTCTTGGTCTTGTCTTGGTCTTGTCTTGGTCTTGTCTTGGTCTTGTCTTGGTCTTGTCTTGGTCTTGTCTTGGTCTTGTCTTGGTCTTGTCTTGGTCTTGTCTTGGTCTTGTCTTGGTCTTGTCTTGGTCTTGTCTTGGTCTTGTCTTGGTCTTGTCTTGGTCTTGTCTTGGTCTTGTCTTGGTCTTGTCTTGGTCTTGTCTTGGTCTTGTCTTGGTCTTGTCTTGGTCTTGTCTTGGTCTTGTCTTGGTCTTGTCTTGGTCTTGTCTTGGTCTTGTCTTGGTCTTGTCTTGGTCTTGTCTTGGTCTTGTCTTGGTCTTGTCTTGGTCTTGTCTTGGTCTTGTCTTGGTCTTGTCTTGGTCTTGTCTTGGTCTTGTCTTGGTCTTGTCTTGGTCTTGTCTTGGTCTTGTCTTGGTCTTGTCTTGGTCTTGTCTTGGTCTTGTCTTGGTCTTGTCTTGGTCTTGTCTTGGTCTTGTCTTGGTCTTGTCTTGGTCTTGTCTTGGTCTTGTCTTGGTCTTGTCTTGGTCTTGTCTTGGTCTTGTCTTGGTCTTGTCTTGGTCTTGTCTTGGTCTTGTCTTGGTCTTGTCTTGGTCTTGTCTTGGTCTTGTCTTGGTCTTGTCTTGGTCTTGTCTTGGTCTTGTCTTGGTCTTGTCTTGGTCTTGTCTTGGTCTTGTCTTGGTCTTGTCTTGGTCTTGTCTTGGTCTTGTCTTGGTCTTGTCTTGGTCTTGTCTTGGTCTTGTCTTGGTCTTGTCTTGGTCTTGTCTTGGTCTTGTCTTGGTCTTGTCTTGGTCTTGTCTTGGTCTTGTCTTGGTCTTGTCTTGGTCTTGTCTTGGTCTTGTCTTGGTCTTGTCTTGGTCTTGTCTTGGTCTTGTCTTGGTCTTGTCTTGGTCTTGTCTTGGTCTTGTCTTGGTCTTGTCTTGGTCTTGTCTTGGTCTTGTCTTGGTCTTGTCTTGGTCTTGTCTTGGTCTTGTCTTGGTCTTGTCTTGGTCTTGTCTTGGTCTTGTCTTGGTCTTGTCTTGGTCTTGTCTTGGTCTTGTCTTGGTCTTGTCTTGGTCTTGTCTTGGTCTTGTCTTGGTCTTGTCTTGGTCTTGTCTTGGTCTTGTCTTGGTCTTGTCTTGGTCTTGTCTTGGTCTTGTCTTGGTCTTGTCTTGGTCTTGTCTTGGTCTTGTCTTGGTCTTGTCTTGGTCTTGTCTTGGTCTTGTCTTGGTCTTGTCTTGGTCTTGTCTTGGTCTTGTCTTGGTCTTGTCTTGGTCTTGTCTTGGTCTTGTCTTGGTCTTGTCTTGGTCTTGTCTTGGTCTTGTCTTGGTCTTGTCTTGGTCTTGTCTTGGTCTTGTCTTGGTCTTGTCTTGGTCTTGTCTTGGTCTTGTCTTGGTCTTGTCTTGGTCTTGTCTTGGTCTTGTCTTGGTCTTGTCTTGGTCTTGTCTTGGTCTTGTCTTGGTCTTGTCTTGGTCTTGTCTTGGTCTTGTCTTGGTCTTGTCTTGGTCTTGTCTTGGTCTTGTCTTGGTCTTGTTTTGGTCTTGTCTTGGTCTTGTCTTGGTCTTGTCTTGGTCTTGTCTTGGTCTTGTCTTGGTCTTGTCTTGGTCTTGTCTTGGTCTTGTCTTGGTCTTGTCTTGGTCTTGTCTTGGTCTTGTCTTGGTCTTGTCTTGGTCTTGTCTTGGTCTTGTCTTGGTCTTGTCTTGGTCTTGTCTTGGTCTTGTCTTGGTCTTGTCTTGGTCTTGTCTTGGTCTTGTCTTGGTCTTGTCTTGGTCTTGTCTTGGTCTTGTCTTGGTCTTGTCTTGGTCTTGTCTTGGTCTTGTCTTGGTCTTGTCTTGGTCTTGTCTTGGTCTTGTCTTGGTCTTGTCTTGGTCTTGTCTTGGTCTTGTCTTGGTCTTGTCTTGGTCTTGTCTTGGTCTTGTCTTGGTCTTGTCTTGGTCTTGTCTTGGTCTTGTCTTGGTCTTGTCTTGGTCTTGTCTTGGTCTTGTCTTGGTCTTGTCTTGGTCTTGTCTTGGTCTTGTCTTGGTCTTGTCTTGGTCTTGTCTTGGTCTTGTCTTGGTCTTGTTTTGGTATTGTCTTGGTCTTGTCTTGGTCTTGTCTTGGTCTTGTCTTGGTCTTGTCTTGGTCTTGTCTTGGTCTTGTCTTGGTCTTGTCTTGGTCTTGTCTTCGTCTTGTCTTGGTCTTGTCTTGGTCTTGTCTTGGTCTTGTCTTGGTCTTGTCTTGGTCTTGTCTTGGTCTTGTCTTGGTCTTGTCTTGGTCTTGTCTTGGTCTTGTCTTGGTCTTGTCTTGGTCTTGTCTTGGTCTTGTCTTGGTCTTGTCTTGGTCTTGTCTTGGTCTTGTCTTGGTCTTGTCTTGGTCTTGTCTTGGTCTTGTCTTGGTCTTGTCTTGGTCTTGTCTTGGTCTTGTCTTGGTCTTGTCTTGGTCTTGTCTTGGTCTTGTCTTGGTCTTGTCTTGGTCTTGTCTTGGTCTTGTCTTGGTCTTGTCTTGGTCTTGTCTTGGTCTTGTCTTGGTCTTGTCTTGGTCTTGTCTTGGTCTTGTCTTGGTCTTGTCTTGGTCTTGTCTTGGTCTTGTCTTGGTCTTTTCTTGGTCTTGTCTTGGTCTTGTCTTGGTCTTGTCTTGGTCTTGTCTTGGTCTTGTCTTGGTCTTGTCTTGGTCTTGTCTTGGTCTTGTCTTGGTCTTGTCTTGGTCTTGTCTTGGTCTTGTCTTGGTCTTGTCTTGGTCTTGTCTTGGTCTTGTCTTGGTCTTGTCTTGGTCTTGTCTTGGTCTTGTCTTGGTCTTGTCTTGGTCTTGTCTTGGTCTTGTCTTGGTCTTGTCTTGGTCTTGTCTTGGTCTTGTCTTGGTCTTGTCTTGGTCTTGTCTTGGTCTTGTCTTGGTCTTGTCTTGGTCTTGTCTTGGTCTTGTCTTGGTCTTGTCTTGGTCTTGTCTTGGTCTTGTCTTGGTCTTGTCTTGGTCTTGTCTTGGTCTTGTCTTGGTCTTGTCTTGGTCTTGTCTTGGTCTTGTCTTGGTCTTGTCTTGGTCTTGTCTTGGTCTTGTCTTGGTCTTGTCTTGGTCTTGTCTTGGTCTTGTCTTGGTCTTGTCTTGGTCTTGTCTTGGTCTTGTCTTGGTCTTGTCTTGGTCTTGTCTTGGTCTTGTCTTGGTCTTGTCTTGGTCTTGTCTTGGTCTTGTCTTGGTCTTGTCTTGGTCTTGTCTTGGTCTTGTCTTGGTCTTGTCTTGGTCTTGTCTTGGTCTTGTCTTGGTCTTGTCTTGGTCTTGTCTTGGTCTTGTCTTGGTCTTGTCTTGGTCTTGTCTTGGTCTTGTCTTGGTCTTGTCTTGGTCTTGTCTTGGTCTTGTCTTGGTATTGTCTTGGTCTTGTCTTGGTCTTGTCTTGGTCTTGTCTTGGTCTTGTCTTGGTCTGGTCTTGGTATTGTCTTGTCTTGGTCTGGTCTTGGTATTGTCTTGTCTTGATTTTGTCTTGGTTTTGTCTTTATTTTGATGAATTTAAAATTTCTTTGAGTTTATTTAAAATTTAAAATCTTCATTTATTTAAGAGACAAAATTCGAGTTAATTCACATAGTTTTGTGGTCTTGCCTTTTATGCGCAATGCAGTTTTATAAATTGCCAGAATTGTGCAAATCTATATCCACATACACTCGCCGCCACGCAAACATATGCTTTCACACACTTTCACAGTAAGGATGAAAATTGCATAGCATGCATGTGTTTTTAATGTTTTACTTATTTGCTTTCATGAAATTTACACTTGTGTTAGTTTCTAACGAATTCACTTCGTGTTAATTTTTTAGGATGCACCTGATGTGCACTTGTAGTAAATATGGCAGTTCAGCCTGGTTTATTTGTATGTTTTTGTACACACCAAATGTTTGTTCTTAATTTATCTCTAGAGTTGTTTAGACTTGCTTTAGTACTCATTCACACAAAATAATGTGTACGTATTTAAGTTTACACCGATGTTAATGATTTAATTAGCTTTCATTTTTCTTACTTGTTCTATAGTCAAATTTAAATTTATATTTATTATTTATACAAATTTAAGTTTATAAAAAAGTATAAATAATCAAATTATAGCTAATGCGTTTTTACGCATAAAAAAGCACACGCACACCTTCGCACAATGGCGGTCTTTTCATATAAACGTTCGTTTATTCGAATAAAGCTTTAGCGGTAAGCTTGCGTGAAATTGTGACAATGTGAGTGGTGGCGCGGATGGGAGTATGTTTGTTGATTAGTTGATTTTAATTATTTTTTGTTTATAATTTAATTTTCTATTCAGAAATTAAATAACAAGTAATAAGAAAGTTTTTTATTGAAAATTGTTTATATTGTAAAAATTGCATTTTTGGTTACAGGATATAATATTTTCATGTAAAATGCATAGCATGAAATTAGTTTTGAGAGAGTTAAAATCGATGTTTTTATTTTTTTTTTTTGCATTTTACTGTCTCACTTAACTTTCAATTAACTCAGTTTTTAACTACAAACTGCTTTTAATATGATTATCGCTATGACCTCGATTAAAGGCTCATTCTAGACTTATTTAACCACATTTAAACAATATTTCACCACAACTAATTAAGCGTTAAATCAACCACAGATGTTGATTTCCAATCTCGACCGTTAAATTCTTAATTAATTACTTATTCATGTACACACAGCTGAACGTATTGTCACTTCAATTGTAGGTAAATATAATTGACCCAGTTGAAACGATATAAAGATGCCTCTTTAAGTCAACATCAATTGTAGCTTGCAATACTCTTTTTTCTGATTGCAATGCATGTCAAGTACTTGAAATAAAAATTAAATGTATGTGACTTAACTGTTATGTATTGCTTATTAAGTTTCCATTTATTGAAGCCTTTCGCAGACTTTAAGGCAGCTAAAGTTTCCCAAATGTTTTGTTATATTATTTCAGAAAGCTTATTTGAACTTTTTAGCTAACATCTGAATTTAACTTCTGAAATTCTTCTAACAGCTGGTATGTAGACTATGTTTCCGTTAACGAGTAAACTTGTTATTGCAAGTTTTATAGAAGCACAATCGAAGTATCAACTTAAACATATTAAAATTTCTCAATTGATGAGTCTCGCTTGAATTTTGTAGAATATGTGTTAGGAATTCATGAAGAATATCAGTTTTATGATACATGTACGCACTCAGGGCGGCCTCCAGAGGTTCCGGGTGCGAATCCCGGTCTAGCCATGGTCCTACGCTTTTACTTTTCTTTAAATGCTTTCCTCATTTCTAAGACTTGCGAAGTTGTAGTTGGTGGTAGAGATGTTTGTGGAATGAGATTGCTTAATAACTCGAATTGACTGAGGGTAAGGCATAACACTTGCTTCAGATTCAAATTCTCATGTTGATATAGCGCTCCGCCACACATATATAACATTCTACACTTGTTTCACTTGATTTCCCTTTCTCTCCTACTTATCTATCTCCCCATTTCCGAACCAAGGCAGAATTGACTGAATAGTTTTGACACCTGAAATGCTTGGTTCAAAGCTACACAAAAAAAGCATGAGCTAATCGCAACGTTGCAAGCGATTGTCATGCAATGGTGCACGGTTCAATTCACGGTATTGAATAGAAATAAATTTTGACGATATGTGATTTTTCTCTTCGAGTATTAGGAACTAATAGATAAGTTCTATAGGGACAAGTAAATTTTAAGCACGGTCTAGGTGAGGATTGAACCTAGATAACTCAAATTATTAAATCAAATTAACAAGCGCTTAACCAACTGAACTATATTGCATTTAATATCGCTAACAAACATTCGTTAAATTTATCTGTTCTTCGAAAACGAAGCTTTCTCAACATTTCGGTTATATCTTCCTTCACGAAAATTCTAGACGTTTCTGTATTGCGATTATATGAGATTTTCGTCAATGAAATTTAAGGCTGAATCAGCATGTTTCGTCAAAGATGAAGAAACATCATTTATTATGTTTCATTTATGAATCTTTGAAACCTGAACTTCTGGGCTTTCTTTGAAGTTATGAAAATTACAAAATTTCCAAATATTTTGACACGAAAATGGAAACATTTTTTCTACAATAATTGAAAAGATTGTTGTTTAAATGACTTTTTTTATAAATCAAAATAATAGTAACAAATGTAAAACAAAGATTTTTCAACCAAAAAACAAAAAAAAACAAATTGACCATTTCAGCCCTTGAAAGGTCTTTGACCGAGCTTCTTATGATCAATTGTGTTGTGTGTGTTATTAAATGTTTGCACACAATTGACCGAGAACTGGACCTACATGTTCTATGCCGACTCCGAACGGCTAAAGTTCATGTTCTCAAGAAGCTTTACATGGCATTATTTACTCTCTGAGGTATGCCATTGTCTGCAGAGAGGTGGTGACCGATCAGAAAAATTTTTTTTATTGAAAAACTTTTCGCCGCAACTGGGGATCGAACTCGGGCTCCGAGCATACTAAGCCACACACTTAATCTGCATGCCACGGTCACTACCAAACACCATCAACCAAACAAAACAAATAAATCCTCATAAAAATACAGCATTAGGAAACAGTTATCTAAATAAATAAGTAAATTGTATTGGTTTGTAACATAAAAAATAAAAAAAAACAGATTTTCTTTTATTGTGTTTTTGGATATTTGCACAAATATTTGTCACATAAATTTAGAATAAATAAATTATTCATTGGCAACGGTGTCAAAAATGATAATAAATCTAGTTTGATGTAAAATTTTCACAATTTGCAAACGACCTGTGGGAAAAAATTATACAAACATATTTCAAAAAATGTAACAATGCTGCAAAGAAATAAAAACAAACGTTTATAAAAAAAAAATATGCTCCATTGCATTCGAGCGATGCAGTGCAACATTTGCATAGACAAGTTTGTGCATTTCATTTGCATTTAACAGGTAAGCAATAACAACAAAATTATAATCAAAATGATGATGATGATGATGATGATGATGATGCACGTCATCAACACCACCCACATCATTAACATCACCATCAACGTCAACCACAGCTGTGAAGCCACAGAAAAGCAAACAAAGTTTGCATAAATATGTGTTGATGCTGCATCATCATCAACCAGCAACAGCCATGAGGTACAAGAGCAAAACGAACAAAAAAAATAAGAAAACTTCAAAACTAAAACAACAACAAAAACTGATTGAATTTAAATGCTTCTGCTTTAAAAGACAAATTTAAACTAAGATGGTACGTGTGCTTCCATTCACTTAAGCGTTAAGATATATATATAAAAGGATCTGCTTGCCAGGCACACTCACACGCACACATACACAAAGAAATTTTTAGAAACGTAGCTACATGTGTTGGTGTAGGAAGTGTGCGTGTGTCAACAGACACTCGATAAGGGCAAATGTGACAAAGGCGTCAGTCATCGTGTTAATGGAAAGTTGTTGTTTTTGTTTTAACTTATTTAAATTCTTGAAATGTCAGCATAAAGTTGAATAAAACTTAACAGTTATTTTAAGCATGACGAAAATGGTTTGGTTTTTGTGTTAAATTAACTATTTTTACTGCAAAATCTAAAGGTTGTTCCATTGAACTTGTCTCTGTTCATGCAGATTCTTATTAGAAATACTACTTCCATGAATTCAATCACTGAATTCGCAAATTTGCTGCAAACGAAGAAGAAAATTTAAAAAAAGTTCCATATTGAAAAAAAAATCTAACTAAACAAAATGGTTGCCAGACCGACTGACAGACAGCAGCCATCAGTCAGCCATTGAAATGTCCACTACATGTGTTACCTGGCTGCAGTAGTACTGAAAAAAAACAACAACAAAAACAAAAAGAACAACAACATCAGCATACTTGCAAGCCAGCGAAACTTTTTGCTTCTTTTTATAAAAAACAAAATGTTTGCATATCCTTCGAGATTTACTCTAAATAAACAAATACATTTGTCGTCGCATTCTTATGTGATCAAGTTATTGAGCTATGCTTGCCGGTTGTTGTTGTTGTTGTTGTTGTTGCTGTTAAGAATTCTTTGCTGTCAGTCTAACTGACAATTTGACTGACACACTGTGTCTCAATGAACTTTTTTCCAAGCGTGCTCTCTAAGCTCTGCGCTTAAGAATAGCATTTTATTTTTTGTTGACATTTCATGACAAGATAGATAGAGTGAAGAAAGGACATGTTATTGAAATGAGTTTGTCAGAGTTGAGATGCATATAAAATGCAAACCTAATGCAGAAAATTATATATGAAAAGATTTGCTTTTGATGCTGCTGACAAATGCTTGAATACGTTTTGATTGAAGGTGGTATTTTTAAATATTTGATGGAGATGATAAGAGAGAGTATGTATTTTTAGATTGAAGTCAAATAATGAGGTTAAAATTTTATAAGGTATAGATTTTTTTTAAGAATTGAAAGAATCCAGCTAACAATTGAACTGATTTAGTTGAAGAAGTGAATTCTAAATAGATTTTGTTTTCTTGATGCTTAAATATTTCCACCTCGATACAACTTCTTAGAAACTTGTAAAGAAATGTTTGTAATTTTTGCTTCGAAAAACGATAAGAACTTTTCAAAAATAAACTGTAAAATAACGTAGATGGACCTACACTTATATAAATAATAAGATAAATACAAACGCAGTAAAAATATATATATTATAAAAATAATTATATTTAAATATATTTCGAAAATTATTAAAAAATATTTACAGAGTGCAACAGTATATTTACGACATTGATTTTCAGTTTTAATGAAAAAATTCCAAAAAAAGCCGAAACAAATTATTTTTTCCAACCGTTAAAATTCGGTTAAAACCATTAAAAAATAAACCGTTTAACTGAGTTGTTTGCTCGAAAATGGAATTTTTTAACTTGAAACTGTATTTTTCACACAATTAACATTTAAGGCATGCGTAAAAGATAGTTTTGGTTGAAACTAATTAGTTCTGAAAAAAATTCAAATTCGATAAATTTATAAGCTCTACTCAACCTAAATTTTAAATTGATCAAATAGCCGATTTTTCTACAAAAATTTTATTTCTGTTTTAAATGGTTGGGAATACTCTGAAGCGAAATGCAATTTTAAAAAGCGGTTTCTACATTTAAAGCCTAAACCTGATTTTATGACATATGAACCGTTAAAATCGGTCTATTAGTCTGGTAGGAGTTTGAAGTCACAAATTAAATCCTGAGTCTATTAATTATATAGATATCTACTTAGATCAGAGTGCAATAAAACCTATGTTCAAACCTCAGAAAACTCAATTAGTGTTCAATTTGAAATAAATTTATTAATTTTAAGTCTTATTTACAAACTAATTTAAATTATATATCTTCGGAACCAGCGACCCGAAGACCTATAAATCAAAAAGTTGGACATCATGTCTTTGTTTTTTCAGATTAACCTTGAAATGATCTTGGCATTTCATTAATAAAGACTATCTTCGAATTTGGAATCAGCTATTCCCAAAAACCTATACATCAGGATTTTTTTTTTCATTTTGAACCACGGATTACAGGTGTCAAACTTATTGAGACAAGTCTACCTTGGTTCGGAAATGGGGAGATAGATAAGTAAGAGAGAAAGTGAAATCAATATAAACAAGTGTGGAATGTTGTATGTGTGGCATATCGTATATATTAATGAATTTTTAATTTTATTTGATTAGAAATAAGAAAACAGTTAAAGAAAGGTAAAAGCGCAGGTTCATGGATTCGAACCCGGAATCCTTGACCCGAACCCGGATCTCAGATTCAGAATCAGGCACTCAGAAACCATATAAATCAAGAAGTTTGACAACGTATATTTTATTTTTTTTTCATCTTGACCTTGGAATGACCTTGAAATAACCTTTTTACATACAAACTGGCTTCGGATTCAGAATCAGCAACCCAAAAAACTTATGAATCAGAACGTTGGACATCGTGTCTCTATTATTTTTCATTTTGAAAATGAATTGACCTTGAAATTACCTTATTACAGACAAACTGACGTCTGATTTTGAATAAGCGACCACAAAAAGCAGTACGTCAAGAAGTTGGATATCATTTCTCGGTTATTTTTTTTTCATTTTGACCTTGCAATGCCCTTGAAATTACCCTAATACAGATAAACTAACTTCGAATTCGTAATCAGCGATCTAAAAATCGATATTTCAGGAAGTGGGCCAACGTATCTATATTTATTTTTTTGTAGTATACCCTAAACCTGAAAGGTGAGGGTATATTAACTTTGTGGAAACGTTTGTAACGCATAGAACAAGGCGAGTCCGGTATAGAAAAGTGTATATATTCTTGATCAGCGTCATCTCGTGAGTCGAGCTATTCATGTCTGTCTGTCCGTCCGTCCGTCCGTCCGTCTGTGTGTTGTTCGTAAACATAGGATAAGAAGAAGGAGTTGAAATAAACTTCTTGAAACTTGGTACACATGGCGATATGCACCCAAGGATCTGCACTATGGAATATTTTTAGAATCCGCGCACGGACACGCCTACCTCCCATACAACGCAAAAATCTTAAAACTCAATAAATAAGGTTATGTTTGTCATAGAGAAATTAAATTTGGTATGTACGTATTTTATACCAAAACTAAATTCTGTTCAAAAATTGAGAGTAATCCGTCCATGAACACGCCCACCTCCCATAGCGAAAGCGCAATAAGGGCATTAACTGTAAGCTACAGGAATAAAACTTTGTATGTGTAAATTTTTCATCAACATTTAAATGCATATAAAATATAGGCTTCATCCACCCACGGACACGCCCATTTTCAATAATATTATTTTTTTTTGGAAAAGTAGGTTAAGGGTATTTCATAGTCGGCCTAGACCGACTTTAGACTTTCTTTACTTGTTTTTATGATAAGACAAAGATGGTTTTCAAAAATGGACGTCATCCGCCTACGGACACGCCTACCTCCCATTCAACGCGAAAATTGTAAACTGCATAACTCGGCTCATAATAAGCCCACAACAAAAAAATTTTATATGTATGTGTTTTATACAAACACAAAGATGTTTTCGAAAAATGAACGTCATCCGCTCGCGGACACGCCCTCTTCCCATACAACCCAAAAATTTAAAACGCAATAAATAGCCTCTATTTAACCTACAGAGCTTAAATTTGGCACGTATGTTTTTTATGATAAGATAAAGATGGTTTTGAAAAATTGACGTCATCCGCCTACGGACACGCCTACCTCCCATATAACCCAAAAAGTTTAAAACTCAATAAATAAGGTTATGTTTGTCATAGAGAAATTAAATTTGGTATGCATGTATTTTATACCAAAACTAAGGTATGTTCAAAATTTGGGAGTAGTCCGTCGATGAACACGCCCACCTCCCATAGCGAAAGCGCAATAAAGGCTTTAACTGTGAGCTACAGGAATAAAACTTGGTATATGTAAATTTTTCATCAACATTTAAATGCATGTAAAATATAGGCTTCATGCGTCCACGGACACGCCAATTTTCAATAAAAATTTTTTTTGTTTTTGAACAGTGGGTTTAGGGTATTTCATAGTCGGCCTAAACCGACTTTAGACTTACTTTACTTGTTTTGTTTTGATCTTTTTATCACCTTGTTATGACCTTGAAATATTCCTAATATAGAAAAACTGACTTCGTATCCGGAATCAGCAAATCAAGAAAAGCTATGTATCAGGAAATTAAACATCGTATCTCTATATTTTTTTACTTTTTGACAATGCCATAACCTTGAAAGTACCTTGTTACAGACAGATTGCCATCGGATTCGGAATTTGCAATCAAAACCATAATAAACCAGCAATTTGGACTTTGTTTGTCTGAAATTTTTTTAGTTAAGGTTGTACTTAAATTTAATAAATTGGGAATGAAATTTTAATATTAGTTTAATTAACTGCTTCGTCAAAAATAACCGTCAAAATAAGTTTTACTTTAAGAAAATAAACTAAAACAAAAATCAATCGAGTTCTAGCCTCGAACGCCAACACACTCGGCTAAACATGAACTTCATGAATAAAATTTCATTAAGTTCGACGTTTTTTCGTTTCACGTAAGAATATTTTTAAGTTGATGACAACTGAAAACAGTTCGCAAATACAGTTCGCAAACAAAGTATAGTTGGTGAATTTTTCAGTTGTGGTAAACGAAACTTTCTTTGCGTGTAGAACTCGCAATTTTTATGGGATTAAAAAATGTTGCACAATGCAATTTTTACATTTAATAATTAATAATATAAAATAATAATAATATAAATATAACCAAAAAGAATAAAAAACTAACTGGCTGTGGATCGAACCAGGGTACTCGATTCATCAAATCAAATCGACAATCGCTTAACATGCTGAGCCACGGTATAAAATTTTTTGAGCCTGTGCTAATTGCATACTTTAATTTTAACGAAATTAAAAAAATAAGCCAATAAAAGTTTAAAGTTTACATTTTAAACCCTTTTTGGACTACACACTAGTTTTAGTATTTAACGTGGTTTAAATTTTAAACCCATGCTGCACTAAAACTTAGTTCAAGTATTTTACTTAGTTTTAGCATAAAATTTTAGTACAAAACAAAGTTTTAATCTTGGATGTGGTTTAAATTTTAATACAATTTCGGTGTCGTTATATTTACAGTACAGGATTGACTAAAATGTAGTAAAAGCACGGACCGTACCGGTTATGATTTTTATCGAAAAAGTCACATATTAACTGTTATTTTTTAACTTTTATTTTTTCCGACAAAAATAAAAGTTATTTTATGCCTTATATTTTTTCGGGCAAATATAACAGTTACTTTTGACTTTTATACTATCGGTCAGATATAACAGTTATTTTCTGCCTTTTATTTTTGTCGGTCAAAAATATCAAGCAATTTGTGTTTTTTCAAAGGCTGTTTTACCGACTTAAAAACTATTGGTACCATTATTTTCGTCTCATCGGTGCGCACAATTTACATATGGTATCAATAGTTTTTTAATTGGTCAAGGGGCCCTTAAAAAAATACAAAGTGCCTGATATTTTTGACCGAAAAAATAAAAGTCACAAAATAACTGTTATTTTTGACCGATAAAATAAAAGTCAAAAGTAACCGTTATTTTTTTCCGAATAATTAAAAGGCAAAAAATAACAGTTGATTTTTAACTTTTATAGAATCAGTCGAAAATTTAAAAGGCACTTAATATTCGTGAAGCTGAGGCCATTTGTATCATATTGCTATATTTGAAATAGTCATGTGACATTTTTTTCTTTGTGTCTTTTTCATTTAAAAATTGTAAAATAACAGTTATTTTCGGTCTCTGAGTAAAAGATTTTTAACCGTCAAGGATTTCTGTAAGATCTACAGGCGTTAGAAATGCCCATGCCCGGCGCTCTCTCCCAGAAGAGTAAAGCAGCACGAAAGCTCTTTTTTCAATAATCTTAAGGATCTCCAAAAAGTAGATTCGAACGGCACATTAACCTTACCTAAACTACAAGCTCCAAAAATTTGCCAAAATTGCACAGAAATAAAGGAAAACAACCGAAAAAAATTGTCTTGGACCCCATTAGATCCCAGCAACGAAGAAATTTCCTTTTGTTCGCATTTTTTCATAGGTTTTTCACCACACGGTTAAAAATGTTGGACTAGTTTTTAATCCAAACTTTGGTTTAAAGGTATTTTTAATCCTAAAAGTACTATTTTTTATTCCATATTTTAGTTTAATTTTTTTTAATCCGAAAAAGTTTAAGTTTAAGACTATTTTTGGACTACAAACTTGCAATAAGGTAGTATTTTCAAGAAAAAGTAATAATGTTATTTAATAGCTGAATTACAATGCAGCAGTGGCAGTGGCAGCAGCTGTGTCAGTGACAGCGGCAGTGATCAGCTATTTCGTATTTTACTGCCTGCAAATTACAATCTAGCAGTGGCAGCGTCAGCAACAAAAGCAGTGAATTTGGAATTAAACTTTCTGTGGATTATCAATTATTCCTTTTTGGATAAAGAAATTTTAAACTTTTTGCGGATTAAAAATAAATCCTTTTTGGATTGAAAAATTTAAAACTATTCATTGGATTAAAAAATAATCTTTTTTTGGTCGTGTCCTATATGTAATCCAAAAAAGTTTAAAATTTAGTCCAAGATTTTTAACCGTGCACTTAAATTTTGAACTTGCTATATTATGTCTAGTTTTTACAAAAAAAAATTGCTTTCATTATTCTAAGTGAGTTTTGTGAACATGCCTGACAAAATAAATTTTGTGTTGGGTTCTTCGAGATCGATATATACAGCTAAAAATTCAGTTTTTTCGCTTTTCGAAGACCGAATTACGGCAAAACTTTCAGTTTTTCGCTTTTTAGTATGTTTTCTTTTATTTATGTTATTTTTTGCATAAATCTCTTTTGGTACTCTTCGTTATTTTAAATTCATAACAGACCTTCTAATGATCAATTGTGTTGTGTGTGTTATTAAATATTTGCACATGGTATGGTTTCTTTTATTTACACGGTTAAAAATCTTGGAGTAAATTTTAAACTTTTTTGGATTACATATAGGACACGACCAAAAAAAGATTACTTTTGAATCCAATCAAAAGTTTTAAATTCTCCAATCCAAAAAGGATTTAATTTTAATCCGCAAAAAGTTTAAAATTTTTTAATCCAAAAAGGATTAATTTTTAATCCACAGAAAGTTTAAAATATTATAATCCAAAAAGGATTAGATTTAAGCTAAAAAAAACTTTAAAATATTGTAATCCGAAAAGGATTATTTTTTAATCCAACAAGATTTAACATTTTCCAAACTGTAGTAGGCGGTATGTGACAGGGCAACGTCTGCGCTGGAATACTAAAACTCCTATAATTTTGGAGAAAAACATTGCTTGTCATACACTCAGAAAAATATCAACTGTAATATTAACAGTCGGCCACTGTTATTTCAAAACACTGTTCGATTGAATGATTTGCGTTTAAGTAACCAATTTTCTTTGTTGAATGAACATTTCAAAGTATTTTTGTTCTGTTAAAATCATCTGTGGAAATATTTTTGTGCTTATGTGGAAGTGTCAATTTTTTCCAAGCAATAGTTTTTAAGTGTGTTTTGCTATATTTATATTATCGTTGCCAATAGCTCAGTGGATGTGCACTTGACTGTCATGCGGGGGACGTGGGTTCGAACCCTAGCTGTGTAAGTATCAAAAATTCTTATTTAATAATTGAAATAATGATAATTCTGTTTCATTAATAGTTTGGTCAAAAATAACCTTCAAAAAAAGTTGCTTACAATCTTGCAAAAAAAAAAAATTGCAAATTTAATTTTTTATTAAAAAGAAAATGTTTTAAATAAAAAAAAATTGTTGTTGGCCTTGCCGGTATTTGAACCGTTGACACTCGAGTACTAGGCGCACACGTCAGCACACTCGGCCATACATGAACTTTCAAAACAGTGATAAAATTTCAATAAATAAGTTTTTATACGGGTTTCGTGTTCTATAGACCAACAGTCAACCGGCTGTTGATTTTAAAGTTTCATATGTTGGATGGTATTTAACAGTGAAATCTGTTATTTCAACCCATGATTTGTTTGAAATAACAGCATTTTTTCCCTGAGTGTAACAGATTTTAGATTCAATATCAGCATTAAATTATTCGTACAATGCATATACATAATGCTTATACATTATGTTAAGTTGAAAAACTCATCAAATTTATTCACTAATTCATTAAATTCATTTGACGTAAATAGGGTTTTTCACTCTCAACATGTACTGATGATCAATGGTTTTCCGTTTTGACTTAGCTAAATGTAAATAAATAATCCAAGCATTGAGCAATAATGCAAATCTTAAGGAACGGGTATGTTATACAAAACCTTACAGACGTATATAAAAATGTTCTTATATTGCCATGAACTTCACTATTTATACATTAAGGGTATTCATGCAAATAGGCAATGCCTTATAAATGGTATAAGCCGTATAAGTTTATCAGCCTTATAAATGAACTGTATGGAGAACAGTTTGCACAAACGAGACATATTTGCTCTACGATTTAAGGTTGGAAAAAATATAACAACACTGGTTTTCATGTAAGCATGCTCATTGACGTGTGGTGACCGTGGCATGCAGGTTAAGTGTGTGGCTTAGCATGTTCGGAGCCCGGGTTCGATCCCCAGCCGCGGCGAAAAGTTTTTTTCAATAAAAAATTTTTCTGATCGGTCACCACCTCTCTGCAGACAATGGCAAACCTCAGAGAGTAAATAATGCCATGTAAAGCTTCTTGAGAACATGAACTTTAGCCGTTCGGAGTCGGCATAAAACATGTAGGTCCAGTTCTCGGTCAATTGTGTGCAAACATTTAATAACAGACACAACACAATTGATCATAAGAAGCTCGGTCAAAGTCCTTTCAAGGGCTGAAATGGCCAATTTGTTTTTTTTTTTTTTTTGCTCATTGACGTAACATTTTTCCGTTTCGTTCCTTTTCGTTTCGTGTCGAAAGTGAGAATCAGCCTTTAGGTGAGCAATCGATCTGGCAAACTTATACCAGCAATCAGCTGTTTATAGGCATGCTGAAAGTTGACTGTTAAAAAGTTAACAGCTGACATATCTCTGCAAACGCACAATCGATTTTAGGGGACGTTCACACAACCTGCCTGATAAAAATAACTAATTGCCCAAAATATTAGATTGCTGCTTTGCATGAATACCCTTATTATGTATTATAAAACACTGTTTAATGTTATAACATGTTATAATGTTATAATGTTAATGTTATTTGGTTCAGATTTTATTAAAAATTTTGTTTCATTTAATTTATTACTTTTAATAAACTTAATTTAATAAACTTCGGATCCTTTAACAATTATATTGAGCGTAAATTTCGTAGTAGTAGTACTTTTCAAGCTAAGGTAACATAAACACTATTTCCTGAAAATATAACCTTAATCTAAATTTGTAGTCCAAAAATAGTCTTAAACTTAAACTTTTTCGCATTAAAAAAAATTAAACTAATGTATGGAATAGAAAATAGTACTTTTTGGATTAAAAATTCCTTTAAACCAAAGTTTGGATTAAAAACTAGTCCAAAATTTTTAACCGTGTATGTTATTTTTTGCATAAATCTCTTTTGGTACTCTATGTTATTTTAAATTCATAACAGAGCTTCTAATGATCAATTGTGTTGTGTGTGTTATTAAATATTTGCACACATTGAACGAGAACTGGACCTACATGTTTTATATCCTAAATGTTTTATCTCCAAACGGCTAACGCCTATGTTCTCAAGAAGCTTTACATGGCATTCTTTACTCCCTGCGGTTTGCCAT
The DNA here is from genome assembly GCA_958299015.1 of Tetanocera ferruginea. NCBI lineage: Eukaryota > Metazoa > Arthropoda > Insecta > Diptera > Sciomyzidae > Tetanocera > Tetanocera ferruginea. Next base: position 49,420,305 of record OY282640.1, on the reverse strand, counting down.
TGTCTGCAGAGAGGTGGTGACCGATCAGAAAAAAATTTTTATTGAAAAAAAACTTTTGCCGCGACTGGGGATCGAACTCGGGCTCCGAGCATACTAAGCCACACACTTATATAATTTAATTTCGAAAGTTTTTCGTAAGAAAGTTTCGAAAGTTTTGTACCTAGCGTGGAAGCTATTTTAACTTGATTTTAAGAACATATGGGCATCTCCCAATGGTACGGACGCTTCATTCGCACGGTTTTAATTACTCCAAAAACAAGAAAGAAACAAAATGAGCCTTTATATATTTTAAGTGTTCTAAATAGGGACCGAAAATAACTGTTATTTTACAATTTTCGAATGAAAAAGACACAATGAAAAAATTGTCGAAGGACATTTTCAAATATACCATTATGATACAAATGACCTCAACTTCACGAATATTAAGAGCCTTTTAAATATTCGACTGATTCTTTAAAAGTTAAAAATTAACTGTTATTTTTTGCCTTTTATTTTTTTAGACAAAAATAACGGTTACCTTTAACTTTTATTTTATCGGTCAAAAATAACAGTTATTTAGTGACTTTTATTTTTTCGGTCAAAAATATCAGGCAATCCGTGTTTTTTTAAAGTTCGCTTGTCCGATTAAAAAACAATTGATACCACATGTAAAACGGGATCACCGATGAGACCAAAATTATGGTATCGATAGTTTTTAAGTCAGTAAAATGGCCTTTGAAAAAACACAAATTGCCTGATATTTTTGACCGAAAAAATAAAAGGCAGAAAATAACTGTTATTTTTGACCGATAAAATAAAAGTAAAAAGTAACTGTTCGGAAAAAATTTAAGTTAAACAATAACAGTTAATTTTTGACTTTTTTGATAAAAACCATAACCGGTACGGTCCCTGGTTCTAACGCGATAAAAGAGTGCTACATTTTATAAAAATATTGGCGAGATTTAGTACAAATAAGTACAAAGTAATAAGCAATCATTCAATGGAACGGACTCGACAAAAAAAATAAGTTTTTTTAAGCTCCTATAGAAATATGCAAAATTAAGCTAATTTTGAGAACTTTTTTTTATATATAATATACATGTTAATGTAGGTCAAAGGATAACTATTCTTCGTAGACTTATGAAATATTAGAATTATCTCTTACCTTTTTTTAAATAGATATAGCACGAATACGGACGCGACATTATGAATGCGACAAATTTTTCCAACAGTAGTAAAATACAGTAAAGCTGTTCATTATAAATTTTAATAAAAATACATCATAAATAGTTAACTTCAAGTAACTAAGCAGTAATACTAATCAAAATAAAAAAAAAATAAAGTGAAAAGCTGTTAAGAGTGCTTTATATTAATTTTTTTTCTTCACTTTTACTGGACCTTTTTTGGGAGATGCCCATATATATTTTTCTATCAAACTTCTATTCAAGAAAAATTCGAACTACGGCCCTGCTTTCTAAAGCTTGAAGGTTATTTTTTTTAAAATTTAAGTTTTGGTTTTTGTAAGGTTAGTTACACTGAGAAAAAAATACATACCTTGCTCCAGTAAAAAATTTCTCTATTTTTGATAATAGCAATTTTCTCTTTTTCAAATAAAATTTTCTTCAATTAGAATAAATTTTCACTTTTTCGAAGAAATAATTCTTTACTTCTAGGAAATGGAAATATTTCAATGTCTCTAATAATGATAAGTATTTTTCTCGCACAAAAAATTTCTCATTTATAGATAAATTTTATTGAAAATGAAAAACTTTTCTTATATTTTGATAAAAAATTCACTATGAGAAGTATTTTCTTCAATAAAAACAAATATTTTCTCAAAAAAAAAAGTATTTTTCTCTGAAAACGATATATTTTTCTATTTCATGGAACCTTTTTATCATTTTTAGAGAATTTTAAGTATCGCAATTAGAGAATAGCATTCTCTGGAGCAAAGTCTATACCAGTTTTCCTTAAACATGATGCCTTTTTTATCATATTCCGAGACACTTTTTTCTGAGTGTAGACTTTTTTTTGCCCCTATTATTTTGCCAACATATTGATGATCTTTTTTTCGGTTAAGTTGTGAAAAAATTTATTACATGACAAAATAAACTGTATTATAGCAAATTTAATTTTTGCTATAATACTGTTTATTTTGTCATGTAACCCTCGTGGCTTATGTCTTTAACAATTTTATCTTCTCACAGCATACCTTATTTTTCAAGCTTAGTGTCGAAAATATTTTTTTAACTTCATTTTATTGTCATTATTGTGTATAAAGCAAAAAGGATACTAATGGAAAAATATTGTAATGAGCAACAAGTTGATCATCAATACAAAAAAAAAAATATTTATTTTTCTTTTTACGCACAGCTATCAAAGGTTTTGCTGTAGTTTACATTTGGCGTAAAATTCTCACCTTTGCACAAATGTCTCCCATAGCGTACTCATAATGGAATGTTCGTTCACTCACTTAACTTGAGAGAATAGACAATTCAAAAAAAATAGCTGAAACCTCCAGGGAAATTTATTTTTCATCGTTTCAAGTTAACTTCATTAAAACTTATTTACAGGAAAATCTAAAAAATGTGCATTTTCATAGGAGGTCATTATCTGCTATTTTAATGCTGAGCATAAAGTACTGAGAAAATTATAGCAAATATTTACTTTTTGGTTTTTTTTTTGTTGAAGCCATTTCATTAAAGAAAATTTCTTCATTGAAAATTTCATTCTAATTTATTTGTATACTACTGTGTTTTACAGCCACGATAAGCTGCCACAAAGAGCGCAACAAAAAATAAAAACTTTTGTTTTTATTAATATGAAGAGCTCAACTTCAAACTTTTGTAGAGCTTTGAGAACGAACTTTACGCGTCGTGCAAGTATTGATAAACAAAGCGGTGAATAAATATCAATCAAACAAAGTAAAAGAATAAGAGCGGGAAAAAATAAAACAAATATAAACAAAAACAATAATATAAAAACACTTGAATTGAAAAATGAGAGTAGTGTAAAAAAATTAAAGACCGGCCAATATTTGCTGAAGAGTATCAAAGAGTACGATTGATATATTGAGCAAATTAATAAAAATAAAAAAACAACAACAACAGTAAATATTGAAGTTAAAAAACAACAACAAAAACTAAGCCGCAACTAAGAATAGGCAGAACAGCTAATAGCCAGTTGTTGAATGAGAACTTAAGACTATAATTAAAATACAATTACTTGAGAATTATTTTCATTTAAAAAGAAATAATTATTTAATTCGAAAAATACAAAAATAAAAAAAAATTGTATAAAAAAAGTAGCTCATAAAATAAAACAAAATACTTACGAACACCCAGTTTGTGTGAAAGAACATTTTTTTTTTTTCAATAACAAACACAGGTTCTTCGCTTTGGTTTTTGAGTTTAAGTTTTTTAAGTATTTCAAACTTGATTTAAAGTACTTTTTTTTTTATTTTGAGATACTCAAAGCACTATTAACACTCTTAAAAACGCATTATGTCACATTGACCTAATGTGCAAGAGGTAAACAGAAAATAAAAACAAGTGTTAGCTGTCATAAAATAAAAACAAAACAACGAGTTAAACGCGCACAAAATGCGCTCTAAGCGCAGAAAATGTTCCAACAAACTGACAAAATGTTGACTGAGAACATAAAGATAACTTTATGCCTTGGCTTGGAGTATGAAAAGAAAAAATAAATAAAGAAAAAACTCAGCAGAGAGTTTTTTTTAACAAATAAATTCGAAAAACAATATGACAGATAACAAAGTGAGTTAACAAAGTAAGTCTGAGATGCTTAACAATGAGAGCGAAATAGTAGTGTTCAAAACATATATCAGAATTTATTTAAGAGACGATAATGAGAACTTAACAAAAAGAAATTGAGAATTTAATTTAAACTAACTTAAACACTGAATCCGATCGAATCAATTCTAAGTAACAAATGTTTTTTATTGACTTTAAAAAAAATTGCATTAAGTTGAACTATTTATTAAGATTTCTCTTTCTTTGCGTTTGTAACGTTTAAAAGTTGTCATATATTTTGAGAGAAATATGAGTAATTATTTGTGCTAATAAGTTTCATACAGCAAAAATTATCATGATCACACCTTTTATCTTATAGTGTTAGTTGGTTTTTTTTTTTTTTGACGAATTTGTCATAGCTGATCGATTGTTTTTCTTTTCAGCTAATTAACACGATATGATATCGTCAGCCAGGGATGGGCAAACGGCAAACCTTAATAAAATTAAAAATTGTATTTAGTACACTCAGAAAAAAGTTTCTTGGAATATGATAAAAAATACATCATATTTAGAGAAAAATGTTATAGACAGAATGCTTTTCTCTTAATGTGATCCTAAAAATTCTCTAAAAATGATAGAAAAACTTCTATGAAAAAGAGAAACACATAAAAATATATCGTTTTTAGAGAAAAATACTTATTATTTTTGAGAAAAGATTTGTTTTTAAAGAAGAAAATACTTCTCAACGTGAATTTTTTTTATCAATATATAAGAAAAATTTTTTATTTTCAACAAATTTTTCTCTATAAATGAGAATTTTTTTGTGCGAGAAAAACACTAACTATTATCAGAGACATTGAAATATATTCTTTGCCCACAAGTAAAGAAATATTTCTTCGAAAATGTGAAAATTTATTGTAATTGAAGAAAATTTGATTTGAAAAGAGAATATTATCGAAAATAGAGAAATTTTTTTCTCGGAGAAAGTTATGTGTTTTTTTCTGAGTGTGGAAATATGATAAAAAAGACATCATATTAAGAGAAAAATGGAATAAACTATGCTCCGAGAATGTTTTTCTCTAAATGTGATCCTAAACTTTCCTTAAAATTAAAAAAAAATTTCTATGAAAAAGAGAAATACATAAAAATATATTGTTTTTAGAGAAAAAGACTTTTTTATTTTTGAGAAAATATTTGTTTTTATTGAAGAAAATACTTCTCATAGTGAATTTTTTTATCAATATATAAGAAAAATTTTTCATTTTCAACAAATTTTTCTCTATAAATGAGAATTTTTTGTGCGAGAAAAACAGTAACCATTATCAGAGACTTTGAAATATATTCATTGCCCACAAGTAAAGAAATATTTCTTCGAAAATGGAAAATTTATTCTAATTGAAGAAAATTTTATTTGAAAAAGAGAAAATTGCTATTATCAAAAATAGAGAAATTTTTTCTCGGAGAAAGATATGTGTTTTTTCTGAGTGTGGGAATATTATAAAAAAGTAAAGACATCATATTAACATCATATTAAGAGAAAAATGGAATAAACTATGCTCCAGAGAATGTTTTTCTCTAAATGTGATCCAAAAAATTCCTTACAAATGATAAAAAGCTTCTATGAAAAAGAGAAATATATATAAAGATATCGTTTTAAGAGAAAAATACAATTTTATTTTTGAGAAAGACTATTTTATTTCTGATAAAAGATTTGTTTTTATTGAAGAAAATACTTTGCATAGTGGATTTTTTATCAAAATATAGGAGAAATCTTCTATTTTCAATAAATTTTTCTCTATAAATGAGAATTTTTTGTGCGAGAAAAATATTTATCATTATTAGAGACATTGATATATTTTCATTTCCCACAAATGAAAAAATATACTTGTGAAATAGTTCTTCGAAAATGTGAAAATTTATTCTAATTGAAGAAAATATTATTTGAAGAACAGAAAATTGCTATTATTGAAAATAGAGAAATTTTTATCGTAGAAATTTATGTGTTTTTTTTTTCTGAGTGTGAATGCTTATGAAGTGCTTAGAAGAAAGCTTATGTAAAATCAACAAAAAAAACCTTGAAAAATTTATAAGATTCCATTTTAGTTGCACATATGAACTTACCGATATTGATTTGGGCGATAAATTAACTATTTCGAATTTTTTTTATTTATACATTATTGCTTCGATAGTGATAAATCAGCGAGCTTGCTTAATCTGCCGAACATAGTGTTTAAGTTTTCAACAAAACTATTTGTTAAACTATAAAAGTTTACAGAAAAATCAATACGAGTATATAAGAAAAAGTATAAAGTATACATTGACTTAGGTAAACTATTCAAAGCGAAGTATGAAATATACATATACTTGGGTAAAATCGTTTGTACACATAACTATTGTACAAAATTACCTTAGAACTTAATTACAACTTTTTAACATCAAATTGAACATTTTGCATTTCAAATTAAACTTTAACATTTCAATTTCAACTTCTTGCTCTTTCAATTCAACTTTTTAAAGTTCAAATTAAATTTTTTTCAAATTTAATTCAACTTTTTTTAAATGAAATTTAATTTTTTTCATGCCAAATTTAACTGTTAAAAGTTGAATTTGAAATGGAAAAAGTTTTTTATTTGTAAAAAGCTTTTCCTGAATTGTAAAAAAGTTGAATAAGATTTGGAAAAAGTTTAATTTAAAATGGAAGAGATTGAATTTGAGATTTAAAACCTGTATCTTACTTCTAAGGTAATTTTGTACAATAGTGTTTTTATTACTATTATAGTAATTATTTTATGCTATTATAATTTTACCTAAGTTTCCGTGTATTTCATACTTTGCTTTGGATGGTTTACCTAAGTAAATGTATAATTTATACTTCTTCCTATTAAATACAAATCCAAAAATTTGAATTGGATTTTGAAGGAAAAAATATTTTATATATTTTTATTTTAATCACTACATATATAATCGTACTTACTTACGTACGTACTCGTACATTGTTACTATCAAAATTTTGTAGTTGTCTCTTTCTTAACTATATTCCAAGGAGTTGGAGACGAGTAAAAGTTATATTTATACCCACCACAGGTAGGCGAGGTCATGAAGCAGCTAAGGACTTCAGTCCAATAAGCCTTTGATCATCTGGCACACTTAAAATTGTAGATATATAGCCGATACACATTGACTGCAACCTGCGTCCACCGACAAAACGAAAACTAGTCGTCAGAGAGAATTGTTGCAGTGTTCCCGACGACTTGATAATAATGATTGCAGCAGCAACAATCTGTATTTCTGATGAATTTTATTTAATTTATTAACTCGCTTTCAAACTATATTAATCAAAACAATAATCACAAGACTCACACAACGAAAAACGTACAGCTAGCTTGAATATAATAAAAAAAAAAAAAAACGTAAACAAACTTCAGAGTACTCTTTTGTCGGCTGTCAAATTAGAAATAGATTGAAGTCTGCGGCTGCAACATTTGTCGTCGAACCCTCTCTTTGTCGTGCTGCAGGCAAAAATTACACTTACATAAGAAGACAGGAGTTCTATTTTTTGACGTTTGTTGTTCGTCGCAGGTTGCAGTCAATGTGTTTCGGCCAATAATTCTAGACTTATACCTCAACGACATTCTTAGCAGAGCCGTCAGATTAACAGCTCAACGCGAATAACTGAAAGGAAGATAAGCGGATTCTTTCATCTCAACAGTAGAAAGATATCTTTTCTTTAAACAATACATTTTATCCTCTTAGGCCTCTTAGATATAGAAGAAGCTTTCACCAACTTACACACAAAGACCATTTATGATGCTCTGAATGCGCAACGTGTTGAAACTTTTGAAAAAAACTGGCTGTTTTCAATGCTAAGCTTAAGAGTCATCCAGGCGGACTTAGACTGCAGGCAAATCACTAGATTCGCTAACAGGAGTTTATCCCGGAAAGGATTGATCTCTCCCCTGCTCTGGGCTTATAGCCATCAATGAAATACTAAATTATCTCAATAGAAATGGGACCAAAGTATTAGCATACGCGGGCGTCATGGTGGTAATGGAATCTTAACTGCTTTTTACCGAAATTAAACGACCAAACACTCACTATCCAACAGGTCGAAACATTTGGAAATTGTACTGGATTCAAAGCTCAATTGGAAGATCAATGTTGAACATAGGTTCAGGCATGCCCCATTTTCTTCGCTTGCAAAAAGACTTTTGGAAATAAAAGGGGTTAAAAGGCAAAATAATCATATAGCTTTACACCGCAGTGGTACGTTCTATACTATCTTAAGGGGCACTAGTCTGGTAAACAAGTAGCTAGAATTCAGCGATTAACGTGCTCATGCAATGCCTAACAGATGTACAGAACATTCTTACTCACCGCTCTCAATAGATCTACACATAAAACTCACCGCAACGTACAGAGGTCAGTCTTACAACTGCAGAAGACACAGTAACATACTTAGTTCGCTGCCATCGTGGCTTGCAATAGGAACTAAGACATCCCTAAGCTCGACTTTAGAAAAGAAAATTCATAATAAATATCCCAACTCGGCTATAATGTCGAAATGGTGGACCGGACCTAGGTTTTGACATATCGTCTTACACTGATGGATTCTAGATAAATGTCAGAGTTGGAACTGGGTTATACTCAGAAAATTTAGATGTGGCGTAATGTTTTCGATTACCGGATTCAGATACCGTTTTTTAGGTAGAACTTATTGCAATTAAAGAGGCTTGTCGGACATAATGTCGAAGTAACACCAACGACCGTAAGGCAGCTATTTGGTCAGATAGCCAAGGCGCCATTAAGGCTTTATATTCAGTTAAAAACAACTCCTGATTATAAAAAGAGGAGCTGGCCCCATTAAGTCACCAGCTGGAAAATACTCGTATATGGCTTCCCGACCATAGGATCATTTATGGTAATGAAAAGCTGATAGGAAAGACTAGGTTGTTCTCTTGACACCGTAACAGCGGAACCAGTAGCAGTTCCTCTGAGCACGTTGAAGAAAAGGATTCACTCTTATAACTTTGTCATGGCTGAAAGAAGATAAGAAAGATTACCAACCTGTATCACAGGCAAGTAGCTATGGTCTTTCTGCTATTACGATCCCGTAATGACATAGGATCACGAAATTGGCTCATTGGGGGTACATGCCAAAAAAATTGGAATACCAGTTAACGCCCATTGTCGCGGTTGCGACCACCCCAATGAAAAACAAACGCTAACACACTTCATATGTGCCTCCCCAGCTCTAGCAAGATCTAGAACGAGTGCGCTTGGTGGAACTTTCTTCAACAACCTAGATGAAGTATCAACTGCTGAGATCAACAACATTCTACAATTCCTCAACTGCAATGGATGGCTCTGATAAGCATATCAACATTCTAGACGCGTCACACCTCCAAACGCACAGTAAACAGAGGTGATGGCATCAAAACGACTCAACAGAGCTAATTGGATTATGCAGGAATGACCATCCTAACCAACCACCGTACATAATCTAGAGTATTCGGTGTGGAGGTCTCTTTAAATTCATATTTATTGATAATATAGCGTTTTTTTAATAGAAAACATCGTGCTTTTCGATCTACTCCTCAATATATACGTGCTTTCAAAGCAACGTATTAAACATAAAATTAAATTTCTCTTTACCCAAGCCGACTTAGGTGATTTTACTATTCCTTTCTTTTTCTCGGTGTAGTAAAATAACTTAAAAATTTTGACTTAACCCATTAGAGGTAAAATGAAAGCTGTCTATAATTTCAAAAATAAATTTTTAATCGAAAAAGTCACATATTAACTGTTATCCGTTAACTTTAAATTTTTCCGACAAAAAAAAAAATTTATTTTGTGCCTTATATTTTTTCAAGCAAATATTTATTTTTATTTAATATAAAAATAAATAGTTATTATATATATATATAGTTATTTTTTACTTATATTTTATCGGTCAAAAATAACAGTTATTTTTTGCCTTTTATTTTTTCGGTCAAAAATATCAGGCAATTTTTATTTTTTCAAAGGCCGTTCTACCGACAAAAAAACTATTAACTTTACACCGCAGTGGTACGTCCTACACTAGCTTATGGGGCACTAGTCTGGTAAACAAGTAGCTAGAATTCAGCGATTAACGTGCTGAATTCTGAATTCTGAATTTAGACTTCGGTGTAGTAAAATAACTTGAAAATTTTGACTAAACCCATTAGAGGTAAAATGAAAGCTGGCTATAATTTCAAAAATAAATTTTCATCCAGTTATGGCTTTTATCGAAAAAGTCACATATTAACTGTTATCCTTTAGCTTTAAATTTTTCCGACAAAAAAAAATTTATTTTGTGCCTTATATTTTTTCAAGCAAATATTTATTTTTATTTAATATAAAAATAAATAGTTATTATATATATATATAGTTATTTTTTACTTATATTTTATCGGTCAAAAATTATAGTAATTTTTTGCCTTTTATTTTTTCGGTCAAAAATATCAGGCAATTTTTATTTTTTCAAAGGCCGTTCTACCGACAAAAAAACTATTGCTACCATTATTTTCGTCTCGTTGGTGCGCATATTTTACACATGTTATCAAAAGTTTTTTAAACCGGTCAAGCGGTCTTCAAAAAACATAAATTGCCTGATATTTTTGACCGAAAAACGAAAAGTTCCAATATAGCTGTTATTTTTGACCGATTAAATAAAAGTCAAAAGCAACCGTTATTTTTGCCGGAAAAAATAAAAGGCAAAAAATAACAGTTAAATTTTAACTTTTATAGAATCAGTCGAAAATTTAAAAGGCACTTATTATTCGTGAAGCTGAGACCATTTTTATCACAATGGTATATTTGAAAAAGTCCTTCGACAATTTTTTCATTATGTCTTTAACACTTGAAACTTGTAAAATAACAGTTATTTTCGGTCCCTGATTTTTATTAATATTAATTGATTAAAATATGTATTAAAAATACATAAAATGGGAAAAAAACATTTTTTTCAACCGATAAGGCAAAATTCAAACTAGAAATTTTACGAATATCTGGTTACTATCCGGTATGGCGGATATCCGGCCTACGGCCTAAAAAAACATTTTTTTCAACCGATAAGGCAAAATTCAAACTAGAAATTTTACGAATATCCGGTTACTATCAGGTATGGCGGATATCCAGCCTACATTCACTAACCGGCCGAATACAATATACTGTGTTATTATCCGGTATTTGGCAGGTCAGATAGTTTTTAAAAGGGTTTTAATAATGATAAAAATTTAACAATGAATTTATCAATTTCAATATTTAAAAATCATCTTAAAATTATTAATAGATGTCTAGTTTATTCATGAATTCATTTGAGGAGTTTACATTCAAATCCAGTAAGTCACAGGAAAAAAATTTTTAGTTAGATTGTAAAGATTCATAAAATCCTCTTTGATAAAAATGATAAAAATCCTAGAGAAAAATGTATTAAAAAAACTCTTTATCAATCAAAAGCAGACATGTTCACTGTAAATTTTCAATAAAAAACTAGATAAGTCCAAGCAAGTATTCATTTGTGTAGTTTTTATTTAAATTTTAAAAACTTTTTTGTGTCAAAACGTTGGTAAGAGTGACAAATTTAACATTTTAGCGGATTTGGGTATGCGTTATTTAAAAACTAAAAAGTTTAAAGCAAAAAACATATTTTTTTACTAAAAAACCCTTTCAGGAGAATCAAAATTGCTTCGGCGGTTTTCCTCCAATATGAAAAATAGTATGCAAAAAATCATTTCAATGAGTTTCTCTAACTTTTGAGACCCCGAACGGCGGAATCTAAATTTTGATTCATTTCTAACTTTCAAAACCAGACATGTCCAAATTTGAATTGAAAATACGAATTTTTTAAGCACTATGAGACTAAGTTTTGTTTCGCATAATATATCTATTAGACCGTACCTCAAAAAAAAAGTGCGCCGTAAACCAGCGAATATGACGCATTTGTGCAAGGCAATTACGAAAAAAAATTTTTTTTTTTTTTGACCGAACGTAGGGGTCGCGCATTGACATATTTCTTCATAACTCTGGTGTTTACAGTCGGATTTTAAAGTTTGGTACAACAATGTTTTTGTCTCAAGAAGATCAATATGACCTCTTTAAAAGTCATTGACCTCAGGTGTACCGTTCTAGTACTTACCCTCCAGATCTCAGTTGCTACCATCCTAATGTACCATCCTTATATTAAAAAAATAAAGCTCTTAAAATATCATTAATCTTTTGCCCAGGAAGTATATCGCAATTTCAAGCAGAACTATTTTTAAAAAATTTTTTAAAATTTTTTGCCGAACGTAGGGCTCCCTTTTTTCATTTTCATCATATCTTCGGTATTAAAAGTCTGATCATATTGAATGACATATCGATGTTTTTGTTTAAAAGAGACCAATTATTTTTATTCCAAAATAAAAAAAAAAATATTCCTACAAGTCCTTGGAAGGTCTTTAATTGATTTTGAGGAACTTTAAAGCTCGTAAAGAGCTCTAAAAAAGGTTTCAACGCTATTTTTGTTGTGATTTTCTAAATGTACAATGGATTATTAGTTTCACAGCCACATCGAAAATATCAATTTCAAACACTGGCTATTGCAATTCGTGTTTCCCCGTGAAAAAACAGTTGAAAATTGCGTCTGTCTAATATTTATTTCAAACGAGAGTTTTATAGAGTTTTGATCATTTTCAATAAAAATCGAACAAAAAACATTTAAAAAACAAATGTCTTTTATTGCGAGTGACTTAAATAATACCAAATTTCTAACGGAGTATGATGTTATAAATTTTTTATTGTATCTGCGGCATAACAGTGATAATCCAGTGATAATCCATTTTTTAATACAGTTTCAAAAAGTTTTTGAAAATACTCTGATGTCTTTAAAAGAATGTCAGGTATCAAACCTGACATCAAGTCAAGTCTGTTTTGGTTCAGTGGCTATAGATAAGTAGGAATGAAACGAAAACCTAGTGAAAAAAGTGAAGAATGTTCTATGTATGAAGAAAAGTTTTATCAACAATCGACTTTGAATATGAGGCAAGTGTTAGCTTTTCCTCAGTCAGTTCATATAAGTAATACAAGCAATCCAATCCACAAACTTTTCTATCATCCACTACAACTTCCAAAGTCGCATAGATAGATGAATTTTAAATTTCAGTTGATTAAAAATGAGGAAAGCATTAAAAAAGGTACAAGAATAACACAACGGCCTGGCCGGGATTCGAACTTGGGACCCCTGTTGTGGCAGTCAAGCATGCCTCCTACTTGACTAGGATCTGAAATATTCGTAAAATTTTCATCATTATCGGAAAAAAAAAAATTTTAAAGGGAAAAGAAGAAAAGAAAAATGGATAAGAAAATACATATATTAAAAATTATACCGAATTTGTGCCCATGAGCCGCCATTTTTAATGCTAAGAACTTTTGAATTTTCCACACATATGTTCAATATGAAGTTAAGAATCCGAGAACACAATAAATTTTATATAGAAATATCTACAGGCAGAAAAAAATCGTATAAACAAACCCCGTGTAACCTTGACATTCTGAAAGTTCAACTTATTTAACGCTGATGATGACGGGCTAAAAATTTTATATATCCCATTTTTTTTAACAATAGAAAATACTCTAGTTGAAAAATGCGCATAAAAAAATATCCGCATTGGATTAATTTTTTATCACTCTGGCCCACAGTGCATTGATTCCATAAAGAGCTTGGCAGCAACGCTAGTTTAAGCTAATTAAGATAGATTTCAAAAATGGTTGAAATTGATCAGTCCTGGCGTTTACCTATCTTGACCACTGTGAAAAGTCGAATTCTGTAAGAAGCTATGGGTAGTTTTCTTGGACTTATATTGAAATTTTAACAGCAAATTTTAATTTGTTCAGGAGGTACACACAAAAGTTGCCGGATTTAATAAAAATTGGTCAGAAAGTTGGGTTAAAAAAATGAAGGATACATACTGAAAATGGTCACCATCGTTGAGGCCTTAAGAGTTCCTACCTTAAACATACCCTATAGGGCAATGAAATAATTTAAAAGTAATTAAAATAGTAGTCTTGTTGAAATTCTGACTTGTCCGCAAAAAAATCAATTGCTTTCGCCTACATATATTTTTAACTTCTTGAAAATTAGTTAATTTTAAATAAGATGAAAATAACTTTAAAGCAAATCAATGAAAAACTAGTATACTTTCACCTAGTGATGTGTAGTTCATAAGACGGGTGGGTGGAATTGTGATCGCATTAAAGTTAAGAGTACTCTGGAGGCTCTTTTCTGGGGAGGCTCTTTTCTTTTTGTTTTTAACTGAAAAACTAATATTAATAAAATTGTAGCAACAAAATTTTTCATTCATTTATTCAACCAAAAACAAACATATATGCTCCACATTATTTAAACTATTGATTCTTTTGGTGCTTTTATAAATAGAATTCGCATTTAAGCACAGCAGAAAACAGATGACAAATTTCCGTTAAATTTCGCAGCACGCACACGCGTTGCAATGTTTGCCCACCAGGGAAAACAATCACACAGACAACAGCAACAAACCAAACAAACTGAGCTCATGTACGAGTAGTTTTATTAACACATTTTATTTATAAGCTTTATTTTTAAAGGCCATTTTTATCTACAATGGTATGATAACTTTTTGCTTAGCAAAACAAAAAAAAATAATAAATAATAGAAAAAAATAAAACAAAACAAAATAGTTGACTTAAGAGTTAAAAACAAAAAGAAAAAACGAAAAGCAAAAATCTGACACATTTTTTACAGAATAAACGGCGCCAGTGGTAAGTTTTTGCGGCGTGTGTTATAAACTTTTTTCATTATTATCTACATTTGTTGTGTGTTAAGAGACAAAAATAAGCTTGCGTTATATACCGTGAAAAAATGCATTGCATATTTTAAGGCTTTTTATTTCGACGGGATTTGAACAAAAGTGCTCTTGTTGAAGGTAATAACATAAAAAAACCTTTATTTTCTAAAAGGATCTAATAACACTAAAAAAACAGCTACAAAAATAATATAATTTATAATAGCTTCAAATGTTTGTAAATAAGAATAAAATGTTTAAAAAAAACGATTTAAGACAAATTAACACGTTGCTTCCAAACTTCAAATTTTTAATTTTTAATTTTTAATTTTTAATTTTTAATTTTTAATTTTTAATTTTTAATTTTTAATTTTTAATTTTTAATTTTTAATTTTTAATTTTTAATTTTTAATTTTTAATTTTTAATTTTTAATTTTTAATTTTTAATTTTTAATTTTTAATTTTTAATTTTTAATTTTTAATTTTTAATTTTTAATTTTTAATTTTTAATTTTTAATTTTTAATTTTTAATTTTTAATTTTTAATTTTTAATTTTAAATTTTTAATTTTTAATTTTTAATTTTTAATTTTTAATTTTTAATTTTTAATTTTTAATTTTTAATTTTTAATTTTTAATTTTTAATTTTTAATTTTTAATTTTTAATTTTTAATTTTTAATTTTTAATTTTTAATTTTTAATTTTTAATTTTTAATTTTTAATTTTTAATTTTTAATTTTTAATTTTTAATTTTTAATTTTTAATTTTTAATTTTTAATTTTTAATTTTAAATTTTTAATTTTTAATTTTTAATTTTTAATTTTTACTTTTTAATTTTTAATTTTTAATTTTTAATTTTTAATTTTTAATTTTTAATTTTTAATTTTTAATTTTTAATTTTTAATTTTTAATTTTTAATTTTTAATTTTTAATTTTTAATTTTTAATTTTTAATTTTTAATTTTTAATTTTTAATTTTTAATTTTTAATTTTTAATTTTTAATTTTTAATTTTTAATTTTTAATTTTTAATTTTTAATTTTTAATTTTTAATTTTTAATTTTTAATTTTTAATTTTTAATTTTTAATTTTTAATTTTTAATTTTTAATTTTTAATTTTTAATTTTTAATTTTTAATTTTTAATTTTTAATTTTTAATTTTTAATTTTTAATTTTTAATTTTTAATTTTTAATTTTTAATTTTTAATTTTTAATTTTTAATTTTTAATTTTTAATTTTTAATTTTTAATTTTTAATTTTTAATTTTTAATTTTTAATTTTTAATTTTTAATTTTTAATTTTTAATTTTTAATTTTTAATTTTTAATTTTTAATTTTTAATTTTTAATTTTTAATTTTTAATTTTTAATTTTTAATTTTTAATTTTTAATTTTTAATTTTTAATTTTTAATTTTTAATTTTTAATTTTTAATTTTTAATTTTTAATTTTTAATTTTTAATTTTTAATTTTTAATTTTTAATTTTTAATTTTTAATTTTTAATTTTTAATTTTTAATTTTTAATTTTTAATTTTTAATTTTTAATTTTTAATTTTTAATTTTTAATTTTTAATTTTTAATTTTTAATTTTTAATTTTTAATTTTTAATTTTTAATTTTTAATTTTTAATTTTTAATTTTTAATTTTTAATTTTTAATTTTTAATTTTTAATTTTTAATTTTTAATTTTTAATTTTTAATTTTTAATTTTTAATTTTTAATTTTTAATTTTTAATTTTTAATTTTTAATTTTTAATTTTTAATTTTTAATTTTTAATTTTTAATTTTTAATTTTTAATTTTTAATTTTTAATTTTTAATTTTTAATTTTTAATTTTTAATTTTTAATTTTTAATTTTTAATTTTTAATTTTTAATTTTTAATTTTTAATTTTTAATTTTTAATTTTTAATTTTTAATTTTTAATTTTTAATTTTTAATTTTTAATTTTTAATTTTTAATTTTTAATTTTTAATTTTTAATTTTTAATTTTTAATTTTTAATTTTTAATTTTTAATTTTTAATTTTTAATTTTTAATTTTTAATTTTTAATTTTTAATTTTTAATTTTTAATTTTTAATTTTTAATTTTTAATTTTTAATTTTTAATTTTTAATTTTTAATTTTTAATTTTTAATTTTTAATTTTTAATTTTTAATTTTTAATTTTTAATTTTTAATTTTTAATTTTTAATTTTTAATTTTTAATTTTTAATTTTTAATTTTTAATTTTTAATTTTTAATTTTTAATTTTTAATTTTTAATTTTTAATTTTTAATTTTTAATTTTTAATTTTTAATTTTTAATTTTTAATTTTTAATTTTTAATTTTTAATTTTTAATTTTTAATTTTTAATTTTTAATTTTTAATTTTTAATTTTTAATTTTTAATTTTTAATTTTTAATTTTTAATTTTTAATTTTTAATTTTTAATTTTTAATTTTTAATTTTTAATTTTTAATTTTTAATTTTTAATTTTTAATTTTTAATTTTTAATTTTTAATTTTTAATTTTTAATTTTTAATTTTTAATTTTTAATTTTTAATTTTTAATTTTTAATTTTTAATTTTTAATTTTTAATTTTTAATTTTTAATTTTTAATTTTTAATTTTTAAAATTAAGTTTTTAGTTTAATTTTTAAAATTAATTTTTTAATTTTATTTTTAAAATTAATTTTTTCATTTAATTTTTAAAATTAATTTTTTAATATAATTTTTAATATTATTTTTTAATTTAATTTTTAAAAATAATATTGTAATTTACTTTTTATAATAAATTTTGAAAATAAATTTAATTTTTTTGTTTTCAGGCCGCTAAAGATGTTTTCAAATAAGCAAACATTTTTTTTTTTAAAAAACTGTTAAATCTTATCAAATCAGTTTTAAGCTTTTATTTCATAGATACTCAAGAACTGTAGCCTACTTTTTGGCAACAAAATAGAAAACTTGAACTTTACTTAAACAAGCTAACAAACTCTAGACAAATTTTTAACAACACTTAAATTATTACGAGTTCACTTTGAAAAACTATTGCCTAATTTTTGGCGCAAGAGCCAAAATCAAAGTTGCTCCTTAGCCAAGTAGTTTAATTTAACGCCAGTAGACGGCGTTGCTAACTAAACGGAAATGAAAGTAAAAGAAAAGCAAGTAAGTGAGAAAAAGAACTACGGAAATAACTAGTAATAAAGAGAGATAGACAAAAGTTAAGCGGCAGAAATAAAACCGACTGCCTAAAAGTAGGCAATCAAAATTGTGCAATAGAAAAAATAAAAGCATTTGGCAGTTAGTCAAGTTTGCTAGTTTAGAATAAAATTAGAATAAAGACGACTTGAGGGCAGAAAAGAAGGAAGGAAGGATTGAAGGAAGGAATGTTGAAGGCAGGAAGGTAAAGGAACTTGTAGTTGCAGGAAAGACATGATATACCTTTGTACGGGTGACAAGCAGAAATTTGATAAGGTAGAGCGGGATTGAGGTGGAAATAGTAAAGTGGGGAAAAATATAGCCTAGTATTTTTTTTTTTTAAAGGTTGTGCTATGTGCTGTTTGACACATTTTTATCTTACCGGTTTTGCTTTGGGCTTCTGTTTCGCTTGACGCTTCTGCTTCAACATATTCCAATGACGTACCGCTAAAAAGTGCGGAATTTTTTCAACTTTTTCAGCGCCTACTGCTGCGCAACGAATATCACGTTGAAGCTGCTACGGCTTTTGCTTGATGAATTCTGACAGCTTTAAAGAATTTTGTTGTTTTACGTGGTAACCAGTGTTTGTTGCCACTGCTGTCGCGCTTATTTATGTTGCACTTGACAACGACAACAACAACAACAACGACGTTGACGACACTGATGAGCGCAAAGTATGAGATGCTAGTATTTTTTTTATTTGTCCTCAGCTTATGTTCTTGATACTCGTATTTTTTTTTATGTTGTAGGTATGTAATTTTATGAAATTTCACACAAGTAGACAATATGACATACATAAAGAAAGAAACAAAAAAAAAAACGAGAGAGAGAAAGAGAAAGAAAGATTATGATAAGGAAAGAGATATACAGATAGAGATTTACAAGTAAAGAAAATGTATGAATGTTTTTTTTTTATTATATACGTTAATTTTTTGGCAGACATTTGTATGGCTTTGTAAATGCTCTACAAAGGATTTCTTTTGAAATATTTAAAAAAAAAAAAATAAAGGAAAAAGAAATAAATAAAAATTATGCTGTCATAAAGAATGACAAAATATGCTGCCTTGAGAAAAATTTAACGCTTTTTGGTAAGAAAGAAATTTTTTCTTAGCAAATTGTGGGGAGTTTATTTTTTTTTTTTTTTTTGCCTCAATAAAAACAGCTATAATAAAAATTTAACAAAAGAATTAAGCAGCGTTTAAGACTGAAAACTTGAGATTTATTATTTTTTACAGGTTGTTATGGCAGATTTTTTTTATAGCTCAAGTGCGAAGATGCGGCTTTATAGGGATATTTTTTAAGGTTGTAGCATTTTTTCAACTGCTGCTACCAGCTAATTAAGACATCACTCTGCAGGCTCAACAGCAACAACAACAACATTTTGTAATGTTGATTGAATGTTGTCAACTTTTGCAAAAAAACTTCAACACATGCTGTTGACAAGATTTCCATTAGAACAGCCGCACACATACACACGCAAACACACACAGAGAGTGTGGCATGTTATAAATTGAAGCATATTTTGTGGGTGCCTATTGAACAGCTTCGGCAGCAGTTGTTGAACCTTGACACAGCTGATATTGACGCAGACATATTCGTAGAAAATTAACATTATTTCTTTTTCTATCCTGCACCAATTAATTAGTTGTGAACGAAACATGTTAAAATCAAAGCAAAAGTAGGACAAACAAAAAAAAAATTAACAAAACTATTTTGGAACATGTAAAGGACAATTTTTTTTTTTTTGATTTTGTTAGTTTTAAATATATTTTGGTCGTTTAATAAAAAGTTTGTATGGCATCAAATTTATGCTTACCTTTTTGGGCTTCTTTATCGAGACTGTACGTGAATATTGATGATAGACTTGTACATGATTCGAGGTGAATTTTCCCAACATGGAATTGTTTTAATTTGACTAACAGCTATTTGGTAGAGATGAACGTAAAAAATGAGCAAACACCTGCAAAGAGAGAAAAAAAAAAAAAAAATAATATTTAATGAAAAAATTTATGCCTGAAGCTATGCAGCATTAATTTTACAATTCTATTGTTTTTTTTTCAATCTCATCTTAGGGCATAAATCGTTGGAGTAAATGTATGCGCTGTTGCTTTGGGCAAATTTATTAAATTAAACAATGAAAAATTATTAGACGAAAATTTGAAATACAAGTCATTCAAATATGAAACAAATGGGTACAAATTTTTTTCCAGCTATATTTTTAGCATTTTATAAAGTTATGTTGTTATGATATTTTCAATAAATGTTGTTTTTTTATTTTGGTTTAATTATAAATTTTTTATGTTTCGCAAAAATTTCAGTTTTTGATGTTTGAAATTATTTTTTGTGTAGTTAAATAACTTATAAGCTTATAACAAAATATGTAGATCAATTTTTTGTGTCAATTATGAACAGTTTTCTTTGAGTACTACTGCGTGCATAAACTTCCGATTCAAGTCAATTTGTTTTTATTTTTTAAGGCTGAAACTAATACTACTAAAGAATAGTTTTTTTAAAACAATCTTTTATTATTTTTCTGCTACTCAATTACAAATAAGTCAAAAAATATTCATTTTCAGTTTAAAAATAAAACTAGAAAGTTTTTTTCTGCTACATAAAATAACGTTACTAAATAATTACGAATAAGAAAAAAGGTACAGCCATTGTTTGGTTCCGATCGGAGGGGGTAATGCTTACGCATCGGTTTCAGAGTTGGTTAAATTGGCAAAAATTTTACAAAACTAATTTCTAGACCCGTAGATTTTCTTTTGAGAGGTCAAATGTGGTACCGAGTTTCCTAGTTTTTCTACCCCCCCCCCCCCCCCCTTCATCTTGCAAACTTACCCAGCTCTTATCTGTTTCCCTTCTGAGATCAACCACATAAAAAATTCACACTTTCTGAAAATCACTATAATAGTGTCGGAATGACCACAAGATGGGGCAAATATATCACCAACTCATATTAATTTTTATTTCGCAACATTATTTTTGAACATTTCTTTATTTTTGCCATTCTTCTGGAGTTACTCCTACAAAAAAAAAACCGAAATTTTTAGAAAACTGTCAAAATATGCCTCATAGCTCTACTGGGTTGAACCCTATAGGGGTCCAATATATGAAAAGTTTCTTTTATTATGCCATCCCCCAATATTTCTATCGAACACAACCAACCCTTATCTGTTATCGCTCCATAAAAAATCACAAAAATAAAACAAAAACGCCAAAATCACCCAGTAGAAAAATGAGACAAGGCTACATGAAAAATTATCCAAAATCTAAAAGCGAAATTTCGTCTGAAAAAAAGGAAAAAACAGCCCCAAACATTTATGGAAAAATCGTTCAAAAACAAACAATTTAAATTTTTCCAAATTTGTATGAGATAATTTTGGTTGATTTTAGTTTTTTGTACAATTTTTCTTTGAGGCATCTGTTCCCTTCTTAGCCCCCTCTACAAAATTAACGTTTTTTTAAAAAATTTTTTATCGATAAGACCACAAGATGATATCAAATATATCACCATTTCATATTTTGTAATCGCCAACATTTGCCATGAACTAACCTTCGTCCTATCAGAACTCTTTTCCAATACAAAAAAATACGAAAATTTAAATCAAATGTTAAAAAATATCGCATTGTTCTACTGAGATGACCCCTAGAAGAATCAAATTTATGTTTAGCTCTTATCATTTTGACACCCCCAAAAATTTCTTATATCCTTCTGACAACGCCACCTTATATATTCCACACTTTTTGAAAAATCTTTGTAACTGCGTCAGCATGAACCGTCTGGGTCAAATTTATCAGGGTGCCCCACAAAAAAATTCGATAGCTTCAGAAAAATGTTTCGGCATGCTACTTCGGGATAACTATTACTAGACTCAACTATATAACCAGCTCTTTTTATTTGTCGACCCCCAACATTTTTACGGCCAGCCTTTATTTGTTATCCTTCTAAATACCTTTTTGCAAAATGTCCGTATTTTTTTCTTTTTTTGGTTCCGATCGCAGGAGAAAGTTTTTTTTACCAATTTCTCGCATTGATTTGAAAGTTATGTAAATTGGTAAAAATATTATGAACATAATTAAGAGTTTCTCTGTGCTAATCCCAAGATGTGACCACATGTATAAACGAGTCCTATTTATTCACCACTACACTCAGATAAAAACACCTATTTTTCTGCGATAAAAACTTTCTCTATTTATGATAAAAGCAATTTTCTCTTTTTCAACTAAAATTTTCTTTAATTAGAATAAATTTTCACATTTTCGAAGAAATATTTTTTCACTTGTGGGAAATAAGAATACGTCATGTCTCAAATAATGATAAGTTCTCTCGTTTGCTTTTCTCGTTTGATTTTGCTTTTATTCCAAAATCAACAAAATTTGGGCCCGTCATATTTAGAGAATGATGATGAGAATGAGAATGACAAAAAAAGACATAATACTTAGAGAAAATGATATAGACCTTGCTTCAGAGAATGCTTCTCTCTAAATCAATGAAATCAATGAAATCAATGAAATAAAGAATAATTTTGGTATAAAAGAATTAAAAGTTTTTAATGTTTCTGATGCCAAATACAAAATTTTATGTTCCTTTTTCTTGCCATTTTTACAGCATTTTGCGATTTTTTTTTTTTTTTTTGCTTTTTTAGTACATTTAAAATTTTGTTAAAATTTCACCAAAGGTTTTTAATTTTTTGTTTTTAAGGAATTCATTACATTACAGCAGAAATTTTTTTTCTCATTGTATTATTTTTGTTTTTATGGCAATATTTCGCTGTTGAAAAATTTTTCATTTTGTTTGTTGTGCACAAAAAATATTTCTATGTCGACAAGGAATAACAGCTAAACTTATTTTCAAAATTTCAGAAGAGCATTTATAATATTAAAATTGCTACCTTATATCAGGATAATCTAGCTTTTGCTGTTGAGATTTGATGGCCTTAAACATTAAATTTTCAAGAAACAACCATAAAAATTTGCGTACTAGTGTTTTTCGTTGCTAAAAAACGCCATGAAAGTAATATCCTCACTTTGTCCTAACTCGACTTTAGAGGTTATTCCTTAATACAAAAACAAGTTTTTCGAGTCACTGTAACACAAAATTTGTTTAAATTTAAATCCAAAATACACTCAGAAAAATCTCAACAGTAATATTAACAGTCGGACGCTGTTATTTCAAAACACTGTTAGATTGAATGATTTGCTTTTAAGTAAACAATGTTTTTGTTGAAAGAATGTTTCAAAGTATTTTTGTGCTGTTAAAATCATCTGTTGAAATATTTTTGTTTTTTTGATCAAATGTCTGCTCTTCTCAATATTTTTTAAATGTGTCTTGGTGTATTTATATTATCGTTGCCAATAGCTCAGTGGATGTGTTCTAGACTGTCATGCGCAGGACGTGGGTTCGAACCCTAGCTGCGTAAGTATCAAAAATTGTAATTTAATAAATGAAGTTGTAATTCTAATTCTTGTGACGTGGTTTTATCTAAGGCTGAGATAAAGCTCAGCCGCTCCAGGGTTCTCTGAAGGATTCACTGAACCTTCAGCAATCAATAACACAATTGAATTTGTGGTTTCTTTCAAATTTTATTGTACAAATCCAATAACTTATTATAATCCTTATGATAATATATTACAACATAAAACAGTGCAGCGTACGTAGTAAACAGTCGGTGACATTCGGGCGTATCTCTATTCGATTAGTTTCGGTAATCTTGGTATTCGGTAGAGTTGGTATGTAGTTAATGATATTCGTAAATGACGGTCTTCATAACATTGGTAAAGCAGTCAAATACAGTCATATATTTCGGAATAACAGTGGTAAAGCAGGTATGCATTAGTATTATTCGGCAATGACGTATTCGGCAACAATTGTAAAGCAGTTATACAGTTATATTATTCGAAATGACGATATTCCATTTGACATTCAAAACCAGTTGTGAATCATATCATTGAAAAGTTGCAGCAATCAAAGTCTGGCAACGTGTTCTAATTTAGTTGTCAAAAGTTTTCATGTGTGTGTATGTTATTTCTGAAGCTAGTGTTACAATAGTTGTTGCTATTGCGACCACAGCGGTCGTTGATAAAAATATATTATTGTATTTTTATTTCTTTTCGTTAACATTTTGTTTCCCTTTAATAATAATAACCATATATAATAATAATATGAAAATTTAATATATATATAAAATATAATATAAATATTATATAAAAATAATAAGACCAACAAAATAAACTTAGCTAATTTGAAACGCGCCGTTACATTATGTTTCATTAATTGTTTGTTCAAAAATAATCTCCAAAATAAGTTGTTAAAATCTTAAAATTTGCAAATTTAATTTTTTATTAAAAAAGCCAATATTTTAAATAAAGAAAAATTTTGTTGGTCTTGCCGGTATTTGAACCTAGGACAGTCGAGTCGTAGACGCACACGCCAGCACACCCGGCCAAACATGAAATTTTAAAACAGTGATAAAATTTCAATAAGTACGTTTTTTAAATGGGTTTCGTATTCTATAGACCAACAGTCAACTGGCTATTGATAATAAAATTTAATTTGTTGAATGGTATTTAACAGTGAAATCTGTTATTTCAACCTATGATTTGTTTGATATAAAAGCATTTTTCCCTGAGTGTCATACCGGTTATGTCAACTATCTCAATATAAAAGTGAACATTTGTTTGTCCTAAGTTAACTTTAAGTTATGGTTAAGCTCAACCATAAATACCAAAATTGGGGAAAGAGCATTAAAATTTTAACAAATTACAGCGAAAATGAATCAATTTGTATTTAAATTAAGTTTGCAGCATTAAAAACACTAAAAAACAGTCACACACGAGCACATTCACTTCAAACCACACACACACTGACAAACAAACTTTGACTCAAACTAGTGCTTGTTGCTTGCTTTTCGCTTCCGGCCACAGTCTTGAATAAAATTAGGATTTTCCGACTGTCGACCGAATGACTAGTCTAGTGAAGCGGTCGGTCTAGCGAAGCAATCGTTGAAATAGAAATTGAAATAAATAAAATACTTGCCAAATAGTTTGTGGCCAAAGTGAATACTTAACGAAAACAGCAAAGGCAAAAAAAAAAAACAAAAAAAAAAAAAAAATAGGTGGTAAAAAACGCAAAGCGTTGCCACTTGCTTATTACTTTTTGCTGCTGCTGCGGCTGCAACAGAAATTCCTTTTCTGCCTTCGACTATAACGTGCCGAAGGTCGCTCATTCTTTGCATGCCTCTCCACAACTACCACGTTTTATATGACTATCAGCCATACTTGCAATTCTCGACTAGCCATTCCTTGCTCAGCGTTACAATATTAAGTTGTTTGCACGTAATGTTGCCACCCTATTGAGCAGCATATAAAAAAAAATAAACCAAAATCTACAAATGAGATCATTATTAAATAATACTCAACATAGCCACAACATTAAATTTTCATCTGTCGGCATTCGTTGTGTGAAAGTTTAAGTTAGATCTGGCAACCAGCTGCCTGAGAAAACAATAAAGTTAAAGAGCAAGCGCCCACAACTATGCAATATAATAAGTTATTTCTCGTTAGTTAAGTTAACTTGAGTACGCTGAAACGTCGTCCTTGCATGTGTTTGTCTGCCCGTTCATATCCGTCTGTTGTTTGCCAAGCGCTGATGCGGCGTTGAATTCTAAATAAGTTGCGTGCGGAATGCATGGCAAGCCGTTTGGTTTTGACGCCGCTTGTAGACTTGACTGGCTTGCAGAGTTTTTTTTTTTCTTATAAAATTTCTTTGATGTTTGGCAAAAAACCAAGTTGGACGTGAATACTTTAGGGCTATTTAAGGCTGCTCTGAAGTTAAGCTCCCGCAAGCTGCTTTGATTGCATTTTTTTTATATACAATTGCAAAAAATAAAACAGATTTTTAAACATAACTTTTAAATTTATTGGACTACGATTGGATATAAAGCACAACCTGCTGTGAATATAAAGAACCATTTTAATATCAAAGTGGGTAAGAAAAAAAAGCAAAAACCAAAACAATAAAGTTTTCAGCTACCTTAAAGTTGAGTTTTATCGTAAAGGCTATATTCAAAACAAGGCCTGTATCAAAAAAAAACAAATTAAAGTGTGTTTTGAGGTATGATAAAATCTATGTTTTTTCTTTGATTCTAAAGACAAATTGCGTGATATAAAGGATGCATCAGGCTAATGTAAAAGGCTTTAAATATTTAAGTATTTAAATATTTAATATATTTACTGGTTGTACAATAGACCGGATCATTTTTATATGAATAAAAAAAATTTCAACCGGTCGGGGTCTCAAAAGTTAGAGGAACTCATTAAAATGATTTCTGCATACTTTTTTTTCAAATCGGAGAAAAACCGCCGAAGCAATTTTGATTCTCCCGAAGGTCCTTTTTGGTAAAAAAAACATGTTTTTTGCTTGTAACTTTTTATGTTTCACAGAATGCATACCCACATCTTCTTAAGTGTTAAATTTCTTACTCATACTAACATTTTGACATACAAAAATTGTTAAAATTTTGTTTCATTTTAACTGTTATTGACCACCAAAAGTTGAATTTTTTGCTATATTTAAAAAGGCATTTTTTTAAAACCACTTTAAACGACACATTTTTTATTAGATTTACGTGGAATTGTTATTGTTGGAAATGTATAAAGTTCTTCTTTCGTTCTGTGTATCGTTTTAATCAAAGCGATTTAAAAACAAATTTATCGAAAACTGGATGATAAAGCAGTAAACAAATGAAATTAATTGTTTGTATAAATAAGAAATATTTAATTTTATCAGATTTCTAAAATCGATTTCTCACATTCTGTCAGTTTTCGCACACAGCTTTGATTAAAGCGATACACAGAAATAAAGAAGAACTTAATATCTTTCCAACAATAACACTTCCACGTAAATCTAGAAAAAAATGTGCTTTTTAAAGCGTTTTTAAAAAAATGTCTTTTCAAAAGTATCAAAAAATTCAATTTTTGGTGGTTAATAAGAGTTATAATGGAACATAATTTTTAAATTTTTTGTATATCAGAATATTGGTGTAAGTAAGAAATTTAATATTTTAGCAGGTATGCGTTCTGTGAAACATAAAAAGTAACAAGCAAAAAACATGTTTTTTTTACTAAAAAGGACCTTCAGCAGAATCAAAATTGCTTCGGCGGTTTTTCTCCGATTTGAAAAAAAAGTATGCAAAAATCGTTTTAATGAGTTCCTCTAACTTTTGAGACCCCGACCGGTGGAATCTAAATTTTGATCCAGTCTATTGTACAATTAGAGTGAAAGTCTTATTTAGTACATCGTCTCATGGCGAAATTTATTAATTAATTATAATTTTAAATATATAGACTTAAAAACAAGTAAGAAATACATTCAATAAAGCTACAGTAAAACAAGTAAGGAAAGCCTAAAGTCGGTCTTGGCCGACTATGAAATACCCTAAACCTACTTTTCCAAAAAATAGAATAATATTATTGAAAATGGGCGTGTTCGAGGGTGGATGAAGCCTATATTTTATATGCATTTAAATGTTGATGAAAAATTTACACATACCAAGTTTTATTCCTGTAGCTCACAGTTAATGCTTTTATTGTGCTTTCGCTATGGGAGGTGGGCGAGTTCATGGACGGATTACTCCCAATTTTTGAACACACCTTAGTTTTGGTATAAAATACATGCATACCAAATTTAATTTCTCTATGACAAACATAACCTTATTTATTGACTTTAAAACTTTTTGGGTTGTATGGGACGTAGGCGTGTCCGTACGCGGATGACGTCCATTTTTCAAAACCATCTTTGTCTTGTCATAAAAAACATACGTGCCAAATTTTAGCTCTGTAGGTAAAATAGAGGCTTATTTATTGCGTTTTCAATTTTTGGGTTGTATGGGAGGTGGGCGTGTCCGTTAGCGGATGACGACCATTTTTCGAAGACATCTTTGTGTTTGTATAAAACACATACATATCAAATTTTACTGTTGTAGGCTGATTATGAGCTGAGTTATGCTGTTTTCAATTTTCGCGTTGTATGGGAGGTAGGCGTGTCCGTGGGCAGATGATGTCCACTTTTCAGAACCGTCTTTGTTTTGTTACAAAAAATATATGTGCAAAATTTTAGCTCTGTAGGTTAAACAGAGGCTTATTTATTGCTTTTTCAATTTTTGGGTTGTATGGGAGGTGGGCGTGTCCGTAGGCGGATGACGTCCATTTTTCAAAGACATCTTTGTGTTGATATAAAACACATACATACCAAATTTTATTGTTGTTGGCTTATTATGAGCTGAGTTATGCAGTTTTACATTTTTGCGTTGTATGGGAGGTAGGCGTGTCCGTGGGCGGATTCCAAAAATATTCAATAGTGCAGATCCTTGCGTGCATGTGACCATGTGTACCAAGTTTCATCCAATTATCTGAACTCCTTCTTCTTATCCTGTGTATACGGATAACACACAGACGGACAGACGGACGGACGGACGGACGGACGGACGGACATGGATAGCTCGACTCACGTGGTGACGCCGATCAAGAATATATATACTTTTCTATACCGGACTCGCTTCGTTCTATGCGTTACAAACGTTTGCACAAAGTTAATTTACCCTGACCTTTCAGGTTTAGGGTATAATTAAGACGTGAGAGAAAAATGGGCGTCCGTTCGTCCGTCCGTCCGTCCGTCTGTGTGTTGTCCGTATACACAGGATACGAAGAAGGAGTTGAGATAATTAGATGAAACTTGGTACACATGGTCACATGGACCCAAGGATCTGCACTATTGAATATTTTTAGAATCCGCCCACGGGCACGCCTACCTCCCATACAACCCAAAAATTGAAAACGCAATTGATAAGCTCATAATTAACCTACAACAATAAAACCAATATGTGTTCTGTATTAAAACAAAAATGTCTTCGAAAAATGGATGTCATCCGATCACGGACACGCCCACCTCCAATACAACCCAAAAATTGAAAACGAAACAAATAAGCCCTTGTGTCACCTACAGAGATAAAATTTGGGAAGTATGTTTTTTATGACAAAACAAAGAATTTTTTAAAAAATGGACATCATTCGCCCACGGACACGCCTACCTCCCATACAACCCAAAAATTGAAAACGCAATAAATAAGCTTCTGTTTAACCTACAGTAATAAAATTTGGCACCTTAATATTTTATGACAAAACAAAGATGGTTTTGAAAAATTGACATCATCCGCCTACGGACACGCCTACCTCTCATACTACGCAAAAATTGAAAACTACATAAATAAGCTCATAAGTAAACTACAACAATAAAATTTTGTGTGTATGTGTTTTGTATCAACATAAAGATGTCTTCGAAAAATGGGTGTCATTCGCTCACGGATACGCCCACCTCCCATACAACCCAAAAATTGAAAACGCAATAAATAAGATTATGTTAGTCACAGAGAGATCAAATTTGGTATGTATGTATTTTATACCAAAATTAAAGTGTGTTCAAAAATTGGGAGTAATCCGTCCATGAACACGCCCATCTCCCATAGCGAAAGCATAATAAAGGCATTAACTGTGAACTACAGGAATAATACTTGGTATGTTTAAATTTTTCTTCAACATTTAAATGCATATGAAAGATAGGCTTCATCCGCTCACGAATGCAAAAAATAATATTATTGAAAATGGGCGTGTTTGAATAATGTTTTTTTTTTTTTTAAAGTAGGTTTAGGGTATTTCATAGTGGGCCTAGACCGACTTTAGACTTTATTTACTTATTTTTTATTTATTTTTATTGCTCTAACATATAATTGATAAAATGACAATCTTAACCCAAATTCTAATGAAACCAAAAAGTAAACCCGCATAGTTCTAAGCCAACACCGTTATTTGTAGCCCATTATTTTCATTATTATTATTATAGAAAATCATAGCAATAAATGTTATGAAATAATTATGAGACCAAAACCTCAAGCGTTACTTAGACAGACACTTACACTACCACACAACTAGCTACCTTAAGTGGTTAGAGTGGGTGATTAATTTATTTAAACCTCATATTAAATGAAGCGCAAAAGTGAGCAACTCACAAAAGCTCCTCCTCCGCTGTTGGGTAAAATGTTGTTGTTGTTCCTTTAATGCCGTGAAATGTGTTTGCTTACCTGGAAGACGTTCCAAGCTTATCACACAATTTCTGTGTTTAATTGGATTGCTTGCCGAGGCAAGTGGTTTGATGAAAGCCTGTCAAAATTTGTTCAAGGTTTATTTTAAGCATATTAATAATATTCTAATGTTGATTTTATGCCAAAATAACTTTGCGTTTTGTTAAGTTTCATCTGAGTAGTGCGATAAAATTACTTGAGGGAGGTTATTTAATGTTGATTTAGCCCTGAAGAAGAGTTTCTTGTTTAAATATGTGATAAATGTTAAAAGATGTTAAAACAAATTTATTTAGTTTTTACGATTATAATAATGTGCCTTATAAAATTTCACTAAGAGTCACTTTGAACAAGATTATTCTACAGCCTATTTTATTTAAAAATACAGCTAGTTATGAAGCTTCAAACTAAACTATGTATTCAACCAAGTCTGCCTTGGTTCGAAAATGACATGATAGATAAGTTAGGAGGAAAAGAAAATCTATTGAAACAAATAAAGAACAAATTTGTATGTGTAGGAAAGCAATATCATTTACCTCACCTCACCTCATGATAATTGGAACCATCAGTCAATTCAAGTTATTAAGCAATCCTTTCCACAAAATTCTCTATCATCATCTATAACTTTTAAAATCGTTTCGAATTTCGTTGATGAATTTCGAATTTCAATTGATTACTTGTAAGGAAAAAATTGAAGAAGAGTTAAAATGAAAGTTTGGTATATTGGTATACGAACCCACTATTTTTTTATTGTTAAATAAGCATGCTTACTACTCGACTACCGATATTGAGATTGTCAATTATATAACAACTATCATATTTAAGGAAGGTTTTTTGCCAAAACTTCAAATAATGAACCTAATGGGCACCCCGATAGGCAACGTCACATATGATTTTGCCATATCTCAGAACGAAGAACGTTTGAAAAGGTCCGAAGCCAGACCTCCTTCTCGCCAGTCCTGAAAGGACTTTGACCGAGCTTCTTATGATCAATTGTGTTGTGTCTGTTATTAAATGTTTGCACACAATTGACCGAGAACTGGACCTACATGTTTTATGCCGACTCCGAACGGCTAAAGTTCATGTTCTCAAGAAGCTTTACATGGCATTATTTACTCTCTGAGGTTTGCCATTGTCTGCAGAGAGGTGGTGACCGATCAGAAAAATTTTTTATTGAAAAAAACTTTTCGCCGCGACTGGGGATCGAACCCGGGCTCCGAACATGCTAGGCCACACACTTAACCTGCATGCCACGGTCACCACTGAAGCCAGACCTCTGGCCGCATCAAAAGAAGATGTAACTGCCCGAAGAGCACAAAGACCCGCTGAGTGCTCATTTTTGGAAGAAAGTGATGGGGTTTTTTTATGGGGCTGGCATTGCAGATTGATATATGTAAGTATTTCACAAAAAAAAAAATCTTTTTTTTTGTCTAAAATTTTCTTTGAGTTTTTTTAAAATCATATTTTTGAACTCCGAAATCACTTTCTCTGATTCTACTGAACCGATTTTGATGAAACCAAGTACAATCGACGCAGACTTTCTAAAACTCCTTGTTAAAATTTTTGATTTCAATTTTTTTTAATGCAAAAAAATTACTTCAAACTGAAACGAATTTATCTCAAAACCACGTTTTTCGAACTTGCGGCCCAGATTGCGCCCGTTGTTCTGAACCGATTTTGATGAAACAAAGTGCAATCGACGTAAAATTGTTCTCATTTTTATTCCTATTTCAATCACAATTATAAACAATTTTGACTATTTTTTTTACACTAAACTAGAAAAAAAAAATCCAAAATCGGTTTTTCAGTTTTCAATGACCGCCATTTTGTAAAAAATATTCGCAAAACTATGATTGAGGGTCCAGAATAACAACCTTACGCCATTTACTTTTTCCATTTCAGATGATCCGAAGTCGAGTTATCCGGGCCGCAAGCAACATACCTTGTTTTCGACGCCCAGCTTTGAAGACCGACAACTTTTTGAACAGCCCTCGTACAAAGAAAAAAAAAATTTTATTTAATTTAATATGTTCTTTATACAAAAAAAAACAAACAGAATTTATATAACTTTTTGCGTTTTCAAATGAGAAGTTTTTCAAAAAGGGTCCAACAGCCTTCCAACCAGGAATACTCCCTTTAGGTTGGACATAACATTCGCGGCAGAGAAAACAGACATTTTTTTTTAAATTTCATAACTCAGTCAAAAACCAACATTTTTCCAAAATTTTTTATTATTGTACAGAATTGAACAAATTACAAGAAAAGAAATTCAAAAAAATATATTTTTCACTCCAACATGGTTTTATAGAGCTCCAAACTGGCGGTAGAGAAAAAAAGGGGGCCTCGTGGTTGCAGCGCTTGGAGTCGCAAAAATTGTCCGATCTGGAAAAAAAATTACTTTTTTAAATCTTGACAAAATTTGTTTTCGTATGAAGCTTTTTTTTAAATTTTTGATGATGTTCCAAATTTGAAAGTGTGATTTTTCGAAAAATATTTTGACTTTAAAAATTCATAAAAAAACGAAAAAAAAATTAAAAAATAAAGCTCGTGTCATACGAAAGCGAATCAAGTTTAAAAAAATACAAAAAAACAAACAATTCTTCAAAAAATGAACCCACTAGTGCCGCAACCAGTACAAAAAAAAACATGGTTTCAAGATAAACGCGTTCAAAGTTTGTGAACAAAGAAAAAGTCAGATAAAATAAAAATGCGCGCTCTCACTAATACGCCTGTAACTTTTGAATCCGTAGGAATTTTTCCATGAAATTTTTTTTCTTAGAATCTTAAGAAGATTTACTAAAATACAAAATTTTAAAAAAAGGCCGATTTCAAAAAACGCCCAATGTCATGTTTCCCCTTAAAGCTTGTCTGAAATCAGTTTATAAATCAAATTCAAATCTTTTAAACTCTTCGCACGCAAAAGCATAAAATTTAAAATAACATACAAAATATGCAACTGAAATCGTTTTATCGACCTGTTAAAAATTCGAAATAAGATCAAATTAATGTTAGTTATCTGGGATATTCTAAAAGTATGCAAGCATAAGTATGCATTTTACTTGTAAGTGTGGTCACACAAATGCTTATAGCCTATTTTTTTATAATTTTCGTAGATTCGAAGTTAGATTCTCTACTTGCGAGTGATTTCTTTATTTCATGGACGCAGGGTAAGATTGTTCGAGACAAAGAGACGGGTGAAGAAAAATCGATGAATACTGCGTGAATGGCATTAATTTCTCATTGACGCGCTGTATGATGGAATATGATAGGATAGTTTTCAAATATTTTTTTAAAAATAAAAACGGCGCTGATCCATACAAAATTAATTTATTTAATAAATGCAGGAAATCCATTCAAAATGACAATCTTAATTCATAAAAACGCAAGTATCACACTCCGCTCTTAATTTCACTCAAACTGTTGGTTCTTGCTATTAAAGTGCTTGTCTTACAGAAAAATGTTCAGCCTAAAAGTATACATACAACAAAAATTTTTGTTTTTAAATCATGCTCCGTACCAAATAGCTCTCAAACTCTAACTAAGCTTTTATTGCGCTTTTCAAAATTTACGGTAAAAATGTTCAGCCTGAAAATATGCATAGAAAATTTATTTAATACTTATCAGTGACGACATCACAGAACCAACACGTCATAGAAGGGGTTTTTATGCTAGTCTATACTATTATATAAAATTGAAGTGGAAATATTTAGTGCGGAATAGACTCCAAAACTACTGGACCGATTTTTATGAAAAAAATTTTAAAATATCATATTTGTGTTACAGAATGCCATAAGCGGGTTTTATTTAAGAAAATTTAACAATAAATATATTTAATTAAGTTGTTAAGTTTTTTAGTATATTACCACCGATGCTAAGCATTGCTTGGTCGTTTGCTTTTCACGCGTTTGTGTTACGAGAGTTTCAACTACATGTTACTATCAACCCATCTCTTTAAAGTTTATTGATCTCGCTCTCCACACTCATTCGAAGAGTAACCAAACACAGTTGGCGCTCTTTGACGTGATGGGAATACAGGTTAAATAAAGCTTGCTGTGCTGTTGTTGCTGTAGAATGAAGAGCTGCAAACCAATGTGTGTGCGGTTACAAGGGGGGAGTAAAGGGGGTAATTACCCCCCAATAACTTTTAATTACTTTACTTTTTAACACTTTATTTGGAGAAAATAATTGTGCTCACAGCTTAAGGGTACTTTTATGTATACATAAGCGATTCTGAAGACGTTTTTTGAAAGAATATTTCAAAAAAATGATCAGAGACATTGTTAAACTTTAGTTTTTTTATTGATTTCAACAATTATTAAAGTATTCGTTTTTTTTTTTTTGTGACATCATTTGCGTATAGGTGACGTTTTTATGAAGCGATGCGAGAAGATTAGGACCATTTTGCTTGTTTATATATAATAACTAATGCACTTTGCGGCTGATGGCTAAAGCTTCCAAAACAACTGGGCCGATTGAGCTGAAACTTGAATAGGCGTTTTTTCGAGTACAAGATGGTTTAGTTAGATGGTCTAGAAGAAAAAAAAATTTTGCTACACCCCCGTTTATCGCCTACAAATTATTAGTGCGAATTAATATAGCGAAGCTCTCATGGAAAACTGATTTGAAGAATGTTAAGATTCGCAAAACTCTGAAGTGAGTTGATCGATTTTAATAATTCTTTTTCTAAACGATTGTACGCTTCTTACATAATGTCCTCTCAAAGCCGAAATTTAAAATTTCAATTTAGTAAAAAAGTTTATTGAAAGTAATTTTTCTATACGTTCGTTGTGGATATTCGTTAAGCAACTGCAAAGACCTGGTACATTTCTGATGGTTTTGGTCGCATTCAAATTGAATTTTATCATTTAGTTCTTACAGTTACTGTCGGCAACTTTACTTAAAATGGGCGCACAATGACTACGCACACTTTTCATAAAGCATTATAATTTCTAAGTTGTACATGTTATAATAGTGAACTTTGGTTTGTAGGTGCTATGAGTCTAAACTGCACTCACTATACACAGATAAATATGACCAAACCTTTTTGGACGCCCACACAAGTAAAAAATTAGCTTAACACCATCAGCGTGAGAGCAAAATACATCACAAATAGCGTTAATATCGAGAAATTACAGTTAACTGTTGCTCAGAGAGGGAGGATACTAATATGGCAGGAAAAAGAGAAAAAAATCACCATTTCAGCGGTCTATAAGAAAGTCGGTCCGCAATGGAGCTATTAGAAAAATTAGAAGTAAAAATTTATTTTAGTAACTTGTATGTACGTTTTTGGTATTTTAGACACAGAAAAGAGAAAAAAAAATAGTTTGAAATAATTTTTGAAAAGTGGGTGTGACAACTCCCATTCAACTGGAACACATTTAACGGTACAAAACTAAACTCAAATGCGTCATTTAAGTAAAAGATGCTTAATTTGGGCTTCATTGGACAAGCGGGCATGACACCTCCCATACAGCTGGGTCACATTTTGTGCAATTTCTGAAAAACCAGTATAAACCAAGTTTTAAAAAAATGTACTTCGGTAAGTCAACAAGTTCTTTATTTAAAGAATATGTGGTAACGTTGAGCGTGATTAGATAAGCGGGTGTGACAACTCCTATACAACTGGAACACATTTTTTGCCATATCTTGAGAATTGGTAAAGCTATAAAAACATTAAACTTAGCCAATAGTCAAGTGGGTCATTAAAGGAATACTTGCTTCATTTGGGCATTATTGAAAAAACGGGCGTGGCATCTCCCATACAATTGGAACATATTTTTCGCAATATCTGTAGAACCAGTAAATCTATAAAACACCAAACTAAGGCAAGCATCATGTGAGTAATTTAAGAAATACATGCTTATTTTGGACGTGTTTGAACTAGCGTATGTGACACCTCCCATACAATAGGAACACATTTTTTGCAATATCTGTATAACCAGTAAAGCTATAAGAAACCAAGCTAAAGCATTTATCAATTACATTATTTGAACAATAAGTGTCAAATTTGGACTTGATTGGAAAAGTGAGGGTGACATCTCCCATACAACAAGAATACATTTTTCGTCATATCGCCAGTAAAGCTATAAAAAAGCAGCAAAAAAACTTACAGCACAAAGTTTGGTAACACCACAAAATCAGGTATAAAACCCACATCAAGTGCATTGATTTCACATTCCACATTTCAAAACAATTTAAAAAGTTTTATTTACTTTTTTCGTTTTTAGACAAAGCTTTGACAAGATGAATACCTGTCAGCTTTTTATATTATTTATATTTAAACGCTTCATCACATATGTTGCAAACATGTTTTGCAATCTAAAGTCTTACTTTCTCACCTTTATTTTATATCAAAAACATCCATCAAATACAAGCTTTGAGGTGAAAAATTTAAAGCTTCAACTTATTTAATACCAAAAAAAAAAACTAAATACAAAAAAACAAAAACAAAACTAAGATTTTTGAAGAAGGTGCATGAGGCATTAAAAGTTTTTCTTTTTATTATATTATGAAAGAAGCTACACGTGAAATTCCGCAACGGAAATGTGTGATGTAACAAAAACGATCTGGAATATTTTTTATGATGATTTTAATGGAAAAATTTATGCAGCCTTCAGGTGTTTATTGCAGTGAGAAAGATAAGCAGAGATGTTTGAAGATGTGCAGAGTTGTGAAAATTAGTTTAATGCAGCAGCTGCTGCTGCTTCTATGAATAAGATTTATTTGAATTGGCATCAGTGGAAAAAATATATCATTTTAAGTGCGATTTTGAGAAATAATACGCAGCAATCAGCTTGATTTGAGTTACTTTAAAGACTATTAAAAATATGATAATAAAACAAAAAAGCTATTAAAAAACCTTGAAATTTATTTACAAATCAAACAATATAAATCATTATTTAAGTTTTCTAAAACAACAGCAGCGGTGCTGGCTATTAATTTGTATTTCCTGTTTATGCAGACAGTGAGGCGTCATTTTGCATTTTTTTTTCAATATTTTAAAACAAAAATCTCGACCACAAACCACAAAATCATTCAGGAACAATAAATCAAAAATTATTGTAAAATCATTACAAAAAATACATTAAAAAAGATAAAAAATCTACCACAGTTCGGTAAGTAGTAGAATTAAGAGCAAAAATCTGGCTTCCGTGGGGAAATTTAATTTATAAGCATGACGATAATATTCAAAATTTTTGGCAACAAAGCGTTATGAAGCGATTTTTTTTTAAGCCTCTGACTGAATGTAATCAATATAGACAGAGTGTTAAGAGTTGCTTTAAAATCGATAAGCTTTATGTAACCAGCCTAAAAAGGGTTAATCTGGTAAAGTTGTTGTAAGAAAAAGTGCTGAATATGACAACAAAGCAATGAACCAAGTTAACCAAAACAAATTTCAAAAAACACTTGAGCCAAGATATGATTCAAATAAGAACAGCAACAAGCAATTTCGAAGAAAGAAAAAAAAACTTAAAGCAATAAAGCAAAGATGTAGAAAATCTTAAGAGCTAAAGAAGACATAGCAACAGTAAAAGTAAATTCCACTGAAGTGCTACTCAGGCTTAAGCCAAAGCTAGATTTGTTTTCTTTACTTTTTTATAAAGAAGCCTGCAAACAGTCAAGCGCCAAAAGATTTACTCAAACGTGGTTAAGACAATAGCAGTAAAAGTAGAAGAAATAAAAAAGAAGAAAGAAAAATAAATTGTAGATGTAAAGCAAAAGTCGGCTGAAATCAGCAGAAGCAACACTTTCGCTATAAAAGCTCTTTAAAGTTTCCAGCTCAAATGTGCATTTAAAGTGCTGCGCCTGTGTTTAACTGTGTGTGTGTGTGGGTGAGGTAGACAAATATGTGTGGCATATAAAAATATGATATAATGTAATAAATTTCAACAGCTTCATCTTTGTGTACATTTGCGTTTATCTCTTTGTGTGCTTGCGTGAGTGTGTGTGCGACTACTTAAAGGTAGTTAAAGTGACAAATGCCTTGCCAACAACTTCCGTTTTGTATTTGTTGTGTGTATTAGTAGCTTGGTTGGCATTCTAATCGTTTGCGTACATTTTGTTTGTATTTTTTTCTTTTTCTTTTCGCTTCACTGCTTTTAGGCCTTAAAATAAATAATTTGTACGTCAGACAAGTTTGGGGTGAATTGATTTTTCTTTTTTTTTTTTCCTTTCGCATCATTAGTCAATTCAACATTTAGTTAACATAAATATTTAGAAAATTTTAAATATTTATGAATTTTGGAATTTCAATAAGCTTTAGGAAAAGGCATTCAATTAATTTTTTGTTAATTATAACAATGAATTTCATTAATTTAAATAAATTTTAAATGCTCAAATAATACATAAAATCAAAATGTTAAGAATATTTTTAAATCTTTAATATGATTTATTGATTTTTTAGTCGCATTTAAGTTTCAAATTTCATAATTACAGACATTACATTTGGAAAAGTTTTATGCATCATCTGATGAAAACTTCATGGCATACTTTTAGGAACTAAATTTTTTCACATGACAAACTTTTTACTGTATCTAATTAAAAACTTACTTATTTTCTCTATTCAATTTAGCTATCAACAAAACCTGTTCACAGTGAACTAGAG
This sequence comes from Tetanocera ferruginea, assembly GCA_958299015.1. NCBI lineage: Eukaryota > Metazoa > Arthropoda > Insecta > Diptera > Sciomyzidae > Tetanocera > Tetanocera ferruginea. The sequence continues at coordinate 49,381,848 of OY282640.1, read as the reverse complement.
CGAAATATTATAAGAAACATTTTCACTGAATATTTGAACCCTCTACGACCATAAATTAAGGTAATTTTGAACGTTTTCCTTAAATTAGTCTATCTTAACCGACAGAAACTGACTCTTGAGGTTTAAAAACTTTAACACTATTATTTTTTATTATATTAACTATACTCAGAAAAATATCAACAGCAATTAACAGTCAACCGATGTTATTTCAAAACACTGTTAGATTGAATGATTTGCGTTTAAGTTGAATGAACGTTTTAAAATATTTTGGTGTAGTTAAAACACCATGAATAAAAAGTTTTTGGTTAGAGTTAAATTAAACTTAAACAACAAGACTATCTAATTTTCTGTTGTTATAAATTTTTTTTTAATTTTAAGATTTTCTTTACATTTATTAAACGCCTGTTTAAATTCAGATCCATATTCTTGGCTCAATCTGTGTCAGAGGCGCAACCAGAAATTTTTTTGGTCAGGGTTTTAGAAAATGTAGAACTTACATAAATATAAAAACGATTTAACGGGGAACATGACATTAGCCGTTTTTTTAAATTTTTTATAATTTTGTATTTTAGTAAATATTTTTAAGATTCCAAGAAAAAAAAAAATTCATGGAAAAATTACTACGGGTTCAAAAGTTACAGCCGGATTAGTGAGAGCGCATTTTTAATTTTTGCCTTTCTTTTCTTTGTTCACAAACTTTGAACGCGTTTATCTTGTAACCATGTTTTTTATACTGGTTGCGGCACTAGCGGATTCATTTTTTGAGGATTTTTTTTTTTTGTATTTTTTTAAACTTGATTCGCTATCGTATGACACGAACTTTTTTATACATTTTTTTTCGATTTCTTATGAATTTTTAAAGTCAATATTTTTTCGAAAAAACACACTTTCAAATTTGAAACATCACCAAAAATTGAAAAAAAATTTTAAGAAAGCTCCTGTCATACGATAACCAATTTTGTTAAGATTTAAAAAAGTAATTTTTTTTTTCAGATCGGACAATTTTTCCAACTCCCAGCGCTGCAACTACGAGGCCCCGTTTTTTTCTCTGCTGCCAGTTTAGAGCTCTATAAAACCATGTTGGAATGAAAAATATATATTTTTTGAATTTTTTTTCTTGTAATTGTTCAATTCTCTAAAATAATAAAAAAAAAATTTTGGAAAAATGTTCGTTTTTGACTGAGTTATGAATTTTTAAAAAAGGTCTGTTTTCTCTGCCGCGAATGTTATGTCCCACCTTAACTGAATTTGGTTTCTGAAAGTAAAATTGAGTAAAAAAAAAGCTAATTTCAGCAAATAATATTTTAATTTTGAATAAGTCGTTGATCATTGTAATTAACATATTAGAATTTAAAACAAAAAATTAAACTAAAATATCAACACAAATTCGAAGAATAAACTACAAAAAAGGTAATATGAAAAATAAATGTGTTCAAAATAATATGTCACATATTATAATTTAAAAAAACAGTTTTAAAACTTAATATCCAGTCAGTCTATTCCATCTTTTTACAATTACTTGTCCAGGCTTCGAAAATAGACGTTCTGAAGGTACAGAGTTTAAGTTTGCATATTTTGGGCAGCAACATTTAATTGCAATTTTATATTGGTTAATTTTTTTTTAAATTTTATATTGCAAGTTTATATTGGTTAGGGCGCTACAGCTGCCAAATTTGAGTTGTTCTTTGAAAATTGAAGCGGTACAAATTTTGTTTTTGAGGTACCCTCAAAGCTGTTTATGGGACATTTGAGTTACCTCTTGTATGAGTTACCCATCACAAACAAATATTTAATAACACATACAATAGAATTGATTATAAGAAGATCGATTAAAGTCCTTTCAAGGTCTGAAGTGGCCAATTGGTTGACGTCGTCTTATTAAATTCTATTCCTATTCAAGTCTATTCCTTGTTTTAGCCTTCAATTTCATAGCATAATTTTTGTTCAAATCTTTGTTCTAATTTGTGTTCAAATCCTTGTTTGAACCTTTGCACTATGGTCCAGAAGACCAGTTTTTGCGGCATAAAATCAGGGAGCCTATAAAAAACGACGAAACTTCACCTGATTGCCTCTTATTATTGTCAAAGAGTCTCCATAAAAAATGGGCGTGTTTCAAAAGCTGCCACGCCTACTTTTGGAACAAAATATATTTCACGTTTTGCGATATAACTATATTTAGTGCATTTTTAACATAAATAATTACCCAACTGTAAAATTAAGGTAATTTAATTTAATAATTAATAAATGTTTCTTTTTTAATTAATTTGTAATAATAATGGTGCGAACTTCAAACTGAAATTAATCTGAAAAATAAAAAAATCTTTTAGAAAAATTTTAAAGAGATATCAACTTAATGTTTACCCTCGAAGTTTTCCAATATTTCATCAACGTCTAATTCAAATGGATAATCTGTGAGACTTGGAACGCTGTCATCGGAATCATAAGAAAAATCCCTTAAGCATGCTCTTGATGTAGATGGCAACTCCGAATAAGAAGGAACATCGGGAATTTTTAAAAGATCAATCACTGCACTCGGCAACTGCATTCGATGTCTGCTTTTAATTCGGTTTTGCAAGCACAGGCTGGATAACAGAGGATCTGACGAATCCATTGCTCTACCATAAACATCGATCATATTATGGACTCTTGAATCCTTTCTAGCATGTGCAATACGATCTTTTTTATAAAATTTGTTTCGCGCTTCAGACGCATTCTCAGCTAAAAACCCAAGAGGCAAAACGGCAGCTTCTAATATTTGTGAGCCATGTATTAATATTTTATGCAATGTTGCTGACATTGGATACCAGTCATATTCCTTTAAATATAACTTTGCAGTTTCTTCACAGAAGTCTTTAAATTTTTTTGCATCGACTTCATACTCGCATGAAATGGAAACCAAAATTGTAAATAAACGGTCCAAGAACTTAATGTCAATACCAGTAATAAATGCAAACAATTCTGTATTAGAAAACGCTTTTCTCGCAGTATTTCCATCGTTGGTGTTGCCACTGCCGTTTGATTTGGGCTTATCAACGTGGAGGCTCATTAATTCCCACATTTTTTTTTGAATTTCAGCTTTGCATTGCTTTAAAATCTCTTTTTCTTTGTCATTTCTGATTTGCCATTTCTTTAGATCCTTTCTATAAGCAACGTGAAGCACAAACTCAAAGCATCGTATCCATGCATGCAGTGGACTTATGCCATATTTAAGTGTATTTGGTTTTGGTTGAAAAACTTTTGAATTTAAATCTTTTGTTGCCATAAATTGCTTTGGAGTTGCGCCGCATATTGCGCAAGACTGTGATGATTTAGTTTCAGTTAAAACGTTTAAAACTTTTCCATCTATTAGTGTCATAAAGAGTTTATATGTAACAGTAATTTTTTTATCGTCGTTCAAAATATATTCAAAAGGTTTCAACTCGGATATTTCCTTGTTTAAACTCTTATTTTCATTTGTAAAATGCTCTTTGCTTTCTTTAACAAATTCTATTTTTAGTGGTCTGCAAAATCTAATGGATTGAGGAGTCTGATTAAGCCATATAATTTTATCTTCTGAGGATATTAATTTCAAAGGTATTATCGATGTAATAAAAAGCGAATGGTCCAATGTTTCGGGTGTAGTTTCCTTGAACTGCTGTTTGAATAAACTATGTCCTGTTGATCCATCGAAGCCATAACTTAAAATCAAGCTTGCGTCACTTATTGTTTGCATTTGACTTAGAACATCTTGCTGACGAAGTATAATTCTACTTGCTATATGATCAACCATATTTTGAAGAGGAACTTTTACGGAAATATCTGTTGCTATTATACCCTCTGGTCGGCATTTCGATTTACATTCAAGCAATTTATAGTATGCGGGATAAATATCGCAATTTCGTGCTTTATTTAAATCCCTCATGTTAATATATTGCTGTTTAGTCAAATCATTTTCCACTAAAAATGCCAAAGCCTCTTCAGGTGATAATGGCAACGGAGTTTTTAAATCAACAGTAAGTCTTTTTCGAATTTTACTTGGACGCGATGGAGATGCAGCTGCTTCTTTTAAGACATATTTTAAATCATTATTTTTAGAAGATTGTGCTGATATGGACGCAGCATGGACTAATAACATAGCGTTGTTTTCTTGTTGAGACGAGAGGTTTGATGCAAGTTTTCTTTTGTGACGTTCACTGCCATCGCTATAATCAACATGAGGCCGGCCTTTTTTGCGTTCCTTTTCAAGTACTGAAAACTCAGTCTCAATGTCCAACCAGCTTTGCTAATATTTATGAAACATTGATAAGCACCTCCTATGTTTGACCCACTTTTGCCTAGCAAAACTACAAAAATTTTTTACTTTTTGTTTTGTTAATGCCATTTCTTCATGATCAATATGTCTTTTCAATTTTAAAGCGACCCAATTAGAAACAGCATCATTATCTTTATTATTGTCGACCCAAAATTGAAAAATTTCTGAGTTTTTAATCGTAATGGATTCTGAAAAATTATAATTTCACAAATGATTGGCAAATATATGCAAATAATTTTATAATCATAAGAAAGTAGATACAATAGCCTCTCCAAAAAAAAAAAAATTTTCCACAATCCCTTACAATCCCGTTACTTCTACTCCACGAAACACAAAATTATTGAAAAAAAAAAGTTGCAAAAGATGATACACTTCAAAGCAGTGCAGCACAAAAACGAAGATAACTTAAATAAAGTATAATGAATACTTCTTTTAACATACCTTTAGCAACACTTTGCATTATTAAAAACAATCAATCTCAAAATACTTTTGTAATAGTGCGCGTCTCAATCAGTACTAAATTTCATGCGTACGAAATTACAAAACGAAGAAAACACAAAACAACAGCTTTGAGATCCCGTTAAGGAAAAGGGTTGCCAGCTATCATCTTTTTCTAATTAGTTTTTTCTTATTCCAAGTATCTCAAACCTTTTACAAAAAAAACTTTTTACAAAAAAACAAATATAAAAATTCCTTTTTGCCGCAAAAACTGGTCTTCTAAGCCATAGTGCTTTGCCTTAATTTTAATCCAAAACATAATCTTAATCTTCTTTCAAATTTCTCTTCAAATATCTGTCACCAGCCTTGTCGACACCCTGTTAAAATTGTTGCCCTAGTTGTTATTATAATTATTTTCGTCATCCTTAACATAATTTATGTCCAATTACTCTTCCAAATCCATTTTTTCAAATCCTTTTCAAATTCTTATTCTTGCCTTTAACTTTAGCCTTGTCTATAAAGTTCTTGTTAAATTTCTTGTTTTTACTCTTGTTCTCAAATTCTTCTAAAAATTCTTGCCCTAGTCATTATTTTTATTCATTTCTAAATTTTTATCCTAATCCTTGCCCACTTCTCCTTCTTATCTTTGTTCTACTCCTTTCTCAAATCAACATGATCAAATCTTAGTTCATATTCTGTTTATGTTTTTCTTTATCCTTTTTCAAATTCTTGCTCAAATTCTTTTTTTATTTTTGTGCAAGTCCTTGTCCAAATTTTTTGTTTAAATTTTTGTTTTTATTCTTGTTCAAATTTTTGAAGTTAAGACTTGTTTTTTTTTTCTTGTTCCTTGCATGTTATAATACTTGTTCTACCTTTCTCCGGACACTTGTTCAAATTCTAAAGTAGTCTTTATCTTCATATTTGTACATATTTTTGTAATAATTGTTATCCTTATCCTTGTCCAAATTTTTGTTCATCTTTCATCCAGTTGTTGTCCACATTTTTTTTGAAATTATTGACTAAGAAAATATTCTTAATCTTTTTTTAAATCTTTGTCTTTATTCTTATCCAAATTTTTGTACTAATCCCTGTTCTACTAATTGTCGAAATCCTTGTTTTTATATTCAAACTGGCTCGAATTCTTTTCCCATTCTTCATCGTTATCCTTGTCCATATTCTCGTTCTTAGACTTGGCCAAAATTTTCTTCTAATCATTGTCAGAAGCATTCTTCAAATCCTTGTTATTACTTTTGCTCTAACCCATGTCCTTACCTTTGTTCAAATTCTTGTCCTTATTTTTATACTCATCATAATTCTCATCATCATAACTTGTACTTGTACTTGTACTTTACTTGTACTTGTACTTGTACTTGTACTTGTACTTGTACTTGTACTTGTACTTGTACTTGTACTTGTACTTGTACTTGTACTTGTTCTTGTACTTGTCCTTGTACTTGTACTTGTACTTGTACTTGTACTTGTACTTGTACTTGTACTTGTACTTGTACTTGTACCTTGTACTTGTACTTGTACTTGTACTTGTACTTGTACTTGTACTTGTACTTGTACTTGTACTTGTACTTGTACTTGTACTTGTACTTGTACTTGTACCTTGTACTTGTACTTGTACTTGTACTTGTACTTGTACTTGTACTTGTACTTGTACTTGTACTTGTACTTGTACTTGTACTTGTACTTGTACTTGTACTTGTACTTGTACTTGTACTTGTACTTGTACTTGTACTTGTACTTGTACTTGTACTTGTACTTGTACTTGTACTTGTACTTGTACTTGTACTTGTACTTGTACTTGTACTTGTACTTGTGCTTGTACTAGTACTTTTACTAGTATTTGATCTTCTACCTCAAGAACTACTTGCACTTGTGCTTCTGATTTTGCTTCTGTTTCTGTTTCTGTTCTGCCTTTGCCTTTGCCTTTGCCTTTGCCTTTGCCTTTGCCTTTGCCTTTGCCTTTGCCTTTGCGCCTTTGCCTTTGCGCCTTTGCGCCTTTGCGCCTTTGCGCCTTTGCGCCTTTGCGCCTTTGCGCCTTTGCGCCTTTGCGCCTTTGCGCCTTTGCGCCTTTGCGCCTTTGCGCCTTTGCGCCTTTGCGCCTTTGCGCCTTTGCGCCTTTGCGCCTTTGCGCCTTTGCGCCTTTGCGCCTTTGCGCCTTTGCGCCTTTGCGCCTTTGCGCCTTTGCGCCTTTGCGCCTTTGCGCCTTTGCGCCTTTGCGCCTTTGCGCCTTTGCGCCTTTGCGCCTTTGCGCCTTTGCGCCTTTGCGCCTTTGCGCCTTTGCGCCTTTGCGCCTTTGCGCCTTTGCGCCTTTGCGCCTTTGCGCCTTTGCGCCTTTGCGCCTTTGCGCCTTTGCGCCTTTGCGCCTTTGCGCCTTTGCGCCTTTGCGCCTTTGCGCCTTTGCGCCTTTGCGCCTTTGCGCCTTTGCGCCTTTGCGCCTTTGCGCCTTTGCGCCTTTGCGCCTTTGCGCCTTTGCGCCTTTGCGCCTTTGCGCCTTTGCGCCTTTGCGCCTTTGCGCCTTTGCGCCTTTGCGCCTTTGCGCCTTTGCGCCTTTGCGCCTTTGCGCCTTTGCGCCTTTGCGCCTTTGCGCCTTTGCGCCTTTGCGCCTTTGCGCCTTTGCGCCTTTGCGCCTTTGCGCCTTTGCGCCTTTGCGCCTTTGCGCCTTTGCGCCTTTGCGCCTTTGCGCCTTTGCGCCTTTGCGCCTTTGCGCCTTTGCGCCTTTGCGCCTTTGCGCCTTTGCGCCTTTGCGCCTTTGCGCCTTTGCGCCTTTGCGCCTTTGCGCCTTTGCGCCTTTGCGCCTTTGCGCCTTTGCGCCTTTGCGCCTTTGCGCCTTTGCGCCTTTGCGCCTTTGCGCCTTTGCGCCTTTGCGCCTTTGCGCCTTTGCGCCTTTGCGCCTTTGCGCCTTTGCGCCTTTGCGCCTTTGCGCCTTTGCGCCTTTGCGCCTTTGCGCCTTTGCGCCTTTGCGCCTTTGCGCCTTTGCGCCTTTGCGCCTTTGCGCCTTTGCGCCTTTGCGCCTTTGCGCCTTTGCGCCTTTGCGCCTTTGCGCCTTTGCGCCTTTGCCTTTGCCTTTGCCTTTGCCTTTGCCTTTGCCTTTGCCTTTGCCTTTGCCTTTGCCTTTGCCTTTGCCATTAGAACATTCTTATCTAATTTAATCGCATATATTTTTTACAAAATTTTCGTCTTTTACAGAATGCCAATTGAGCCCAGAATTAATAATTTTTTTTGATTTTATTTATATTAATATTTTCAAGCTGCCCAAGTAAGTGCAGTTAACTAAACAAAATTGACAAAATATTGGATAAGGTTGAATTTTCAATTGACCATTTTGGTTCAAAAATGAAGACGGAAAACTGTTAATGAAGTTGTGTTTCATAATTTATCGAAATACAGCAAAAATCATTGAAACATATTGAAGGCCGTTTTTTTAATAACATTTTAAAAAAAACGACCCAGCCTTTACTGCATTTAAGATAAGAGTAACAACTAAATATGCTGCTCAAAGTTAAAAAATAAAGTTAAAATAGTCGAATTAGCTTCACTGAGAAACAACTCAACAAATAGAAAATAACAAAAGAATGCCATCAAGGGTGAAATCAAATTAAATACAAATAAAATTAAATAGCAAAATCTTAAATTGAACACGCAACGCAAGCAACATAAATATTGTTGGAATTTATAGGATTAACACTGAATGAAGCACACAACCATGTATGCTGTTAATCCTATAGAATTTTTTAGCTTTTTTTTTCAAAACAAACTCACTCACATACTCGAAATGAATGGAGGAATGGAAGAAACAAAAGCATGAAAATGGCAGCATGTTAGAATTTTTGGCGCTCAAGTGTTGCAAAAAGATAGTCAAACAAAACACACACAAAAAAAACAGAACTACAAAGGACTATAACCGAAGAAAAAGAACAAAAACAAAACAGCAGCAACTCAAAAAGAAATTATCGCCTTAATTTATGATATCACACTTTAACACACACAAACATAAAAAAGAATGAAGCAGAAACAAAATAAAAGACAAATAAGCAAAAATATAAATTAAACAAGATATGAGCAAGAAAAACTAGGCAGTAGTTAACCTTGGCGAGAAAAAAAACATTAAGCTGGCTATGGTAACAATGCTTAAAAAAATAAGACAAGCCTACACTACAAAAAAAGCTGTTGCAAAAGTTTTGATGTTTGTAGCAATAAAAATATGCATAGTAAAAAAACAACTCATATGAATATGTATGTGACAGCAAAAACATGCGAGAGCAAAAGCCTTAAAATATGCAATATTTTGTGCAAAAAAGCTTTTTGCAATATGTGTCTGCGCAGCAGCTTTTTTATTGCAAAACGCCTTTTTAGTCTTTCGCTATAAAGCAGCTGAAGTTGCATGTTCTTTTGCAATTTTAATGGTAGTTTTTTTGTTTATTTTTTTCAATTTTTTTTAATTTCAGAAGTGATTTTTATGTTTGGATAGACTGCAGCAACAGGTTGAGCGTACATATAAATCAGCGATATGAAGAAAGTCTTATTTAGCAACGATAATAAGATATAGTTCCGCTCCACTGACTACTACCTGCCATATAATAATCGTATAAAAAAATGCTGAAAAAGCTCGAAAGTTAGGCTCTGAATACTTTATATTTTGACAAGTTTAAAAAAAGTACGTTCTGTGACGGTTTTCAACCAATTTTGTCGCTGAAAAGTATCAAATAAACTTTCTGTGCTGAACATTTCCTTCGAAAATTTTGAAAAGCACGATATTAGCTTGAGAGATATGAGGTTTTGAGCATGACTTAAAAAATAAAATATATTTTTTTGTGCATACTTTCAGGCTGAATATGTTTTCGTATAATAAAAGCAATGTAATAGCAAGAATGAACAGTTTAAGTGATATAAGGTGCGACGCGTGACACTTGCGTTTTATATATAAATATGATGTTTGGCAAAAAGTCCTTTATTACAAAAGGATACCAGATCCACTCACCTTTACAAAATTAATCCATATAACCGCAATATGGTTGTTTCAAAATATGTAAAGTGATGGCAGAAAACGCTGGGTGGGTTCGGAAGTTAGGTGGGATGTGAAAAGTACAAGAATCTGAGCTCTATTGCATCACAAGTACTTTTTAAATTATCAAAAATGTATTTCTGCAAAGTCGTAAGTTTTTTTTATACCATCATTTTAATTCACTCATTTTCACTTTTCAACTTGACTAATTTTTGAAAAGTTTTAGTGAAAAGAGTTTCTCCAAAATAATAACAAAACTTTTCAAATGACTGTAACTTATCAAGGAAGTGAAAAACACGATTTCAACGTGAAGCATGAAATTTACCAATAAAAAAAAATGGACTATTTGTTTGAGAAGGAGAAATTTAATATAGTTCAAAATAACTTATTTCATAATAAACAAATTATAATACTAAGCAATTTTTTATAATGTTTCTAAAAGTATTCAAAACAAAACTTTGAAAAACTATTGGCAGGATATCTTGAGGAAGCTTCATTTGTAAATACTAACAACCTCAGATGAGCTGTGAAATTTTTTCTTGGCGTGTAAATTTTATTTTTAAAATAACGTTTTCTATGAAAAAATTTCAAGATTTATTCTTATATCATTGAAAGTTTGTATTAAGAAGATGTGATATAAAAGAAGAAATGTGAAAATTTTTTCATCTTTCTCCAATCCATGTAGAATGACTGTAGAAATACTTTTATAGCATTTTATCTTTCGCATACTTTCAGGCATCGCATACTCAAATTTTCTATGCATACTTTCAGGTTCTAATAGTTTAAGTTAAGCAGTTTGAAGGCAACAATTAATTACAGTTTGAGCGACATAAGGTGCAGAGCAGGCTGCTTATCTACTAAATATTACGAATCAAACAAATTTGTTGTGCATACTTGCAGGCTGAACATTTTAAACTAAATATAAAAACACGAAATAATTACAGTTTGAGCTATGTTAGGTGCGATGCAGGACTCTTTTTTTAATGTATTATGATTGCATTTTGTTCGCTCATTAATAAGAAAAAAAAACAGCACCAAGTTATAGCGTGCAACTTATATCCGATGCTGCTTTTATCCTACGGTTCGAGGTTCCATGCGTAATGATGGCATATAAAAATTTAGTTGATGATATGCAATTTTTTTATAAAATTATTTGCTTTTTTATACACTTAATACTCGATTTAGGCATGTTTTAAATGAAAGTTATCAACCACAATTACAAAATCAACACTATCAAAATTTGTTGTTGCATTTAACTGAGAAATAATTGAATATCCTAATTTTTAAAAACTCTCAAACCTAGACAATAAGGATTGTTGAATTTTCGAAACGATGAATAAAACAATTTTTAAGTCGTGTTTTGTTAGAAAAATTTTTTGAAAAGTCATTTTTTTTTAACAATAATTGTATAAAATTTTCAAAATTTTATTACATACTCATATTTTTCAAGAATTTTTTGGTTTAGTAAAAATATCCCTCCAGTATTTGGAACTAGTTCAGAACTAGCGATTTCACTAGCCCCTTGGTAGCCAGAACTAGTTCTACTTCAATCTACTTTCTTTGCATTCAACTGGCGAATTTAACGTGAAGATGTCATAGGAAGGGGTCAATTGCTACCTTTTAGATTCCCATTCCCTAGTTACTTCACTAGTGCTGTAGGGCAAGCTTACTCGCTAGTCAGAAATATAAAAAAACAAAAAATCTTGGCATCGGGAAGTCAATTTTCAGTTATTTTTTTTATTTATTTTATTACAATTTTGTATTCACGTTGTTCAATGAAGTTGAATATCCTCATATATCATGTTTTTTCCGAAATAGTTGCTTTGAATTATATCATCCATTTTTATGAGAGAAAGACATAAAAAACATAAACAATAAGCAGTACGAGCTTGAAGTTGATTCAACTGACCCGTCTATGCATTACCTAGGGTCAGAAAAGTAGCTAGTGCGTATAGAACTAGTGAAATAGCTAGTGATAAGTAGGCAATTGGTTACTCTGAATACTGGCGGGATGTTGTTTGTATACATTTTTAAAAAAATTATCACATTTCAAAATATTTAAAACTAATATTTTACAGAACAAAAATTTTTCAATTGAGTAATTTTCATAATTCAAGAAATCAATTATCTATTTTGTGTTTCGTGCAACTATATATTATCATATATTACGATAACTAGTATGGAGCCCGTCATACAATAGAACGTATTCAAAATAATTAAGTAGCAGACGACATGACAAAATTTTTACGTTCACCTCAAATGTTGTTTTGTTCCAGTCGTCCTTAATGTGTTCTTACTTATAAATATCAAACTAATTTTGTGTGCATACTTTTAGGCAGACAATTTTTTTTATATAAAAAAAGCACTGTAATAGTAAGAATGAACAGTTTGAGCGATATTGGATTATATTGTATGAGCGAAACAGGTTCTGGTTCAGGCTAAACATGTTTTAAAAATCGTACACACTTACAAATTTGGACTCCCTTAAACACCGTTTGGAGTTTCAGGGAGTCCAAAACTATTAGGTGTGAATAAAATCCGATTAAAAATTTACTCCGAACGAAGCTATATTTTGTTCCAGCAAAAAGTGTTCAAGATTTTTATCGTTTCGGTGTTCAAAAATTGTGCACAAAATATTTATTTTTTTTTTTAACGCTTATTCTTAGCGTTTCGACAAATTCTTAAAATCAATATTTGAAATCAGTTTGAATACCTCAAAATTTGAATTCCAGTGAATTGGAGTTCATCACCATCTACCGGTGCTTAAAATATAAATATCCGATTATCGGTGTTAAAAATGTTTGAATATTTTTAAGTGTGTAGCAATAAACTATGAACAGTTCGAGCGATCGGACTGTCGGAGCACGATGCTTGTCTTTTATACATAAAGATTGTTGCTGCTATAGGACCCTTACTCCACATTTAACCCCTCTGGATTCACTCTAAAGACGCCATTTTTTTCGTGAAATGTTTGCTAAATTTGCCCCTATTCGAGCCAACGCAGTTGGCGTTACCCTTTGGGTTGGTATTCAAAAATATTTTGCGAACATTTTTGGTTTTAATTCTTTGCACCAAAATCGTCAGTTTTGTTACTATAATTCCATCTTACAATTAAACTTTCAAAAACATTTCAATTCCGTTTAAATATTACTATCAAGTTGAAGTGAATTTAAAGTCACGTTGAATTTATGTTGAAATCTGGTCAGAGTCAAGTCGAAGTCAAGTTGAAGTCACTTTTGAATCAAGTTGAAATCATGTTGAAGTCAAGTTGAATTCGTGTTGAAATACGGTGTTAAAGTCAAGTTGAAGTAAATTTGAAGTCAAATTGATTTCAAATTGAAGTCAAATTGATTTCAAATTGAAGTCAAGTTGAGGTTAAGTTGAAATCAAGTTGAAGTCAAATTGAAGTCAATTTGAAGTCAAGCTGAAGTCATGTTGAAATCAACTTCAAATATGTTGAAATCAAGTTGAAATTAAGTTGAAGTCAAATTGAAATCAATTTGAAGTCAAATTAAACTCAAGTTGTAGTCAAATTGAAGTCAAGTATAAGTCAAGTTGAAGTCCACTTGAAGTCAAGTTGAAGTCAAATTGAAATCTATCTGAAGTCAAATTAAACTCAAGTTGTAGTCAAGTTGAAGTCAAGTTTAAGTCAATTTTAAGTCAAGTTGAAGTCAACTGGAAGTCAAGTTTAAGTCAATTTGAAGTCAAATTCATCTCAAGTTTAAGTCACTTTGAAGTCAAGCTGAAGTCATGTTGAAATCAACTTCAAATCATGTTGAAATCAAGTTGAAATTAAGTTGATGTCAAATTGAAATCAATTTGAAGTCAAATTAAACTTAAGTTGTAGTCATATTGAAGTCAAGTTTAAGTCAACTTGAAGTCAAGTTGAAGTCCACTTGAAGTCAAGTTTAAGTCAAATTGAAGTTAATTTAAAGTAAATTTTAAGTTAAGTTGAAATCAAATTGATCTCAAGTTGAAGTTAATTTGAAGTCAAACTAAACTCAAGTTGAAATCAACTCGAAATCAATTGAACTTGAAGTCAACTTGAAATTAACTTGAAGCAAAGTTGAAGTCAAGTCAAAGTGAACTTGAAGTCAAGTTAATGTCAAGTTGAAGTCAAGTTTAAATCTAGTTGAAGTCCATTTGAAGTCAAGTTTACGTCAATTTTACATCAAACTGAAGTCAAGTTGAAATCAACTTCAAATCATGTTGAAATCACATTGAAATTAAGTTGAAGTCAAATTGAAATCAATTTGAAGTCAAATTAAACTCAAGTTGTAGTTGACTTCAAATTGACTTCAAGTTGAATTCAACTTGACTTCAAGTTGACTTAAACTTGACTTCAATTTGAAGTCAACTTGAAGTCAATTTGAAGTCAAGCTGAAGTCATGTTGAAATCAACTTCAAATCATGTTGAAATCAAGTTGAAGTTAAGTTTAACTCAAATTGAAATCAATTTTAAGTCAAATTAAACTCAAGTTGTAGTCAAATTGAAGTCAAGTTTAAGTCAACTTGAAGTCAAATTGATCTCAAGTTTAAGTCAAACTGAAGTCATGTTGAAATCATCTTGAAATCAAGTTGATGTCAAGTTGAATTCAAGTCAAGTTAATGTCAAGTTGAAGTCAAGTAGAAATCTAGCTGAAGTCAATTTGAATTAAAGTTAAAGTCAATTTGAAGTCAAACTGCACTAAAATTGAAGTCAATTTAAAGTCAATTTGAAGTCAACTGAACTTAAGTTGAATTCAAGTAAAGTTTAAGTTAAAGGCAAAGTTCAACCCAAGTTGAATTGTACTTGAAGTCAATTTGAAGTCAAGTCAATTTGAAGTTCAATTAAAGTAAGGTTAAAGTCAAGTTGAATTCGAGTTGTTGTTATAATAAATATTCACTTTGAAGTCAAGTTGAAGTCACGTCAAGTCAAGTTGTAGCCAGATTGAAGTCACTTTGAAGTCAAATTGAAGTCAAATTGAAGTCAAGTTAAAGTCAAGTTGAAGTCAAGTTGAGCTCAAGTTGAAATAAGTTGAAATCAAGTTGAAATCAAGTTGAAGTCAGGTTGAAATCAATTTGAAGTCAAATTGGTCAAAGTGAAGTCATTCTGAAGTCAACTTGAAATTAACTTGAAGCAAAGTTGAAGTCAAGTCAAAGTGAACTTGAAGTCAAGTTAATGTCAAGTTGAAGTCAAGTTTAAATCTAGTTGAAGTCCATTTGAAGTCAAGTTTACGTCAATTTTACATCAAACTGAAGTCAAGTTGAAATCAACTTCAAATCATGTTGAAATCAAATTGAAATTAAGTTGAAGTCAAATTGAAATCAATTTGAAGTCAAATTAAACTCAAGTTGTAGTCAAATTGAAGTCAAGTTTAAGTCAACTTGAAGTCAAGTTGAAGTCAACTTGAAGTCAATTTGAAGTCAACTTGAAGTCAATTTGAAGTCAAGCTGAAGTCATGTTGAAATCAACTTCAAATCATGTTGAAATCAAGTTGAAGTTAAGTTTAAGTCAAATTGAAATCAATTTTAAGTCAAATTAAACTCAAGTTGTAGTCAAATTGAAGTCAAGTTTAAGTCAACTTGAAGTCAAATTGATCTCAAGTTTAAGTCAAACTGAAGTCATGTTGAAATCATCTTGAAATCAAGTTAATGTCAAGTTGAAGTCAAGTAGAAATCTAGCTGAAGTCAATTTGAATTAAAGTTAAAGTCAATTTGAAGTCAACTGAACTTAAGTTGAATTCAAGTAAAGTTTAAGTTAAAGGCAAAGTTCAACCCAAGTTGAATTGTACTTGAAGTCAATTTGAAGTCAAGTCAATTTGAAGTTCAATTAAAGTAAGGTTAAAGTCAAGTTGAATTCGAGTTGTTGTTATAATAAATATTCACTTTGAAGTCAAGTTGAAGTCACGTCAAGTCAAGTTGTAGCCAGATTGAAGTCACTTTGAAGTCAAATTGAAGTCAAATTGAAGTCAAGTTAAAGTCAAGTTGAAGTCAAGTTGAGCTCAAGTTGAAATAAGTTGAAATCAAGTTGAAATCAAGTTGAAGTCAAGTTGAAATCAATTTGAAGTCAAATTGGTCAAAGTGAAGTCATTCTGAAGTCAAATTGAACTCAAGGTGAAGTCAAGTTGAAGTCAAGTTTAAGTCAACTTGAAGTCGATTTGAACTCAAGTTTATGGCAAGTTTAAGTCAAGTTGAAGTCAACTTGAAGTCAATTTGAAGTCAAGTTGAAATAAATATGATTTCAAGTTGAATACAAGTCAAGTTAATGTCAAGTTGAAGTCAAGTTAAAATCCAGTTGAAGTCAATTTGAAGTCAAACTACTCTCAAGTTGAAGTCAAACTGAACTCAAGTTGTAGTCAAATTGAATTCAACTTGCAATCAAGTTGAAGTCAAGTTGATATCAAGTTGAAGTTAAATTGAATTCATGTTGAAGCCAATTTAAAGACAATTTTAAGTCAAGTTGAAGTCAATGCGAAGTCAAATTAATCTGAAGTTCAAGTTAATTTGAAGTCAAACTGAAGTTAAGTTGAAATCAAGTTGAAGTCAAATTGAAGTCATTCTGAAGTCAAATTGAACACAAGGTGTAGTCAAGTTGAAGTCAAGTTTAAGTCAACTTGAAGTCGATTTGAACTCAAGTTTAAGACAAGTTGAAGTCATGTTGAAAACAACATGAAGTCAATTTGAAGTCAAGTTGAAATCAAGTTGAAATCAATTTGATTTCAAGTTGAATACATGTCAAGTTAATGTCAAGTTGAAGTCAAGTTAAAATCCAGTTGAAGTCAATTTGAATTCAAGTTAAAGTCAATTTGAAGTCAAAGTACTCTCAAGTTGAAGTCAAACAGAACTCAAATTGTAGTCAAGTTGAATTTAACTTGAAATCAAGTTGAAGTCAAATTGAAGTCATTCTGAAGTCAAATTGAACTCAAGTTGTAATCTAGTTGAAGTCAATTTGAAGTCAAGTTAAAGTCAATTTGTAGTCAAACTGAACTCAAGTTGAATTCAATTTGAAGTGAACTTGAAATCAGCTTGAAGCAAAGCTGAAGTCAAGTTAAATACAACTTGAAGTCAAGTTGAAGTTAAGTTGAAGTCAATTTGAAGTCAAAATGAAGTTAAGTTGAAGTCAATTTGAAGTAAAGTTAAAGTCACTTTGAAGTAAGTTGAAGACAACTTGAAATTATGTTGAAGTCAAGTCAAAGTCAAGTTTACGTTAAGTTGAAGTCACTTTTAAGTCAACTCAAGTAGATGTCAATTTGAAGTCAAGTTTAGTTTAAGTTGCAGTTAAGTTGGACTCACTTTGGAGTCAAGTTGAAGACAAGGTGAAGTCATTTTTAAGTCACTTTGAGGTTAAATTAAAGTCAAGTTGCAGTCAAGTTGAAGTCAGGTTGGAGCTTCCACCTTGATTTGTTTTATTATATATTTTTCGTATCTTACAACAAAGTCACTGTGAATTATTGCTACGAATGGAAATTGCGTTTATATATTATTGACACAAACCAATTGTGTAAAAAACAAAACATAGATATTTTCTTAAAAACAGTGTCTCGAATGCTTTTTTAAAAATAAGCAACAAAAAAGCTTACATTTACAAAAGTTTTATTCATAATATTGTTATTTTCTTCCATTATTTAATTTTATATTTTATTTAATAACATCTTTTTTATAAATATTAAATTTATTTCAGTGTCAAATGTCGGCAAAATTCAAAGAAACTAATATAATCACAACTGAAGCAAATAAATCAAGGTAAACCGAACGAAAACAAGCACATAAAACAAACAAAAGTCACGATACATTAAGTAGTTGTCGGTGTAGAGTAGAAGGCGGGAATGGATAATAAATAGTTGTTGTGAAACAAATATGGTGCATGATGATTGTACGATATTAAATTTTAGCTACCTTTTACGTGTTGGCATGGTACGAAAAAAAAGTGTTAAGAAGTAAGCAAGAACCTAACAACATGTTGCATGAAGCACGAATGACCATTTGAAAAAACACACATTTTAGTTATTGAATATTGAAATTTTTACCAATTCAATAACAGCTTGTTTAAAGATTATTTTCTAGTGCTTGTTCAGGCGCTGTTGCTGCTGAAAACTGTTGCGCTGTGCTAGCTTAAGTTATTTGCAAGCTTTGTGGTATAGACAACAAGGACGAACATATTTTCTATATTATATATAGCCTACTATTACCACCCATCATCAACCAGTACTTCAGAAGCACTCAAGGAATATAAAGATTTTAATTACAAACGTGAATGGCGACTGCTTGATAAAGCCAACAGCTGTGCCTGTGTGTTGAGTTGCGCAAAGATCTGCAGCAGCCGCAGCAGCAGCTCTTTTATGGAAATCCAGCACAGTGTGCTACTTTTACGACTCTTACTATAGCTCCTTTGTTTTTCAGTTAATAATCGCGCTACATGCTAAATGCTTCTCATTTAACCAGAAGCACAGCCGGTAGCGGTGCTGCAGGTCGTATGATTAATGCATGGATCATTAAGTTGCATGTTGCACGTTTTCGTTAGTATTGTTGCTTTCATCACTTCATACACCACCACACCCCAAAGTGTGTTTTCATGTTTATTGTACTGTTAAAATATTTAATTTCTATATTTACAGCTTTTAAATGTGAAATGTTAATGTTATTGAGTAAATAAAAAAATTTTATTATAATCAGTTAAAGTGACGAAATAACTGATTTTTGTGTAAAATTTATATGATATCGTGCACGTTGTCTGTAGTTATATGATGTGCTAAATGAATTTATTGCCTAATCATAGCAAGTGACAAACATTATCGCTGATAAGCTGCTTATAAGCAGCTGTCAGTTGTTATTTCTAAGCAATGAAAGACGATGTTGCAAAAAAAATACTTAATTCTTCAAAATAAATTTTACCTTCGTACATCAGTAAACATAACATAAAAAATATGCGCACTTTTTCTTACCAAAGTTAGCCTGATAAACAAATCGAATAAATTGTCGCCTCTGGCGTATGAGTAACATTAATTAATCATGTTTTGTTACGAAAGCCAAAAAATACACACTAACCATGGAATTCCTTAAGTCAAAGCTTATCGCTTGTTTGGCCATGAGTTGACATACATGAGTCGACAAAAAGCGTTATTAGCAAACGCGAACAAAAAAGCCTAAACAAGCGGACTGTACAAAAAACATGTAAATTTATATACAAAAAAAAATATTCACAGGACATTTTCAGCAAATTGAATTGCTTGCTTGCTGGTTTTCTTAAGCGTAAATAATTTGAAATTGCCAAATCATGTTGCTGGTAGTTGGTTGGTAATCAATGTTATTTTGCTTATTTTTGTTTTTGTTTTTCTAATCCATTCAAAGCTAGGGGCAGACATTCTTTGCTTGTTTGCCAACAGTCTTAATTTGTACAAAAGAGCTTACAATTTCTTACATTCGAGAGAGATTTTAACACTTTTATACATGCCAAGTATATAAAAGCTCAGCTTAGCTGCTTTACTTGAATGTATTTGCAAACAGAAGCCTTTACCATGGCAACATGATGAAACGCCAGCGGGCATTGATTGATTCAAATATCAGTTGAAAAAAAAGTATTGAATGAAATCAAAGGATAAAGTGTGCAGAAAAGTAAGAGAGAAAAACATCAATTCGAATTTCTTTGCAGAAAACTTTTCGACAACGTTTACTGTTCTTTTGTAAACAAAACATACAGCTCGGAATGTAACCGAATCTGATTAAAATTTGTTTTCGGAACTTTTTATAAATTGTTGCAGTGAAACTGCTTATTAGCTGGGTAAAATGAAAATAGTACAAATATTGGATTTCAAAATCGATTGGAAGTAAGTCTTAAAAAACTAATTTTTACAAAAATAACAAAATGATACAAATTGAGACTTAAACTTATTTTTTGGAACGCCTAAAACAAATCTGTGTCGACAAGGAATAACCGCTAAAGTCGAGTTAGGATAAACTGAGATTATTATTTTCACTGCGATTTTTTTCGCAACGAAATACACTAGTATCCACATTTTTATGGTTGTAACTTGAAAATTAAATGTTTGAGGCCATCAAATATAAACAGCAAGTCAGGGTACCCTGATATAAGGTAGCAATTTTAATTTTAAAAATGCTCTCCCGAAATTTTGAAAATGAGTATAGCTGTTATTCCTTGTCGACACAGAAATAGTTTTAGTTTTGTTGAAAAAGTGGTATAGTATTTTCTCGATACGCATACAATTATAGCTTACTTATTTTGTTCGTGAACAAGTGTTTTAGAGACAGTTCAGAGTTTATTATAACATGTGGTATGGTATACTAGTGTATGATAACTTTATTATAATGGGTATAGCATGATGTAAATGGAGTGATGGACACGATGTGATGATTATGGTTTGATGAATATGGTTTGATTTGATTTAAGTAAGGCATATAGTATGACGATTTGATGTAATTTATTTTGTATTGCAGGTTCATATAATAGTTTGGTATTATGATATGGTGGTTTTGGTATGGTGGTATAGTATGAAGGATATGATATGATAGCTAAGATTTTGTATGATGGATAATAACACTGTGACGCAATATTCAACTTTTTGACTCCAAACAAAAAAACACTTATCCCAGCCGAAAGTACTCGATGAGAGGAGAAAAGTAATTTCTGGATTTTGCTAGATTGGTTGCCGTTCGTTTTTTATAAGCCTCTATAGTTTTTTCGCCAAATTCGATTTTGAGCACTTTTTTGCAATTTTTTTCTATTTTTCGAATGGCCATAGCTCGAAAAATGCTGTGAATTTTTTTTGCAGTCTTCAGCAAAGTTGTAGCTATTGACTCGGCCAACAAAAACGCTGAATATATTAAGTCGGAAAAATTTCATCTTCAAAACCCCAAAAATGTCGAAAAAATTACCAATTTTTTCACCGATTTTGTCCGTTTTTCGACTACAGCTCTTGAACTATTGAAAATTTTACCAAACAATCAAGGGAAGAAATAAAGGCCTATAAAATTATGAACAACTTTCCATTACATACTAACTTCATACGACCACTCCTTGATACGGATTTTGCCATACAAATGTAGATATAGCAAAGCCTCCATACAAACTATAGAGGCTCATAAAAAACGAACGGCAACCAATCTAGCAAAATCCAGATATTACTTTTCTCCTCTCATCGAGTACTTTCGGCTGGGATAAGTGTTTTTTTGTTTTGAATTTTTGTGTTGCACTGTGCAATTGATAGTTAGTATAGTATGATGGGTTCGGATTAATAATACTTAGTATAGCATGCTTGCCTTACTAACATATGAACATCGATAAGGTTAAGAAATTTTAATATTCGACAGCTGAAGCTTGGTTTGAGCTTCTATAGAGCTTGCGACTAGAAGTTTATTTCTTAACGAAGACAAAGTCGACATGATACATACTATGAGGTTATTTAAAATCGTATTTCAAAATTTCTAATAAGCTTTAAAATGTTTGTTTTTGGAAGCTTGTGAAGTTTCTACTGCAAAATAGCTTCGTTTAATTGAACAAATGAAATGCCGAAATCGTAAGAAAAAAGCTTAAAACAAAATTGGCCAGCTACTGAAAGAGGCTCAAACAAGAACGCCCTGTAAATTTGAAAATTACGTGAACAATAATTTACATTAAAGTACAAAAAATTGGCTTCTCAATGTTTTCATGTCTCCATCCACCAACACCTTTTCTGATTTGAAGAAGTATTTTTATACTATGAACGTAGTGAAACTGTAATTTTCTATTGAAGCCTCACATTATAAACGTACTAGAAGCTTTAATTAGAGCCTTACTTTACAATATTTGCGTGATAGAAGCTCTAACTTTTTTGATTGAATAGAAGCTTTAACTTCACATTCTATTTAAGCTTCAGCTGAACTATCAGTGTGACAGAAGTTGTAATTTTGTATTCGGGCTCCACGTGAAGTTAAAACCACGTAGCCTGAAAAAACAATGTAATTAAAAAAATTAAACTAACATCGCAGCTTAACTCTCCCAGCTATAAAACATAAATAATTTAAAAAAAACAAAAACACAGTGAAAAATAGATTGAAGACATAATACTAAGAGATATTTCAGAAATTAATAAAAGGTACTTACAGAACACTTACAACATCGATTTTATAACCCCTTTAGATAAAAAAACGCCAAAAAACCCAAAAATCCGGTTGGATTTCTTTTTAAATCCGTTAAAATTTGACTGAGTTGTTTGCTCGGAAAGTGGAATTTTTGATTTTGGAACTGCATTTTTTGGAAAATTGACATTTGAGGAATGCATAAAAGATAATTTTGGTTAAAAATTTTTAGTTTTGAAATAAATTCAAATTCGACCAATTCATAAGCTGTTCTCAAACTTAATTTCAAATTGCTTCAATAGCGGATTTTTTTACAAAAATTTTATTTCTGTTTCAAAAGGTTGGGAACCCCCTAACGCGATATCACAATTTTTAAAAGTGGTTTGCATATCTACAGCCTAAACCTGATTTAATGACATCTGAAACGATAAAATCGGTCCATTGGTCTGGGAGGAGTTGAAGTCACAAAAAAAAAACCTTAGCCTATTAATTATATAGATAGATAAGCAGGATGATTAAAACAGATTCGTGGCTATTACTTTTAATTGGTTGTAGCTATACTGAATTTTTTTCAAAGATATTGTTTTTGAAGCTCGCTGAAGATTTAAAAAATATAAGAACATTTTTAAAAAAAAAATTTCGAGCAAAAAATCATAGGGTGTAGCCTTGTTTTTTCGATGACTCACAGTATTTATAAATTTTGCTGTCAAACAAAAACAAATTCGTCTTAAATAAACAACATACAATGAAAGAAAATCAAAAATGCAAATTTTAAATTTTTTTATTTTTACAACAAAAACAATATTTAATACATTTTTTGAGAAAACATTCATTTTATTGGACTCTTTTTAAAGGCAATGATTAAAATATAAATAATAAAGTAACGGTAAAAACTTTGTAATTATTTTAATGTCAATTAATTGCAATTAAATACAAAAAAGAAATAAATGAAATTTTTTAAAAAGTGGCAGTGATATTCGCTTCCAAATAGAGAACTTTAAATTTCAGAGAGTTTTTTTCTCCGTCTTGGCGTTTGATAAAAATACACGTTAAACAACTAAAGAAAATATTAAGAAAATTCATTAAAAATACATTTGGCAAGATAATTACCGTAATTGCCAACACATTTTAAAGAAAATTCAACAAAAATTTAGAAATGCAAAAAAAATTTGAAAACCGTTAAAATTTGACTGACTTGTTTGCTCGGAAAGTGGAATTTTTGATTTTGGAACTGCATTTTTTGGACAATTGACATTTGAGGAATGCATAAAAGATAATTTTGGTTAAAAATTTTTAGTTTTGAAATAAATTCAAATTCGACCAATTCATAAGCTGTTCTCAAACTTAATTTCAAATTGCTTCAATAGCGGATTTTTTTACAAAAATTTTATTTCTGTTTCAAAAGGTTGGGAACCACATAAAGCGATATCACAATTTTTAAAAGTGGTTTGCACATCTACAGCCTAAACCTGATTTAATGACATCTGAATCGATAAAATCGGTCCATTGGTCTGGGAGGAGTTGAAGTCACAAAAAAAAACCTTAGCCTATTAAATATATAGATAGATAAGCAGGATGATTAAAACAGATTCGTGGCTATAACTTTTAATTGGTTGTAGCTATACTGAATTTTTTTCAAAGATATTGTTTTTGAAGCTCGCTGAAGATTTAAAAAATATAAGAACAACATTTTTAAAAAAAAAATTTCGAGCAAAAAATCATAGGGTGTAGCCTTGTTTTTTCGATGACTCACAGTATTTATAAATTTTTCGGTCAAACAAAAACAAATTCGTCTTAAATAAACTACATACAATGAAAGAAAATAAAAAATGCAAATTTTAAATTTTTTTATTTTTACAACAAAAACAATTTTTAATACATTTTTTGAGAAAACATTCATTTTATTGGACTCTTTTTAAAGGCAATGATTAAAATATAAATAATAAAGTAACGGTAAAAATGTTAAAATTTTTTTAAGTCAATTAATTGCAATAAAATACAAAAAAGAAATAAATGAATTTTTTTAAAAAGTGGCAGAGATATTCGCTTCCAAATTTAGAACTTTAAATTTCAGACAGTTTTTTTCTGTGTCTTGGCGTTTGATAAAAATACACGTTAAACAACTAAAGACAATATTAAGAAAATTCATTAAAAATACATTTGGCAAGATAATTACCGTAATTGCCAACACATTTCAAAGAAAATGAAACAAAAATTTGAAAACCGTTAAAATTTGACTGAGTTGTTTGCTTGGAAGGTAGAATTTTTGATTTTGGAACTGCATTTTTCGGACAATTGACATTTGAGGAATGCATAAAAGATAATATTGGTTAAAAATTTAAATTTAAATTTGAAAAAAATTCAAATTCGATCAATTCATAAGCTCTTTTCAAACTTAATTTCAAATGGATTAAATAGCGGATTTTTGTACAAAAATTTTATTTCTGTTAAAAGGTTGGGAACCCCCTAAAGCGAAATCACAATTTTTAAAAGTGGTTTACACATCTACAGTCAAAACCTGATTTAATGACATCTGAATCGATAAAATCGGTCCATTGATCTGGGAGGAGTTGAAGTCACAAAAAAAAACCAAATAAATTATATAGATTTTATTTATTATCGCTTCTTGAAAATAGTAGAAGAAAAAATATTAAAACAACAAAAAAAAAAAATTGTTTGTAACTTCGAATTTCAGGTTTTTTATAAATAAAAAAAATATGTGTGTGGCCACCACGCACGGTATAAGTGAAACTTTAACCCAAAAAAGTAGAAATTTAGTCTTCAATTCAAAAAATTTAGTCTTAATTTCAAAAAAAGTTTCATTTCATATAAGGACATTAGAGAATTAAATTTATTTTAAAAGAGCGAAAATGCTGATCTTCAAGGTCATGCGTCTTCAGCGAAAGCAAAAAGTAGAGCTAAGACTTCCCATGTCAGCGTTTAAAGGTATGTTTGGTGACCGTGGCATGCAGGTTAAGTGTGTGGTTTGGCATGCTCGGAGCCCGGGTTCGATCCCCAGCCGCGGCGAAAAGTTTTTTTTAATAAAAAATGTTTCTGATCGGTCACCACCTCTCTGCAGACAATGGCAAACCTCAGAGAGTAAATAATGCCATGTAAAGCTTCTTGAGAACATGAACTTTAGCCGTTCGGAGTCGGCATAAAACATGTAGGTCCAGTTCTCGTTCAATTGTGTGCAAAAATTTAAAAACACACACAACACAATGGATCCTAAGAAGCTCGGTCAAAGTCCTTTCAAGGGCTGAAATGGCCAAATTGTTTTTTTTTTTGTGTTTTTTTTTTTTTTTTGACCGGCTGCGTGCCTTTGATCGCACTCTGGATGTTTTTGCTTCAATGCTCGATTCAAACGCATCAATTCAGTTCTGTAGAGATGCCCTGTGTTAGTTTCATCTAGTTGTAGCAGCCTATAGTACACCACGGCGCCACCAAAAAAATTCCAACTAACATTAACAAACACCGCGATACGGGTCTTCTAATTTAGCCTCTATTTTCACCCCTCACTCTCAGAATCAACCTAACTTTTGCTTACCAGAATTTGTTCTATAGTGTAATTCATCTGTGAGTTCGGACTCAAACCATTGGTTGATAATTTTTTCCTACGAATTTACAAGGTGTTTCGAACACCTAATTTCAACTAATTCACCTAAATTCACCTTAATTGAATTCACCTTAATTCGCCGCCGTTTCATTCGTTTCATCGGTTTTACTATTCGTTTCGTTCGCCGTATGTTGTATACGCTGCTAAAGCAGTTTCACTTCAAAATTATAAACTTGGAATATTGCGCAGACATTTAAAAAAATATGCAAAAAATTGCGAGTGCAGAATGAAAATAAACAAATATTTTTAAAAAACAAATATTGTATTCAGCGAGAATTTAAAGAAGAAATGGGATAGATTATCAATCAAGTCAAGCAGGCAAACGGTATTACGAACGGTGGAAACACAACTCGCAAATAATTTTCAATATGAAAACTATAGCAAGAATAACAAAGTTTGACAAGGACTTCATATAAACATATATATAAATTTGTCCTTAATATTGAAAAGTATTAATTTTCAAGTATTTGATTCGCTCTTGCTGAAAACAAGATAGTCCTATCATAAATACTATAAGTAGTTTGTACTACATGTCCAACTCAGTGCATGAGGTTTTAATACACGGAACAGAATTGACCAGGTACTTAGATTTGTCAAGAAGTGTGTTTGTTTAAAAAAAATTTTGATTTACTTCAAATTTGGAAAAAAATCTTTAGGTTCTCTTTCGGCTTTGGAAGCAACTCATTAAATTATTAGAAATGCTTGAATTTCCTACACTAGAAAAACAGGGCCTGAAGATATAAATTAAGATCTTATGTGGTTTTTAATTTTGTCATTTGATTGAGGGATTGTATTAAAAAAGAATTTGATATGCAAAGTACAAAAGCGAAATGATTTATTTAGTTGAAAATATTAAGTTATAATTAATATTGAAGGCTAAGAAGAAATAGATAACTTTACAAAAATATTACATTTTTTAACTAAAACATTTTTAGTTTTAACTATTTTGATCAATAACACTGTGCGACAATTTAAGGCCCAATTGGAATAACCTCAAAAATCGCAATGGTTTATAATAGTGCATGGTCTATAGATTATGCCCTCATACTCAGTTTTATCGGATTAGGTCAAATAAGAGAGAAATTCAAGGTCAAATTTCACCTTTAAGTCACAAATTTTTTCTTATAACTCTTAAACTAAATTCAAATCCTGTGTAGTAACTGTCTCTAAGTATTTGCAATGGATGGTTATTTACATTTTGAGACAATTTTTTGCTCAAAGAGTTAAGTAAGGGGGGTATTATTTCTTCGAAAACAGGCCTTTTTATAATAAAAAACAAAATTTTCAATAGTTCAGTTACTTTGTATTTGTCTTCAAAAACAATCAAATTTTCCTGAATTTTTGCACACACCTTAGGTAAAATAAAATAAACCACCTCTGAAAAGATCAGAACAATTACATGTGCGCATCCAAAGATATTCGGATTCAAAGATTACCGAAGATGGTAACTTCGTTAATGTAAGGCCTAGAGTAAAATCATTCAGATGAAAATTATAGAACCAACAATTTTCTACAAAACTGTTCTTAACATCTTTACCGAAAGAGTTACCGTTTTAAAGATATGAGCGTAAATATGTAATTTCAACATACATGAAAAATTAAAACGGTAAAAATAAAAATTACTTTTATTTCTATTTCTTTACAAGATCAAAATTTTTCATACATGTTGTAATTACATATTTACGCGTATATCTTTAAAACGGTAACTCTTTCGGTAAAGATGTTAAAAACAGTTTTGAAGAAAATTGTTGGCTCTATAATTTTCATCTGAATGATTTTACTCTAGGAATTACATTAAGGAAGTTACCATCTTTGGTAATCTTTGAATCCGAATATCTTTGGATGCGCACATGTAACTGTTGTGATCTTTTCAGAGGTGGATAACTTTATTTTTCTTTAGGTGTATGCAAAAATTCAGCAAAATCTGATTGTTTTTGAAGACAAATACAAAGAAACTGAACTATTGAACATTTTTTTTATTTTAAAAAAGCCCTGTTTTTGAAGAAAAAATTAACCCCCTTACGAAACCTTTTGAGTAAAAAATGGTCTCAAAATGTTAAGAACCATTCATTGCAAATATTTAGACGTAGTTACTACACAGGATTTGAATTTAGTTTAAGAGTTATAAGAAAAAATTTGTGACTTAAAGGTGAAATTTGACCTTGAATTTCTCTCTTATTTGACCTAATCCGATAAAACTGAGTATGAGGGCATACTATATAGACCATGCACTACTAGAAACCATTGAGATATTTGAAGTTATTTTTTCGTGTCGCACTGTGTAATATACATGATGACCAATATATAAATTTCTGAGCACTTTCATTGAAAAATGTTCATGATGCAATAACGTTAAGATTAATTTGTTTCTATATTATTTATAATACATTTTATTAATAGTTTTTTTTTTCCCCGATAATCATTAAAACTTGTAATTTTTATATCAGTACTAATTAGCAAAATAATGAAGAAGAAAAAAAAAACAATAAAAACCCATTTTTTTTTTTAAAACTATTAAAATTTTTGAAATTTTTTTTTTAAAAGTATACCATTATTCAGTTTCAAGCAAAATTTCATTCAATTCTGAACACTGCTTCTATTTTTGTACATTTTTTAGGTTCAATTTTCGGTCAATTTTTAGATACAAACTAACCAGTCTTGTTATCTGGTTTAGTACCAGTCTAACCAGTACAGCGACCAAGTGTGCTACCTGTGATCCTTAAACCATCAGTTCAACCTTCAGTAATGAAGTACACAGTTGAAGAATTATTTTTATTTTCAATCTTTATTTTACAGATTCAATAACTTAATTTTTCCATATGATAATTTTACAAAATATGCAGTGCAGCGAACATAGTAAACAGTCAGTAGGAGTCGAGCGTATGTCAAGTCGGTGGTCAATACTGATGGCGTTCAGTGATGATTATATTGAATGCTGTTATCCGGTGATAATGGTGTTCAATATAATACTATAAAATTCTGAGTTGTTTAAACGGCATAATTTAGAAATGAAAGTATTCTGTCATCTTGGCATTTGGAAATAACGGTATATGGAAATCTTATTCGGTAATGAAGGTATTCTTCAACATAAGACGGTAATTGCTTGGTTTTATTCAGCAATGGTGGTATTCGGAGATCATATTCAGGAATAATGGTATTCGGTAATATTGGTAAAGTATGTATAGAGGTATGGAGTACACGGTTACAAAACGTTGGACTAAATTTTAATCAATCCTGTACTGTATATATGACGAACCCAAATTGTATTAAAATTTTAATTTAATTTAAGTCCCGCATAGGTTTAAAATTTAAACCACGTCAAATACTAAAACTGAGTTTTAGTTCCTCATGGGCTTCAATTTAAGCCACGCCAAATTTAAGTTTTTTTTTTCAAAGTTTTAGTCTGGCATGAGTTTCAAATTTAAACTTTACAACTTTAAACTCCTTTCGGGTTGGTTTTTAAATTTCGTAATCATTGAAGTACACAATTAGCACGCGCAAAAAAATTTTATTTAGTTGCTCAGTTGGAAAAGCTGTTGTTGATTTGATTTTATGAATCATTATCAGGCCAAACAGTTTTTATTTTTATTTATTTTTTTTTTTTTTTGTGTTATTGTGTTAAAAATTATTTTATTATAATCTTCATTATTACTCATTTAAGGGACATTCTAACTAATTTTGTCGAAATATCTCATAAATAAATAATTATAATTAATAATAAGCAATAATTTTTTTAAGGAGCTTTTTAAAGTATGGATTTGCGATTTTAACGGTTAGGCATATTCAAGAAAATATTTTTCATTGTTTTACATAAGTATTAAAATTAACAAATAAACAAACTTGGTTTTGTTTTTTTGTGACGTCACTTCCCCATCACACGTACGTAAATGAAGTATTAAAAAAAAAATAAAATTTGGTATAAGTTGAAAACAAATGTAGGGAGGAATTCGATTTTTTTAAAACAGTCTTAAACAAATTTATACGGCTATTTATACGGTCTTAAAATTTTAGGCCTTTTTTTAATTTTCAATTTACGTATCTGCCATTTTGTTTCTAATTTATTTTTTATGAAAAAAATCTTGGCCAGCAAAACTTTTACCAAATATTTTTACATCGCAGGCTTTTTTTTTATTTTTTTAGCCGTTGTACCGTGAAATTAAGAAATGAATATAAGATTATTTTCGGATTTTTGCTTTTTCATGCATGTATTTTTATATAAATCTTGCGACATATCACTTTCATTCATCGATATCTTGAACTACTGTTGTTTCTTTCAAACATTCAATATAATTGGATATTGAAATCTTCTTTTCTATAACACGAAATCGATCAGCTAAAACTCGTGATCACGGTCACTTTTTTAAAGAAAGGTGATGAAGAAAAATATCACTGAATCGTTCATCTCTGCAGTATGCAGTAAGTTTATTCGAGGTTATTCAGATAGTATTTAGCAATCACTAATGACGATTGACAATATTTTGTTTTAACAGTTCTCAGTATAACTCAAATAAGTTTCATGCGAGGATTGCGAGACGGAACAAGAGTGAGATTAGGCTTCAAAACGAATAGACTAGAATCAAATACTAATATAAGTACATTTTTTATAACAGAAAAACTTAAAGAAAGCAAGATTCTGGCGGCGCAGCAAGCAGAGTGCGCAGATAATGCTCTGATGCGAGGGCGACTGAGAAGCTTAGCAAAAAGCCTGATTCAGGAAGCGCAGTAACAGAACATGAAACTTCAAGCGAAGCAAGGTGAGGCAAAGTGATACATAAGAAGGGAAGTGCACCAACGAATTACACCAGTTGAAATAAAAATATATAAGACAAAATAATAGCTTCAACTTTTTAATACACATCATATATTTTGGTAAGTTAAGGAGAGCTGGGTTCGATTCCAACGGTGGAAAAAATATTTATTTTATTGTATGTTTCTATATCTTATACAAACATGCATATTTTAGAATAAAACTATATAAGACGCTTAATTTGTAACGCGCCGTTTCAAACACAGTGAAAAGAATTTTACTGTGAGCTTGTGGTCTTCATATAAAGGTCTTGTTTTTTTTTTTTTTTTTTTTTTTTTTTTTTGAGAAAAAGCCATCTATTATTAAATAAAGTATAACAAACAAATATAGATTTCATTTTACAATTGCGCAAAAAATATTGTAAATGTGCTTGGCTTCAAGTCTTAAAAGAAATGAAAATACCTATTAAAAGCAGGAAGTATTTGAAGATAAGAGATATATTTTAGGAATTTTATTATTATGCCTATTCATTGTCGACTGCTTAAGTATTCACGTTATAACAGCGGTCCTGGTTTTTGTAGATCCTAAAATTTGTATTTTAATTTTATTTTATTGACTTTTTGATTTTGATAAAAGAAGTGGATTTATTTTAAGCTAATTGAAATTAACTTAGTCAGATGAACAACACTACAGTTGAATGGAAACACAAACAAAACCTGCCACAAATAGCTATTCTAAGAAATACGTGAATAAAACAAGTCATGTCATTCTTATTGCGGCAATAAATCAGACCAAATACTTAAGCTCACTTGAGGTGCACGCTTCCCCACTCAACAAGGATAATAATATTTTTACAATTTGACTAAATGAAGGAGAGAGGATGAGCTTTATTAATACATGAAGCATTGCCTACTTCTGAGAAACGAGCATATAATTTTTGTTTCAGTCTTTTATTTTTGGTGTCTTCTTTTTTTTTTTTTTTTTTTTTGTTTTTTTTTGCTCATAAATGTCTGCTGATAACAAATGGTAACATTTATGTGACACGCTTCAATGAATATAATGATAAAATTGCGCTGCTGCACAATTGAAACAAAAAAAAAAAACAAGAAACAAAAAAAAAACAAAAAAACAGAAAAAATATTACTAAAAAATCATAAATTCTTCAATTGTAACAACGTATCCATGACTATGTATTGTACAAATGAAAATTAAGTTTTCACAACACGTTTCTGTCACAATTCATGCTCAGCGCAATTTCAACAGAATGGCGACAACGACATCAACAACATCAACATAAAAAATCAGCAGCAACAACTAAAGCAGACCAAAAAGTGTGCAGCCTAAATTCAAAGAATTCATGACCAAAAAACGCCAAAAATTGCTGACTCAATGATTCTTATGATGGCTGTCATAGTAATTTTTTTTTGATTTTTTACTTATTTTTTTTTTTTTTTTTTTTTCTTTTAGTTGATGACATTTCGTATAATGAAGAACATGAATGAAAAATTATCAAAGAAAATATATATGTATGATATATTTTAGTTTAATTAAATCGACAGCAGATCGGGGCGTATGAGTGACATTTAATTGTATTTTAGATGAATTGATTAAATGCGGCAGGTTTGTTTGTTTGTACTGTTTATTTCTAATATAATATTTTTAACAAATTGTTAACTTCAAATTATACCAAAATAATTACTTTAAACTTTTGTGCTTTTATTACTTTTTCAACAAAAAAGTTAGTTTTCGAATTTGAAACTTTTTTTGAAGTTATAAAAACTATATTTTTCTTCTTTTTTTTTTTAGTTAAGCACACAACTAGTTTAAAGTTTGCTGCTTTCTTTTTTGATAAAGTTTGTCTTAAATTTCACTAGTTATGTCAACAAGCTGCTCGCTTGACTGCCCGCCTCTATGCATGCATAAATTTTCCATGCTTCAAAATTGTTGAAAATAATTTTAACTACAAAAAATTAGTCAACAGTCAGCTGCTGAATAATTGCATCACACACACACACACACACACACAGACCGACATATTCACACTTTCTCTGATACGCTCTCTCACATCACACATATATGTCCGCACTTAAATCAAGGTATTGCTACACACAAAAGCTTATTCTTCGTCATACTTGTTTGTAGTAAGTGACGTTGTGGTTCTTCACACCATCATGTCAAACTTTTTTGAATTGCCTCGAGAACGTTGAGAAGATGGCAAAGTTTAGACAAGTGAACAACAACAACAACAAGATTGAAACGCATTATGCTGTGACACTCACGCACATATAGCTCTACCCAATACACACACTCATACATACGCTCAGCCTTAGCTTTAGTTTTCCTTCCGCAATCACGCGAATAATTAAGACTGCGTATTTGACTGCATCAGAGTCAAAAGATCAACTGACGTGTCGCAAAAGTAAAACAGTTTGAAAATGATTGCCTGCAGAATGACGCAGTGTCAAGTATTTTTTTTTTTCTATTTTTGCTGACTTTTTGTGTAATCCTTCGGAAGCATTTGCAGATTCCTTTTAAATTGCATGGTATTTTTGAATTTTCAATGTCAGGAGTGTAAAAAAAAAAAAAAACAAAAAACAAAATGATTCGGCAGATAAGCATGAATATTATTTTCTATGATTCTAGGCGACAATTGTAATAAAAGCAAAGAGCATGCTTTGAGCGGTATGAGACGGTTCAAGCTTTTTGGAATCTAAAAATATACAGTTTTTTAAAGATATTTCTCAGAAAAATGTGATTTTTTTTAAAGCTTTTAATGGCAAAAAATAGAAATACAAACAAAAGGCTGTACAAAGTTTTGTTAAAAAATTAATATTTTCATAAAAATCATGCCCATAGCAACAAGTTTTTCTTTTAAATGCAGCACATTATAGCACAAATTGAGCACATTGCAGCACAAGTTTAATTTTTAACATAAAGCAATAAATATAGAACTTGCACTATAAAATTACTTTTCGAAATCTTAAAATATAAAAGTTTCTGAGGATATATTGTACAAAAATGTTATTTTTTTATCTCTTAATGGCAAAAAAACAGCACAACACAGCACAAATTCTGTATTTTTAGAATAACAAACAAAAAACTAGGCTTAAAATGATACTAAATATGCTTATAAATTAATATTTTCATAAAAATCATACTCAAAGCAACAATTTTTGTATTTTAAATGCAGCACATTATGGCACAAATTGAGCACATTGCAGCACAAGTTTATTTTTTAACATAAAGCAATAAATATAGAACTTGCACTATAAAATTACTTTTAGAAATCTTAAAATATAAAAGTTTCTGAGGATATATTTTACAAAAATGTAATTTTTTTTATCTCTTAATGGCCAAAAAACAGCACAACACAGCACAAATTCTGTATTTTTAGAAAAACAAACAAAAAGCTAGGCTTAAAATGATACTAAATATGCTTATAAATTAATATTTTCATAAAAATCATGCCCATAGCAATAATTTTTTTCTTTTATATGCAGCACATAATAGCACAACTTGAGCACATTACAGCACAAGTTTAATTTTTAACATAAAGCAATAAATATAGAACTTGCACTATAAAATTACTTTTCGAAATCTTAAAATATTAAAGTTTCTGAGGATATATTTTACAAAAATGTTATTTTTTATCTCTTAATGGCAAAAAAACAGCACAACACAGCACAAATTCTGTATTTTTAGAAAAACAAACAAAAAGCTAGGCTTAAAATGATACTAAATATGCTTATAAATTAGTATTTTCATAAAAATCATGCCCATAGCAATAATTTTTTTTCTTTTATATGCAGCACATAATAGCACAAAATGAGCACATTGCAGCACATTGCAGCACATTAGCATAAAGCAAAAAATATAGAACTTGTACTATAAAATTACTTGTAGAAATTTTAATAAAGTTTGCATACTTATGAACGAAAATTTCCATTTCATTTATGATTATTTGTAAATTTTTCGTATTAAATATATTGTTTTTAAATATATTTTTTTTTATTCTTATATAAGTACTGTCAGCAAACAAGCAAAGACAGTCTGTCCCCAGCTTTGCTTGGAACAAAAAAGGAAAAAAAGGTCTGTGCCTTACTTTAGCATAGATCAAAAAGAAACAGATTAACTATTATCAACACTGCGCCGGCAACATGATGTGACAATTTTAAATTATTTACGCATAGCAAAAAAAAAACATTATGCCAAACATTTGAAGTTAACAAGCAAGAAATTGAATTTGCTGAAAATGTCCTGTCAATTTGTTTTTAGTCTTTTATGTTAAGATTTTTTTTTTTTTTTTTTTTTTGATGAGCCCTTTTTGTTGACTCACAACATGGGTCAACGATGATAAGAAGCATTGAATTCATGAATTTCATATAATGTGTACTCGTCATACTTTCGCAACAAAACATGATTTATTAATGTTACTCATACGCCAGAGGCGACAATTTATTAAACTTGTTTATTATACCATGCTTGGTTCGAAAAAAGGCACATATTTTATTATGTTTCGTTATTTGCTGTTTGACTGGGTTTTGTGAAGATGCCAAGATTTATTTGGCAAAAATTGGTTATGTAACATTACATCGCATTTGTTAACGCCGTAAAAAAAATATCAACTGCTTATTAGCAGGTTATTCACAAGCATTCTTGTCAATGGCAATGATATGGCAATAAATTAGCAATGCACGTGTAACAAATCACATTTCTTGCGAAAAGAACCAACAGTTGGCTTAAAAAAAGTTTAAACCGATATGAAATCTGGTTTCAGTTCTGGTTGTGTGCTATCATCCAGCTCAGTATTATAGGAATTAAATGTTATTTACACGCCAATAGAGCTAAAAACCAACACACGTGGCATAACTTTTCATGGCAACTAATCCCTCTACGACACATTGCAACAGAATTTGAGCGCAATACAGCACAATTTGCTAATTTTTCTAAGAATTTATTGGTGTAGCCAACTTCACAGAAAGCGCACAATTTCATAATAAACATATAATATCAAAGCTGAAGCATAGTAGAATAAATAAGGTATATGCAGCGCTGATTGTGCTCTCTTCTCGGTACTGCCGATATTGTCAAAATCAGCTGTGTGTCCTGGGTCAAATTAAGTTTGGTGGGGCCCTGAGGCCAGTTTATTGGTAAGGGCCCCTAACAATGAATGTAAAAAGTTAGTTTACAAACACAAATACGTATGCAGTGTCATTATTATAGATTCAATTAAATCATTTTTATTATGTTTAAAATATTGAATTAGAAAAATCATTATCTGTTCTATAAATATCGTTAATGACAATCATCAGAATAGTATGAGTGGTTATTATTTAGAAGTTTTACGAGATTTAATCAAAGCGAACACTTCAATAACATTTTCGAAAGATAAATTACGAATAATGTCAATTTCTGTACTAAGAATCATGAGGCTGGTAAGACGTTTCTTTCCCATACTCGTACGCAATCTATTTATGAGTTTCATTTTGGAGAATGATCTCTCTCCACTACAATTGGTTACCATCATGACCAAGTATATGCGAAGAACTATTTTAGTATATATTTACAAAAGTTGAGCGAAGATTGTTCTCCATTATTATGCGATAAAGAAATTGTGCTCCAGATTCTGCGATTTTTCGTTTAAAGAGCCTTGCAAGCTCGGCGAATTGAACCAGTTCATTACCTAGAGTCGATTCTACATGTTCTGGGCAACAATCAACAAGATTTTTTTGCTTTTGCGTTTAACACTTCAGTTGGAATCGTTTGAAGATCATTAAAAAATCCGAAACTTTCGCAAACTTCAAACTTCAACTTCATATACTGTGATTCTTTTTGATAAAGACATGGTCAGCGAGTCCACAACTAGAAGAAAAGCTTCAACAAATCCTCAGCAAATTTTCTTTTCAGATTCATTAAAATATTAAGAAATATTATTTTAAAATAAACCTTATTTTTCTCCGAATTTTGATTAACAAGAAATGTTTATGATAAGCGAAGCGGCCAATGAATCTGAAATTTTCTTTAATGAAATAGTTATTTTTTTAGAAAACAACTAGAATGAAAGAAAATGTGTTACTACCGGACCATTTGACGTAAAACTAGTAAATTTTCTTAATTTAAAGTTTCAAAAAATTTTTCTCTCAATAATAGAAAAAATGTCTTTTCATGTTCGTATGCAAGTATTCAACATAATATGAGCTAGCTGAGCTGATTTTATTGCGACATATAAAGTACAATATACATCAAGAATCCACACAATAATCGAGGTTTCTTTCTATAATAATTCTATTCAGTACTCGATTCGACATTGGTTTTTTTTAAAAATTGTTTTCCCATTTCTAACACGGATGGTGGGAGCCCCCAAGTAGTGAGGGCCTGAGGTCAGTGGCCTCACTGGCCTCCAGCTTAATTCGGCCCTGTGTAAGGAAATAAAATGTGAGTAATTCCAATTTGCATTTTG
Organism: Tetanocera ferruginea; assembly: GCA_958299015.1. Classification (NCBI taxonomy): domain Eukaryota; kingdom Metazoa; phylum Arthropoda; class Insecta; order Diptera; family Sciomyzidae; genus Tetanocera; species Tetanocera ferruginea. The sequence goes on along the minus strand of OY282640.1, from coordinate 49,345,228 downwards.
TGTCGTCTTCTCTTATATATAAACTCAAATATTTGTCTGTCTGTTTGTGTGTTTGTTCCGTATAGGCTCGCGCACCGTTCATCCGATTGAGCTGAAATTTGGACACCGAGTACGTTTCAAAGAGAAAAAAATTATAGGGGGCGGTGTAAAAAGTTGTAAAAAAGTGGACGGAAGTCTGTGGGAGTGGCACTTCATAATAACTCCTAAATGCCTGGACCGATTTCAATTCGATTTGGTAAGAAGGTTTAACTGCACCCAAGATAAAACATGGGCTATAAAAAATTGCAAAGATTAACGCAAGAGAGCGCTTTAAATAGTGAATTTTTAAGACTCAATAACTCCTAAACGACTTGATCGATTTTGCTAAAATTTAGATTGTTAATTAACCTGACTCCTTAGGAAGAGGGCGCTTTATGCAATTAACTATATCTGGCTCATTCACATCAAAACGGATCAGCTGATTTCGATAAAACTTGTTCACCGATCGCAACTAGTATCTATTACTTAAATAGATCCTATGTTTTTAGAAGTTCTTTCGACAAAAATCAATGAATGCGCCGAAGGCAAGCGAAGTCAAGGGCCAAAGACTAACGAAAAAAAACGAAGTTTAACGAAAACGAGCAGAAGCTATATAAAGATGAACAAAAATCAACCAAACAGTACCGACCAAAACCGATATTGAATGAAGACAATACAAAAGTCGAATCGATCCCAAAAGGATTTTTTAAAATTAGAATTTTTTTTTCTGAGATATAAATGCATATTAAATGAATGTTAAGAAAAACTTTAAAACCCATTTTTTAAAGAATGATTTTTTCAGACGTCGGAGCGAGACCTGTAAGATTTAATATTTTTCAGGTACTGTTTTACGGAAATTTGACTAAACACTTACGACGAATTTAGGTGGCAAAACCCAAAAAACGATAATTTAAAACATTAAATTCATAATTTAAAAAATGTTAAAATCAGAGCAGTTTTAAAAATCGCCTTTTTTCTGTGCTCGAGGAACAATCCCGAGCAACACCGGGTAACATCAGCTAGTTTTAAATAAAAAAAAATTTTGGATTTTTTCAATTGGAATTTTTTTCTAGCTTTCTCATTGTTTTGAGAATGCTTTGGGATTTTATATGAGTTGTCAACTTCGTTTTGACATTTACGGCAGTACGCTCTCTTCTAGCGAGTTTACCTTATTTATTCTACTATGAGCTGAAGTATTTCAAAACAAACAAATATCTAAAATGACAATATTAGCAATTTGAAAATTAATTTTTCTAAACTGTTTTGCCCTTGAATATGTACGTGTATTGTTTGAATTTCGGTCACTGAACTCAAAAAGTAAATAGTTTATGTTTTTCCTGTTTATGTTAAGGAAATTAATGAATTTTTGTCAATTATCTTCTGGTATTTGTACATGAACTTTATGTATGTCATTCACAAAAATTATGAATGATTCATGTTTCCTTGGTATTTTTTCATGGCATTTGCGCAATTTTTTAATGGTTCATGTACCTTGTACACAAGCCGGATGAAAATTTTGCTTACGCCGGATACCGACTCAAAAGTAAGAGGTTCTCTTAAAAACTATTTCTACATCATTTTTTTTTTTTATTGACGAAATTCCCATGGAGCAATTTTGGTTCTCCTGTACCCCTTTTTTGGTAAAAAAATCAAGTTTTTTGCATACTGTTATGCTTAGAATGCATATCCAATATAAGCAAAAAAAAACAATAATTTTTATAATACAAGTTTTTAGACAAATATTGGCTAAAAAAATTTTAAATTTTTTGTCTTTACAACTCTTTTGTGTCCCCAAAAAGTCGATATTTTGTCATTTTTGAAAAGGTTTTTTTAAAAACTATAAAATATGTATTTTTCATGGTATTCACATGCATTGAAGCTTATTAGAAAAGTACTCTTCTTTTCGTTGTTGTCTTCTTGTCTTCTTGTGTGGTTATACCAAAAAAGATTTTTTGATCAAAAAGGAATTCAGGAGAACCAAAACTGATCTAGGGGATTTCTTCGATTTAAAAAAAAAAATATTCGGAAAAAGTTTTTAAGAATTTCTCTAACGTTGGTGTTGCAGGTTAGCTGACTTTTTTTCCATGCTAAGCGATCCGGCGTATTGTACACACACATAACGAATTTTAAACACTTGGCTTGTAAAATATTAACGCTCTCGTTTTTTTTTTGTGTATTTTGTACATTGATATCATGAATAGTTCATGTGACTCATGTTATTGGTTACTGAACCAAAATTTATGAATGCGATTCATGGAGTCCATGTAGACATTCATAATTATTGTGTGCTTTTGTGGTTCAGTTATGATTGTTATGATATTACTAGTTCTTTTCCGTCAAAAATGACGGGCCCGGTTTTTATAAAGAAAAAACATAAAATATGAATTGTCTTCATGTTGAATTAGAAATCAGCGATGGTAACATGTTCGATCTTAAATGGTCCAAATAACAGTTTTTAGTTCTAAATATTTATAAAATACCTTAAAATAAAACAGAAAATCATAGTAGGTACAACGAAATAAGTTTGAAAATTTTTTGTAAAACTAAAAATTTCAAAATGAAAAATAAATAAAAAATTTTTGAAGTTTCAATAAATCACAAAAAAATGCCTAAAAATATGCTATGAAATTTTTAAAAAAAATGAATCAAGCGTTCCGCACTCACATTTTACGGAATTATTTTATAGTAATAAGTTTGGAATCATGAGTACATGGTAGTGAAATGGTACGGTATAGTATGGTGGATATGATATCATGGTGTTGGTATGATGCTGTGGTAAAATGATATGGCAATATGGTTGTCATATTTTAAGTTTGGAATGCTGAGTATAGTGGTTATGTTGTGATGATATGATATGCGGGTTATGGCATGTTGGTATGATATGGAATGGTATGATATGGATACGGTTTGATGATAGGGTATGATAGATTTAATATGATGAATGTGGCAACGTGGCTATAGTATGACAGACATGTTACGATATGATTTTATGGTCTGATAATACGGTATAATAGTTGATATGTTGATAGCAAAGAAGAAATAGTATGGTCTGAAATTACAGATTGATGGTATGGTTTAATGGTTATGGGGTTTTTTTTTTTTTTATTTTTTTTTTTTTTTTTTTTTTTATTTTATTCGCGTAGGAGTGTGCGATTCCTACGCACTAAACCATAACCTCCGCATTGAATCTTCGACCCAGTATGAATCCCGTGGAACCGCCGTAAGGCATAACTTCGCGGGATGGGGGAACAGCACTAAGCTGAAAACTGATGGACTAATTTTTGCCTGTCGGATGACTGTCAAGTTAAGAGCCTAAATTTTCTCCTTAACTTGATGTCGACTCTGGGTCGGGGAGAACCCTAAACATCGAATATAGTTCCCTATTTCATGCTGAGCTATTTTGCAAACGCTCGATTCTTCGAAGTTCGTCGATTATGCGTTTGGACAAGGAGCTTACCACTGACCAGTTGGTTTCGCTTCTCAACATGAGGTTCACCAAGTTTTGGGGTGTCATCACTTCGCCCAGGCGGACCGAAGCATCAGTTCTTGCTTCGTTAAGCCTAGGGCACTCGAAGAGGACGTGTGCAGTGTCTTCTACTATGCTACCAGGGCAATGAGTGCAATAGGGGTCACTTGCATGCTTGAATTTATACAGGTATGCTCTAAAGCAACCGTGCCCGCTCAGAATTTGGGTGAGGTAGAAATTCACTGAACCATGACTTCTACCACACCACACGGAAAGGTTAGGGATGAGGTGATGTATCCAGCGTCCCTTCGCCGATCTATCCCAACGTGCCTGCCACTGGGATATACTTCTCTCTCGCGCCAGTTTTTTACGAGAGGATGCGCTCTCGCTAACAGCTCCTGGTTGGGCCTCTTCCACCAAGAGGTCGATGGGGATCGAGCTAGCGAGCACTAGAGCTGCATCCTCAGACACTGTTCTGAAAGCGCTGTCTGTACACCGACTCTACTCCTCGACGGTAGGACCTCACCTTAATCGCTGCAGCCCAGACCGTTGATGCGTACATCAAAATCGAACGCACGACATTGAGAAGAAGTGTCCTGCGAGCTTGCTTTGAATTGGCTACTTTTCTGTGGGCAGCACTCTCTCATGGAAATAATTCGCAATAACTTTCGTGAGGTAGCTTGGTACTCTAAACTCCCTAAGAGCTTTCAAAATATTGCTCCGTTGCTACAAGGCAATATTATTTTGCACCATTCTTCCATCGAGTGCCTGCGATAGCTTCCTGCGCAGTTGTGGTGACAAGCTTTATGGCATCTGTCGTTGAGTGCAGTTTCCGAAACCCAAACTGACGATTGGATAGCCCTCCGGCTATTTGAATTGCGTCTTCAATTCGGTTGCACAACAGTCGCTCAAAGATTTTCCCTAATGTATCAAGCAGACAAATTGGTCTGTAGCTTGAGGGATCTTCCGTGGAGGCACTGCCTTTTGGTATGAGCACTAGTGTCTGGGCCTTCCACTGAGCTGGAAATATGGCTTCCCTTAGACAGGCGTTGAAGAGCTCGACAAATGTCTGAGGTTGCTCTAAGATGGCGAGTTTTAACGCACGGTTAGGAATACCATCTGGCCCTTGTGCCTTTTCGTTCTTCACGGATTTGGCAATTGTCACCACCTCGTCAGTGCTAACCCTTAGTATTTGATTCAGATCGTCTTCATCTGCATCGTGGGGCAAAATTGCTGGTTGTGGCGGGAAGAGAGTCCTTACAACGTTACCAAGCAGGTGTGGGTCCGTAGGAGTGGGCTGTTTAAACCCCTTCAGCTTTTTTGTTACCAGCTTGTAGGCGGTTCCTCATGGGCTAGCTTCTGCCTCATCACATAGCTGCAGAAAGCACTCGCGCTTGCTCCTATTAATAGCTTTTGCAAAGATTTTTTGGATACACGGTAGGATTCGCGAAGAAATTCGAATCTGTCGGTACCTCTGGAGCGGTAGTATCTTCTTCTAGCTTGAATGCATTCTCTGCGTGCTTCTGCGATTTCCTGCGACGGTTATGGGTTATTAGATTTGATATGACTGATCTAGTACGATGAGTTTAGTTTGATGGGTATGGTATGATGATTATTATATAAAGAATTTGGCTTACAGAGAATGAGTTTGTATAATGACTTTGGTATAAAAGTGTGGATTGATTTTACAACTTGTTTATATACTTGTACTGGTATAACGGAAATAAAATTATGGTTGTTATATGGAGTACTCGATATGAGGGTAATGGTATATGGCACTTTATAATGGAATACAATGATTGTTATGGTGTTATATGTTGTGATATGATGGGATGATATGTTATGGCTATGGTATGAAAGATTTGATATAATGAATATTGAATAGTGGTTACGGTATAAAGGACAAAAAACAATATGATTGTGATTATTGATTGATTATTGTATGGTGGTATGGTCTGAAAGTATATTATGAGGGAATGGTGTAATCACTTGTTAGAATAGTTATGGTATGATTGGTTTGATCATGATTACAGTGTGAGGTTTGTGTAACCAATTTTGTGTTTTTTTTTTTTTTTTGTGGAGTGTGGAATCTAATGAATTGTTAAGATTTAAAAAAGTTATTTTACTTCTGTGCTAATATGCGTCATTTTGATACAAAAACCATAACATTTTGAGCAGTGTTATGTCGCAATTTTGTTAACGCATTTTCGCTGATACAGTTAACTGTGCTTTGGTTGCTGTGTCAGCGATGCAATTTTTACTGCGTTACCCATGTCTAGTATGCATATTGTTATAATTAAGCTGTACAAACTCTTTTGGTTCGTAACTTTTTCTCTCGTAAGAAGAGTTTTTTGGCGTTGAATTGTCAAGTGGTATGAAATATTTGATGATAGTGAAATACTTTGAAAAATAAAAAGTTTTTATTATTGTTTAAAATTTGCTTAATCTTAAGTTATTCTTTACTGTTTCATTCAATTATTCAATATTTAACGAAATTGTATTAAAAATTGTATCTGCTCATAGCATTATTCGTGCGGTACAATTGCTGCATTTTTGTGGTGACCCAAAACCAAAGATCGTAATTGTTATGTGTGCCGTATAAACTAAAAATTTACCATCTGAACTTTTTTTTAATTCACCGCTATGTCTAGGTGTTCTATACCAAAAAATTTTTTTAAAGAGCTTTTTTATAAAGGTTTCTGAAAGTTTTATATAATTTTATTACATTTAACGTTGCCATAAAAAACAAAAGCTTATTGTTTACCGTGTGCCATAGAGCACTCTTTAGGTGTAAAGGTTGGTATGGCAACGGCTAAAAAATAAAAAATTACCGCATTGCATGAAAGACAAAAGTTTTTATAAAAAAGTTAGCAAAGTAGTTAGTTGTCTCTTTTCTTTGTCCTCTTCTCTCTTTATTTAGAGCTGTATGCTTTTGTAGACACAACATTCACAACCAAAGTTAACTTTATTTTCTGGCGCAATTAACCCATGCATCGGAAAAATACTGGTAAAGCAAGAATGGAGGAGGTGAGTAAAATGAAGGAAATGCAAATTGCTGGCGCTCACACAACAGCTGCTAAGAATTTTTTGAATTTTTTTTTTTTTCATTTCCCCCTTTTTTTGCATACATCCTTGCACATCCTTACCAAGTCATTAACCAAAGAGCGCATAACAACAATGGCAGGAGATGTAGTGCAAAAAAGCAACAACCAGCAGCACAATGCTAAAGAGCAGCAATAAAGACAACAAGAATGATAATAACAGCAAATCATTGTACTGGGTGCCGTGTTGACAATAATAACAACAACAATAACGACAACTACAGCTTAAATGACAAAAATGTTAATCGTTCATTTACTTAATTGCCCGCCCTGAGAAGGATATTTAATAGCAACATTGCCTGGCATGCAATAATTTTTTTACCTCTATGCTTTTTAATTGGTTTTTCTCACTTTTGTTTTATTTTTGTATTGAGTTTTTTTTTTTTTATTTTTACATACTATTGATGTCTGGCTATATAATTTATTCAAGCACAATATTGTAGTAAAATCATTGTTAATAGCTGGAGGAAAGGAAAATAAAATAAATGAAATAATTAAAAAGTTAAACAAGTAAAATAACAACATTTAAACAATAACGTGCAGTTTATGACACACAAACACACAAACACACACACATGGACGCGGAGAGAGACACTCACTGACTCAGGTGCAGTTAATGTCAAGGACACTTGAGTGCATACGCTGCTGCACTTGCAATGATGGCAGCTGGTTGGTGTTGTACATTAGCTTGTTGTCGATGTGTTAATAATAGTACTTGACAGTACAACACATAACCAGCATATTAAGAGTCACACGGCCACACACAAACACTTCCAACAAAACATTTTCACACAAAGACACACACACACACACACAACTAGAGCAAAACAATTACACTTACACTTGCCATATGTCACACTCATCACTTTGTGCGCTATGTGCGCTGTAGGCGCACATAAATTGTAAACTTCACTTTTGCAATTTGCCACACTTGAGAAAAAACACAAACACTCACCCACTCAACACACACACACACTCACACACACATACACACACTCGCAAACATACGCACGAACTTAGGCAATTTAACATAATAAGCAACAATTTAACTGTTGCACCGAGTGACGCAAGTACTTAAGTACTTTAACTAAAGTAACTTTTTAGGTGCAGTTTCTATTTGTTTTTTTTTAGTTTTTTTTTTTTTGTTTTTTTTTTTTTTGTTGCAATTAAATAAAAATCAAATTCCTGACCTAGTACTTAAAATAGCTTAATTATTGAAAAGAGTTTTGTACGAATGTATGTATGAGGTTATGGCACAAAAATGCCTTAACAGCATTATTAGTGCATGCCTAAAAGTATGCAAGCAAAATGTAAGGTCAAGCAATAAGAGAACAAATTTAACGAGTCATGTCTTTGATAAGATTAAGAACAAAAAAGTTTACGTGATTTTAGGACGTTACAACACTATTCATGTGGGTCGACGTTGTCAAAGATAGGGTGTTGAGTTGCCTTTACGAATAAATGGCGCTTAACTAGCAAATCGTTACGATTAATTTGAAATTTATTGCTGAACATACTTTTTTCATTATATAATAACGAAAACATATATGTCGATCCGAATTACTGCAATTTCTCCTGCTTGTACTTTGCGATTAAATGAAAATTTGTATTTTTCAAATTATTTCAATCAGAAGAAGACCCGGTAAATCGAATCAAAATCAAATAGTAAAATTCAATACAAGCAACAAGTAACAATTCAATTTATAACATTCCCTTCTCTGTGAAACGCTCACGTTTCACAATTGAAAGTAACTGAGTTCCTGCGCTTTGAAAGGGGCTGAATGATTGATTTTGATTCTCTTCACAACACAAAGCTAGAAATCTTTAGAGTATTGCATTCAAGAACTGTTTTCAGGAGCTGTGTTTCATACACAGCTGCTTGTAATTCGAACCACACAGCTTGCAACTGGCACAGCCAAGGTGAGTCGGAGCCGCCTCAAAAGCTCCATGTCCATAACTCCCTGTCTTCTCTAGACTCTAATCTTGAAGGTCTCCACAAGACCTTAACAATGGCATGGGCGTAGGGTTTGGGTCTGCACCACATTATAACTGCCCAATGAAAACTAAACCAGCCTCGGATATGCACTTCTACTTCGTTAATGATCACCGCAAACGAAAAAAGAACAATAATTTACGGATATGCACCTGGAATATCCAGATCGTTTATAGGGAAAGCGCCTCTGTTCACTTGGCGGAAGCCCTCGAAAAAAATAAAGGCTGACATCACCACCATTCTGGAGCTCCGTCAAAGTAGGAAATAGCCTTTTCGAAACCTTTTATACCGAATGAGGTTTCAGGCAAGGCGAAATCATGCAATCTCTTTAATTTCATCATGGAGGGAATCCTAAGAAAGGTAGGTATACATCGCAATGGTACCATTTTTTACAAAGGTATGCAGTTTTTTGCGTATGCTGGTGATATCGATATTATCGACCGAATCAAGACCGAGATTTAACTGCTGCTTTCGCCGCTAACGAAAAGGAATCAGCCAAAATGGGCTTGACGGTGAACTATGGCAAAACCAAGTATATACATGCGAAGATGTATGTTGGAAGTAGTGTCGTAGTATATTAAAATGCCATGACATCCAGGAATTGCTTTCAAAATTTCTGCCACAATCTGCCGCTTTTATCTGGTACAGGGTTATCGCAGCGTATATTATGCTTCCACATTTCACGTTTCCGCAATTTTCCAAGAACTGTAAAATTGCATAACAACCAAAGACAATCGCAAAAGGACATTATAACGGACTTTATTTCTGTGTTTGTTGGTGAACATGAGCCATTGATAGCACTTTTATCAACATAGTTGAAACTAAATTTAAACAAAAAGTTATCGCTCTGTGGCTGCCAAAACATTTCTAAAATTTTCTCTGTGGTTAGGTTCTCTTTTGAGTTAATCATCACATCTGTTTCACACCCATTTAGTGCTTCGATTACTGCAGACGAGTTTGCCGAAAACTTACGTAGAATAAAACAAGTAAAGAAAGTCTAAAGTCGGTCTAGGCCGACTATGAAATACCCTAAACCCACTTTTAAAAAAAAAAATTTTATTGTAAATGGGCGTGTCCGTGGGCGGATTAAGCCTATATTTTATATGCATTTAAATGTTGATGAAAAATTAACACATACCAAGTTTTATTCCTGTAGCTCACAGTTAATGCCTTTATTGTGCTTTCGCTATGAGAGGTGGGCGTGTTCATGGACGGATTACTTCCAATTTTTGAACACACCTTAGTTTTGGTATAAAATAAATGCATACCAAATTTAATTTCTATATGACAAACATAACCTTATTTATTGAGTTTTAAACTTTTTGGGTTGTATGGGAGGTGGGCGTGTCCGTAGGCGGATGACGTCCATTTTTCAAAACCATCTTTGTCTTGTCATAAAAAACATACGTGCCAAATTTAAGCTCTGTAGGTTAAACAGAGGCTTATTTATTGCGTTTTCAATTTTTGGGTTGTATGGGAGGTGGGCGTGTCCGTAAGCGGATGACGTCCATTTTTCAAAAACATCTTTGTAGTGATATAAAACACATACATACTACATTTTATTGTTGTAGGCTTATTATGAGCTGAGTTATGCAGTTTTCAATTTTTGGGTTGTATGGGAGGTAGGCGTGTCCGTGGGCGGATTCCAAAAATATTCAATAGTGCAGATCCTTGGGTGCATGTGACCATGTGTACCAAGTTTCATCCAATTCTCTCAACTCCTTCTTCTTATCCTGTGTATACGGACAACACACAGACGGACGGACGGACGGACGGACGGACGGACGGACGGACGGACGGACGGACATGGATAGCTCGACTCACGTGGTGACGCTGATCAAGAATATATATACTTTTCTATACCGGACTCGCTTCGTTCTATGCGTTACAAACGTTTGCACAAAGTTAATATACCCTGACCTTTTAGGTTTAGGGTATAACCAGCAAGTTTATGGCTGTCTCGAACTTGTGGTGTTGATATTATAATTGCTTCCGGTACCGATAAAAAACTGTCAACAAAGTCATCAACAGAATGGTACTCCATTATTGACAGCACAGCCCAAGGATATTGCTTCTTGTGTTCTAAAGCGTTTGTTGTTTTAAAGTACTGAGCTGTGCAAGGCGAATATGCAGCTCCAAATGTCATAGCAATAATTTCATACACTTCTGGCTGTGAAGAACCAGGCTGTGCACATTTATCTTCCTTTCGAATTAACACCCGGTGAACATCTCTTTTAGGTTCCACACACACAGCTAAGGCACTTTCACGAAAATTAAACAAAATTGCAGGGAGGGGCTCTAAATTCTCGAGGGCCTTTTAGTAATTGCAAGTTCAGATATATTCCTCCAACCTCTACAGCGGCATCGAAGACTAGCCGTACTTTACCTGGTTCATTAGGATTGGTTACAGAAAAGTGAGGCAGGTATCACGTTCTTGGATCTCCGTTGGCGACATATGAAGCGTTATGCTTAGGCGCATAATTATACCCTAAACCTGAAAGGTCAGGGTATATTAACTTTGTGCAAACGTTTGTAACGCATAGAACGAAGCGAGTCCGGTATAGAAAAGTATATATATTCTTGATCAGCGTCACCACGTGAGTCGAGCTATCTATGTCCGTCCGTCCGTCCGTCCGTCCGTCCGTCTGTGTGTTGTCCGTATACACAGGATAAGAAGAAGGAGTTGAGATAATTGGATGAAACTTGGTACACATGGTCACATATACCCAAGGATCTGCGCTATTGAATATTTTTGGAATCCGCCAACGGACACGCCTACCTCCCGTACAACGCGAAAATTGAAAACTGCATAACTCAGCTCATAATTAGCCTACAACAATAAAATTTGGTATGTATGTGTTTTATATTAACACAAAGATGTCTTCGAAAAATGGACGTCATCCACTCACGGACACGCCCACCTCCCATACAACCCAAAAATTGAAAATGCAATAAATAAGCCTCTGTTTAACCTACAGAGCTAAAATTTGGCACGTATGTTTTTTATAACAAAAAAAAGATGGTTTTGAAAAGTGGACATCATCCGCCCACGGACACGCCTACTTCCCATACAACGCGAAAATTGAAAACTGCATAGCTCACCTCATAATTAGCCTACAACAATAAAATTTGATATGTATGTGTTTCATACCAACACAAATATGTATTCGGAAAATGGACGTCATCTGATCATGGACACGCCTACCTCCCATACAACCCAAAAATTGAAAACGCAATAAATAAGCATGTGTTTAACCTACAGAGCTAAAATTTGGCACGTATGTTTTTTATGACAAGACAAAGATGGTTTGGAAAAATGGACTTCATCCGCCCACGGACACGCCCATTTACAATTAATTTTTTTTTTTTTTTTGAAAAGTGGGTTTAGGGTATTTCATAGTCGGCCTAGACCGACTTTAGACTTTCTTTACTTGTTTTTCTCTACTTAACTGTCAATATTTAGTTTATATGCTTCTGTAAACTCTTTGTCGCGCATTATCTTCCTCACAACTCTAAAGAGACATCTTAAAGACATGTCGTAATTATCGGGTAGATTCACAGCATCATTTTTTCACTCTAAAATCACTCTACTCGCTGATATAACTTGACATCTCCAGGTGGAACCGTGAATAAACACAACTTGCCTGATGGTTAAATAGTTTTAGAGGGGCCAAACACTATCCATCTAAATTCGGTGTTGGCCGCATATGGTTCATTTTTATTCAGAAAACGAGATTTTATTGGAAGACCCAAATGGCAATGGTGAAGATCAATAAGTAGTTTTGGAACTTCATTCGTTCCATTCGTATAGCACTGCAATGAAAGAATTGCTTTAGCGTCGATCTAAATGCATCGATTCGACTTCCTTTACAGCAACTTCGTCGTTTTCTTCTCTGTGTTTGAAATCTTGTAAGATCCAGCTCCTGTAATAATTGAAGTCGAATGGCCGTATTTGCTTCAAAATTTCAGTAATTGCGCCCCAAATTAATGGTCGCGGTATCTATTTTATCGAAAAATTTGGTTGAGGCTCATTTTTGACTCAGTGGGAATGTTAAAAAGAAAATTTGATGCATTTGGAACAAAGTTTATTACCTAAACTCCGTTGCATACCCATATGAGCTGGTGGTGTCAGTGGACCATATTTTATTAGAAATTAGATAAGTTTGCGTGGTACGTTCAATGTTTATCGCTTTAGAGCCATAATTAATACCCTATTTCTCTCCTCGATTGAGAGATGAAGACATATGTTTTGAGCAGTATGGCACTTTGTACCATACAGCAAACGATAGAATCAACTTATTTAAGACTGCTTACGATGGACGCATAATTTTGCGTATTGGATTCATAAATTAACCGCCTAGATCCTATGGTTTGATGCCTCTCGATTATTTACTTTTGGACTAAATTAAAATCGTTAATCTATGCTGACCAACCAACAACTATCAATACCTTGTAAGCCAAATTCATTTGTGTTATTACGGACATACGACTACAAGTGCTTAAGAAAGTGCTCGTTAATTTTGTATCTCAGGCGACATTTATTAGAAACAACCACTGTTTTAAAAAAAACTTATTTCAGAATGTATTCTCTCGATTGAACACAAATACATGGCTTTTCAATGAAATTTTATGTGTTTTCTTCGTGGATTTTTTGGGTTCCTCTAATATAAGTAATTAAGTTTCTGGTGCGTTTAAAGTCATATTAGGTTAGGTAATAAGGTTCTTACATCGTTACGGTGCTTTCGTGGGAACCTTTTGGTCCATTACGAATCCTTTATTCGTTTTTATTTTACTCATTGGTTGTAGAGACCAACAAATGATTTATTATACTCTAAACGTGAAAGGTCAGGGTATATTAACTTTGTGCAAACGTTTATAACGCATAGAACGAAGCGAGTCCGGTATAGAAAAGTATATATATTCTTGATCAGGATCACCTCGTGAGTCGAGCTATCCATGTCCGTCCGTCCGTCCGTCAGTCTGTCGGTCTGTGAGTTGTCCGTATACACAGGATAAGAAGAAGGAGTTGAGATAATTGAATGAAACTCAGTACACATCGTCATATGAACCCAAGGATCTGCACTATTGAATATTTTTGGAATCCGCCCACGGACGCGCCTACCTCTGATACAACGCAAAATTTAAAAACTGCATAAATCAGCTCATGTTTAACGTACAACAATTAAATTAAGTATGTACGTACCTTTTATCATAACAAAAATTTTTTCGACAGATGGGTGTCATCCGCCTACGGACACGCCCACCTCCCATGCAACCCAAAATTATAAAACTCAATATATAAGCTCATGTTTAACCTACAGAGATACAATTCGGTACGTATGTATTTTATATCAAAGCAAAGATGTTTTCGAAAAATGGATGTCATCCGTTCACGGACACGCCCACCTCCCATACAACCCTAAAATATAAAACTCAATAAATAAGCTCATGGTTAACCTACAGAGATAAAATTTGGTACGCATGTATTTTATATCAAAACAAAAACATCTTCGAAAAATGGATCTCATCCGCCCACGAATACGCCCACCTCCCATACAACCAACAATAGCGAAAAACTATTAAGGCATTTACATGTGAGCTACAGGATTAAAAATTGGTATGTATAAATTTTTCATCAAAAAGGAAATGCATGTAAAATATGGGCTTCATCTGACCACGGACACGTCCATTTTCAATACTATTATTGAATTTTTAAAAAAAAGTTTTAGGGTATTTCATAGTCGGGCTAGACCGACTTTAGACTTTCTTTACTTGTTTTTATTTATGCTCGTTCACTGAACCATTTTGAGATATACGTGAAAGTACATATATCTTTAAAGTATTGTCTTCACTAGCAATGTTAAATCTATGAAAAATCTGTGTTTCAAAGTCGACGATTCTGTAGATGTTGGCATTCACACAGATGGTGATTGTTTCCGTTTTATTCCTTTTGGCCATCACACCTATAGGCCAGTCACCTGGTTGGGAGTTGGTAGTTGGGAGTTGGTAGTCTCAACAGCATCCGGATTTCCCGTTTTGCCAAGAGCAAAAGGCTCTTAGTAATGTTCTCGTTTAGTTCTGGCCAGAGTTTTCGATGCAGTCGAAGCTCTTCTGGAAGCCCAGTTCGTGTTAGCATTATCTCTGGCTTTGAGGTCGATGGTTCTTTTGACGATGCCTATTGAAATGTATACACATGTAACGGTTCTGTTTGTACCTATTATAATCCACTTCTTACCAGCTTGTCTGCTTTATCATTCTCTTTCACAGTGCTGTGTCCAGCAAAGACTGGGTCCCTGGTCTCCTTTCGGGCCAGATTTTAGTTGTAAACAACATCTACCGCTTTTTCAATAGTATAAATCTCTGTCTGAAAAACAGTGCAGTGATTAGGACTTGGTAAAACCCTTTTATCTGTAGCGCTTCAGAGTACACATCTGATACTGTTCCGTTCTCAATTTTGGAGCAATCAGTGTAGAATTGGAGATTACCGTCATATCTTCCTAATCGTATCAGCTTGGAATGAATGCGGCGTATTTTGTACTAGAAGTCATACCAGGTTTGATGCAGCCAATTGTTTTTCTTATTTCTCAGTTCTAATAGAGATATTCGGAATAGATGCATGTCCGAAAATGTTCCTCCTCTAGGCTTGTGACTCAATAAGACGAATAGCACTCTTGGTTGCCGAACACTTTAGGAACTCTTTTATGGGAAAACGATTCGCATGTGGCTCTCGTTACTGCTATGCATGCTAACCATTTCATTACTATTAGAGAGTCAAGGTAGCTCCTTTTGAGTACAATTGTCCATTACAGCAGAGAACCTTAGCGGTCTGACGATCGCTGTATGCATCGTGGATGATGTGCGGTTGCAGGTCCCATTTCTTATAGAAAGTCCTTTGGCATGCATAAAGAGCGCATAGTGCTTTTTTTGTTCTTTCCTTGCGTTAGTATTTCTTATAGATTCTGTATTCACATTGCTAAATTCACCTTCTATATCAAAAAACGTTGCTAAAGTGTATTTTTTGTGATCAAGAGTTCCTTCTATGACCGAAACCACATCATGCATTGCTGTCTTCACTGATCTACCTTTGAGGTAGGCGTGTTATGCACTACAGAGATAAGTATCGTTCAGAGATTCTCTTATACAAAGATCTATTATTCTCTCCAGCATTTTCATAAGGAACGATTAGAGACTTATTGGCCTGTAGTCTTTTTATGTGCATTTTATCGGTTTCCATGCTTTGAGGATAAATACTACTCCCACTTGTCCCCAGATTTTCGTAACATAACTTGTCCTACGGCAAGTGATGAAGATTGCCTTAAGCCATGAGATGATGCTGGTAAGCGCATGTTGCATCATGGTTGACCGAATTTCATCTGGTCCCACGGACTTGTACGGTTTGAAGGATCCTTTCGATTATTCTACAGCTGACCTTGTGATAATAATGAGGAGTTCCTGTAAAGGTTCTTATAAGGTTGTGTATCATTTCGAAGTTTGATAATTCGTTGGTCCTCTTAAGGTATTCCGGAACCGTCGAGTCTTCGGATAGTGTGTCACAAAACCTGGCTGCTACATTTGTATCCTCAATCGACTCACCGAAATTTGTCCAAGATATTAACTTTGCTATTCTCACTTCTCTAATGCAGGAATTTAACATGGATCTATAATTTATCCAATTCTGATCCAGCTTACTTAAAATGGCATTCTGGTGAAGTTTTCTGACCTTCGTTCGTGTCTTCCTAAGGTCGCTTGTCCACCAACTTTGCATGACTTTAGTCATGTTATAAATTATTCACATTACCCTCTAAATACTCATCGGTTACCACGTTACACTTTCCACTTAACCCAGTTTTAAAATGATTTTACTTCACCTTCAATTTTCAACTTTTGTTCAACAAATGAATTACTGGATTTTTAACAATAATTTTCGTTTATTTTTTGTTAATTATATAAAATGCTGAAGCAATTAATTAAGTTAAGTAGATAAAACATTGAAACATGTAAGCATTGCAATAAACCGCAAAATAAACAAAAAACAAAAGGAGCACTAACGAGTGCTTCAGAGAAGAATGGTTTGCGGTATTTGCGAAAGCAAGATTCTTTCATTGCTTCTACTTAGAATGGCAGGCTGGCGATTTTATGATTATTTAAATTATATTTAAACATTATAAGAATGTTTTCACACGAAATGTGGAACGTGAGGAGCAAAATTTGCAAAATGAAATATGAAATTTGAAATTTGAAATTTGCAATTTGAAATTTGAAATTTGACACGTGAAATTTGAAATTTAAAATTTGAAATTTGAAATTTGAAATTTGAAATTTGAAATTTGAAAGTTGAAATTTGAAATTTGAAATTTGAAATTTGAAATTTGAAATTTGAAATTTGAAATTTGAAATTTGAAATTTGAAATTTGAAATTTGAAATTTGAAATTTGAAATTTGACACTTGAAATTTGAAATTTGAAATTTGAAATTTGAAATTTGAAATTTGACATTTGAAACTTGAAACTTGAAATTTGAAATTTGAAATTTGAAATTTGAAATTTGAAATTTGAAATTTGAAATTTGAAATTTGAAATTTGAAATTTGAAATTTGAAATTTGAAATTTGAAATTTGAAGTTTGAAGTTTGAAGTTTGAAATTTGAATTTTGAATTTTGAATTTTGAATTTTGAATTTTGAATTTTGAATTTTGAATTTTGAAATTTGAAATTTAAAATTTGAAATTTGAAATTTGAAATTTGAAATTTGAAATTTAAAATTTGAAATTTGAAATTTGAAATTTGAAATTTGAAATTTGAAATTTGAAATTTGAAATTTGAAATTTGAAATTTGAAATTTGAAATTTGAAATTTGAAATTTGAAATTTGAAATGTGAAATTTGAAATTTGAAGTTTGAAATTTGAAGTTTGAAATTTGAAATTTGAAATTTGAAATTTGAAATTTGAAATTTGAAATTTGAAATTTGAAATTTGAAATTTGAAATTTGAAATTTGAAATTTGAAATTTGAAATTTGAAATTTGAAATTTGAAATTTGAAATTTGAAATTTGAAATTTGAAATTTGAAATTTGAAATTTGAAATGTGAAATATGAAATTTGAAATTTGAAATTTGAAATTTGAAATGTGAAATTTGAAGTTTGAAATTTAAATTTGATGGTGGTAAGTAACATATGAATTTCTGCTGCATCTGAAAACACAGCGAATTGCCAGATAACTACAGTGCTTCTGAAACTGCCTACATTTGAATATAATTGTATAACTACTGCTTAAATTTTTTGAGTTGTTTTTTCTGTGCTTTTTGAACTATTCTTAATATCTAACGATTGGATATCTAAAATTTCTTAGTCAAACTGAAATTTCAGTATTTATACCCTAAACCTGAAACGTCATGGTATATTAACTTTGTGCAAACGTTTGTAACGCATAGAACGAAGCGAGTCTGGTATAGAAAAGTATATATATTCTTGATCAGCGTCACCACGTGAATCGAGCTATCTATGTCTGTCCGTCCGTCCGTCCGTGCGTCTGTGTGTTGCCCGTAAACACGGGATAAGAAGGAGTAGAGATAATTGGATGAAACTTGGTACACATGGTCACATGCACCCAAGAATCTGCACTATTGAATATTTTTGGAATTTGCCCACGGACACGCCCACCTCCCATACAAAGCGAAAATTGAAAACTGCATAACTCAGCTCATAATTAGCCCACAACAATAAAATGAAATATGTATGTGTTTTATACAAACACAAAAATGTCTTCGAAAAATGGACGTCATCCGCTCACGGACACGCCCACCTCCCATACAACCCAAAAATTGAAAACGCAATAAATAAGCGTCTGTTTAATGTACAGAGCTAAAATTTGAAACGTATGTTTTTTATGACAAGACAAAGATGGTTTTGAAAAATGGACGTCATCCGCCAACGAACACGCCTACCTCCCATACAAACCAAAAAGATTAAAACTCAATAAATAAGGTTGTGTTTGTCAAAGAGAAATTAAATTTGGTATGTATGTATTTTATACCAAAACTAAGGTGTGTTCAAAAATTGGGAGTCATCCGCCCACGGAGACGCCCATTTACAATATGAATTTTTTTTGTTTTTGAAAAGTAGGTTTAGGGTATTTCCTAATTACTGAAAATTACTGAAAGTAAAATGGATTGACAAACATTTTCTTACTATTATATTTTTAGCACATCTAAGCAGTTAATTTTTATCATAGACAGATAATTTTTGTTTTTGTTTTTTAAAATTCACAATCTTGGCATCTTGATGCTGTGCCCAGTATGTTTAAGACAACGCTTGATAACAGATAAAAAAAGTTAATTTTATAACGCATATAAAATAAAAGCTATGTTCGTCAAAGCTTCTTGTTTGTTTTTCTGCAAAGCTACTTCAAATAAACAAATATTGTTTAAAATGTCAAAAAATTAAGCTGATAAAAAACAAACTACTTGCCACCAAATTTTCTGCAATAACTTTAGTGCTTATTTTACAAACATTTTTTGCTATATTGTTAAAAACAAGAGTCAAGGAGGCGTAAAGCTGGACATGCAATGCAATCGTCAATAACATTTTTTTATTGATTGAAATCTTGCTTTACTTAAATTTATTTTACTTTGATTTCACCGCAAGTTGTGGTTGTTGTGCTGTGTGTTGATGCCACATATGTATACAATGTTGCATATGCACAGATACGAGTACATGTGCTCTGAAACACTCACATGAACAATTGTGCACACTTTTATTTTGTAGCAAATACAATGTTACATAAAAGTTCTAAGAATATTATTTTATTTACAACTTCGAATGCAAATATATTGCAATCTGTGCTTTGAAGCGAAATTGAAACTAGGCAAAAATGAATATAGTTTAAACTTTAGTCAAGAGCAATAAATTTCCGAACATATAATGTTGAAGAACAATTTAAACATTGTCTGCGTTTTGTTACTTTAATTTTACATTTCATATAAATTCTGATAATTTTTTTTACATATTTCAAATTCAAATTCTACATTTTAGATTTTATATTTTATAGTTCATGTTTCAGATCCTAAATTTCTCATTTAAGGTCCTCTTCAGCTTGTTATGTGAAAGACTGAACACCATCGCCAACCAACAAATTGTAGGTCATCGACCAGTTATTTTTGTTATGGCAAATCTGGACGAGGACTCTAGAAAAGCCAGACACGCCAAATTTTCGTTGATGACAAAGCCATTTTAAACAGTCTAATAAGGCATCATCTTATCCATCTTCAACCATGTTTGAATTTTGAATTC
Organism: Tetanocera ferruginea; assembly: GCA_958299015.1. Classification (NCBI taxonomy): domain Eukaryota; kingdom Metazoa; phylum Arthropoda; class Insecta; order Diptera; family Sciomyzidae; genus Tetanocera; species Tetanocera ferruginea. Next base: position 49,325,363 of record OY282640.1, on the reverse strand, counting down.
CTGCCAGCAATGCAGTTAAAATGGCAAACGAGCTATCTAACAAGATTATTTCATATCGTGCTATTCTTTTAGCTTAACATTGGAGAAGATCATCTGAACTTTTCTTCTATAAGGATGCTATACTACTTATGTATATTAATTATATCAACATTATTGGCCATAATACCTGCAAGGTCAGTGCAGTGTTCTTTAAATTTGATAAAGAGTTGAGATGACTGAGCTTTGAAGTGAACAAGATGAAATACCTGTATAGAATCCAGTATAAAGTCCTTCAATAATTTCAGCATTCAGATCAAACGAAGGTGAACTCTTGCCAACAGGTGCTACTTTAACCACAGGGGGCTTAGTTAAGATGCAGAGCCCTCTCTCGAAGAACAAGACTCTGGAAAAGCTATCGAGCAAGCCAATTCTACTATAGACATTACTTTTACCTGAACGTTAGACAGTTCTGATGGAAACAACTTAAGAAGCCTTGGTAAGGAAAACACTTTCCAAGATCTGCAATACAACCAGCGTCAATGGGAAGTATCGAATTTGATGAAGTTACCGGTTGTATGAGCTGTTTTTCAACATCGGCATAGTCAAGCGCATAAATATCACTGACTGTATAATTTTTAGGGATTGAAAAACAGCGGACTAGTTAAATATATAATTCGAAATATATAATTTGGTACGCCATGGCTGTTTATACAGAAGAGAAATACCGCATCTCTGTTGGAAAGAGATCTTTTATTTTATAATGAAATAAAGCCCAAAATAAAAAATGAAATAACGCCCAAACAAAATGAAATAAAGCCCAAAATTTTGGGCCTTATTTCATTATGAAATAACGACCAAATTTGTATGGAAATTTTTTGAGCGTTATTTCATTTTATATTCGGGCGTTATTTCACTGAACCCTTTTTTGATATTAATTAAAACTCAAAATACATTAAACTTATATCATTCGAAAAGTTATGTTGACCAGATGTGCAGAATGTCAATATAAATGATATATCTGATAGAGTGGGTTCCCAAATTTCTAAGAGAGAAATTACATTTTTGAGAAAAAACCCGCTCTTTGATTAATATGATTAATTTGGTTAGAGGAGAGTTTTAAGTCGCTCGAATTTGAATTTTTTTTAAAAGTAACAATTTCTTAAAAAAATGTAGTTTTATTCATTCATCAATTGTAAAATTTGTAAAAAAATGTGTTTTGAATTCAAAAATTTGACTTTCCATGTGAATATCTTGGTCGAATTTTAACGGTTTTTCAATTTTTCTAATTTTTTCTCAAAGTTTGTTAAATTTTCTTTCAAATGTGATAGAAATTACAGCAAAATTCTAACCAAAAGTATTTTTAATGAATTTTTTTAATATTGTCGTTATTTATTTAGCGTGTGTTTCAACCAAATGCCAAGAGACAGAAAAAACTGTCTCAAATTGAATGTTCTAAATTGGGAAGCCAATATCTCCGCCATCTGTAAATAGATTTTATTTATTTCTTTTTTGTATTTAAGTCTTAACAGTTAACTTAAAAAAACTTTTAAAAATAATATCGTTTTTTCTTTGTTTATATTTAAAGTATTCCTTTTAAAAAAAGACCATACAATTTGATTTATTCTTAAAATTTGGGGTAAAAATTGTTTTTGTTTAAACAAAACAAAACTCAAAATTGCATTTTTGATTTTCTTTCAAAGTCTGTACCGAATTTTAGGTGAATTTATTTTGTCTTGACACTTAATTAATAAACTGTCCGTGCAATCAAAAAATCAAGGCTACCCCCTATGATTTCTTTGACAAAATTAAATTTTTTTAAAATGTTGTTTTTCTGTTTTTGAACAAAATAATAATATATAAAAAAAAAAAGTTTTTTGAAAAAAAATGGCTTTATATCTCCAATTAATTAAGAGTTATAGCCTCGAACTTATTTTAATCATCTCGCATATAATTATAAATAAGCAATCAATAAATTGGCCGAATTTCGACCCCAGGCGATACTAGTAAAATTTAATATTTGACACATCTAAAAATTTTCAGTGAGCACGACTGCGCTAAATTCTTAACAACTTTGTTAACCGACAAAAAATGTATTCCATACACACTAAAAAAAACTACGTAATAAATAGAAATTCTATAGCAAACACTTTTGTGCTAAGCTTCTTGAGTACCACATAGTACTGCATACTTTTAGGAAATACTAATAAAATTTTTTATACCAGCAGTTGTAAAACAAAAATCACTTCGCCACCAATTTGTGCTAAAAAAAGCTGCTATTATAAAACTTACTTAAAAGGTTAAAAGAAGCTATTTTATAACAACAATCAATTTGTTAGCATCACAGCTTTAAAGTAGTCTATTAAATAAAAAAAGTAATGATCATGTGTCATGATCGTTAACATTTTTAATATAAATAAATTTCATATAACAACTGCTGCTGACATTTTCAATATATAGCATAAAAGCTCATATCAACAAAAGCTTATATATATGGTATATCCAAAAAGTACTCTATTAAAAAGACAAATCTTTAAACCTTTTTATTACACTACAATCTAATGTTGAAGGCAGGCAATAAAGTTTATTATATTGTGTGAAACGAAATTGACTTGTCATCGCCCAAAATTTATACCATAATCAATTCATCATGATGTCTGTTACACATGTTGTTGACATATAGCGCACATTTGTACACACATTCATATGTCCTTAAATAATAAAAAAAAAACATGCATTTAAAATGATGTGAGAACAGTATGTTGATCAGCTATTATAACAACAAAAGCAACAACAACAACAACCGATAGCATCAACAGCAACCAAATACCATAAGCAATACCACCCAAATACCACCAACATAAATGACGACAACATAACGGCCGGCAATAAGTGCAGCAGCAGCAGCAGCAACAACGACAACAACAAAAAACAACCACACAAAATAAATGTGCAAAAACAACATTCATAGTCGTTTAAGTATCGATTTCCATAAAAATAAATATTAATGATGTTGAATCATGCAACAACTTAAATTGAAGCTAAAGTTGCTGCTGTTGCAGATGTCGCCAATGTTGCCAACACGTAAATTTTGCCGTGGAGAAGTAGAATTTTTAATTTATTTTTTTTTTTTTTCTGTAATACTATTTTGTGGCTGCCATAACTTGAAGCAACTAAAAAAAAAAATAAAAAAATAAAAATGCAACAAGAACTTGCTGCCATTTTCACATGTTGCTGTCAGCTTCGGTCAACACATATCTTTCGTATTTCTATCTTTCGTACTTTTCTTCTCCTACACTGTCGGCATGCTTCGTTGTGACCATTAAAAAGTGCTTAGTTGCTCAACGGGTGCCTGATGGCTGACCATATTCTAAGTTGTTGTTGTTGTTGTTGTTGTTGTTGTTATTGTTGTTGTTGTTCTTGCTGTTATGGTTTTGCCTTATTGGCGTTACATCGTTGTTGTTGTCACCAACATAAGTGCACATTTATTCTACGTCTGTGTTTTCTGAAAATATTGATTTTGAATTGCAGCCAACACGTTCCATATGTGTGCGCATTAATACCCATTCATAATGTACAGATGTGAATGTGAATGTTTTATATTATGCATGAATGTGTGTGTGTGTTGACTTTGATATCTTTTTGAAAATTTCGCCATAAATGCAATATCATTTCATTCATACTCATACCAATGCAAAAAATATCATTCTAAGAACTCAATAAAAGACGTTCTCTCTTAACTGCTGACCCATTTTTGCCTCACATGTTCTCATAATTTTATGAATGAATAAACGTAAAATGCGCATTTTAAGCACATAAAGCATGGAGCCAGTATTTAATGAAATCTCTGCCATTAAATTCTCGGTTGCATGATTTTGTAGAACCAGAATTGTCATTACTTTTTAATGAATATCCAGCGTTGTAGTATACAAAAAAGCTAAGCACTTGTGGTTTTATTAAATATATCCGTTGAAGTAGCCTTCTTAACCTGCCATATATTTGTGACATTGATAAAACAGTAAAAAGCATACAAACATTCTAGACTTAGATCAACGGTTTATGATGGAAGAGATGACTGAATGTAGAAAGTTCCTAAAAGTAGAGTAACTTCGGGTATTGTGATATGGTCGGTTAATGTGATATACCTGCATATTTTGTTAAATACACAGTTTTTGACAAAATTAAACCGAAAAAGAGACGTGCTGCAGTTTAATGCGCGCTCTCATTGGCCTTTTTGCTCTCATTGCTGTAAATTGTTTAATCTGTGTAGTCGATAGTTTTTGTTGTGTGCCCTTTGCGAGTGAAATAAAGCAGAATTGTAAGCTAAAATCGATAAATTTGTTGTTGTTGGAATAAATTTAGCCACGAAAGAGTTGAGATATTTGTATTCTAAAATGTATTTCTAAAAATAATCTTATTATTTTGAAAACCAAATTCAGCTATTGTGATATAGTCAAAGTTGGGTAATGTGATATACCATATATTTATATCATATCTGTTCATGCCATTCATTTTATACTTTGTGTTATTTTTTTTTTGTTAAATTTTTGGGTAATATAGTCAAAGTTGGGTAATGTGATATACCATATATTTATACCATATCTGTACATGCCATTCATTTTATACTTTGTGTTTTTTTTTTTGTTAAATTTTTGCATGTGTTTTATTGGTTTTTTTTTTTTTTGAGTGCGCTTTGCAAGTGAATTACAGTAAATAAAGCAAAATTGTAAGCTGAAATAGATAAATTTGTTAGAGTTTGAATTTAGTTAGCCACAAATGAGATGAGATTTTGATTTACAAAAGGAACCATTTTGTTTTGAAACCCGAATTCGGCTATTGTGATTTTGACTATATCACATTAAGTGATATAACATCTATTCATTTCATACTTTGTGTTATATTTTTTTGTTAAATTTTTACATGTATATTTGTGTTTAGTTAATTTTGTTTATATTTTACTTTTCTCTTATGTAAATTTCAACGAAATAATAAAACCGTATCAACAACAACATTAATAAAACTAAAACCACATTTTTTTTTTTCTTAAATAAGATAATTTTTTTTGTATTTTGGTTGAAAAAACAATAGATACTGCTATTTAAAACTATTCGGGCAATGTGATATTAGTTTATATTAGTTTATATGATATATTATGCAAACGTGGTATATCACTTTACCCGCCCTTATTTCATTAAGGGCAGTTACATGACATTTTTTCATTGTGTTGAAAAAGCTCCAAATTGGGTTATGCTATAGAGCTCCAAAGTTGTAAAACACTGCAAAATGCATCAAAAAATATTCTGTGTAATGCATTTTAAGCTAAGTTATTAGTTAAAGTTACTAGTAAAAAAGACTGTCCCAGAAATAACCGTCCTTTTTTATTGTAAAAAAATCAAATTATGTTTTTTTTAAAATTCTTTCAGTTAATTATTAATTGAGCATTGCAAAATAAATGAAAATTTTGTTTACACTGAAAAAAATACAGTTAAAAATATTATGCACTTTTTGATAAGGTCCTCCATTTGGTTTTCTACCGACCTTTCGTTGACCTTAGTGTATGCCCAACGCCATTTACGTCGAAATATTTCGATGTTTTTCGCAATTTGTTTGGTCTTTTTAAGATTTATTTTCATTAAAGCCCAATATCTTTCGATTGGACGAAGTTCGGGGCAATTCGGAGGATTGACTTCTCTTGGTACTACAGTGACATTATTGGCTTGGTACCAATCCTTCGTTCTCTGGGCGTAGTGGCATGTTGCTAGGTTAGGCCAAAATAGTACTGAACCTTGGTGCTGACGTAGAAAAAGCAGCAAACGCCGCTCCAGACACTCTCTGATGTAAATTTCGGTGTTGATTGTGCGATCTGGCCTGCCACACCATATATTTCTTTGGAAATTTGGTATGTTTTTCGGTGGTAAATTTAGAGTTTGTTCCACCCCTTCTAACCGCAGTATAATATCCGTGTCCAGGTAACTGCTTGTTATCCGCTTTGCAGTACGTTTCATCGTCCATGTTCACGCAATCAAATTTGGGCAGGTTATCGCGATACAGTTTTCAAAGCCCTTCTCTTGGCTTCGGCGTCCTTTTCTTCTGACCTATCATGTACTTTTTGTACTTTATAGCTCCTTAGGTTGTCAAATTTTTTGATCCGTAGAACACTTGACTTCGATGTTCCCGCTTTTGCTGTCATATCACGAACCGAAGTGCTTGGATTCTGAGTAAACAGCCGTTTAACGTTCTGGGCCACCGCTTGGTTCGCTGGACCACTTTTTCTCCTTGAGCCTGGCGTTTTTGATAAAGGGGTAAGTCGTTTGTATCGTTTTATGGTCCTTCGGACAGTTTTTATGCACACGCCAACTTTCTTAGCGATTTTTTTGTACGTGGTGTTTGGATTTTTCAGGTATTTGCAATTAATTGCTTACCGCTTTTCTTCTTGCTGAGACGACATCTTTTCAGTAGCTCTTTTATTTTACTAATGAGTATTTTTTTTTTAATCTGCAATATTTATACTTTATTTAGGTACCAAATATGTTGCTATAGAGGCAACACTTTTTTTATAAATAACCTTAAAGCAAAAGGGCAGTTATATCTGGGACAGTCTGTACTTTATGATAATGAATACTTAACTAATGTTTTCCATTAAGCTTTTGTTGGAAAATAAAAAAAACAGCAAGTTACAAAATTCAGTACTTTTTATTATTATTATGAATGCAATTTTTTTTATTTTACCCGACAATGGCTTGATTTCAATTTTTTAAAATATATTTTATTTCTGTGAATGATTCTGGATTCTGATATTGGAACCATGTTACATCAAAATTTTATTTTACAATTATAAAGAAAAAATTTTTTTTGACAAAATAAAAAAGAAAAAACAAATTTATTTTTAACATAAAAATTGTGAAATATTGGCAGCATTCTCATTCTTATTTGCAATCCGTGAACCAAATTGAATGGCTCGTTTTTTCAATTGAACTGCATATTCAATACCTAATGTATAGCCATAAAGCCTTAAGAGTAACTTATCGCCAACTCCTTCCGCTAATAGAAAACAGCAAAGTTGGCTTGGCTTTCTGGCTTGCACAAACTGGACAATACCTTCTTCGATGAAGGGAGCTCGCGAAGTTTTTCCATTGTCAGCAATAACTCGATCATCTCTGCCTAAATTGCGTGCAGGAATACGTTCCCAATCTTTCTGAAGTTCCAATAAAACCTGCATTTGTTTCTCTTCGGGACTGCCAGTACAGCGGTTATATGCAGTTCTATGTCGAGCATAACCACCAAACAATTCATCTGCACCGCTGCCAATTATTATAACTCTGACGGAAGATCTGTGCAATCTGCCGTTGCACAGACCAATGCCTCTGGAAGCAAACCAAAACGCTGCTCCAATAGACTCATCCAAAATTGTATTCAGTGGGTATATAAGATTCTTAATATGATTCCGCAAACTATACTCCAGTTCTTTACGTGTCACGTTGACTTCGATTAAATTCCACGTTCTTTCGGGGCAAAGTAGTTGCAAATTTCGAAAAGATATCTGAGCTGAGCATCTGTCTGGCACTTGCCAAGTATTTGTAGATGCCGCCTTAACAGGTTCAAAAGCTACGTTAATAAGATCGATGGAATCTTTGGTGTCTACATATCTGTTTGCTATGACAGCTAGAATTGTGCAATCAATTCCACCAGAAAAGAGAATTCCAATTTTGGAATGATGACACTCTGCTACACTTGCAGTTGCTATGCAATTTATACAGTATTTTGGTGTTTTTGTAACTCTATCTCGCACCGAATTTTCGAGTAGCTGTGAAAATATTTTCAAATTTTTGGCTACCCATTCTTCTCGCAGAAATGCATTAAATAGTGCATTAGTTTGCATTGTATTGCAAGTATCATTCAGCAATTTATAAAAATCTTCATGTGTGTTTGTGTTGGAAATGTCTTTAAATAACCATATTGGTGCAATATGGTTGGCAATACAAACGGGCAAATTGATTGTAGATTTAAAAACATCTAGATTTTGTGATTGTACTGCAGTTGTGAGCCAGGGATATAGTGTGACTAACTGTCGATCGGAAACATTTATTTTGAAGAGCCCAAGTGGAGGAAGTTCAATAGCATTGCTTGCATTTTCTTGAGTCAAACACGTAGTACTCAAAATCCGCAAATATTGTTCGTTCCTCTCGATGATCAGGGAGTTTCTGCCCAATGAATCTCTGGCAAAATACAAACTTTTGGTCTTTTTGTTGTAAAATATTATGCTAAAAGGTCCTTCAAGTGTTTTAAAAAAATTACAAAGTTCCTCGTCAGTTTGACATTTTGTTATTTCATTAAGAATCCACAAAGTATCGCCAATTTTTTCAAACTCCTTGCTTTGAGCACTGTTAAATGCATCTCCATTGAATAGCAAAATTATGGAGCCATTTACAGCAGGTTGCTGGCACAATACACGTCCTTGCTGCCACAAAACGAAACCAGCAAATATAATATTATTTTCGCAAATACACTTGTTTGCATCAGGACCTCTTTTAGTAAGATTTTTTCTCACAATATTATTAATTGAGTTTGTGTTTTGTTTAGACTTAGTATTTTTAATTAGAATCGAACAATATATTCCACACATAATTCCGAATTTATCCAACTCAAAGCTGTAAAGCGATATGATAATATCCTAGCCGTTATATTTTATCTGAAACAAAAAAAACAAAAACGAAAAAATTTGTTTGAAATATATTTTTATTTGTCCCATTATGTAATACTTCTACATTGATAGTACACTTAAGGTACATTATCCAACATAAGAGTACAGTTATCTTTTGGTATAAGCGAGTAAATATAAAAGCCCGAGTGTTCCCGTAAATATTTTTGAAAATCAATGAAATTTGGAGCATATTTATAGCTTTCCCCTTTTTTATCACTTTAATGTTTATAAAAAAGGACTTTTATAACAGTTAAGGTGCTTCAAGGTTATAACAGGGAAGAAATAAGGTCTTCTAGGAAATACTAGGAAATACAATATGAAGCAAGACATAAACAACAGAATGTTTCAAATCTATTTTTGGTGTTTTAAAACTGATTTAAAGATTGTTGATATGAACTTTTTAAAGGTTATAAAAGGTTTTGAAGTGTTGAAAATAGTTAAGTAGAGAACCGGTTTTTTAACTGATGAACCTTAATATCCCTAATTTTTATAAACTACAACCTTAATATGTAAAAGACAAGCGTCCTGCTTCGTCCTCTATACCGCTCAAACTGTTATAGTTGTTATTGCTATTTATAAGCTGAACACGTTAGCCTGGACCAGAACCTGTTTCGCTTTTACAGTGATTTTTATATGAACAAATTATTAGCCTAAAAGTATGCACACAAAATTTATTTGATATATATATATATATATATATATGTAAGGACACATTGACGACGACTGGAACAAAATAACATTTAAGGTGATTGATAAATGTCACATCGTCTGCTACTTAATTATTAAGAGTACGACCCGTCGTATGACGGTCTTTTATTCTAGTTGTATAATAAAATAAATGACTAAAAACATCTGAAAATTGTCACAAAAATATTGAATAAAGTTATAAGGAAAGAAATGCTTTAAATCAAATATTAAGATGAGGTAAGAAGTGTCATAAGTCCTTAGCTTAGCATTTCAGAAACATATTTGTGTTCAGTGTCTATCAGTTTTTGGTGACCGTGGCATGCAGGTTAAGTGTGTGGCTTAGCATACTCGGAGCCCGGGTTCGATCCCCAGCCGCGGCGAAAAGTTTTTTTCAATAAAAAATTTTTCTGATCGGTCACCACCTCTCTGCAGACAATGGCAAACCTCAGAGAGAAAATAATGCCATGTAAAGCTTCTTGAGAACATGAGCCGTTCGGAGTCGGCATAAAACATGTAGGTCCAGTTCTCGGTTAAATGTGTGCAAACATTTAATAACACACACAACACAATTGATCATAAGAAGCTCGGTCAAAGTCCTTTCAAGGGCTGAAATGGCCAATTTGTTTTTTGTGTTTTTTTTTTTTGTCTATCAGTTTTATTCCAGTCACATTCTTTTACCATAAGTACAAAGTTTCAATCAAATCGTTTAGGTGTTTACTACTGATATCGAAATGAAGAGATTTCAAAATCGTCCTCTAGTAAAAGTTTAAGAAACCAATGTCCTCTTCGAGACCGGTGCTTTAAAAACATAGTGATTATTGTATATAAAAAGCACTCGAACGGGTATTTTTTCCTTTTTGATAAACTATGTATTATGTAATGGTGACCCTGGTCCAGTTTGTAAGTAAGTGCGTGACGTCCATATCAACGAAGCACTGATGATCCAGGTTTTAATCATTCCTGAAGCAGAATATTTTTTAATTTTCGTTTCGGTCGTCACCTCTTCATATACAATGCAAACCTCAGTAAGTAAATAATATTTCGTCTTGAAAACGTGAACATTCAGTATCGATTCAGAATCAACTCAACCATGTAGGTCTAGTGATGGATCACAACACAATTAATTGATCATGAGAACCTGCGTTATAGTCCTCTCAAGGTCTGAAATGACCAATTCGGTTTTTATTCGTCCTTTTATGTTTTAATCCGGACTGGAATACCTTTTTGAGAGAAAAGGAGGTGATTTTCACATGACAACGTGTCTGACTGTCTAAACTTGTCGAGGCCAGCATTATCCAAGACGAAATTGCCTCAAGTCGACTTAAATTTCCGAGTGATGTCTCCTGGCAAACTAGCATCCCCAAGTCTGGACGGCTAATTTGAGCGGCGGGCCCCCTTTGCTCTTCAAGCAAAGGTTGTGCGTTGGGTTGGAAGCTTACCACGTAATAAAATTTTTTAATGAAACTTATAAGAATGAATAAGAGAATGATCCCCAAATCTGATGACGACTACCGCAAACGAAAAACTGATAATGATTGACGGATATGCACCTGGAATGTCCGCAGCCTAAATTGGGATGGTGCCTCTATCCAACTGATTGATATCTTGGACAGATATCAGGCTGATATCACTGCAATGCGGGAGATAAGGGGGCGATTTTCACATGGCAACGTGTCTGACTGCCTCAACTTGGCGAGGCCAGCATTATCCATGTCGAAATCGTCTCAAACCTCCGCGTGGTGTCTCCTGGAAACGTCAAAAAACTATCATACCGATATACTTTGGCGGCGAATCTGAGCGGCGGGTTTCCTTTGGCTACCAAGCAGAGGTTGTGCGTTGGGTTTGAAGCCCACCATGTAATAAAAATATTTCAATGAAAAGTTTAAGAATGAATAAAAGAATGATCCCCGGATATGCACGGATATGCACCTGAAATATCCGAACCCTATATTGGGATGGTGCCTCTATCCAACTGATTGATATCTTGGAAAGATATAATGCTGATATCACTGCAACCCAAGATATGCGATGGAAGGGACAGGGTTGCTTACGGCAAGCATCCTGTGATATCTACTACAGCGGCCATGCGGACAAGCACGAGTTTGGATGCGGATTTGTAGTTGGCAAGAGAATACGGCATCATGTCCTGCGATTCACTCCTGTGAACGAACGACTTGCAATAATCCGCTTCCAGGCAACATTTTTTAACATAAGCCTAATATGTGCGCACACTCCGACAGAAGAAAAAGATGACGAGACCAAAAAAAGTTTTTACGAGCGCCTTGAAGACGCATACGAGCGCTGCCCCCGTCATGACTTAAATATCGTACTTGGTGACTTCAACGCCAAGGTGGGTAAGGAAAACATATTTGGTCCTACAGTCGGAAAGTTCAGCCTCTACGACAACACATCTGATAACGGAATGAGGTTGATTGACTTCGCCGCAGCACGAAACATGGTCGTTAGTAGCACTAGATTCAAGCATCTCAATATTATTAAGGCCACCTGGTTGTCCCCTGATCAAAAAACATGCAACCAAATTGATCACGTTTTGATTGACGGAAGGCACTCTTCCAGTGTACTAGACGTACGCACGATCCGTGGTGCTAACATAGACTCGGATCATTATCTTGTCACAGTTAAGATCCGCACACGTCTGTGCGCAGCTAAGAATGCTCGCAATCCTATACAAATAAAGCTAGACGTCGACGTCGCTGCAGTCAAAACGGACGGCCGAAGCCTTCGCTACTCGACTCTCACTCCTGCTTCAAGAAAGCACTCCTCTGATCGACGATATATGCGGACAGTGGACGCACATATCCCATTCTATGCGTACGGCTGCCGAAGAGGTGATAGGCTACCACCGCCCTAGCCGAAACCAGTGGCACGACCAGGAGTGTCGCGACGCCACTGCAGAGAAGGACACCGCCTACAAAGCCACCCTGCAGTCGGTTGCAACGCGTGCTGTTATGGAGCGATACCGAGAGAAGAGGAGGGAAGAGAGACGCATTTTCAGGCGAAAGAAACGAGAGGCGGAAATGCGTGAGTGCGAGAAAATTGAGATGCATGGCGACAGGAATGAGACTCGAAAATTTTTCGAAAAAATAAGACGCCTGGCCGATGGTTTTAAGACCGGAGCCTCTTCCTGCAATGATGAGAATGGGAATCTAGTGACAGATATCCAGAGAACACTGATGTTATGGAGGGGACACATCTCTAGCATTTTAAATAGCGGCGCTGTCAACAATAACGCCAATAGAGATGATATACCAGAAACTCCCATTTCGGATGATAGCATTGAAGTTCCGCTGCCCGACTATAACGAGGTCTTAACAGCTATAGTTCGGCTTAAAAACAACAAAGCCGCAGGAGTCGATAGTCTACCGGTTGAGCTGTTTAAGGCCGGTGGCGAAGCTCTATTTAAAGGCATTAACAAGCTTCTAAGCAGAATACGGTTGGAAGAATGCATTTCAGATGATTGGAACCTCAGCGTGCTCATCCAAATCTCAAAGAAGGGCGATCCTATGATTTGCGCCAACTACCATGGGATAAGCCTTCTTAATATAGCATATAAGGTCCTGTCGAGCATATTGTGTGAAAGACTGAAGACCATCGTTAACCAACTGATTGGACCTTATCAGTGTGGCTTCAGACCTGGAAATTCCACCATCGACCAGATCTTCACGCCCCGACAAATCTTGGAAAAGACCCTCGAAAAACAAATCAACACACACCATATTTTAGTCGATGTCACCTATACTCCATCATGTCTGAATTTGGTATTCCTGCGAAGCTAATACGTCTTTGCAGGATGACGCTGAACAACACTAGCAGCGCAGTGAAAATCGGGAAGGACTTCTCCTCTCCGTTCGATACCAAGCGAGGTTTCAGACAAGGTGATTCCTTATCGTGCGAGTTCTTTAATATAGTTATGGAGAAGATCATCTGAGCTGCTAACCTAAGACGCAGCGGCACAATTTTCTATAATAGTGTTATGCTGCTAGCGTATGCTGATGATATTGACATCATTGGGCAAAATACGCGTTAAGTCAGTGCAGCATTCTCCAGGCTAGAAAAAGAGTCGAGTCGAAAGGGTCTTGCAGTGAATTCAGATAAAACCAAGTATCGTCAACAAACAAACAGTCCCAGCGTTTGGGAAACTACGTCACTGTTGACAATACCTACTTTGAGGTAGTGAACAACTTTGTTTACCTGGGTTCAAACATTAACTCCTCCAACGATATCAGTATTGAGATTAAACGAAGGATAACTCTTGCCAACAGGTGCTATTTTGGGCTCAGTAGGCAATTGAGAAGCAGAGCTCTCTCCCGACGAACAAAACTGACGCTCTATAAGTCAATAATCATGCCCGTCTTACTATACGTATCTCAAACCTGGACTATACGTATCTCAAAACCTGGAGCACTGAGAAGAGGATTTTGGGAGCGTTAGAGAGAAAAATCCTTAGTAAGATCTATGGTACAATCTGCGTCCATGGCAAATTCCGAATACGATGAAACCACGAGCTGTATGAGCTCTATGCCGAGATTGATATAGTCAAGCGTATTAAAATAGAACGGCTTCGCTGGCTAGGTCATGTCGAGAGTATGAACGACGATACTCTAGCGAAAAAATAATTTGATTCGGTAAGTAAGAAGGTATGATGGGTAGAATGAAATTGGTTTGATATGATGGGTTAATTATGATGGGTTTATTATGATGAATGTCAGGAAATTTATGACATGATAGAAGGATGATTATTCCATCGCGTACAAGGTTCTTTCAAGCGTATTATGTGAAAGATTGAAGCCGCATACCAAAACACTGATTGGACCTTATCAGTGTGGTTTTTGTCCTGACAAGTCCACCATAGACCAGATTTTTACACTACGCCAAATCCTGAAGAAAACCCACGAAAATCAAATTGACACCTACATTCTCTTTGTTGATTACAAAGCTGAGTTCAATAGCCCGATTCGAGATTGCCTGTACGCAACAATGTCTGAGTTCGGTATACCTGCAAAGTTGATAAGACTCTGCAGGATGACGTTGAGCAATACATTCGACTCCGTCAAGGTAGGAAATGACCTCTCCGAAACCTTTAATACCGAACGAGATTTCAGACAAGGCGACCCGCTATCATGTGATCTCTTCAATTTCATCATGGAGAGGATCCTACGAAAGGCAGGTGTACATCGAAATGATACCATTTTCTACAAAGGTGTCCAGCTCCTTGCGTATGCTGTTGATATCGATATTATCGGCTGAACCAAGAGAGATGTAACTGCTGCTTTCGCCGCTATCGAAAAGGAATCAGCCAAAGTGGATTTGACGGCGAACAAGGGTAAAACAAAGTATATGCTGTCTGCAAAAAGGGAAGCGTGGCGTCTAGGCTCCCATGTTACAGCAGGCTCTACGACGACAATGAATTAGTCCAGCGTATAACAGTTCAGCGACTACGTTGGCTGGGTCATGTCTTTCGTATGGATGAAGAAGCTCCAGCGCAAAAGGTATTCGAGGCGAAAGCCGAGGGTCGACGACGAAGAAGAAGACCATGCCTCCGATGGATTGAGCAGGCCGAGGAAGCTCTTACCGCGCTTGGTGAAAGAGATTGGAGACGGCACGCGCGAAGCAGAGACGCCTGATGAGAGCTGATGAAGTCAGCCGTAACCCAACATAGGGTTGTCATGGCCATCTAAGAAAGTAAGATATCACGATGATGTCACATGGTATGATATGTAATATATGATGGATTTGGTATGATTGGTGTCTGATGATGCGTAGAATGTAATGGATGTTGTAAAAGTTGTGGAATGGTTTGTATAGAAGGGCACTTCAAGTGATACTGGCAATCAAAAAATTGTATTCATTTCCATTTGTTTTCTGTAAGAAATATAAAATTTATATAGATGGTTTTGAAAAAGTCCACAATTCGATAACCGGGCATTGTTCTCAATTTTCCAACGAATACTTTAACCACATAAAAATATTTACTTTTACTGGCATAAGTTTCACTTTCGTATTTTGCCATTTATTTATTATTTTCCATTTATAAATATTTCAAACTTTATATTGAAAGCAACTGCAAATATTGAATTTTTAATGCATCTACTCTTTTGAATAAACAAATCAGACGTTAATATTTAATACTTCATATATTTTCAGCCAGTGTTTAAATATCCTGAGAATAGCTAGACCCTTTCGACCTAACATAACTCAAGCTAATATCACTTTATAACACATTTAAATCTATTTAATTATTTAAATATAAGCTCAAAGAAATTCATCTATTTATTTATTTATAAAAGTAGGCTTGTCTGCAAATATCTCATATAACAAATTTTCCAAAACAAATAAAAAACGATCAAAAGTTGTGTGTGTGAATGTGTGTACACATATCATGTCATGTTTATTGTATAAGATAACATGTCCCTTTTTTTTCTTAAAAAGTTTTTATTGACAAAACCTTCTTTTCAACTTCAAATGTTGTCCAGCGAGTCCCAAGGTATAACCTTGTGACGAATGTTTGATTCCAAATGTTTACAGGTAATGCTTTAACATTCCAAAAAGAAAACAGAAGCTGCAGAAAAAAAACAGCAAAAACAAAACAACAGCAAACCATACAAATACAAGCATGGTATTCATAACAAATAAACACGCAAGCGACACATAAAAAGCATCTAGCGAAACAAAACCCAGCAAGTCAACACACCATTAAGGCAAACATACACAAACACACAACAAATATTAATGATGACCTTTGTGGTGAGCTTGGTGCGAAACGGGTAGGGCGTAATTTGGATAGTGTGCGTGTGTGTGTGGGTGTTATGTACACAAATCGTTCTGCTTCATTCATGGACTTAAACTCATATCGAACATGGCAGACATTTGGCGCGGGCGTTTCGACGCTATTTGAGAATAAAATGGAAATTACAAATTGTCGACAATAACTCAAAATGAATGACCAACAACGGAAATGTTAGCATTTCCAGTATCGACATTGCATACTTTAAGGCTGGCTGAGTTGTGAATTCGAATAACTGATACAGCAACCGTTTTAATGGGAGCACTGCGGCCTGCCGCTTTATATCTTAAACATAGGAATAAGTTTATTTTTTAACAAATTTGTATTTTGTTTTTTTTTTAGGTTTAATATTGTTACGAGTTACGCCTAAAATTATGCTATCTAAATAGATGGTTTTTCTGTTTCGATGGTTTGAAATGATGCTTAACTTTTACATTTATTTATTTTATAATCATGCTGAAAAAAACAGCTTAACAGTTTAATCACGTTCGAGTATAATTTATTCGATGCAGCGTGTAGATATTTCAATAAATTTATTAGCGAACCCTTTCTCAATATTAAGCAGTCAATTCTTAACATGCCTTCTCATCAGTATCCTCATAAATCAAGCAAGAGTGTTAACAAATATTTTAATAAATTTGTGGGTTTGAGAGAGATACCGAGTAAGAATTGTTAATGTTTTTATATTTAAGTGTGAGCAGAACTTAACTAATAAATATAACTTAAAAATAAAAAAATAGTTTTAAAAATATGATCAAAAACCTACAATATTGATTGCATAGAGTTCTCATTAAAACTTAATAATGGAAATAAATAGAAAATAAGAAGCAATTCTTATAAATAACTATCCTTCAGATTCAATCGAAAACAAGAAAAATTATTTTGTTTAGGGAAAAGTTTCAACTTTGTTACATACAATAAGTTTTAAACTTGTGTAGAATATTTAGTAAACCGCGTCGAAAAAAGGGAGTTTGATAAACTTTGTCTAAAATATTCCTTGACTCTTTGTAGAACCCTCTTTAATATGATTTCGAGGTGTTCTAATCATTAGGAAGTTCTTGGAAGTTTTTGAAGAAAGTGCCTTTTTGGGAGATAAAACTTTTTTTCATGAACAAGTGTTTTGTTTCAACTTTGAAGAAACAAATTCAATTACTTTTAAAACAACAAAATTATGTGCATTATTCTTGAAAGCCTGAAATTGGAAAAACCATTTTTTGATCCGTAAGTTGGACACTCCATCAAAATCACAAAAAAAAAAACATGAAGCTTCAAGTTAAAATGTTTGATTGCCAAAGTCTAGTTTTTCTTATTTATTTTTAAATTTTAATACATTGTTTAAACTATGGAAAAATAATGAGTTCTTTTTGAATTGAGCAACGCTTAAAAATCGTTTACTTCACATTCAAAATTTTTTACAAATTCACTAATTTTTAACACAATGTTTGTCGCAGTTATGTGTTACCCGCCTATTCGCTTTGAAATTGATGTCTACGAAAAAAGATAGATGATAGTCGAAATGCCAGTGTTGCCACGTCGGAAATGTCATAAAGGCATGGTGTTGAACTTACGGACGCGTTCAACTTACGGACGTGTTTAACTTACGGACCTCTCCCCAACTTATTTTTTGGCATTATTAGTATTTATTGTATAGAAGAGGAAATAATTGAATAAAGGACACATACAAAGTTTTAAGTCTTATAATTTATTTGGTAAAAACCAATATCGTAAAAAGTTAATTTTTGAAAAAAAAACCGATTTATTGATACGTCGGTCAAAGAGACGAAAGCGCGAGTATAAGAAGGTTAAATAGGGCTGTGATGGTATTTTAATTTCAGCCAAGGCGACGATAATTCTTTACGAGTTTTATTTTATAGATTGTTATACCCTAAACCTGAAAGGTCAGGGTATATTAACTTTGTGCAAACGTTTGCAACGCATAGAACGAAGCGAGTCCGGTACAGAAAAGTGTATATATTCTTGATCAGCGTCACCACGTGAGTCGAGCTATCTATGTCCGTCCGTCCGTCCGTCTGTGTGTTGTCCGTAAACACAGGATAAGAAGGAGTCGAGATAATTGGATGAAACTTGGTACACATGGTCACATGCACCCAAGGATCTGCACTATTGAATATTTTTGGAATCCGCCCACGGACACGCCTACCTCCCATACAACGCAAAAATTTAAAACTGCATAACTCAGCTCATAATAAGCCTACAACAATAAAATTTGATATGTATGTGTTTTATACAAACACAAATATGTCTTCGAAAAATGGACGTCATCCGCTCACGGACACGCCCACCTCCCATACAACCCAAAAATTGAAAACGCAATAAATAAGCGTCTGTTTAACCTACAGAGCTAAAATTTGGCACGCATGTTTTTTATGACAAGACAAAGATGGTTTTGGAAAATGGACGTCATCCGCCAACGAACACGCCTACCTCCGACACAAACCAAAAAGTTTAAAACTCAATAAATAAGGTTGTGTTTGTCAAAGAGAAATTAAATTTGGTATGTATGTATTTTATACCAAAACTAAGGTGTGTTCAAAAATTGGGAGTCATCCGCCCAGGGAGACGCCCATTTACAATATAAATTTTTTTGTTTTTGAAAAGTAGGTTTAGAGTATTTCATAGTCGGCCTAGACCGACTTTAGACTTTCTTTACTTGTTTTTTTTATTTTTTAAAAAAAAATTTTATTTTAAGACCTCTTCTTTAATTAGACCTTAACTTTTAAGTTTGATTTTTAGTTATTTGTTTGCTATTTCTAATTTACTTTTCATTTTATTGCATCTAATTTTTCTAAATTTTTATTCAGTTTTTTGTTTATTTATTTATTTATTCATATATTATTTTTATTCAGATTTTTTTTTTATTTATTCATATATTATTTTTATTCCATATATTTATTTTTTTATTAAATATAATTTCTATCAGGTTTTTAATGTTTTTTATTTATTTTATTTGTTTTAATTTATTTTATTATTTTATTTATTTTAATTTTTATTTAATTTTATTAAGTTTTTATTTTTTAATTTTAGATTTTGGTTTTTTTTTAATTTATTTTAATTTTTATTTTTAATTTCTTTTTTTATAATTTATTTTTATTTTGGCTAATTTTTTCTTAAGGATTTTATCCATTGTTAAATTCTTTAATTTATTTTCTGATTGTATTTTTGTTATTATTTTATAGTTACTTTTTTATGTTTTTATACATCTATTTACTGCCTAACAAATTTTTTTTCTTAAATTAATGTTTCTGCATTTTTTATGAATTTCTTTATGTTAGTTTTACTTTTTTAAAGCCCTTTATTTTTATATTTTTGTAACGTGTTTTTGCAATTTTATTTTTAATTTTATTTCATCGTTACATTTTTTTTAATATTTTGTTTCTTTTTTTGCTTTTGTGTTCTTTTTCTGTAGTTGAATAATTTTATTTTTTATGTTTCTTTTCTATTTTCTTGAATTTTTTGTTTCGGTTGAAGTAATTTTAAACTTATTTCTAATTTGTTTTTTAGTATACAATTTTTTTATTAATTTTATTATTATTAAGTTTTTTAATATAATTATTATTTATTTCTTATTTCTATTTATTAATGAAATGATATTTTTGGGTCTTTAGTTTGCTTTACTATTATTTTTTATACCCTAAACCTGAAAGGTCAGGGTATATTAACTTTGTGCAAACGTTTGTAACGCATAGAACGAAGCGAGTCCGGTATAGAAAAGTATATATATTCTTGATCAGCGTCACCACGTGAGTCGAGCTATCCATGTCCGTCCGTCCGTACGTCCGTCCGTCTGTGTGTTGTCCGTTTACACAGGATAAGAAGAAAGAGTTGAGATAATTGAATGAAACTTGGTACACATAGTCACATGGACTCAAGGATCTGCACTATTGAATATTTTTGGAATCCGCCCACGCACACGCCTACCTCCAATACAACGCAAAAATTGAAAACTGCATAACTCAGCTCATAATTAACCTACAACAATAAAATTTGGTATGTATGTGTTTTGTATCAACACAAAGATGTTTTTGAAAAATGGGTGTAATCCACTCACGGACACGCCCACCTCCCATACAACCCAAAAATTGAAAACGCAATAAATAAGCATCTGTTTAACCTACAGAGCTAAAATTTGACACATATATTTTTTATAAGAAAACAAAGATGGTTTTGAAAAATGGACATCATCCGCCCACGGACACGCCTACCTCCCATACAACGCGAAAGTTGAAAACTGCATAACTCAGCTCATATTTAGCCTACAACAATAAAATTTGATATGTATGTGTTTTATACAAACACAAAGATGTCTTCGAAAAATGGACGTCATCCGCTCACGGACACGCCCACCTCCCATAGAACCCAAAATTTGAAAACGCTATGAATAAGCCTGTGTTTAACCTAAAGAACTAAAATTTGGCACATATGTTTTTTATGATAAGATAAAGATGGTTTTGAAAAATGGACATCATGCGTCCACGGACACGCCTACCTCCCATACAACGCGAAAATTGAAAACTGCATAACTCAGCTCATAGTTAACCTACAACAATAAAATTTGATATATATGTGTTTAATACCAACACAAAGATGTCTTCGAAAAATGGACATCATCCGCCTACGGACACGCCTACCTCCCATACAACCAAAAAGTTTAAATTTCAATAAATAAGGTTATGTTTGTCATAGAGAAATTAAATTTGGTATGTATGTATTTTATACCAAAACTAAGGTGTGTTCAATTTGGAAGTAATCCGTCCATGAACACGCCCACCTCCCATAGCGAAAGCACAATAAAGGCATTGACTGTGAGCTACAGAAATAAAACTTGGTATGTGTAAATTTTTCATCAACATTTAAATGCATACAAAATATAGGCTTCATCCGCCCACGGACGGTTTTTTTGTAAATTTACAAAATTTACAAAAATATTTACAAAAATTTTTTTGTTTTTGAAAAGTGGGTTTAGGGTATTTCATAGTCGGACTAGACCGACTTTAGACTTTCTTTACTTGTTTTTTTATATTATTATAATTTTTTATTTTTAACATTTTCCTTTCTGTTTTCGTATTTTTTCTGCATTTGTTCTGTATTTTTTTTTTATTTAATTTTTTTATATTTTTTTTTTAATTACTTTTTTAATAATTTTTTAATGTATTATTTTATTTGTATGCTTTTCTTTCGTTATTTAATTTAATTTTTTTTTTGTTTTTTTAAATTAATTATTTAATTTAATTTTTATAATTTTTTATTAAGTTTTTATTTATTTTTGATTTTTTCGATTTTTTTTTATATTTGTATTGTCAGTTTAATATTAATATTTAGCTTCTGGTATTTTTTTTTAATGTTTTGTGTATTTTAATGTACTTTGTTTGTATTTTAAAATTTTTCTTTTTGTTTTTATTTATTTTTTCATTGCTTTTTTTTTGTGTCCACTTATTTTTTATTTTTCAATGAAATGTTTTGTTATTGTATAAAGTGTTTGTATCAGACATGCACAACGAAATCAACAAAATTTTTTCGTTTCGTTGACGCCGAAAAATTAATTATCAAAATTATTTCGTTTTTTAAATAACGTTAAAAATTTATCAAATCAAATTTCGTTTCGTTGAAAAACGAAAAATTTTGTATAATTTTCTCCTATGTTAAAAAAATTTCTTCTAATACAAAAAAAAACGAAATTTTTTTGTTGAAATTAACGTTATTTTCAACGGTTGATTGGCAAAAAAACGAAAAAATTTTATATCGTTTTCTTCGAAACGAAATAAATATTTTTCGTTTTTTGAATTAACGTTATTTTTTTATTTCGTTTCAACGAAACAAAAAAAATATTTCGGTTACCGTTAAAATTAACGTTAACGTGCATGCCTGGTTTGTATAGGTTTGTTTAATAATTAATTTTTATTCATTAATTATTTTTTTACTTTATGATTTGTTCGTTTTTATGTATATTTTTTTCTAAATTTAGTTTTTTAATTTGTGAAATAATTATAAGGTTCTTTTATTTATTTATTATGTATTCATAATTTATTTTAATTACTTTATGATTTACTCTTTTTTATATATTTTGTTTTTTCTAAACTTAATTTTTGATTTGTTTTTGTTTTAGTTTTTATTTTTCGGTTTTTGTTAAATTTTTGGTTGTATTATTAATTTTTTCTTTTATTTTTTTTTTGTATTTTTCTATTAAGGTTTTTTTATAATTTTTTTTGTTTATTTTATAAATTTTTTCAAGATTTGCAAGATCTTTCAAAGTCTTGCAAAATACGCCGCTACCTTTAGTTAAACTGTCAAACATTTTGAGGTGTTTTGCTGTTATTTAACAGCGAGTGACTCAACTGACGGCTAACCTCATAAAAGTTCTTTACCTTTTGTCTTGAATTTCTAAGAAAATTGCTGACCCAGTACTTGTAGCAAATCCTAAAAACAACTGCCAATTCTTCATGCAAGTTAATGTTAATTAACTTCTAAGACAATTTGCTATCTTCTTGTATCATAGATAGGAATACATCTCTCAGTATAACTATGTTTACATGCATACATTTACGTCTCAGTGGGATGGAGTGTGTGTGTGTGTGTGGCTTCGCTATGCTTTCAAAATAATTAAAAGCTCTTGTAAATATTAACTTAGTAAATAAAGTACTTTAAGCATATTTCTGCCATAATAAGCTACCCAAACACTTTGGCCCAAAACGTATAAACATTGCTTAACTTTAATTAAGTTATAATAAACTGTTGTTTTACGCTTTATTATTTTATATTTATTTATTTTTTGCACCAACAACTTATCGCAAATTATGTCTAGAGGTTACTAACACATTAAGAAGGATCAACAACAGCAGCAAGAAAGCAAGCAATTATGCATGTAGTAAGTAGGGAGTGGGAGGAATGGTACGGGTAGTTATATGAATGTGTGCTGTGAAAGTATTCTTCACATTAATTATGGAAAAATTCCGTAAATACTAAGAAGAGACTATAACTACAAGACGTTATACTTAATTCATGCAGTATATGAGGATGTTGGTAGGCAAACACATTAATTGTTTTAGTATGTGAGTTTTGACCTTATAGCAAGTAGTCTATGACTCATTTAGTAGCTATTGCGAATAGACGCAGCAAGCAGACACATAACTTGCGTATTTAACTAAATAGTTGTAGCGCCTAAAAGGCTGTCATAATTTATTACAAAACTTATATCCTTATTAAATTCTTTTCATCTCGTTAGTCATACGCCGACATTTCATTGTGTTAAATATCAAGAGAAATTATGTCTTAGTTATCCGCCATAATTCGTAGCCTTGTCTACTTTGACGCTGCTTTTTCGCTGGCTCTTGCTCTTGTTCGGGTAAATGCATCTTTATGTAAATTTTTTTTGTGCGCATTAAGCGCATCTTAAGACACAAACATTAGTACATATACCAATATAAAGAGCAAAGTAGAGCGCAAAAAAGGATAAGTAAAGATTTTTACCAACAAAGTTTGCTTTAGTTTTTATTTTTGTTTTTTTTTTTTCCTTAGCTTCGCATAATTTAATGAAGCCATCCATGATAGTTTTGATAAATAAATTAATTTTATATTTTTAAAGTTTTTTCTTGGCAAAATAATTTTGGAATGATTTATGTTGATGGAAAGCAGGGCTAAGAATATTGTATAGGTCTGAAATGTACAAAATAATTTAAAAATTACATTAAAAATGTACAAAATTTTTAATGTTTCATAGCTACGCCATTTTTTTTTTATTATTAAATAAAAAATATGTGCTGCAATGCGTTCAATGCAGGGCATTAAACAGCTCATTCATGAACGATTAAAAATTCAATGTTCTCACGAGAACTCATTTTGCGATTGTTTTTTATCATGATAAATACCAAAGGAATCGAATGTTCACGAAAACATTGCCATCGAATTCTCTCATGAGAAACAAAATGCAATGATTGTTTACTCCGCGCTCTACATACGAACGATTGCTTTGGCAAGCGCGCTCATGAAAAATGTGTATTCATAAAATCACTGCATGTTTACTTTTTCTCAGTGATGATAAAATACAATCGCAAAATGAGTTATCATGAGAAGATTTAATTTTAAATCGTTCGTGAGCGTATTTTTCAAAGTTCATGGGTAAAGCACAGGTAGAAGAAATAATCAAGCAATTACATGCAGTCGGTAATGAAACAAATTTCTCGAAGTACCTTTGTGTGAAAAGAACTGATAAAATAATAAAGCGTTTTTGTTATTTTGTAATACTTGAAGAGTTCTTCAACATGATTTTCTTGTATCAGATTTGTTTTTTGAATTGAACCATGATATAATTACTTCAAGGTAGTATTGAAGTTTCTGTTGGAAACGGACGCTTGTCAAAAAATATAACAAGAAAGAGAGCGCTCACAATCCGTCATAGTATACAATTAATTTTCACAGATCACATTCAGCGTACCCAACAGTTGCCAACTGCTAAGTCAAAACTTGATGCACATAAATATGAAGTTGCGCATTAAAATGCATTAAAAAATTGAAAATTTTTAATTTGTCGGTAAAATTTCCATTCGTATTTGATACAAAGCTTGATATTTCATAAACTTGACAATTTTTCTGAAACTTCAATACCGATAATAGCGCTCCCCGATGTGTTGCTGTCACAACAGTTGACACAGCTGAATGTGGCCAACGAATATAATAACGAACAGCTGTTTTTGACAAGGGTTCGTTTACTTGTAGCTAAGAGAATCAACATTTGTCAACACTACCTGGTAAAATTATTCTATCATGGAATTGAACTAAATTGCGTTTATTTTTCACTTTCACGGAGAGCAGCAATTTATCACTTCAAAAATATGCTCACACTTTAAAAAATTTAACAATATGATTAATTCATTGAGTTTTAAAATGAACGTTCACAACCAACGAACGATCGTAACTGACAAACCGATGGGTACATTAACCGAGATGCCTGATAGGAAAACAAACTATTTTAAAATTTAGATTTTTATGAAGTGATGCTTTTAATGAAGTGATCGGGGCCTCGTTGGTTGAGTGGTTAGCATACTATCTAGCCATGGTCCTACGCTGTTACCTTTTATTAACTTTTTTCTCATTTTTAATCAACAGAAATTAAAATTCATCAATATATATGACTTTGGAAGTCGTAGTTGGTAATAGAGATGTTTGTGCAATGAGACTGCTTAATAATTCCAATTGACCGAGGTAAAGGCATAACACTTGTCTCAGATTCAAATTCGCATGTTGATATAGAGCTTCGCCACATATATAACATTCTCCACTTGCTTCTCTTGATATTCCCTTCTCTCCTACTTATCTATCACCCCATTTTCGAACCAAGACAGACTTGACTGAATAGGTTTGACACCTGAAATCATTGGTTCAAAGCTATAAAACAAAAAAAAATTTACTTTGCCAATAAGTTTTTTTATGAGCTTTACTATAATAATATATTCAAAAATACAGAAATTGTGCTGTAATATATAAGACATCAATTCGAACATTTCTGAAAACTATATCAAACAATAGGCATACAGATATGTTCGCCACTTATTTTTTTTTTTCTTCTTTAACGTTACACTTGAACGCATATTTCTGCAAATATATTGAAAATAATTCACGAAATCACCAAATTTTTTATGTGTACATAAAAGAAGGCCTCAAGACGTGCGCTTTATGTGAACAAACATTTTAGTTTTGATGTTTTGAAAATATAACCATAATATTTGGTCTTTAACGTTACATTTTTTGGCAGTGAATTTTAAGGTAGATCTGCATTTTTAAAATAATTACCGAAAATGGTAATGAAAAAACCTAACCTCAAGAACTTGATCCAAGAATAGGCATAAAATAAACGACAAAAATCGAAATAATGAGTACAAAATGCTGACTTGGACTTCTGGGAGCCAAAATGTGTGATCTTAAAGGTTACACGTTCATACTTTTTGTTCCGATTTGAGTTTTTTCCGTGTCTGACACAGAAGGAATGAAGGTTTTCCGCTGGTATTGTATATCAATGAACAGAATAAATATAATATAGAGCGAAATTAAAAAAACCAAAAATTGTTAATTCATTACTTCCTCCTACAGTGAAAAGTTTATCATTTGTGCTACGATATGCCCGACACGTGCTGACAGGTGTCAAGAACAACCTTTTTTTATACTTAGACTTTAATGAGGTTATGCTTTCCTGATGTGAAGTAAGCCTTTATCCATCAATAATTTTTTAGAGTTTGTGTTGCAATGAGACTAAGAAAGATTTATTAAAAAACACACCTGCGTCTATTTCTGATTTTTTTTTTTCTCTGAATATACAATCTATATTCTATGAAACGCAGGTTTTATTTCAATTTCATCAAATATTTAAATCATGTTAATTTCTTAGGAAAATACTTAGGAAAGTTGGCCTAAGTATCCAAAATACTTGTGGTGACCGTGGCGTGCAGGTTAAGTGTGTGGCTTAGCATGCTCGGAGCCCGAGTTCGATCACCAGTCGCGGCGAAAAGTTTTTTCAATAAAAAAATTTTTCTGATCGGTCACCACCTCTCTGCAGACAATGGCAAACCTCAGAGAGTAAATAATGCCATGTAAAGCTTCTTGAGAACATGAACTTTAGCCGTTCGGAGTCGGCATAAAACATGTAGGTCCAGTTCTCGGTTAATTTTGTGCAAACACTTAATAACACACACAACACAATTGATCATAAGAAGCTCGGTCAAAGTCCTTTCAAGGGCTGAAATGGCCAATTTGTTTTTTTGTTTGTTTACTTAGGAAAGTTAGGAAAGCTTTCGGGTGCATCAGTGGAATTAGGTTCACTTTCTCTGATGCGCTGAATGCAAGTCTTCACTTAATTCCCCTTGATATACCAGAAATAATGGTAGCTAATAAAATGACTATCCGTCTTAGAGCTTACTCACAGTGTGGTTTTACTCGCACTGGTCGCTCGTCTATTATCGGTTCCAATATCGATATCTAGGAATCAGTCAGGCTTTCAACACCATAGATACGTATCTGACAAGCCCTCCTTCGAGCTAGTTTTCCTTACATAACCCAACCAGAGAGGAATGGGATACCGCTAAAAAAATTGGTTTACATATTTTTACGGACGTCTCAAAACTCCATGACAAGGTCGGAGGTGACATATTTTCTATACAGAATTGCTAAAGTACAATCGATTCGGAATATCTACATTTTTCCGGACTATAAAATCCCTTTTAAGAGCTTTTCTAACATCATAAGCAGCCCTTAAATATCACTCGGTTTTACAGAAAATTACTGAGAAGTACGACAGTTGTCTAGTCTGGGTGCCGCAGCATAGGGACATTCCTCTAAACCTTAAAGTTGCTCAGTAGATGAGCTTGCTAGGGTAGACACTTTCAAAACGATCCGGATATGGAAACACTAGGTTTTCCACTGAAAAATGGCTCTCAGACTCAAGGTGGAATTGTTATATCTAGGCAATTTTGGTCAAAGTTTAGTTAAAAGCGCACAAAAAATTTCTTCTTTAGGCGAGGAGCCTAATTGGCTTCTTTACAAGACACTATTTAACTGGTAGGTGTACCGCCAAAAAGGAAAAAAACATCTAGGAAGCTTCTTTTGCAATGTTTGGAAGGATCATCTGTTACTATATAAGAAGCTACAGTCGAAAAAATGGATTCGAAGGGAGCCTCTAATGAAGACGCCAAATCCAGTGGTAGTGCTGGTAGCGGTGGCAGTAGTGGAAGCGGTGGAGACGCTGTACTCGGCATAGTTAGAACCAATTCTAGTATTCAGTCAACAACCTCGGGTAAATCTTTTTTTTCCCCCAGCAGTATTGATTCAAGTTGATTAGAAAGTAGCCATAGAACTTACTCGAATGGCGATTTGCCTGGAGTTTTCTTGAAGACCTGACTTGCATCCCGCGCCGAATCTTATTTGTTAATGGGAATGCTTTTAATCGCTCTGTTGAATCGATGGTTTAAATGAGGTACTTCGTGAATTATTAGAACGCGCAATGCCTGCCAGTTCAACCGAACATGCTGTTGAGTATTAAGCCAATGAACGCTTTAACGCTATTGCACCTGTCGAAGAAGAACAGGTTGTATTTGAGCCTAATATTGATTTGTTGGTGTTGAGACCGGTGATAATATTGATATTCCTCCCGGTGCTGATCCGTTTATATTCCTAAGCAATAAGCCACGATTATTGCAGATGAGTTCCTTGGTGGTGTTGGTGGTGGTGGCAGCCGTATCGGCCAAAATCAGAGGACTAACCGTCCGACCGGGAAGTCCTCCAAGGAGGTTATCACCTATTCTCCATGGTACCGATGCTGATGAGGACGCATTCACAAAACTTCGTCACGTCTTCAGGCACTTGGATTTCCAGAAGCACTCATACTGCAGGCATATTTTGCTTTCGAAAAAGATAAGATAACCTTTCAAATATCTTCAAATTTCGACGATCAAATTGAATATCGTCGATTTATTTGACATTCTAAAGGCAGATTTCTGAAAAATTGTAAAATTGTTTGTAGAATGGGTTATACTTCCAATAGGACAACGACTCAAGGCACATTTTGGGAATTGTCAATCTTAAGTTGCTTTATAATGTCCCAAAATAGTTAAAAACACCGCCCCGGCCCCATATTCTAATCCAATTAAGCAACTATGGAACTTATTGAACCATAATATTTGTCAGCACAGTATTATATCCAAAAATATGAGAAAGAGTAAAAATATGAAACGCTAAGAGTACTTACTTACTTACTTAGGTGGTCATGACAACCCTGGGGGGGTTGTCGGGTTACGGCCGACTTCATCAGCTCTCGCCAGGCGTCTCTGCTTCGCGCTCGCCGTCTCCAATCTCTCGTCAATCGATCGGAGGCATGGTCTTCCTATTCGTGCTCAAACACCTTTTTCGCTGGAGCTTCTTCATCCATACGAAAGACATGACCCAGCCAACGTAGTCGCTGAATTGTTATACGCTGGACTCAGTCAATGTCGTCGAAGAGCTCGTACAGTTCGTTGTTCATTCGAATGCGATAGTCGTCGCCAACTCGAACAGTACTAAAGATGGTGGAGGTTCTTAAGCGTAGATGGTATCTAATAAGCTATTAATCTTTTTAGAAAAAAAGTAATTTTGCAATAAATATTTTTGTTTTGTACGCAGATTTTTTCTGACGTCCTTTTGCAAGCAACACAAAACTGGACGTTTAGCAGTTATGATGAAAATAGTTTGGGAGGTTCGAATAAAGTATCTTTGGTAAAATCTTGGCTCCAATCTGTGTCAATGGCGAGTACCGAATTGGATGGAAGCATGGACTAAGTGCCGACATAGAGATGTTGAGTGAACAGAAGACAACGCTCTAATGAAGCAAATCGTGGATTCAGTAGCCAGCTGCTGTCAACTCAGACGAAGACACCGTTGGAAGAATTGGAAATATTAGACAACCGACGACGCTTGAAATTGCCAACTGGCGCGAGCAAGCACTCGAAGACCAAATCCAGCTTACGGTTGTAAACGCTAGCGAAGTTAGTACTTTAGCAGTTCTCCTCACAATTTCTCTTTTTTTTATACTTTGAACTGTCCAATTTATCTTCGAGCCCAGCACATTTTTGTTGCTTTAAGATTAAGTTTGGCTGAACACTACACATTTTAATCTACTCTATCACCATCTCCATTTCAAATGCCTCTTAAGAACAGTATAGATTTTTGTTCTATACTGCACTGTTTTTTTTTTTTTTGCCATCTTTGAAGAAAAACTAAGCATGTATCTTCTTTCAGTTCTAATTCGACTAATCTGACAAATCACATTTTCATGCGAATTGCAACTTATTTTAATGCCATCGAAAAAAGTTCGAACAGACTTATTATATCTAGTTAGATGAACTTTTGTTTCTCCTTTATCGATTCAATATCATGCATAGAATCTCTTCGATTCTTCTTTTCACTCTTATCTACCAATCTGTTTGCGATTCAACGAATGGAAATAGTTGACGCGACGTGCCTGTCGCACTTGAGTGCGTATTTAATCGGATTTAGTCCTTACCTACGATGATGTTAAATTTGTCGAGCATGTGCTCGATGGCTTCTTCGTTAGTATTTATAGCCAAGTCTTACTTGGTACTTATGGCTGGATATTATTTTTTTACCCAATTGATTTAAGCCAAGTTGATGTTGTTGCAGATACTGCAGCTGACGTTGTTATTGGCGTTACGACATCAACCAGTCACTGAAGCTTGAACTATTACATCGTAGCAAAGAGCTAAAAAAAATAAATGATAACAGTTTTTCATACTGTAGCATCCAATGGCTGGGGCGGGCTGCTGTTTTTGATTACAGCTGATGGTTTTTCTTTTTTTTTTTTCTTCTTTTTCTTCTTCGTGTGACCTTTTTTTAGCTGCATCTTAAACTTTATCACTTTGTTATACATTTCTTTATCACTTTGTCAGTGTCAGCTATAGCTACTGCCGGTGCTGCTATACACTGCTTGGTCTATTATTCTTCTTCACTGTTACAAATTTTGAACAATTTGTTGTTGGTTAACCTCAAGATATTAAAACCAAAGTTTTCTGCACTACTTTGTCATCCATTCAATTTGTGAACATTTAAAATGATTACAGAATAATGTTGAGTAATAAAAATTGAGTGCAGTTTAGTTGAGTTTTATGTTTAAACCTTTTGCTAGAGTGCTTTTATGAGTGGGTTTGTGTTGATATGTGTGATGGTAAGCATACATTGAGAAACTTATTATACGCATAATAAAATTCTTTCACTTCAACATCATCATCAACATAAACCTAAAGTCAGGCGATATCAAAACAATACAAAAAAAAAAATTCAAAGAAACTTCTATCGAGTTTCGATTTATCAATACATTTGATTTAATGTTGAAAAGCTATTTTCTTAAAGCTTTTAGCTCAGTATGACTCTTAGTGTTATCCGGGGTTTTCTTTAAGTGGCCGCATACAAAACGACGGCCACCATTTAAAGACCATTTCATATCATTAAGACAATAAAGAAGTCACCAATTAACAAATAAATCTATCCTAGATAATAAAAACGGTTTTATTATGTTCTTAATTAAGTTAGCTGTCGATGCCCACATTAAAAGCAATCAATTAATTTTTATCTGAATTTATTGCAATTTGTTAATCTGCACATCGTTTGACATTCGGTTGCTTTCTTTCTTGAATTTCATTTAACAGTAGTTTTGAGCATTTAAAATAAAGGATGATTTTATATCTATTATTTGTATAGAATGATTTAATATCATAAATGCTGAATTATATTGCAAATAAGCTTTACTGGTGTGGTGACCGTGGCATGCAGGTTAAGTGTGTGGGTTAGCATGCTCGGAGCCCGGGTTCGATCCTCAGCCGCGGCGAAAAGTTTTTTCAATAAAAAATTTTTCTGATCGGTCACCACCTCTCTGCAGACAATGGCAAACCTCAGAGAGTAAATAATGCCATGTAAAGCTTCTTGAGAACATGAACTTTAGCCGTTCGGAGTCGGCATAAAACATGTAGGTCCAGTTCTCGGTCAATTGTGTGCAAACATTTAAAAACACACACAACACAATTGATCATAAGAAGCTCGGTCAAAGTCCTTTCAAGGGCTGAAATGGCCAATTTGTTTCGTTTTGTTGTTGTTAAGCTTTACTGGTGATACCACTTTGTTGGTACTCCATGATATAATCAATTCATTCCGAACATGCTATTCATTCATTTATCTCATTGTAATGTAGAAGCAGAACCAACATTCAGGGGACTCCCCCTATAAATGCGATAACATAATGTAAGCTCGGAAGAAGGGTGATAATTGACGGGGAAAAGAGAGTGAATCAGTGAAAAGTTGTTTTAGTTGTGCACAGGTCGAAACTGCGGAGAAAACTCGCGCAGGGAGATGGTTCCACAGCTTTACTTAGTGATTGAAAAACAGTTTGTCTCGGTAATATATTGGTCATCAAGGCAATGTTATAGTGATGGGCTTGGAAAGCTGCTCAAGTGGACCTGGAAAACACATGAACTGTTCGCGTCAGCCCATTAATTTTCCTGGACCACTTACCATGGTACTACATCTACAGAAAACTTAGGCAACCAACATTGTGGCGATGTTCATGAGAGTTAAGAGAGGAAAGAATGGTTTGATTTCACTATCAAATGTATCGCACGACGTTCAATTCAGTCTTCTTGCCCAATTCTGTGAATTGTACTCCATTTTCGGCCTTATATATGAGATTTAGCTCATGCGAAAATCAGGAGTGAAGTATTTTTTGCTCCATGGTATATGATCCTTCCAACAAAAGTAGGTTGGATCGATATGCTTAGGACGCCAAGAGCTGTTCACATTAAGGGGAGCTAAGGGGCAATTCATTCGCTTGTAACTTAACAGACAACACTGGGTCTTGCTTACATTAAACTCTACTTTTGTAGCAAGACCCCAATCGAAGGTTTTTTTTTTTAGGTTGCTATGGAATGTGTCTTTCATATCTTACATGTTTCTCTCAATTTTCAAAGAGCTGGGGTGATTTTAACGAATAACGAATAGATTTGGTTATGAATCAACGAAAGAATTAATAAAAACCAAAAACAACGAATGTGATAAGACTGCAATCTGCGGTTCTTCTGCATCGATCAAGTGTTTTCTGGCCGAAATATCGTCGACCACGACACGTTTGGAACTGTCCTTGAGCAAATACACTCGGTCAAACGTTTTTGAAATATCCTGAGCAACAATCTTGCTCTCACCAAATAAATGCACGCTTTGTTTCCATTTTTCGGTGAGGTACGTTCAGCATTTCGCTAATGCGGACAATAATGTTTCCTGCGGAAACCATATTGGTAGTCACTAAGCAATTCCTTCTGCTTCAGATAATTCATGAGGTTCAAGTTTATAATTATTAAGTTATCCCCATAACTTTGGAAAGCGTAGAGCATATTGCTATGGATCGATAGTTTTTAGAGTCCGTGACATCACCCTTTTTTGGTTAGGGCTGGATATTTGCGATCTTCTAACAAGATGGAAATATTCCTGTCCTGTAGGAGATGAAGAAAAGGTTGCGCAAAGGCTTAGACAGTGTTGAAGCACACGCTTTTAGCACAATCGACCATCAAGAAGGGAGGCTTTGTTTAAATTACAAGGGCCCGTTTAACTGCTATCGTTCGAAAATAAATATCCTGGATTAAAGATGATTAGTTTTCCATTGGCAATTACTAGTCGAAACAGTGGAATTCATTGCAAGCAATCTTGCCGACAGGTTCACCTTATCAGCCGAATCAGTGAAGATTTTGTTATCTTTTAAATCATCTTTAATAGACAAAGATTTCTGATTATGTACTCTTTGAAGAAATGACCAAAAGCTTGTACTCTTTTGGGACTGTTATTTTATGTTTAATGCTTCTCATCTTATTGGGAATGAAAGACCGCATGCCGAACTGATGGCCTCAGCTATTTTTGGAACTATAAGCTTATTGTTCTTTCCATAACGAAAGTATTAATTATAGTTTTAATAATTTAATATATTATGTATTACGCTAAATAGTTAGTATGGTCCACTCTCCCCCGTTCTTATGATGGCATTATGGCGGGAAGGCATACTTTCTACTAATTTTTCTACGTATGACTGCGGTAAGCTGCGCTTGTTGCCTAAAGTTGGCGCATGAGTTGGTGAATACTACTTATAATTTTTTGTCGAAGCTAAAGCTTCATAATTGTCCAAACATTTTCGATTGGATTCGCATCCGATGATTGAGATTAAAAGAGGCCAATTAAGAGCTCTTTGGATCGTTATCCTCTTGTAGTGTCCAATTTCTTGCATTCGTACCAAGCCAATTGCTCACAGAAGGAAGTAGCCCACGTTGGTATATTTCGGGCATAAGTTGTGCGTTCAGATTCTGTTTGGCCACAATTAGTTATCCAAAGCTTTCCGTTCTAAGAATGACTCCTAAACATGGAGTTTTGAAAGGTGCTTGACTGTTTGCTTGTTAAATACGCTTAATGGTAGTTCATTCACATTTTTGTGTACTTCAAAGTGCTGGTTCCACTTATTTTCCACTTATTTTCGATTATGTTTGAACTTTGCAGCTGCTACAAAGCATCTTTTTGGTTCTTTTGGATGGCTGCAGAGAAACACCGCTTCAAAAAGTTTTGCGATCTTGAGACTCATCACGTTAAAATAGATTTTTTATAAAATATGCATGCGATTCATAATAAAATTTCAGTGTGCGCAATTCACAATTAAGTAACAATTAATAAAATAACTTTTAACTTCAACTTTAACTTTAAAGTTTCTTTTGTACACATTATAAAAACAAAAAAAAACAAATTGGCCATTTCAGCCCTTGAAAGGACTTTGACCCAGCTTCTTAGGATCGATTGTGTTGTGTGTGTTATTAAATTTTTGCACATAATTGACCGAGAACTGGACCTACATGTTTTATGCCGACTCCGAACGGCTAAAGTTCCTGTTCTCAAGAAGCTTTACATGGCATTATTTACTCTCTGAAGTTTGCCATTGTCTGCAGAGAGGTGGTGATCGATCAGAAAAATTTTTAATTGAAAAAACTTTTCGCCACGGCTGGGGATCGAACCCGGGCTCCGAGCATGCTAAGCCACACACTTAACCTGCATGCCGCAGTCACCACTATATTTGAGTACACATTATATTTGAGCTTAATATTCGGTAGGCTGAGAAAATTCTTTTGAAATCGTGTTGGAGGATGTTCAATCTTTGAACATCACAATTACTGAAACAAGAGAAAGAAACAACTGTGTTGTAGTGTTGTTTCCAATAAGACAGTAGCCTCTAAGAACGCTTATGATTAAAGTTTCTTAGAAGGATCAAATAAAAATTTGGTTATTGAAGTTCAGGTGCTTCCTGTAGATTACTTTAGGTTGGGTTTTTTAGATGATAGTTCATTTGTAAATAATTTGCATGTGTCGAGAGGTATTTTAGTTATTTTCTTATCTCTCTTTCTATTTCCTTATCGTTTTGAGCGAGTTTATCTGTCTTGCAAATTCCTGAAAATCTGTAGTCCGGGAATCAAGTTAAGTTTCCAATTAAGTTTTCTATCTTAGATGAGACCCAGCTGTTTGCCTTGCAAATTTCTGAAAAGTCTCCAGTCCGGGAATCCAACATAGGCAGGTGATGACATTAGTTAGTAACACTTCGTTGAAGTCCGCATTTGCTACTCTGTACTTTTTTGCATGGACATAGGGCTACCTTTTTATGCAGGATGCAGGAACATAATCTTCTTCAATCATATCAGTTTTGAGATCAAACGGAGGTCAATTCTGGCCAGCGGGTGTTACTTTGGACTAATTAAACAGTTTAATAACAAAGCTTTCATATGACGAACAAAATTTTTTCAATTCCATAGGTGCATAGGTGCCGTAGCTCTAATCTAGGGATCAATCTGTTGGACCTATTATGTGTAGCTCTAGTGCTGCTAGTAGAGGACGTTGATCAATTCTGATGAAAAGACTCTAGGAGCCTTCGAGAGAGAGAGAGATTCTTTGTATGATCAACGATTTAACATGCTTCAATGGCGAGTTCCAAACATGATGGAGCTATGAGCAATGCTCCGTTTATCGGTATAGCGGTAGATAGATAGCTATATTGAGCTAATACAACTCTGACACTGAAGCTTCATGTGATCCCTATTGTGTCATACCTTTTCTGTGTTAAGCAGTTCAATTGCTTTAGTTTTTTTCAGAAAACATAGTTTATTTTCGAGGTTCAGATTAACAAAATATCTTAGTGTGACTATTTCTCTGTCTAGATTTCTCTTCCTTATATGGATAAGAGCTGGACATTCAGTGAGAATATGTCTAAAGATTTCTTCATCCTCAAGGCATAGTCTAGAGACTCATTATTTTGAGATGTTTTTTAGCTTGCAATGTTCAGTTATAATTCCGGTCATCGCCCTTAAGTCAGTTTTCTTAATATTGATAATGAAAATAGCGATTTCTTAGATGATAGTTCTGGGAAGATTAGTTCAGTAAACTTCTGTCCTAAAGAGTTCTTGCAAGAATCTTGAGATTCGCGGAATGAGGTTGTTTTGACGTGTTGCCCGAATAGATTTTTACCAAAATCACAGAACGTTCCAGTCTTGTAAGTAGCCATTCTGCTCCCTGTTTGGCTAGAAAGTTCGTCAAAACCATTGTAGCGTAATTTTGTTATTTTGTGCAGTCAGGTCATTGAAGACGTTGACAGTCTCTGGCACTAGCTTGGATTTGATAATGGGTGATTTCAGAGCTTTAAAGGCAGCTTGATTATCAGAAAAGACAAAAATCGGTTGGCCTCTAACATTATTCAGACTTTTAAGTCCGATACATATGTTAATGACATGAATTTCCGCATGAAAAATTGTGGTATGCTGTCCTCGAAAGATTTCAGGTTCAATGCTTTCCTCCATTTTGGAACCGTCCGTATACCACACAAGGTCGTTTTTGGATGTGGTAAGTTTTTCATCTTCCCAGTTAGATCTGACTTAGATAATTGCGATGAAGTTTTTGTTAAAGCAGTTTTTGGGAAGCATGTCATCTAAAGGCGTGCAGAATTCTCTTTCTCGCTTTAGGGTTAAAATTGAGGAAAGGTGTCCCTTTAGAGTATTTTTTGGAAGAATTTAGCCTAGATGGAAAAGTATGTGCAGGCTCTTAAGATATCGATATAGTCAAGCGTATAAAAATCAAGCAGCTTGCAAGATTAAATATGTTGAGCGGATGAACAACGAGTAAATAATTATTCTCTTTGGCGTTTCGACGACAATGAACGCAGTATAGGGCTACCTCATCTCTGTTGGATATGATGGGAAGATGTACCGAAAACCGACTAAGTTGTAAATGCCAGCTGTCTAACTAACTAGCTAGTTAGTAGAAATTTCTTTAATTACCGTAAGAAGTTACCTAGCTCTAGTCTTAAAGAGAGTTAAATTGGTTTAGGTTAAACATTGGCTTCGGCATGTGTTAATATATTTAACGGTATTTAAAATACGACATGAACATTTATGAATTTAAGATCTGTTGTTTTCTTTAAATTAACCCACAAATTGTTATCTTTTTTGTTCGTGTATGAATGTAAATCAATTTTGGGGAATTTTTGAAAGAAAAATAAATATTTTCTTGCCTATAAAATGGTTGAAGCTTGTGTAATCTGGTATCTGTGTTTATTTTGCACAATAATGTTGTTGTTGTTGTTGTTGTTGTTGTTGTTGGTGAGGTTGTTGATAGCAAAAAAGACCATCATACATCAATTTTCATGAATCATCATCATGCAAAATTATACGAAAGGCTACTTTTGTACTTATTTTTTTGCATTAACATAAAGTTCAAGAGTTTTTCAAAAGAAAATTTTAGGAAAATACTGGGAAAATTAAGTACAAATGTATTAAAAGATTAAATATCAATCATCTGCTTCTGTGTTGTAAGAAATTACGAAACCGAAATTTAAGACTCTTAAATGATTCCAAATAGTACGGAAATTTATCAAAAAGCTTAACAGATCTTTCAGATGGTATATTTTAATTACTAGTCTTAAATAAATTATACCAAGACACGTTGAAATTTTATTCAAATAATAATTGTAAGAACGGGAGGAATGTAGGAAATATTATATTGCGATGAAATTGATTTAACAGTTCTAAAAAATAACTTGGAATTGGAGCTTTACAGAAAACAAAACTAAATTAACAAAATCCTAGCACAATGTCTCGGTAGCGACCAAATGACTCACAGATATATGTATATAAGGATTAAGTTTATTATTATAAAATATATGAACAAAACTGCACTCACCTTGCAGACGCTCAGACACAAAGATGTACAAAACATCAGCGTGTTGATAGGGCGGGAAAAGTTCCAAAAATAATCCAAACCAGCTGAAGTGAAGAATTTCCACACCAGAGTGCGCTGAATGCTGCGTGTGTTTTGTTTTTGCTGTATTGGGACGATATCGACAGCAATATTTTTAAAAGTTGTTTTTGTTTTATTTTATTTGATTTTTTTGTTTTATTAAGTTTGCTTTTGTACTAAAACAAAACAAAAAAAAAATTGAATGTAGTACAGAAATAATAAAAATAGATAATTAAGACAATATGAAATAAAATTAATTGGAAAAAAAACAACGCCACGTAACGCGTTTTACTCGCTGCGCCACAAACGATCGATGCACGTTGGCAAAAAAACTAATTTTGGAATAGTTTTCTTTGAACGAGCAAAGTTCTATTGTAATTGTTTTTTTTTTAGTTTGTTTTTTTAATTTGTTTTTTTTTTAATTTGTTTTTTTTTTTGTAATTTGTTTTTTAGTTTTATTTTGTTTTGCTCTGTGTGTTTGAAAGCATTTAATACAAAGGAAGTATTTTTCAAGATATGCGGCGAATTTTAGCTGGAAAATGTATTGATTAAGAAAAACAAACCAAGTCGTTTAATTGATTTATTTTCATAGATATCGTATGTTATACAAATTTTGTTTAAATAACAAGTAAGTTGCTTTTAATTAAGGTCAACCACTAATTGACCTTCAATTCAATGTGTTGAACTTTTTTTCCTTTTTAATTCATACAAAAATGTTTTATTTGATGTTTTTACAGCGTTATTTTTATGCATTTATTTGAACTGTTCGAAAAGAGTTTTTATTTTGAAGAATAATAATATTGAATACGAATGTGCAAGACATCATTAAAAAATGCTCAGTTTATTGATGATATAACAATCAAAATGTTCTTAAGTGTTGTTTTCATAGAAATTAAATTATTTTAATTATTTGTTTTGTACACAGATGTGTTTACATAAGCTCAGAATTGAAATCAAAATAAATACTTATATAAGACTTTAATCACTATCTGGCAAAGTTTTATGAGAGAAAATTATTTATCGTTGATTGTTCTGGAGAAGCAGTTTACTATTCTTAACCTGAAATTGTTGTGTTTGTGTGTTGAAACGGCTCAATGGGTTATATAATGGTTTTATACTTATTTTACCTAAAATATGATTTTTTTTCTCTCCCACGTTCTTGTTTAGTACTTTATTAGTTGGAAGTTGGAAGTTTTTGGCGATAACTTATGCCCTTGAGGATCAGCGTTTTCGCTCTTTTGAAGAACTTCAAAATTGGATAGATTCATGGATCGCATCATAAGACGCAGCTTTTTTACGAGATGGTATCCAAAAATTTCTAGAAATATGGGGAAAAAGTAGTGGCTAGCGATGGCTACTACTTTGATAAAAAAAATTTCAAACAAATTTTTCACAGTAAATCGTCAAACTTGAAAAAGAAATTCTTTAAAAGAATTTTGTATACCAATCTTCTTCTATATCTATAAAAATGAATGTGTGTACACTCTCCAAAAATTATTGTTACAATTCAACAGTTACAATTGTTAATAAATTGTGGAGCAGAGAGTTGGTTCAAGAAACATGAAAACCAAGGATCAGCTGTTCATGCAGATTGAAAAGGCTTATAGCGCTCATACACATGTGGACTTATTCGCTAATTTGGTTGGTTGCACAAAATGTTTGTTCGGTTCAAAGCTTATTTTGAACCAAAACTTAAAAAATTTATTGTAAATTCGAATTAATATATTGTGACAAAAATTGTGTCGACTTTTCTCGCTAAAGTTGAAGAATTTTTTGCATTTGTTGATTGCATTTCTGTTTCCATTCTTTTGTTTTCAGTTGAAGATTTTGTTGTATAGACCTCGCCTTTTTTGATTTGCAAGTATGCAAATAGCAACACGCTAAAACAACTATTGTTGCTTTCTCTGGGCACAATTTTATTGGTTTCATCAAAACCTCGAATCGATTGGCCAAAACACCAAATGTGTTTTCTACCTTAACTCGGGCAGAGCTTAGTCTTATTGAAAAGTTTTTCTCCTGCCTTAAGCATAGTACTCTGTTCGGCTTCACGTAAAATTCCACTCAAATCTCCATACAAAAAATTACAGCTGTGAAACAAGCGTGAATATTTCACAACTTTTTCATCAAAGCTGTGCTATGCTTCGCTGCGGAAAATCTATTACAATGTTCAGCAACATGCATCTAGCAATATTTTTTCACGGCAATTTAATTGAACCGACCATTTATTTTGCCGTGAAAAGTGGCAGTTGTCATTTAATTTAAGAAAAAGTGCAAGCAAAAGAACAGTTTGTAATTGAAATTATATTTTTTGTACTATTTCTAAAGATTTGCAATTAATAATTGCAGTTGTTGGAAATTGTTAATACGAATGCACCTTCCCGCGGTGTTGGCGGTCGCAAAACTTCGCAGCTTGCAGACTGCCACAAACTAATGACTTGTTCTGCTCCACAACAAAGAACATGCATACTTGTATAAATATTTATTTTGCATTTATATAATCACAAATATGAAAATTAAAGAACTTAAATGATTTTGTGCTTTTCCTCTAATAAATTGTGGCTGTTTATTTACATCTTGTCGAAATTTGTAAGCTGATCATCAGCTGTTCGTTCGCAACAAAATCTCTGTCAAAATTTTCACGCAACAAATAAATGGCTGTTGCCAGTGAAATTTCACGCAATCGAGCATAGTACTAGGCTTTAGGAGGAACACAAATTTAGTAGGATCCGGAATGGCTAAGAAATTGAATTGCAGTTTGTTGGCAAAAGACGTGCTCGCAAAAACACCACCATCTGAAATTCTTCAATTTTTTCCAACGTCGACCATTAAAAACCGATAGTTGGCATTCACAACTACCATTAAGACAATGCCAAAAGTTTTTTTTATAATTGAAGAAGTACGAACCAGAGTGTGCAGGCTTCTTAATTTCTACGTGCTTCCCATCAATTGCACCGAGATAGTGGGGAAAGCCTGTTGATGTGTAAAATTTGTCAGATATTATATAAGTGAATATTAAGATAAAGGTTAACAAACTTTTATGAGATCTTTCAGTACCGAAATTATGGTTCTACAAGTCTCGGATATTATTTTTCCAATTGCTTGAAAAAAAACGGAATAAAAAAATTTAAGGTCCTCAAAATCACTGCCTTTGTCGAGGTATTGAAGCGTTACTGAGAGCCGTATTTCTGGTGGTATTGCATCCTTCATTTGAGTACAGGGTTGCCCATATTCGACGGACCCATCTGGCAACGCCATAACTTTTGACAGAGATGTCAGATCGCTTAATGACATACCGCGTTTGAAGCGTCAGTCCAAGCAGATTTTTACCATGGAACAATACACGCCACGCTCTGAAATAGTTGAAATTTACATTCAACAGAAGAAGTCAATTGTGAAAACTCAACGTGCTTTTAAAATATTAAAAAATGTGAGAAGTGCGCCTTCTAAGAACACCATTAAGCGTTTATACGAAAAATTTTCGACTGGTGAGGCTCTTTATAATCCGAAGAGGCGAAATAAAAGTCGACCAAGGCGATCGGCCGAGAATATCGCTGCCGTACGAGCCAGTGTTGAGAGGTCCCCAAGAACATCCCAAAAACGCCGTTCTCAGCAGTTGGGCATGGCTCGGTCCACTTTACAACGGATTATTCGCGTTGATTTGCATTTGTTCCCGTACACAATTCAATTGACGCAAAGATTGTTGCCTGCGGACAAGCCTCGTCGATTGGAATGGGCCCAAAGAGTCATCGAAATGGCCGAAGATTACGAGCAATTTTGGAACAAAATTATCATGTCCGATGAAGCCCATTTCACATTGAATTGGACCGTAAATAAGCAAAATTGCCGTATTTACGCCACTGAAAATCCTCAGGAGATTCAAGAAGTGCCTCTTCATGACGAAAAAGTCACAGTTTGGTGCGGCGTTAGTGCGAAAACGGTCATTGGGCCGTTTTTCTTCCAAAATGAAAATGGCCCTGCTGTTACCATCAACCAGGAGCGTTATCGCGACATGATGACCAATTTTGTGATGCCAATTATTCGTCGAAAGCGTATGAGGCAGTTCTGGTTTCAACAAGACGGCGCTCCACCGCACACAAGTCGCATAACAATCGATTTTCTGAAGAATTTGTTTCCGGGCCGTTTGATGTCGAAAAGTGGTGATTTGGACTGGCCACCGCGTTCGCCCGATTTGACGCCGCCTGACTTCTTCTTGTGGGGATATTTGAAGTCAAAGGTTTACGTTAACAAGCCAAGGACCGTAGAAGAGCTCAAGGACAACATTCGTGAAGAAATAGCCGCTATTCCGGCCGAAATGTTGGCGAAAACGATGGAAAATGCTGCAAAAAGGGCACAATACGCCATCAACGCCAGAGGCGGCCATTTGAGAGATATCATATTCAAAAATTGATGTAAACAAATCTACTTGGAACAAATTAAATGATTAAGATTGCCAACCGCCAAATTTTTATTTTTTTCTTTGATTTTTTTAACAAAAACATGGGTCCGTCGAATATGGGCAACCCTGTACCTTTTTTTAATTACATACTCGATTTTTTTTCCAAAAGCTTCGTCAAATATTCCTCGTTCATTCGCAATAAGTTTCGGTAATATGCTGGTTTTTCTGTTCGCAACTGCTTTATTAATTTTTGGTTCAAAAACTTTTCCTTCTTCTGAAGCCATTTCTTCACGCTCTTTTTACTTTTTACGCTTTTTTATTTAATTTTATGTGCTTCGTTTGCGATTTGTTGAGCGATTATCACTCAGGAGAGCACCATTTCCACTTCACTCATAATTTAATATTTTTCCGTTCGTGTATTGGCCCCTTTAGGCCGTGCGCAAAGTGAAACATATGAGCGTTGCTGTGAGCAAAAGGTTTTACTTGCGTTTTGAGGCTGTGCTGTTGAAATGCTCACAGTGAAACTTTTCTTTGCGTTTGTTCAGTCGAGTCCAAAAGAGGAACTCGAACAAAAACAGCCGATATAAGTTGTTCAGCATGCATTTTTTGTTCACTCAAAAATATTTTAAAACATAAATTTAACCAATTTAAAGAAAATGCATAATCTTTTTTGTTTTATCCTGCTTCGATCAACATAAACAATTCGCAAAAATTAAACAAAAACAAAATGCTCATACATTTTAAAGCAAACACTCGAAGAGTGGCGCGATGCGTTTGCTTGCGAAACTCTTGCGATAGAATCTTTGAAATGCAACGCTCATATGCTTCACAATGCGCACCGTCATAAAAAAGCATGAAAAAGTTTTTCGCAAGCAAATCGCTTCGCCTACAGCAATGCTCATATGCTTCACTATGCGCATGGCCTTAGAATAGTAAAAAATTACAGCTGCAAAGCAGTATAAATACTCAATCGCTTTCTATAAAATTTTTCACGAGAAAAATCAAATCGGAAATTAAAATTTTATTACATATGTTTTGGCCATCAATGTTTATAAGTTCTATCTAATATTTCCCCTTATCCTTGAACCCGCGTCGAGTAAATACCGTCGATGAGACCTCACCTTCACCAACAGCTCGAATTCAAACAGAATTTCGACGATAGTTTTCACTTCCGACAATAGAGTTTCAAACTGCTTTATCGGTACTCTCAGTTCTTTGAGGCCTGTCAATAATACTTCAAAATAAATGATTA
Source organism: Tetanocera ferruginea (assembly GCA_958299015.1). Lineage (NCBI taxonomy): Eukaryota > Metazoa > Arthropoda > Insecta > Diptera > Sciomyzidae > Tetanocera > Tetanocera ferruginea. Next base: position 49,281,703 of record OY282640.1, on the reverse strand, counting down.
TTTGAAACAAATTGTAGAGAATAAATTTTGAATGAATCAAGAACCAAGACAATTGAACATCCAGCACAACAAATATATCTACACATTCTGCGGCTATGAAGCAAAGGTTTTTATGAAGCGAGCAGTGCTAGACATGCTATGGCCATGATAGAATAACAACGTAGGCGCATATTGGAGAGGAAGTGAGCTAGATGTCAAAATCAGCTGTTCGAATTTAAGTTGTTCTAATTGTTGTTGTTGCCTTTTCGTTTGACATTTATAGCACCTCACAGCATTGTTTGTGTAAAACTAGACATTTGAGCAGCCATATTAATATGAGCCTACCTTACTATTCTATCATGGCTATGGCCATCGCTTGGGGCTTTGAGAGATAAGATTTCATGAGCAATAAGTCTAGATTCATTTGTGTCAATAATTTAAATACGTTGTTTTGTTAGAGAAGGAAGCTTAGAACATGTCAAAAGGTGGTATTGCATGGTAAGTGGAGAGTTGGAGTTTGTAGATTGATATAACATAACATTGGTAATGTTGCAGCAAGAAATGCCAAGAATAGTTATAGAAGGTATAGAAGACACCTGCTCAACACTACTTTAAATTTGCAATTTTTTATTAATTGGAAAATTCTTATATTTTCTGAAAACAACAAGATTTGCCTAAAGTTCTTATAAAACTAAAATAAAGTAATAAACGAACTCCTTATTTCAAAAAAGACACTTATTTTGACATTCTTTGTTTCTTAATTATACGTTTGGAATAACTTGGTGCAATACCTCTTAAACATTTGAATCATCAAATATGTGCTTTTTTAAAATATGCTTATGTAACATAGCATTTGACATATACTTATGATAATTGAAGAGAAATTTATGGTAAACTTCTACTTCAATATTTGCTCACAACGTGAAATGAATCCACTTCAAAAATTTTGTTGACAAAAATTTGTATTTTTGTTCGACGACGTTTGTTCAATAGGGGGTTTCGCACGGACGTACATGTCATCCGACTTGGGCATGTACGATGACATGTACGATCATTCGAAAGCAAATGAGACAGTCGGACCGACATGTCGGATGATAATCAAAAATTTTTGATTTTTCTGCCGGTCCATCCGACATGTCGTTCGTGCGAACGCATGTCGGTCCGACTCGCTGCATTTATCATTTGTATAAAGTTTTCAACGAGTGAGCATCAACTTGGCCAACAACAGAAAGTTAGAAAAAAATAAAACAAACAATGGCAAGTGCTCCGAATGTGAAATTTTGGACAGAGTTCATTTCCTGGTATTTTCTTCATGTCCTTCTTCCAAAATTTGAACAACTATAATTGCCGCTAAAAATTGCCTAGCCATTATTACACCGATGTGTTACTCTCGAGAGTCAACAAAGAAATGAAGTCGTCGTACATGTCCGATTGTCCGAAAGCTCAACAAAATATTCCCGTTACTTTGTCGTCGTACAATGTCGGCTGACTTGTACGACCGTGCGAAACCCCCTAATAATTAAGTGAGATATCACTATCGATAAAACAGTACATTCGACGTCTTAATTTTAATTTTCAAAAATAGAAAACATTTGTTTCGACGCTGTTTTGAAAGCGAGCGCGTGTTCAAAGATGAGGATGATTTTTATCTTTTCGATTATTTGTACAAACGATTTTTAAAACATTAATTATGTCAGGAGACGGACTTTAAAATCCTAAGAGGAAAGTCTTCAGTTTATCTATGCAACTCATCATGGTTTGTCATGAACATATCAGGAATTTCGGAAACAGTTCTTATAAATCTAAATGATGAAATGTGATAATTTCTCGACAAAAGTAGAACTCGTTTTTTTTCAATGGGTTAAAAGTAATTTGAAATAATAAGAAAATATTTTAAGTTATAACTCTGATATGCTTCAATGGAAACAGCGGTTATAACAAAAATGTTTAAATTATGTCTTTGATATCTTCTAAATGAAAAACTGCCTATAAAGTGACGGTCAATACAAATTATTAAAACATGGGACTAAACAATAGTTAACTTTAAATTAGTTTTTCAATGATAAGATCACTGTTTCACTGTTCACAGATAAATCTGTGTTCAATTTATTCCCTCGATAGTATAGTGGCAAGTATCACATCGTTCATAATTATAATTTTTCATATTTCAAACTCATGCCGTGTAATTTTTTTATGTCTTGTTGTTTAGAAATGCACTTAATAATTTTAGTGTTTATTTGCTTTACCGAGCGCAACTCGTTCATTCAATTTTAATAGTTTTCAAACACCTTTTATTCTTTTTCAATCAACACTTTGTGTAAATAAGCTAGAATCAACAATTAAACCGTCTATTTTTATTCACATATTTATGTTGCCACTCATTTTTTTCGATAAACAACATAAAGCCGCCTCATATAAAGAGCAATTCATCGATAAATCGGCAATAAGCTACATTTTACACGCAGTTCAAGGTGGCAACCACAAACACAGCTGTCCGTTGCCTTTATCTTAAAATTGCATCTTCAGCAGCAACTCGGAAAAATAGTCTTTGCCAAAAAATACATTTCAATTTTTATTAAATAAACAATTCGCTTTTCAATTCCATTAAAACAATGCAAAGAAATAATTTAATGATGAGCAGCACAAAGCAAGAAAAACACGCGCCGCTGTGATCACTGAATATTTGTGAACAGTTGGTGGGGAGACAGACACGAAATAGCGTACAACAATGATCCGCACATGATATACACTGGAAAATTTATGCAGTTTTCTTGGGTAGCATTTTATTTTCTTTAATTTTCAGTACGATTTGGCGTTTTGTTGGAGGAGAAGCTATTATTTGTAACAATTTTATACACTTACACAATGTTTTTTGCAATAAAATCAAGCAAATTTGTTTGACACTTGCTATGATTTTTAGTTTTATCAATTTGCTTTTCACTTCACACTAGTTAAATGTTTGCTAATGACGGATGAAGAGAATGGAGCACGACGAATGTAGAACTTAACACGGCGAACACGTTGTTGCTAATGATTTCTGCGTTGGTTTCAGTTTCGCCTGATTCGTTTCATTCAATATTTAACTTGTATTTTCAATGTGCTGTTTATTCTTGCCTGTTCTTTCATATTCTGTTCTGTCGCCGTAGATTTTTGTTTTTGTTTGAATTGCACACAAGAATTGAAAAAATTTATGTGACGTTTTGCTCAGCTGTTGGTCGATCTTTCAGTAATGTTTTTTTTTTCAATTCAACAGGGTTGATCTTTAGTAATGTTGCAGTGCTTTGAAAACTTTTCGATAACTTTTGCAAAAGGAATGTTCACATGGTCGTACATGTCATAAGGAGTGATTTTAATAAAAAAATGAAATTTCAAGTTGTCATGCTTTGTACAGATACAAAAAGCTCACGATTTCACATGGTCGCACATGTCATAAGGAATGATTTTAATAAAAAAATGAAATATCAAATTGTCATGCTATGTACAGATACAAAAAGCTCACGATTTTACTTGCGTTTGGATTCCTCAGACTGAAAATCAATTATGCGATGTTTTGTAAAAAGTTAACATTGTGAAAACTGTTCTTTTCACCAAATAAAATTAAATTTGGAAATCCAATTATTTCAATAATTTGGAAACCTCTTTTCGACCAATATTTTTCTAATAAAAAACAACTGATAATGTTAAAAAAAAATTATTATATAAAATAATGAAGACGAAATCAAATCATGTGCCGTGAGCGAGTTTATGTGTGATGCCGATGGGCGCAAGAAAACAAAAATTTTATAAAACAGAAGTAGCCTCATAATACTGGTTTTATATTCTGATATAATTTTATTAATTAATGTTAAAAATTTATTTCTGATTTTGCTTTATGGAAGCAATGAGTTCACATTGGCAATTATTTTTGACTGTAGACAAACGATTTATAAAATTTAAGACGTATTCATACCGGTAGGTTTTCTTCAAGTCAAATTATGTCGTAATATCAAATTTTTGAGGAGAGCGAAAAACTGAATTTGTGCTGAAAAAAATTTGTCTATAAAAAAAATAGTAATATATTCTGTCAAACGGAGTTTTGAAACAGAATTCAACCAGAAAACTATTAGTAAATAATTTGTATGAACATAATTTATTCAACGAAAGCAAATTGCGAAAAAAATTATTTTATCATGTCAAAATAAGCTGTTCCGTCAAAATAATTTAAATATTTCATTATTTTAAGTAAGTTTCATTTATATAAGTAAAATTTATAATTTATTTAAGTAAATTATCTTTCTCTTGTCTGAAATAAGTGGCTTAGTAAAAAGCTATCTGAAAGAAGTCATAAGTCAAAAGGAACCTACGAGTTTTCGTGGTCACTGATTATGATTTCTAGGTCGGTTAAGATCCATCACGAAGTTTCAAAGTCATTTGATGGTCACACTAAGATGAGGTCGTGGAAGATTTTTGAATGAAATCACACAAAATCACCACAAAAATTGTTTTCACCCTGACATGTTAGGGTTAAACGAACTCAGATTCGAATTCAGCGAGCCAAAAGCCTTTTTATGTGTGAATGTAGAATTTTAGTTGTTGAAGAAAATAAGGATAATTCTTCGATTTTGAAATTTTTTTACTATCAATATTTATCATGAAATCTCAATATCTGCACACTGAAATATATTTTATTCTTTACTAAAGTTCTTACCAGATCTCATGAACGAAAAAGTATTTTTAAAATTCGATAAGTCGACTTTTTCGGTGACTTTTTCTTTGTTGATTGCTATTTTCATTAAAGTTGTATACAAATTTGTTCTTTCTGATGAGATTTGAATCCGAAATATATCGCTGTTAGTTGAATAAAAAACCTGTTTCAATGCTGTGCGTGAACAGTTTTTAAAAAAATTAATTTTTAAATTACTGAGCAAAGTATCAATTACACAAATGAAACTATATCGACAGCTTAAAGTTTGACATCGAAATCTCACAGTTTTTTTAAAAAATTAAAATGTATCATTTTTCATACTCCGACGGCAGTAATTTATATATGTGTTGATGTGTAATTAATACCTTTACTTCTAACTTCCTAAATTTGACTACCAGGCGGCGCTTCTCGCTGTCCTAAAAATTTATCTCTTTTAAATTATCTTTCGTTTTAAGTTTTTCCGCTACCGAGCCTTGAAGCTATGAGTATTTATATTTTTAAGACACTTTTTGTAAAGCAGTCAAATTGGTAAGAATAAAGTTTCCGCACATAATTTACAATTCACTTACTCTTTCTTTTCATTTCCTTCATTGTTCTTAATTTCATATATATAATTGGTTGAGATTTCTCTTTCGAAAATCCAACACATCGCCTGGCTTTTTCAACTTCCAGAACAAACAATATGTATTTTTAAACCATTGACTTTTTTACTGAATATTAAAACGGTTTCTTCATTCTACTTTATAAATATGTATGTATATTAAAAAACATTATTTCAAATTTAATGTTTTGACTTGAAATTATCAGTTGTGAAAGAATTTTGCCATATCTAGTTCCTCGTCTAATGTTGTATAACTGATAAATCCTTATGAAAATAATGTAATTTTTTAATAATTTTCTCAAAAACGTGTTTTTTTTAAAAATTGTTGTAGCGATAAGTATGTGTGCCATTTGAAAACATTTAACTCGTGTTAATATTAATATGCCATAAGTAGGATAATAGGCTCTCAACTAGAAATTCTAACGTTTAATTAGGTTCGTGATTATAATATGGTACCTGATTTCTCACTTTTATAAAGCAAACATAATTGTAAAATATTAAAGTTTTCTATTTTATAGCATTTTTAGAAAATAATTTTAAATTTTTAAAAAAATAAATATTTTAATAGAATTTTTTAAATTTAGTAATTTTTGAAGATTTTCAACTTATTTTCTTAAAAAGGTGCAGTACAGATATTGTCAAATGTTGACCATTTATAAATTGTGTGAAGCTTGTTTTGTCATTTATGCGAATTTTTAACCGAACCGTTTAATCAGAACAATATGTCGGTGTATCATTTCATTTTCAGTTCTTTTTGTGCAGGTGTTGATTTTATAATCCTTAATAATTTGTTAATTTTGTATATAAAATTATAAAGAATATTAATTAAGGCTTTTAAAGCCAATATAAGTATTTTTTGATTTTTCCCAAAAAAATTATTTAAAAGTTTTTTTTTTAATCTTTAACTCTTTCAGTCTTGGTGGTTAGTGTCACTAGCCCGAATTTTTTATTTGAAATCCACGCCTTCTAGCGACAATTGGTTTAATTATCATGGAAGTTTGAAGCATACTTGACAAGATGCGACCGATTGGAAGTATATTGAATGCATGACAGCTCACTTACGTTCAAAATCCTCAAATATTCAAAATATTCTTGTCGATACCCGTTTTAGATACCTGTTTCGGCAGACATCATGTGCAAAGTGAAATTTCCGGAAAATTAGAAGCTTTTTCCAAAATAAGTAATAACAGATCAAATTGGAAATTTCAAGTATATAGCTCGTCCACAACTGGTTGCAATGGTGACTGGTAAAAATTGGTTAAATTGTTTACCAAAAATTAATTAGGAACCACAAATTTGTCCAAAAATGTGTTACAATACAAAACTGTTGCCCTTACGATCATTTTGTGAATACTAGCTACCTCTCGATGTTTAAAAGAAGTTTTTATATCACTTAAAAATATTTTAATTATCACATGAAGTATTTCTCTGATGAAATTAACTGTGTTTTTTTAAGTTTATTTGAGTTGACTATTTTATTTTTTGAAAAGTTTATAAAATTTACCTTCAATAAACCAAATTATATATAAATTGCTTCAGATTTTTTTAATGCAAAATGCAAGTCCGATCAAGAAGTGAATATCAGTATAATTAAGTGCAAGAAAATTCTTTGAAGTAATACTTTAAAATTTGTTGAAAAATCAGTCAGATCAAGGTTTTGTATATTTTAACAATATTAATTGAATACAATTTCTAAAAATCTTTGATAAAACTTGCTAAAAATAATTTTGCAAAGTTAATTGTAAAGTGGATCAAGAGTTCAATTCATGCCACAATTGTATTTTTACGAATATTGAAGATTCTAAAATAATAATTTTGAAACTGTCACACCCTATTTTTTTTCAAGGATGTGATCTCTAACAAAACATTAAAAAATTAGCCTTCCGTGAATATCATACAAAGCTGATGATGTAAATTTTATCTTATTGACTGTTGAGCATGCAATCAGATATATTGATGAAGGGAAATTGTTACTTAAACCGCGTTTTCACACAATTTTTTTGCGAAAGAAGAGATGGCAATTGTTTTGTTGAAATTTCTTATAATATGATATATTGCTATGTTACTGAAATAAAGCCAGACAAAAATTTATGTGTAAAAGCGGCTTTAGCAACCAAACGGCGTTATTGCAAGCCTTACTTAAACAAATTAAAAACGGAAAGAACGCTGTTTAATCATCCAAGTCGTAATGATTTCATAATTTTTTCCAAGACTTTTGGTGTAAGCCTTTTCTTTTTCAAGTCTTTTTAAATAATTGAAAAAAATTGTATTTTTTACATTTTCTTTTTAAATAATTGAAAAACTTGTAACTTCAATTTTATTTTTAAGACATTGAAAAAAATTTGTTTATCAAGAATTGATCGTCTGTGTGTTAATTTACAAAAATTATTTATCGATTTGAGTACTTCATGCTAGTTTGTAAGTTAGCCTCACTTAGTTGAATAAAATGTCTAAGTTTGCACTACAACAAATTCTCTCAAAGAATTGATGCAGTGTTTTGGTTCAAGTGCTTTCCTCATTTTCTTTTTTTAACATTTTCATTTTTGTGTCATTTTGTACATGTGCAACATCTTGAAAATGACTGTATCAGTCATAAAATTTCATTTTTGGCAATGTGTTTTGAAAATCAACAAGCTTTTTATATTGTATTATTTCCTTACTAACGAAACTCACATTCCTTGAAAATTCAAACCTTTTGCGGTTTCAAAGAAAACCCCAAAATTCACAAATATTTCCCTCAAAGTACTTAATTTATCGATGAATCGTAGAATTAGTACAAAAAAGGTTCTGTTAAAAATACAAATTTTGTTTTAACCAACATATTAAAGTTCAAAAATTCTATTTTAATACTTTGTCCGATTAAAATCACACGTATAACATCAACTAATGTTTTAAATAAAATTTACTTTAAAATATTTTTCAAACGTTAAACTTTAAAACGTTAAAAAACAAATTTTAAAACACTCTTACAAGAAATTCAAGAATTTGCTGTTACTTATCGACTTTTAGCTTTTATTGCAATATGTTCTCATTTTCATATTAAAAGTATTTTATTGGTTTTAACTTTATCACATTTCCAGCATTTCAATATATTTTTGTCAAAAACTTATAACAAAACGGATTTTTAAAAAACAACGACGTTAACAAACGGCACCATTTAATCTAGACTTAAAATATATACTATATTTTAAATTTTGAGTTCACACACTTTTTTTTAAGTTGTTAAGGATGAAGAGAAAAAGATTTAGTAGTAGCGACTATCGCGAACTTTGAACTAGAACTGATTCGGAATTGATTTTTGAAGACTGCAGTACTTCATGTTCGAAAATTATCCTTAGAAAGTTCTACTACATGTACATACATATATATAAACAAGAAGAGAGTTAGAGAGCGGTTCGTGATAATGCGCAGGACTAAGAAAATATTGCATAAATATAAACAATAGCAACAATGTGTTGAAAACATGCTCAACACCGATAAAAGTCAACTCTAAATTTAAAAAATAAAGTAAAAACTTGACATAAGGTATAAAAATAACTTCACCCACTTTTATAACGACAATTATAATGCTTCACCTTTTATTTTTCAAAAAAAATACATAGTTACTTTTTTAGTAAACAGTTTTTTTTCTTTTCATTCAGAAAAATTTAAACATACTTCCTGTATTGCTGAAATTCTAGTTTTACTTCACTTTATCTAGTGTTACACAATGAAATTGAAAGTATCTGTTATCGTTCTCGTGCACATTTTATGTACATCGTGTTGTTGCTGCTTATGTAAATATTCTGAGCACGTGCTTTTTGTGCCATTCCAACTTTGTATCGTCGTGACCTACCTCACGTGAAAATAAGTTTTCTTTATAGTGTATATATAAGGTTCTGTGTCAAACGGGTCGATAAAAGAACTTAAGTTATGTCCATGTTCTGCAGCACTTTAAGCTATAAATTTTAGTCGGCAATTTAAAAATGTATAGCGAATAATTTGCTTAAATTAGGTCACGGAGTCGTAAACTTGAATTGTATATAAAAAAAATAGAGTTTTTGCATGGCATGACCTCATCTCTTTAAGCATTTTGTCGGAAATATGGCTTTAATTGCTTTATCATGTTGGAGTTGCGTCATTATGTTTGGCATGCAAACAATGTTAACAATGGTGAGGCGCAAGGATGTGCTTGAAATTAACGATTTTTGAGATATAAGTGTTATTTTACCTTGCGAGAGGCATTTTCAAATTTGTAGAGATTTTTATAGAAAGTTTTGCATCTTTTTTATCCAACTGGGTGTTCATAACGCCTGAATGTACGCATCTTCTTTATTTGTTTCCAGGCTTGGTCTTTGTTTCCAGGCTCTCAAATTTCAAACTGCTTATAAAACCATAAAACCATTTGACGAATAGCAATTGCATTGTCTGCGTTGTCTGCAGACAATGGCAAATCTCAGAGAGTATATAATGCCATGTAGAGCTTCTTGAAAACATAAGTCGTTCGAAGTCAGCATAAAACATGTAGGTCCAGTTATCGGTCAATTGTGTCCGAACATTTAATAATACATACGACACAATTGATCATAAGAAGCTCGGTCAAAGTCCTTTCAAGGGCTGAAATGGCCTATTTAATTTTTTTTTGAATTGGTTACGATATGGTTCCTTTCAGGATATCTGTACTGATTTCTTTTATTATAACCTCAAACTCTTTATTTTGAAGAAGAAACATCACTTTCAATGCTCTTTAGCAACTTCTACCCCCGGGATAGTTTCTTCTAATTTATTGACTATTATAAGATTATGTTAAGCTGATAAACTTTACTCCGCTGTTCTTACAAATGAATAAATCTGTGAGGTCGTTCAAGAACTGCTTTAAATTAAAAAATTTTAATTTGTTTTTTAAATTGTTTCCAAAAGATCATTCCATTTCACTGTTATAACATTTATCCTATAGGAAAATGCTTCTAATTTTTCCAAATTTTTTCATTTGTTTGGTATGACTTCCGCTTTGCTTCTTGTTTATCCTGTATTTTTGATGAATTGAATGTATTCACAACTTCTGCAATCCCAAGACGCATTAAGAGCTACAAAATTCAGTGAGTATATCTGTAGATATGATGAAAGTATAAAATTCGAATTTTTTTTTATTCTCTTTTGAACACCAGAATACTCTCTGGCCATATTATATATATCGTATATATATTTCTACCCACGATAATCTTTTGTTGGCATTATTACAAAAAGTGTAAAACAAATGTTGTCCCACAAGTCCCCAACCCTAATAGAGTTTTCTTTTCTCAAAGAAAAATTCTGCCCTCTGGAGATGCAGAATTTTTTCCATTTTGATCTGTATTCACAGAATTCTGACCTTTTTTGGCTGAGAAAAGATCACAAAAAAAAACCAACATTTTTTTTAATGTTTTCGAGTTGGCACCCTTTTTGAAAAACTTCAAAAGAATTCAAGATAAAAAAAAATTTAAAACTTCATATTCAAACATTTTTTTCACGCTAAAAAAAATAATGCTTTTTTTTCATAGAAAAATGTTGACGTTTTCCGTAGAAGAGCTCAATATTTTCTGAACTGTCAATGGTAACGTAAACTATTTTCCACATAAGTCATTTATTTTTTTATTCAGTTGGTAGCATTTCAGGTCAGAATTTTTCGAACCGTCGAAGGTCAAAATTTTCGGAAAATGAACACGATTCAATTTCAAAAGTCAGAATTTTATTTAAGAAAAGAACGAAAAAAATGCAAAAAAATTCAAAATTTTTTTGAGAAAAGAAAACGCTATTAGATAGCAACAACATCTATGCACGTGAGCTAGTAGAATGTACGGAGTAGAGGAACATATACTCGTATTAGCCAATTTGAGCCAAAAAAAATAAAATAAAAACGTGTTTTTTGGTTGATTAAAAAAAATTCAAATCAAAAATGATTTCTTGTTTGAGTAAAAATATAAAAATTCGAAAATTATTTTTATTTTTGATTTAAAAAATAAAAATCAGAAAACGATTTTTATATCTGCGCAAAAAATTAAACATCATGATATTATGAATATTTCTTAATTTTATTTATGTCCCTGTTTTTTCTTATGTTTTTTTATAATGAAATAAAATTGCAATTTGTTTTCATATTATACAAGTCTACACGGTGGTCCAATGCATTAAAAAGATTTGGTCCAATTTATAAAAAATAAACCGTTATCATTTTTGTCTATATCTCTAATACTTGACTTGATAGAAATAAACTGACTGAAATGGATTTGAATTAAGCATAACATACAAATCCACTTTTGTCATTTCTGGTCCAAAAGTTGACCCTTATTTGTAAAACTGTGTTATGGGCGTTATTTGTTATTGGTCTTTTTTCACTTAAACCTTTGAGATGTAAGGAAATCATTTCTGTTTTCGATTTAATTTAATCTGTCGATTTTTTTTAATTTTTTTCTTAAGGAACTGTCTGACTTGGAATATTTGTGGAGGAAACTCAAATTCAAAGTTAACAAGAATTTTATAATATTTTGCTCTTCCCATTTTGAAATTTCATGAGAGGTACTGGATTCTCTGTAAATAAGATATTACGTTTAAAAATAATTGAAAACAAGGTATAAGAAAAAACAATTGAAGATTACCGGAAACTCAAATTGAACATATTTTTTGTGCATCATAAATGTATAGACCTTCTCAGTCCAATTTCGGAAAATTTCAGTCCACTCTATTAGTGGAAGTATTTTAGAAGTTAGATGAGCCCAAGGTTAGGAAAATAGCTCTAAAAACTTGTGCGTTATTTAGTTCTTCAAAAAAACTAAGCATGAACGATGTGAGAAATCGCAACTATTTAGTCTTATTTTCCCAACTATGGATGCGTTTGACTTCTGAACTACTTGAGAACAGAATGACATTTTTCCATCATTGGACTTAGAAGATCTTAGGCCCTGTTTCACCAATTAATTAAGTTAAACTTAAGTATTAGCTCTGAATATGCATTTAATCAACGATACATAAGTTCAACTAAAATATGGAAACGCATGACTTAAATTATACTTCAGTCGTCGACAGCAAATAGCTGATTATATTTTGCAAAACAATTTTGAAATTGTGAAAATGTATTTGTGAAAAAGTTCTAAAAAGTTCTCTAAAAGTTCTCTAAAAGCTGAGGCTAAACTTAAATATAACTTAAGTAAAGTTGGTGAAACTGGGCCTTAATACTCCAAAAATATTTCATTCGAGTTTTATTTGAGTTTCCGTTCTATTTTTGAATATGTTTAATAATTTACCATGATATAATTACTCCAAGGTAGTATTGACGTTTCTGTTGGAAACGGACTTTTGTCAAAAAATATAACAAGAAAGAGAGTGCTCACAATCCGTCATAGCATACAATTAATTTTCACTGGTCACATTCAGCGTACCCAACAGTTGCCAACTGCTAAGTCAAAACTTGATGCACATAAATATGAAGTTGCGCATTAAAATGCATTTAAAAATAGAAAATTTTTAATTTGTCGGTAAAATTTCCATTCGTATATGATACAAAGCTTGATATTTCATAAACTTGACAATTTTTCTGAAACTTCAATACCGATAATAGCGCTCCCCGATGTGTTGCTGTCACAACAGTTGACACAGCTGAATGTGGCCAACGAATATAACAACGAACAGCTGTTTTTGACAAGGGTTCGTTTACTTGTAGCTGAGAGAATCAACATTTGTCAACACTTAATTATTCTATCATGATAATTTACTTATTTACAAGGAAATTTTGAATTCAATCAAACAAATTAAAAAAACTATACTCATACACTATACAAAGTTTGAGAGTAACTGCAACTCGGTGAAATGCAACCCTGTTTTCTGCTTACTCCAAAAACGAACAGAGCTAATATTTGCAAACACTCAAAAAAGGAAAAAGCAATCGCGCGGAGAATAATGCAAAAGAACGCCAGAAGATTAACAAAAATCTATTTCACAAATTTTCAAAATTGTTAAATTCTTTTCAAAAAGTATTTTAATTTAAACAAAATAACAACAACATTCAAAAGTGTTAAGATATTGAAATATTTTAAATCAAGTTTTCTGCATGTTTTTAAGACATTGCCAGCAGCAACGACGCAATAAAATCGATAAGAAAAACGCCTTAGATTTCTGCGAAAAAACGGTTGCTTCCGCCCAATCCTTGAATAGACAATTCCTTTAGATGTGTGCTAAATAAAACAGCAACAAAGAACAATCCAATGTCGGATGAAGAAGACGAGTCATTCTCCTCGCCTGAGGAAGGATTCTCTGCTAGCGAGGATGAATGGAAACCGACAAAGGAGGCGCGAGGCGGTGAGTCCTCTGACGATGACGACAGTGATTTTGATGGCGTGCCAACTGCATTGGGTGCAACGGGAGCTGCTGGAGCAGCCAATAGAAGGAGGTAAGGAACAGAATTCGTTGAAAGATAAATATTTTGTTAATTTTAAACACTTAAAGAGAACCCAAAGGACGCAGTGCTATCAAGCAGCAGGCGGTCAAGAAGCGCAAATCCTCCATGCAATCATTGCGTTCCAAACTTTATAACAAATACAAGCCTCCGCCTAAGACTTTACCAGGGCGTGGTGACAACAACTCGCCATCAGCCTCGACATCCAAAGCGCTAAGTACGGTTTCAAAAAACTCCGGCGCGCCCAATGATGATAGCGACAATGACGATGTTTCCAGTGAGTCCAGCGGCGATGATTATCTTGTTAATCCAGCAGAACTTGATCTAAAGTCAAGCTTTTTCGACGTAGGAAGCAATAAAAGAGTAGGTAACTCAGTGGCACCAACACCGCCGCCACAATTCGATTGCAATGCTGGCACGCATCTATCTGACTCCGACTCTGAGGATAACAATGATACCAGTGGCGGCGATGAGGCACCCAGCAAAGCTTTTGATTTTCGCAACTTGCTGGAGAAGGCAACAAGTCTAGAACGCGTCAAGGAAACCATAGCAAAACGTGCTGCTGCTTCGGCTGAATCCCAACAACGGGCAGGAGGAGGTACGCGAGCGTTGAAAAAGGCAAATGCCGCTATGGATGTTGAGTCACTTCTTGCATTGGGCGAGAATCAAAATCAAGTGGCCGCTGATGATAAAGGCGGACGTCAAAAATTGCGACAAACTAAATCGACGCGTCAAAAGCGTCATACAAAAACAAGACCCGCTTCAACTGCGGGTGCAGGTGCTAATTCGGAAGATTCCGATTGGGAAGAAGTTGCAGGTATGAAACGCAAATAGCGCTCAAATCTGTTGACTGCTTTAACTTAAGTATAAGTAGTGAAAGCATATTTTTTTTTGTTTTTTTTTCTAAATTTAAGGATATTGAGAGGTGTTGGTAGAGGCTATGGTACAATCGGTTTAATGCGCTTCCAAAGACTGAGACTGTGTTGTTGGTTGATATACATACATAAATAAATATATACATAGTTGAACATATAGACAACAACAATAAAAATGTAGTCGCAAATTAAAAAACCAAAAAAAAATCTATAAAAAGTTGCTGCTAGCAACTTACAGAAATGCTTAGAGACCTAAAACAAAAGCTGAAATAAAAACTTAAAACTTAATTAACAAATAAAAAAAAGGGTAGCAAAGGAATATGTTGATATTTTTAATAAAAGCCTACAAAAAATATCTATGAATGAAAAAAAAGACTTACTTTTTAACTAATAAACTAATATTTTCCCTAAAGACTTACATCAGTTCTAAGTTAGACAGTTTTAAAAATTCTTCATACAATTATAGTTTTAAGTTACGTTTTGTGCTTAAAAGTATTCTTAACTCTGCGCTGAAGGTATTTTTTTTTTATGCAGAGCGAATTAAAGCAGATGGCTTGGTAATTAAAAATATGTTGTCTAATCTTAAGTAATTCAGACTTTCATTCGATTGTGAAGCTTTTGGCGAGTTTGTAGTCCTTGACATCCATGAGAGGCTTTAAGTTTAATAATATTGATAGCATTATAAGCTGCGCGGTGTTGTTATTAGAATATAGTAAAGAGTACATAATATGCAATATATCTAATTTTATGTTATACACCAAATCCTTTTAATATATTTTAAATTGCAACAATCAAAAACCTTAAAACCAATGTTGCATTAAAAATATTAAACTTGAAATGGTTTCCAGCTCGATAGATTACTTAAAAATGAAATATAATAAATAGCTTACTAACGAAATGCTCTGTCTTAAATGTTATGCCATAACAATGCAGTAGATATAGTAAGAAAACCAAAACTATTAAATAATAAAACTTTATGTTTTATTAAGATAAGCAGCAGCTATTAAATTTATTGAATGTTTAAAATACTTAAATTAATAAGAAAAATATTAACTCATATTCGAGTAGTTGTTGTTGAATGTGTAGTTATAGAATAACAAATATACCAAAAAAATTATGCAAGACAAGCAAGCGTTTGGCGACTGATAAAGTTGACGAATTTACTTTAAATGAAATAAAATAAAATTAAAATAAAAATAAATACACTTAAATGCAAAATTAAATGTTACTAAATCAAATTTAAATGTTAAAATACATACTTAGTTTAATATACCCTTAAAGGCTACATATTTTAACGTAGTTTAGTTTAATTAAACAAATATACTCGTAATAAATTTTAACACAAAACACTAAGAAAAAACAAAAAATTAAAAAAAATTAGCACGATTTAACTTAAATAAAAATAAATGCATTCATTAGCAAACTTGAACGTTTTTATTATTGCTTGCTTAATCTACTCTTTCATCTTGATCTTTGGATTTTAATAATTTTTGTTTGTTTTTTTTTTAACTTTGAAATTTTTTTTACTTTTTTATTCTAAAATATTTTTTGAGGTTATCAAACGATAGTGTATAATAAGGGTCGTTTGCGGAATAATAAAAAACAAATAGAACAATACAAAATTTGAGAAATATTCTTAGGTACATTAAAATATAATTTGAATTTTAAACGCTTTGAATATTTATTAAAAAATATTACGATATTATTAGGTTCTTCACGAATTAACTTATTATTAAATTTTATTTAAGTATTAGTTAAATAAACGTTTAAATTTATTAAAAAATTAATTTTAAATGCTTAACATAAATACAAAAAATATAAAAATATATTAAAAAGAATAAATAAAAAAATTTAAATATTAATAAAAAATAAAAAACAAATAAAATAAAATGTCTTTTTAATAAATAATGTAAAAATTAATATAATATCGAATTTAACAAAAAACTCAAATTTAATTAAAAATAAAATTTAATAAAAAAAAAAAAATAAAAATTAATATAAATAAAAAAAAAAATTCTTACATAAAAAATTAAATTGAAAACAATATAAAGTAAAAAAATTAAAAATTAAATAACCTAAAAACAAGTAAAATTAGCGAAAATTTAGGAAAACAAAACAAAAAAAATAATATAAAAAAACTATTAATTTAATAATAGATAAAAAAGATAAAATAAAATATTTGAAACCTGATATAAAAATGAATTAAAAAACAACAATGCAAATAAAATAAATCATATCAATATAAAATATTAAATATAAAAATTTATGTAAAATTAAAAATGATTCTAAAAATAAAAACAAAACTATAAAAAAAATAAAATGAGATTAAAAAATAAACACAAGAAATAAAATATTAAAGATATAGTAGGTCTGTTCACGTACTTTTCTAGTAAAATAATGATAAAAGAGAATTAACTTCAACACTAAAAAAGTAAACTAACGATTTTTTGGTAAAAAACTGAAAAATGTCAAATCTGCCTACGTCGCAACTGCTGTGCTGTTTCTCATACCTACCGTTTGACAGTTTTCATCTTTTTACCTCATGAAATTGTACTAGTAATAACTATAAAAAAATCGAACGCAGAGAAAATTTAATTTTCCCTCTTACATAATCCTCTCAGTAAACGAACGCTTTTAAGGCACTTTCATGTAAAAGCTTTTGAAGTATTTCGTTTGCATACGACTACGCGAAATAAAGTAAAATTCAAAATAAAAAAAAAATTATTCGTAGCTGTTGTTTGTAGCCGTGCGACTCAACGGAACGCGTTAGCCTGAGTTCAATTCTCACATCTGCCGACAGTTTTTTCAATAGAAATAATTTTTCTGATCGGCCGGCAGCTCTTTGCAGACAATGACAAACCTCGGAGAGTGAATAATATCATGTAAAGCTTCTTGATAACATGAACATTAGCCGTTTGAAGTCGGGATAAAACATGTAGGTCCAGTTCTGAACCAACAATTCTTCTGAACAATTTTTGTTTTCTGAACAAGTTCAGACTGCGAAGTTCTTTAGGCAGTCATTTGATAATCCATAATGATGAGCTTGACCATGAATTCTTCTCTTTTTTAATAAACTGTCAAACATCGCTGATATCGGTGAATATTAATCTTGCTGATGTCTTAGAAAATATACACTATTTAAAACACGATTATTCCTGTGGTACCGATAGTTTGCCTATTGTTGTTATAAAAAAACGCGGTATTGATAGCTCATCCATTATTGGCTCTGTTTCAACTCTCTATTTGTCAATCTGTTTTCCGTAAGTTATAGAAGAATTCTTATATAATTCCTTTGCATAAAAAACCGCCAAAAAAAGATATCGTTGATAATGATCTGTTAAAACCCATTGCAGAACTGTCCTGCACTCCCAAAATCTTCGAAAATATTGCCTGCGATATTATTTTTTTCCACTGCAAATCTATATTTTATCCTTACCAACACGGCTTACTCAAAGAAAGATCGACTACCACTAATTTTACGGAATTTGTTTCAATTCGCTTGGCCAACCTCTCCGTCTATGCTGATGAAATGAAAATATATTGCCGCATAATAATCAGCGATGTATTTCAACTTGGTGCCAAAAAATGATGTCAAGCTATTACATTTCCAAGAAGAAAACTTCCCCGAGAACTTATTACCTTTTCGACAAGGCTGTTCTCACAGTAAGTTTTTCATCGAATTGTTTATTACGAGAACTTAATTTTCAGCCTCATATTGATAACATCATTAGTAGAGCCAACTTATTTTTGGATTCGTAAGACACTGGTCCAGAGAGTTCTTCAATCCTAACGTCACAAAATCTATCTAACATCTTTTTCAGACCCATGCACGAGTATGCTTGTCACGGATGGGTACCTTTTTACAACTTCCATTCACTGGCAATCGAAGCAGTATAACATAGCTCTGCTTAATGTGATCTTCCTTGCTTTGATGTCATCAATGTATTTCCCTATGCTGATGGTTTTAAGTAGATCAACAAGCAAACTCTTGAAAAACGTAAAGACATTGCAGATGTAATTTCCATTCATCTTCTCCATATGATTTCCCTTTACAACAACTCTCGCAACCTTAGGTCAGTGACTCTTTTCCATCTTAACTTGCACCTCATCGACCACGCTGTGAAACTATTTCCGGGGTGAAAAATAATTATATCAAAGAATTCGATTTTCAAACATAAATATAAAACAAAACTAAATGAGTTGAATAATTAGTAATTAAATTAAAGACAACCAAATTCTACGTCAATAATAACATGTTGCTCGATTGTAGAAAATGACACGCTACAGAAACACACTTTTCTACTTGCTGGGAGATATAGGAATGTCATGCTAATCGACATTGTTCCTATCCATGTGACCAACGTGCTGTCAGATAGTGCACTGTCAAGAGTGAGATCCCCAGTACCCTTTGAATACCTCAACAGGGTCTGTTCAATAGCAATTTTTAACCAAATTCCAGATACAAATTTGTCTGTTCAACTTATACTGAAATAATCTTTATTGACGTATTGGTAAAATTGTTCAGGTGTCTGGCACGATTTCCATCATGGCTTAAATTATCTATAAAACTAAATCACTTTCCTGAGCTCCTAAGTTTGAATAAAATTCCTAATTTTGTCTTGATATCTCGCTTATTATTAAGTAATTTACTATCAATATGATAAGTCGGTGTAAAATTTTATGGTCTTCAATTTATTCTCAAAGTTGTTGACAAAAATATAAAAAATACGAAATTTTTAAGCTTTTAGGTTTCTTCTCCGTTCATATCTCGGATATTATTGGAGCTATTTGAAAGTTGTGACACTTAATTGAAGTAGATTTTTTTCAAATCACCGTTATTAAAAACTAGTAAGGTATATCTTCGACTTAGCCGAAGTTAAAATACCCCCACGGGCGATTCGCAATAGTACAAAATCTTAAATTACAGCTCTTTTTATATGACACTTTAAAAAATTTTACTATTTTGATGACGTCTAAAATACATTCATATCAAATTGTTTTCCTGCAAAGTAAAGTTTTCAATTAGGGGTTATTTGGGAGGTGGGCGTGTTCTTGAGTGGTTGATGCCAATTCTTCTAACATGTCAATTTTGATATAATATACACAAATACCCAATTTCAGGTCTGTAGCTTAAATATTAGCCTATTTATAGAGTTTCCAATATTATGGGTTGTACGAACACCGTTGTATGGACACCGATGGGCGTGTTCATCGGTGGATGACGCCCATTTTTGTAACATATCTTGGTTTTAGAATAAATATCTAATTTTACTTTTGTAGCTTCGACAGAAGCCTATTTATATAGTTTTCAATTAGGGGGTTGTATGGGAGGTGGGCGTGTTCGTGGATGGACTACGCCTATTTTTCTCTCACGTCTTAATTTTTATATAAAAATAATAAATATTTAATTTCACTTTTATAGCTTCGACACAAGCCTCTATATATAGGTTTCAATAATAGGGTTGTATGGAAGGTGGGCGTGTTAGTGGGTGGATGACGCCCATTTTTCTAACACACCTAAGATTTGTCATAAACTATACAAATACCGAGTTTAAGGTCTGTAGCGTTAATATTCGTTTCTTTATGGAGTTTTCATCATTGGGATTGGCGTGGTTTTCATCCGATTTAGCCCATTCTCGAACTTGGTCTTAGTTTTTTTAAAAAAAGCTTAAATACCGAATTTCAGTTCGACAGCTTCAAAATTACGGCTGTAATCGTGTCCACAGACAGACAGACGGACAGACAGACGCACAGACAGACGGACATGGCTAAATCAACTCAGATGGTGATGCTGAGCAAGAATATATATACTTTTCTATACCTACCACGCCTCCTTATGGGCGTTACACACGTCGTGACAAAATTAATATACCCCTTACGCAGTACGCGTGGGGGTATAAAAAGTTCGACTTATAGAAACTTCGAGTTATAGGAATTTTATCAAAACTAGTAGGTTAATTGAAGCACACCAACATTATTTCATTTGACTCATTTTAATTAACAATTAAAAATTACATTTTTGTTCATTGTAGTGATTATCAGTTGTGTATTCTTTCGTGTTCTTTATTCTTTGCAGGCTGCCAAACAAATTTTTCTGGTACCGATTCATGTATCACTGTCCACTCAGCTTAGAATCGGATTTTTGATCCAGTAAAATAACACTCAGTAATGTCGTTATTGTCCACCGCTTTATAATCATCAAGAGTAACACTGAGAGTTATATTGTTCAATTTTGTCATGCTCTATAATCAGCTTCCATTACGTTTCTATCTGCATCAAATTTATTTAAGAAAATCCCGATTATATCGTCCTCTTTGATTCAACATGCAACATTTCTTAACTATTCATCTGCGAGAATGATTCTTTGCTATTTGGTGACTCGGCTACCATGTATAATTTTGTCTTAAAGCTATCAAAAATTGGATTTTTTATTCTTTTGCTGACTCTAGGAGTACCAGCTTCGTAGCTTCGTTATAATTAATTCGTTATTTTTCAAAATCGTAGAAGCCGTACTTGGGGTAATGTGTAATTTGACCACCTCATTATTTCACTTATTCTCTCCTTCTTTCGCAAAACAAGTAAAAGAACAAACTAACTTGAGCCATAAATTTGTCTGACTCAAGTTATGTGATTGAAATTGAAATAAGAAATTAAAATAAAAGAAAAATATTCGCAAAAATTATTACGTTCGAGGTGGCACTAGAGGGCTATGCCAAGAATAATTAACAAAATAAATAAAAAAAATTAACAATATAACTAAAAAACAGAATTAAAAATTTGTAAACTTTACTTTAAGATTCATACATAAAATTTATTTTCTCATATTATTTCGTAATTTCTTAAAATTTATTGAAACACTTTAACTTCCTTTTGACGGCTTTTGTCCACTTTTAATTGCTCGTTATTGCGACTTTGTTTCAAATTAATTAAATGTTTATTTTTCTAACTATGCAACTTTTTTAATCTCCCCAAAATTTATTTACAAGATCGTTTGATAAACTGCCATCATTATCTCTATCTATGTGTGTGTGTCTGTATGTATGTATTTTTTGTAGTTGTCACATATTTTACTGTAGTTTTGAAGCTTTACGCTGTAGCTGTCGCGTACTCTGCTAGCACCACCACCACCATCCACGCCAAAGCCAACAACTTAACGCAATAAAATGTAATTAATTTAAATCAAATTTCCACAAGTCTCTTAAATGCTTTCACTCTACGTTTTCCAGATGAAGACCGCAGCTTTTCGGATGATTCTGCTGCAGCTAGCAGTAAAAACAATTCATCCGGCCAAGCACATGATTTCTCACGTGACGAAAACCTTGAGATTCATATTGAAATGCCGAATAGGCAACGCTCAAGCAAGGATCGCAAGCAGCAGGATCTCGAGGCGGCACTAAAGCGAAAAATTAATCGCGATATCAAAGATCGCCAAATGTTGCTACACAAAACCAGTCTATTGTGTTGCTTTGCGCGCAACTATCTATACAATCGACTGCTAAATGAAACGACGCTTATGAACGAAGCACTCAAATTGCTGCCCAGCAAAAATTCCTATCCACCCGAACGTGGTACTGAACTCAAATACTATCAGTCTTTAGTTACATGGTTCAAAACGGCTATAAAACTTAAGAGCAACAACTTGTATCCCACTAAGGCAACGAAAAGAGGCAAAGAGAAGCTTAAGCAACAACTATGTGAACAGCTAAAGAAAAAAGAAGCTAGCTGTAAGCAGGATATGATCTTTATGTTTGTTATACTGCTTAGAGGCATGGGGCTGCAGTGCAGGCTGGTGGTTAACATGCAACCGCTACCAATAAGACCATCTCAGTCAGATTTGTGTACAATTAAGTTAAAAAAGCCGGACGACGAGGCAAAAGGTGGAGCGAAAACTGCAGAGAAATCAAAGAAAAACTCTAAAGAGAGCAAAACTGAGCGTACGCTTAGTAGCGAGAATGAAGAGAGTACCAAGAAAAAGAGCGCAAAAACAAGTTCAGAAAAAACAGGCCACAAAAATAAAGATCTTACCAAAAAAAGCGATAACATCACAAAAACAAATGAAAAGAATGTCACTAAAGCTGAAAATCAAAAGAAGAAACAGAAAACTAGCAAAAATAATGATATCGAAGAATCCTTAGTGGATATTAAAGAAGAAAAACCGAATCTTCGATTATTTAAACAAGATATTTTAGAGAAACAGGCTAAGAAAAACGAACTACCTGATGTAAACGACATAAAAATAAAGCTTGAAGAAATTATTGGTAAAAAGCTGAGTGTGGCTAAAATCAATAAAACTGAAGAACAAACAGAGCTAAAAGAAAGCTTGGAGAATATACCAACAAAGACATCCAAGCGTTTGAATTTGCAAAAAATACCTATGGCGGCAAAGGAAACTGAACAAAATAATGAAGAAGTTGAAGCTGAAGAAATCGAACAGAAGACAACGAATGCGTCAGGAAAGCGACAGCGAGTTGTGAAGAAAAGCACAGCAAATTCCGTAGCAAAAGAACAGGAAAATAATGAACTCGTTGAAAAATCCAAATCAATGCCCATTACGAAGCCCTCAATTGCCAAGCTCAAACGCAGCAACACTCAAGCAGTGGAACCATCTACCTCAGTTGACTCTAAGAAACCGAAACTAAACGAGGTTAGCGGCACGCCTATTGCAAGGCGAACACGTTACGCTTCTAGCGATCACCACGCTACAGAAAATCAAAAGCCAGTCATTGAAATTGGTTCACCTGTCTTACCTAAAGCAGTGAGACATTCGAACACAGCAAACACAAAGACAAAACCTGCTACCAACTCCCAGTCCACACTGTCGTCTACACGTGATACGCGTTCGAAAAGCAAATCGCCCAAACCCTATGTTTCCACAGAATTTCTACACACCAAAGCTGATAAAGAGCAGCTACAAACCAACAACAATGAACTGCTTAAACCCAATAATTCTGCGCAACCACAAGCACGCTCAAAAAGTCCTACCGACAAGGTTAAAATTTCGCCAAATTTCCTAAAGAAAAATGCTACAACAACAGAACCAATGGAAAAACCAAAACGTGTGCTACGCTCTCGTCAAAAACCAAACGAAGTCAAGATACCACAACTCGATGGAGCCGATGATGATGATGATGATGGCGATTTGGATGACGTGCCGCTCAAGCAGCGACGTAAACCACAGCTTAAAAAATTGCACAATAAAACGAAGCATAATGATTCCGGCTCGGATGACGCCGACTTTGAACCATCACCAACGAAGAAACCAAAAGTAGCACCAGTATTAAAGGCAGTCGAGCGATTGCGCAAAGATCGACGTGTGCTCTCGACCGATGATGAGGCAGCTAAAAAAACAAATAAAAAAATCGACCCTACTGCCGCTGATATGTGGATTGAGGTGTGGTCCGATGTTGAGGATCAATGGATATGCGTCGATTTGTTCAAGGGCAAACTTAATGAGATCGACGTCATAAGGGTAAGTAAGGCAAAAGCAAATAATATAGTTTTACGAACGGCACTAATTGAGGCATTACTGACACTCCTATGCTCTTACAACACTCAGCTATATAGTTGATTAATAAGACTATATATATCCTTATCGCAGACGCTGCTATTTTGCTGTATCAAGCAATTTTATATATTATTCAATAAAACCAATTCGAACTTTTTTTAATTATGCCAAAAACAACCATTAAATTTTCTTACATAGAAATCGGCTACCTCCAGCTTTGCGTATGTTTACGCCTTTCAAAATGATTTGAGTCTTAAGGACATAACTGCACGCTACTGCCCACACTGGACTACCACAGTGCGTAAGTCTCGCGTTGATAAAGCCTGGCTAGATGTTGCGATATCTAGTTATCTAGGGCACCGCACAAAGCGTGACATGTGCGAGGATGTTGAATTGCGTCGCATACACGAAGAGAAGCCCATGCCAACTACCATATCGGATTATAAGGATCATCCGCTTTACGCCTTAGAACGACATCTGCTCAAATTTCAGGCGCTCTATCCACCGAATGCGCCTACTTTGGGTTTCATACGCGGCGAACCTGTCTATGCACGCGAATGTGTGCATACATTGCATTCGCGAGAGATCTGGCTGAAACAAGCACGCACTGTTAAGCTGGGCGAACAGCCCTATAAAGTTGTCAAGGCGCGTCCCAAGTGGGATCGAGTAAGTTTATAAAAGTTGACTTGGTTCTACATTTTAAACACTTTTCTTCTTCATTTGCTTGTCAAGATTACCCAGACAGTGATTAAAGATCAGCCACTGGAAATTTTTGGCTATTGGCAGACGCAAGATTATGAGCCACCCACAGCCGAGCATGGCTTGGTGCCGCGAAATGCATACGGCAACGTTGAACTCTTCAAGGAATGCATGTTACCCAAGAAGACGGTGCACTTAAGATGTAAGTCTACATTTAAACCTTATCGCTTTATTTTTTTAGCCAAAAACTCATCTCCATCCACTTAGTGCCTGGGCTCAACCGAGTTTGCAAGAAACTTGGCATTGATTGCGCGAATGCTGTTGTTGGCTTCGATTTTCATCAGGGCGCATGTCATCCCACCTATGATGGTTTTGTTATCTGTGAAGAGTTTGCCGAAACGGCCACAGCCGCTTGGGAACAGGATCAGCAAGACCAGGAGCGTAAGGAGCAGGAGAAATACGAATCACGCGTCTACGGCAACTGGAAGAAGCTCATACGAGGCCTATTAATACGCGAGCGCCTTAAGAAAAAATATAATTTTTAAGCAGAAACATGGAATTATATAATAAAAAACAGAAAATAGTTTAACTGCGTTCTATGCAGTCTAATCATGAATTTACTGTACAATAGTTTATGTTTTGTTACATGGTCGTTTTGTTTTTTCCCCCCCTGCATTTTCAATAGTTGTTTCAACATAAGTTTTTTGTATACTTTTTTTTTTTGTTTTGTTTGTCTTAATAAGCATACCATAAAATTATCTAACAATTAAGTGTTGGCATTTTTCATTATTAAGTTTTAGAGAGAGCAGAGAATTTCGTCTTCTACTTAACGAAATATATACGCTTATTTTAAACCGTAGCAATGAGCAGAGTTTTAGTATTATAACTCCGAGAGAAGTTTTACTTGTTGGCGAATCTGGTTATTTGTAAAGCTCGCTTGTGTATCCCGAGGACAGCGTTGCTTTAAGGTACAATTTGTATGAAGAAAAGTGATTGAAAACACTTGGTTGCTCACGGCAAGCATCATGTGATATCTTCTATATCTGCCTTGGGGAGAAGCACTAGTTTGGATGCGGATTTGTAGTTGTCAACAGACTACAGCATCATGTTCTACCATTCACAACTGTAAACGGTCGATTTACCTTCAACATAAGCCTATTATGTGGACACGCTCCTATAGAAGTCAAAGATGATTTGAGCAAAGTGAAACCGCAATGTGATCTGTCCAATCCACAAGAAAGGCGATGGTACCATTTTGTGTAAACTGACGTATGCTTGTAGAATCCACTTGCAGAGATGAAAATTATACTCTTGGAATAAATTACTTGTAGAGACACGCAGTGCACACTCAGATTATGGAGGCAGCATTTTTTCAATTTTCTTGCGTGCGATGATTGAGTGGGAATTCCACAACCTAGCCATGACGACGTTATAGTATGTAAATCCTTAGCATCCGACCTTTATTTACATCGCAATGTCACCATATTACAAAGGCGTTCAGCTTCTTGCGTACGCTGATGATTTCGATATAATTGGCCGGACCAAGAGATATGTTACTGGCGCTTTTGCTACTATCGAAAGGCAATCAGCCAAAGTGAGTTTGACGTAAAAGAGGAAAACTGGTTTACTGGTCGAAACAAGGTTTATGCTGTCTGCATCGAGGGAAGCGTGGAATTTTGGCCCTCACGTACAAAAGGCAAATATAATTTTGATGTAGTCAAGAAATTTACATATCTTGGAATCGCCGTAAACAGCAACAAAAACGTCATCCTGGAGATAAAGCGAAGAATAACAATTGCTTATAGGTGCTACTACGGGCTCAGTAAGCAATTTGGTTCCAGAGTCCTCTCTCGATCGACAAAACTCACAGTCTACAAGACGCTCATCATACCTGTGCTTTTTGGTCCTGTTTGGGTTGATAATGTATGACACGTATAGAGCTGTATGAAATCCATGACGACATTGACTAAGTTCTGCAATATAAATTCAGCGACTACGCTGACTGGGCCATGCCGATCATATAGATAAAGAATTTTCCAGCGAAAAAGATGCTTAAGTCAAAAATCGAGAGTCGATGACGAAGACGAGGAATCCATTCCTCCAATGGATTGACTAAGCTGAGAAAGCCCTAACCGCGCTTGGCGAAACTAATTGATGACGCGCACGAAATAGGCGCCTGGCGAGAGCTCATGAAGTTGGCTGTAACCCTTGGGTTGTTGTGGCCACCTGAATAAGTAAGTTAGCAAACGTTTGTTGGTCAATCCTTCTTAAAATCGCCAATAAGGTTCTGTCGAAATTTGGTATTCCTGCAGTCTGTGGTATCACGCACTCAAAGTCTTAGAAGACTGGAGTCTCGGAAGGACACCGGCAAACGTCAACGAATATAGTGAAGAGTTTAACACTTCGATGAATCTGTTTACTTTTGCAGTTCCCTTCTGCCTTCGGTTAAAAAATGAACTTACCGAAGAAATTTGAAAAGAAATTGAATAAATTTGAAAATAGCAACAATGATGTAGGATGTTTTAGGTTCAGATGTGCTTAGGTTAGGTAAGTATGACGCGGCTGTCTCTTATGAGTCACACATAGGCCAATCAGGCCCGTTGTGATACGGGGGGGATCAATTATTAACCTACTCTATTTGAATCAGTTGGAGCTATGAATAATGCTTAGTAGTCTGTAGACCGACAATTTTGAAAAGGTGACGGTTTTTGGCCAGCGCTGGGCATGTGCGAGAAGAAGTGTTGTAGTTTCTTCCTCCTCCTCATCGCTGCAGCTTCTGCAGAAATCGTTATGCAGGATGCTTAATCTTCGGGCGTGGTTACCAATTAAGCAGTGCCCTGTTAGGACACCGATAACAACATGTAGTTGCTCCCTTCTAAGGAAAATTAGTTATTTTGTTCATTTTAGGTTTAGAGTTGGCCAATCCTAATGCGCTGTATGTTATGTGCTTACCGTAGACCACCTTATGTTGGTTCTTTTAAGGGAAAGCTCATTTGTGAGTAGTTAACAAGTCTGACCACATATATAGTAATCAACATGTCTGGTATACCAATTATTTCCTTTTCTCTTGCTAAAGGATTGGTAGAACCGGTTCGAGTGAGTTCTTCTGTTTTGCGGTTTACTGGAAAGTCTCTAAGTCCGGAGATCCAACATAGGAAGATTTTGAGCTGTTCTGCCATCTCATTTAGAGATCTGCGGCAACTAAGGACTGTTTTTGATGTTATTTTAACAGATTCCAAGGCTTTCAAAGTGGCTTGACTATCAAATAGAATGCAAATATCCTTTGCTGACATATCACTTGTCTGATGCCAAATAACAGATTCATATATAGCAGTAACTCCACTTGGAAGATACTGCAGTTGTCATGGAGCATTAAGGCAAGATTAATGTTAAGTGATTCAGAGTAGACTCCTCCCCACTCCCTTCTTGCATCAAAGCAGTGGGCTGTTTAGTTCTCTTGAGCAGGTTGGGTTCCCAACTTATTTCCTATCTAGGGTGCGACTCAGGTATTTTGCTTGATCCGAGAAATTAAATTTTGTATTTCCCAGTTTTGGAGGACTGATTTTGGGTAAGTTGTGTTGTCTAGTAAATATCACTAAGTTTTATCTGGGTTAACGCTGAGTCCATAGCTAGAAAGCCAATTTACGAGGGTTTTAAAACAATTTGGCGTAAAATCCTTAAGAGTAGATATATTTTTTCCTGTGGTGATAATAGCAATGTCATCAGCATAGGCTATCACCCTGCACGCTCTCTCTCTATTTTAACCAGTAGTTCATTCAACACTAGGTTCCAGAGTAGAGGCGAGAGAACTCCCCCTTGGTACAGATTTTAGCGTGGATGCTCTTCCGAGATTTGCGCTTATAATCCCGCCTACTTGTATTTGCTTAATAAGTGCTATCAGCGCAGCATCCACCCTTACCTAGGTCAGTGCATAAGTGAGTGCATTTAAGGCACCTTCAATGTCGATGAATGCTATCATTGAATATTCTTTTTGGTGAAGGCTTTTTTCAATGGAAGAGACTATGGAGAGGAGAGCTGTTTCCACGGATTTGCCTTTAGCGTAACCATGTTGCGCTGGCGAAAGTGGATTTACTTCTATTTTTAGTTTTAAGTGGATATATATTAATCTCTCGAGAGTTTTTAGTAGGAACGATGAGGCGCTGATTGGTCTAAGGCATTTTGGGTTAACATGTAAGCTTTTCCTGCCTTAGGTATGAAAATTACCTTCAAGTATCTCCATTCGGGATTTAGCGCGATATGGGATGTGATTCAGGTTAATACAGCTTTGGTAGATCGTCAAAAGTTTAGGACGTCGTAAGTTTTTTGAATTTCGATTCGGGCTATGACATCTTGTCCTGGGGACTTGAACGGTTTGACACTTTCTATTGCCCATTTTAGCTTCGATTTTATAATAATGTAATGGCTGCATCTGGATTCACTCTGGTCGCAACCTAAGGAGTTTTCAACAGCTGGTAAACGCTCTTCTTGTGTTGGAACATTCCCTATCTTGAGTTCCCAAACAGCCTGGCAAGTGAGTTTCTACTAATATATTTAGAGGTTCTTCACTGCTGGTAGCCCATGTTTCGTCTTCTTTTTTCATGAAGCTTGGGTTAGGATGGGTGAGGATTTTCCTAAGTCTCGACGCCTCAGAGGCTTTTGATATTTCTTCACAAAACGTTCTCCATTGTCGCTGTGCTTTTCGTAATTATTTATTGTATTCTTTTAGAGCCATTTTATAGGTTCACCACGCATCGGTGGATTCAGTGGCTTTTGCTTTATTGATCAAGAGCTTTCGGCTCTTGTTTCGGAGCTCTTCTAGCTTAGCGTCCCACTAAGGCGGCTTTTTGTGAAAATATACCTATGATCTTAAGTTACAGAACTCTTGGTGGTTGGGTACCGCATTCTACTCTTATCATAACTTATAAAATGTTGCTACCCCAATTATAATTTTAAATTCATAAAATAATCTAAATCATTTAATCATAATATAATATAACCTCTACAATTAGTAAATTAATATAAAATACAAATTTATTTTGCAATCTAAAAGGACATGCAAAACAAGATCAACGTCCTGGTTGGTGAACGAAGCATGTGGAAAATTATTCACGAACTTCTTAAATAGCTGATTTTAACATAAGTTTAGTCATATCTTGGCATATTTTCAAAATATTTAAGAGAAAGAAACAAATAAAATAAGAGCTCATTGCAAATAAGCTGATGCTTAAAATTGTCTAAAATAAGTTTTATTCATGTTTTTATTTTGATCTTTAAATACGATGTGACTTTATATATAATAAGCAATTTGTTTTACATATCGTAAGTATACTAAGAATTTTCATTCAATAGAGATAGAAGCAGAAAAAATTTATTTATTTATTATTTAAAGTTTATTTTTATTTACAAAGCGCAGCATGCATTCATGGCAAGCGAGATGAAAAGGTTAAAATTTAAGCAAGGAATCAGAAATTTGAAAAGGCATAAAATTTATATAAGAGTGGGAAGTGGATATGACTTACTTTAATATGAAAAACGGACAACTAGACTAGAATTTATATTAAGTTTAGTTATGTTAATTTTTATTAAGGACGACACTTTAAATAAAAACATTAAAAATGTTTTATTTTTATATAAAAAAACACAAAAAACGTTATGCGTTACAAATTAATTTTTAACAATTTGGTTGTGTGAACTAGTCAGACTTAATAATTTGTTGTATGTTTGCTTGATCGCGATTTATTTTAATGCCCACAGTTAAAGCGACACTTATAAAATATTTGTTCTAACCGCTCTTTGTCCGACAGCAGTGAGTAAATTGAATTAATATATTTTAAAAAGAAACGGCTTAGAAAATAAATATATTACTAAGCTATATATTTTAATAAATATTTATAAACGCAGTGTGCGGAATGCTGCTTACGTGTAACTAAAGCTAACAAAATGTATTTTTTTTTCTGTTTTTTTTTGCTTTTTATATAAATGTTGAGTAATGAAGGAACGGACTT
This sequence comes from Tetanocera ferruginea, assembly GCA_958299015.1. Lineage (NCBI taxonomy): Eukaryota > Metazoa > Arthropoda > Insecta > Diptera > Sciomyzidae > Tetanocera > Tetanocera ferruginea. Next base: position 49,250,948 of record OY282640.1, on the reverse strand, counting down.
TCATATGGTCAAGTCTTTGGTGTTTACATTTCAGCTTTTTAAAGTAAGTACGTGTTTCTTAAAAATATGAAAAAATAAATAACAAATTTAAATATGATCTCGGCTTTTAAATCTTAAGATTTAGTTGTTGCTCGTGCGTTATAGCATGGCAAAGTGGCGTTGGCAGCGGCAGCGGCTGCATTTGCCGAATTTTTATTAACGTCTCTTTGAGCTTCGTATGTTTGCAAACGTTGATTGCAAGCCGCCTGTGTTTTTAAATAATCGATATACATGCGTCTAGCTTGATTGAGCACGCGCGTGACATCATGCTTACGCACCATTTTATCAAAGTGCATGGCTATCTCGTTGTAATCCATGCCGCTCTTAATAATGGTGTTACGATGTTGCAGCAATAGCGTCAGGCAGAGAAACATAAGAAATGGATTACCACCGCCAAACTCGCTGGGTGGTGGCAGCGTAGGTGGCGATACTACACCGCCGCTCGCGTCATTAACAAATGTTTTGAGCGGCGATGTTGGCTTAACGAATGCTATTTCGTCAGAGGCATTTGTGGCTACTTCAATGGGTGCATTGGAAACTTGACAGTAGCTGGGTAAGCTAGGATGAGCTGCTAAAGCTATGGGCACAATAACTTCCGGTAGACTATTGCTTGTATGCAGTACATTGGGCGTAAAAGGCGTTTGTATGAGTAGCACGCTTTCATCAATGAAGGGATTGAGCGTCAAACCATCCAATGATGATGTCATAAAAGCGGCTGCTGCTGTTGTCATCGTTTTGTTAATCGTTGTATTTGTATTTAAAATGTCATCATTAACGGGAACTGCATTCGAATTTTCAGCCAAAGTGTTGCTTGCTTCTAATGCTGCTGCTAGTTTTTCTGCTTTTTGCTTGTTATCACGTTCACGTCGGCGTACAATCAGCTCACTAATATCAGGACAGGTGATTATTTCATTTTCTTTAAGTTCATCTACCAAATCAAGTGAATCTTTGTCCAATTTTTCATATTCTATATCAGTGCCGATTAGCGTTTGATTCTGATTATCTGCCTTTGGTTCACCAAAGACCTGCCTATCAAGATTTTCTGCATCCAGCCGCAATTCACGCGTTATTGCTGTAGTCATTGGGTAGTAATCCTGATCTTGGCTGTCATCGGGCGTCAGACTGGCACTGGCATCGTTTGGAAGATTTTTAAATGATTGCTTATCTGAATCTGCGCTTATTTCTTGATTTTCGCCCAACGGTGATTTGACCAAAAGATTGCTGCTGCTGCTGGGGCTACAGTGTGAGTTCAGCTCCAGATGAAGGCTATAGTTGCTGAGATTGTTGGTTTGTTGTATTGCAGTGGCCGCAGTTGAACAGCTCCATGTTGTTTCGGGTATGGAAGAAGAATCGGAATCATCGAATGAGGACAGGCATCCACTGCTTTTGGTTAACTGCACAAGTGGATAAGGTGTGTTGGCAGTAGTTGCTGCTGTTGATGGTGTTGTTGCTGGTGTCTGCCGCTGTGAAAATGCAGTGGGTGATGGAGTTTTGGATTTATCATTTATAGCATTTGTCGCTGTTGTGCTGGGAGTGTTATTTGTCAGTTTGTCGGATATTCGACTTTTATTTAACGCTGCAAAATTCAGGAACTCATTGAAGTTCTTAACAAGCTTTTGTTGTGATTTTTCGGTGGTATTATTTAAATCATCGAATGTCATGCCTGAAAATAAAAAACGAAAGTGTTAAGAAGTTTTTGGAGAGAAGGACTGGAAGGAGGTAAAGCAAAATGCAAGCTGAGTAGACTGAATTCTTCGGTGCACATAGTAGTAAATGTATAAAAAAGCTATAAAAGTTAGTTAGTATTTAATTCAAAATAATTGTAAGATCTGTTGGAGAATTCAATATTCAAAGGAGCGTGAATATTTTAAAGAAATACTTTAATTTTTCGATTCCATTTTGATAAAAATCTGTACCTTGGTTTTCATCACACTCATCTTCATTAAGATAGAATGTGTGTTTGACTATTATATTAATGGTTTTCTTCGCCATGAGTATTATTATAAATTCGTGCCGAATCAAGAAACGTTCGTACTATTAATTTTCTCTTTTGAGCTCGATTAGCGGCTACTTCAATGCCGGAATGAGTACATCACTGCAAGAAGTAACGTTTTTAAATGTTGCAAATACGCAAAATAAAAGGACCGGAATACATTATACTCGTAAAGGGTGTTCCAATAGTAGGAGTTGTACTATGTTATCGATAAAAATCTGCGTTATCGACCCTTGTCCAGAGCCCTTGACCCCAACCAGAGTGCAAACATCACGCAGTGCTGAGATTATTTCTGCCGTAAGAGCAAGTGTCGTTGAGTCCCCTGAACCGAGCGACCTCCATGCATCGACTTTTACGCTTGGACTTGAAGTTACACCCATATAAAGTTCAATTGACGCATCAGCTGTTGCCTCGTGATAAAGAAATGCCGTACATTCGTTGAAGATGATGATTTTTACAAAAAATAACCTTTTTGAAAGAGGCTCAGTACCACCTGGGCGGCTATGTTAACAAGCAAAACTGCCGTACTTGGGGTTCGTAAAATCTACAAGTGATCTAGCTAATGCATCCACAACGAATCATTGTTTGGTGCGGATTACGGGTCGGAGGCACCACCGGGCCCTTTTTTTCGAAGATGAGAATGAAAAATCCGAAAATTTCAACTCTGAGCGGCACCACCCTATGTTGGAGGACTCTTTTGTGCCGGATTTGTCACTCGCCTCAATTTGGGCTTTTTGCTACGCACCTCGTAATTTCTCGTTGATGTGATGTGAATTGGCCAACCAGATCATGCATCTTGACGCCGTTAAACTGCTCTCTGTAGGGCTACACGAAGAATAAAGTCTATGTGAATGATCTGAAGACGATTTCAGACTTGAAAAGCACCATTACATCGGTGAGGCGGGCCTTTCCGGAGGCCATACTGCTAAATGTCATCAAAAATTACATCCGAAAGAGTGGGATGTCCACGGTTTAGTCACGGTAAACATATTCGCGAAATAATTTTTCACATATAATTCTATTGTATGACCTTTCGAAAGAAATAAAATATTTGGAACAACATCTACTTTAACACTTTGTTGTTCATGTTTGACTCGAAATAAAATGTCTTCTAAATAAATTTTATCGGTCTGCTGTGATCTAACGGAAGATACGATCTTGTCAGAAAGTCATCTTTATTACGTGTAAGTCGGTGTCATGTACGGTCTCTTCTGATGGGGGAGCTTTTCTTCTATTTGGTGTTAATACAAAGAAGAATAAGGAATTGAGGAAAAGAGCATTGAATAAGGTTACCATTTTGGGTCCAAATTGGCTTCGAATTTAAGGAACTGAGTACCACATAGTGGAAGACTTTTAAAAGAGCACGTGACATCTTTATTGCAATGTAGAAGAAGTTAAGGCCAGACTGATAGTTACGTGATAGTTTATACGTGACGTGATATTTGTTGTAAGTCTCCAGAACTTTGGGTTTTCTCTTTTTTTAGACTCGTCATGGTACTCAATGTATTTTTTATTAAAAGATATTTCAGCTCGACAATAAAATGACATTGTGAATCAATTCTTGAAGATCGGTTTCATATCGAGTGTAAGTGTCCTTTTTATTAAGAACTTTGAGGTTTGGGTTTCATGAGTATAAAAAAAGTAGCTATATGAGCAATGAGTGAGTTTCATCTGTAAGATCTGACTGGATAGATATTTGAAAGGAGTTGTATTGAGTAAACAATAACTCCAAATGGTGACCAGTCTAGAACGATGATAAGCTCAACTATTAGAAGTTTGCTACAAGGTCTGAAGAAGGTCATGAAAACTAGTACCACGGGAGGTCAGTAGTTCGTGGCTTGTAGTAGTTCTTGGTGCAACTTTATTGTGGTTGCAGTTTGCCATCCATATCACGGGTAGATTCATGATTGAATATTAAGTTGTATTCAACGATGGTGTTCAAGACCCTGTGTGAAGCAGATAAGTTTCTGATTGCTTGTGGGTTCAAATTTTTAGTCTTAGGTCGAATTTCGTACCAAAGCTAGTGCCAGTTCATGAGTGAGAGAAAGAGTGGGTGAGTGGTAAGTTATATAAAATCTATACTTACTCCTTTTATTTGCCAGCGCAATTTTTTCTTTAAGATCTTTAAAATGACTGCCACCGCTGTTTGAAGACTTTTTCGCACCACCACCTCCATCTGCTCCTGCTCCAGCAGCATTTGCTATTTGCTTAACGATAATATTGCTCACTGCATTGTAATTGGAAATAATATTTTTATTGTGCAGTTTCATTATGCTTTTGGGCACAAATGCAGATTTATTTTTTTTCGTCGCTTCAGTTTTTGTCAACGTCGTCACCACGCCGGCATCTTCGTCCGATATAGAAGAGCTGCTAAGAAAAGCATTCGAATTGGCTGAACATTTATCTTGAAATGTGGCGTCTGCTTTAATATTTGGTTGTGGCGAGGTTTTCACTTTAACAGCTGTAGCATCCATTTGTGCATCCTCTATAAATGGATTTGTAGGATGAAAATTAAAGAGATCAGCTGTGTTTTCATCCTCTTGTTCTGTGTGTACGAAAACATCGTCATCAACATCATCGGCATTTGTTGAATTGCTTGTATCAGTTGTTTTTGATTGTTGATCATCGTCAACTTTGCTAATGGCTTCCATGCCCTCCATTAGACTTAGCATTTTGCTTTCGTCCAGGCTTTGATGAGCTTTTGCTGAAGCGTGTCTATTGCGACGCATACCATGACGCGTTATGTTATCATCAAGACTTTGATTGAGACGCTTTGTGGAATCTAGCTTTGTGGCATTTAAGGCATTGCAACTGGTGCCTAGAGAGGAGCTAAGCGAGCTCAAGGAAGCAGAGGAACTCTGACGACGTAAGGCGCAGACTTTGGTGTAGGCGTTTTCACGTGTCTTGGCTTGCAAATATGATGAACTGATGGGCAGCGGTGCACCAAAAGAGCCAGACAGCGAGCTGGAAGTGGTGGGAGCAGAGCTCTCAAGAATAGGCGTAAATTCCTGAGTAAAAATTGCGAATGCATTAAAATTCAGTTGAGTAAAAAAATTTAACCTACCTTTTCATACAGCGATAGATCCTTATCGCTGCTGCGCTCGTACTTAAGCGAGCTCCACTGCACTTCAAGCATACGCAACGCATCTTCGAATGGAAATTCACGCTTTAGCTCTAACAGCAGCCAACGATAGCAGAATAATAAATCATCTGCTTGCTGTGATTTCAGATAATCCCAAAATTCTGGATCGTAAAAACTTAAAGCCTCTGTAAGATGCGCAAATTTCTGTGTCATGGCTATGCCATCTAGCATGAAGTTAACACGCAAGCGCGCCATAATAGCGCAGAAACAGATGTAGGCCTGTGCTTCATCATTCATGGTGACCAGCAGCGGCGAGGCTATGTCTGACATGCCCTGACAATAGCTTACCGTAGGATGATTTAGTGCATATGTGGTGAGTATGTTGAAGAGTGAAGCAATATTCTGATTGTCATCGCTGCCCGCATAGAATGGATGTAAGCGATCGGTGCGCAGCACATCCTTTTTCACCATGCTGGTCACATAGGATAGCTCACCAGCAACGCAACCTAAAATTATATTATTATTTATGTGCATGAAATGAGCATTTAACTTTGATAATGGATATTGCTTTGTTTAGTTCATATAAGCTCAGTGTCATATGGTAGGACACATTCAAGTACTTACAAATGGTTTTTTAAGATTATTTAAATGAATTTATCAACTACCTTTCTTTATGGCTGTTTTCCAGGTATCGCGCAGTTTGTGATAGTGCTCAGACTTTTGACGCATATAGTCCATGCGCTGTTTGCCCGTCATGCCACCCGGATAGACATTAAGTATATGTTTCCAGACAACGCGTCGCAAGCTCGGATCTATGCCACCCAGAAATATAACTTTGCGCAGCTCATCGCAACGTTGTATTTGTCCAAGTGAATCCAAAAAGAGTCGAAATTCCGTATCCGAAACTGGTGCACGTGGCGGTAAAGAAGCCATTGTTTCTTCCGATAGATTAAAGGCTTTCTGCACAATCGAGAATGTTTTCTCCATTTGATTCATTATCAGTCCAGGCAGCTTTGTTTGCATTGTCTGCACGTACTTTTGCGATGCTCCTAGCGACTGCTGTAGTGGCGTAATAAGCTCACGCGTATTGCTAGATGATGTCGCCAACCTACCGTAAGTATCACCAGCAGCTGATGGTGGTGTCTCGGCATCCCATTCCTTGACCTCGGTAAAAGGCTTTATATCGATTTGTAAAAATAGACAAGGTTCCGTTGCCGTTTGCATCGAAAGATTGTGTATGCGTAGAAATGCTGCATCCAAGTCCCAGTCCGAGAGTACTGCGAGATACATTTCATTGCCCGCTGGATCAAAGGCCTTATATTTGATGGCAAAATCCGACTTGATGTCAAAGGCTTTAGCTAGCAGTGAGTAGAGCACCTCTAGCGATGTAATCTGTGGATCTACGCTGAACTTGCGCCACTCTGGCGCTCGATTCAGCTCACATTTCTAGCCAAGCAATTTACGAAAAGTATTACCAAATATTTCGTCTGTGAATTTGAGACAAAGACTCTTACTCTTACCTTCACTTTAACGCGCACGGCCTCCTTGGTGTGAGCATAAATATTGTTGGCCATGGTCAGCGCCAGCAGCAGCAGCCTTGCCTTACTTTGGTTTCCGGAATTTCTTAATTATTTTCTATTCGCTTTAGTTGTAAACATATTGCTTTGTTTTAACACAAATATTTTTCTATTGCATTATTTAAACAGGTTTTTGCGAAAAAATCCGAATATTTCTAGCAGACTGCAGCGAAAAATAAATGAGTAAGTTTTTGACAGTTGTTATTGAGTGGAGTGAAGTTTACGTTTGAGTGAAGTGTCAACGTGTGTGCTTAGGAGGTGTTTAGAAATGCATTGTTTGGTGGCTGTTGGGCTGTTGCAATTTAACAGCTGAGCATATATTTTGGTTGGTTTTTGTAGTAAAGAAAACAACAACAACTTTTCCAATATCAAAGCAATAGTTAAGTGCTTTGTTTGAAATACGCATTTTGCCACCCAATAAATACACCTTCGATAGCTCAGTTGGTAGAGCGGTGGACTGTAGAGTTAAATTTGTGTAGAAATCCATAGGTCGCTGGTTCAAATCCGGCTCGAAGGATAATATATTTTTTTTTAATTTATTTTACTTACTTACTTACTTAGATGGCTCTTACAACCGTTGGTCGGTTTTGGCCTCGTCTAAGAATTTTCGCCAGCCTCTTTTGTCGTGTGCTTGCTGGCGCCAGTTGGAAATTCCAAGCGTTGTCAGGTTATCCAATGCCTGGTCTTTCCAACGGAGATGCGGTCTTCCTCGTCTGCGTTGGCCACCGCTGGGTACCGAATCCAATATTTTTTTCGCTGGAGCTTCGTCGTTCATTCTCTCGACATGACCTAGCCAGCGAAGCCGCTCTATTTTAATACGCTTGACTATATCGATGTCGGCATATAGCTCATACAGCTCGTGGTTCCATCGTATTCGGTACTCGCCATTGACGCAGATTGGACCATAGATCTTGCGAAGGATTTTTCTCTCGAACGCTCCCAAAGTCCTTTCATCAGAGCTGCTCATCGTCCAGGTTTGTGATGCGTATAGTAGGACGGGCATGATTATTGACTTATAGAGCGTCAGTTTTGTTCGTCGAGAAAGAGCTCTGCTTCTCAATTGCCTACTGAGCCCAAAGTAACACCTGTTGGCAAGAGTTATCCTTCGTTTAATCTCAATACTGATATCGTTGGAGGAGTTAATGCTGGATCCCAGGTAAACAAAGTCCTTCACTACCTCAAAGGAGGTGTTGTCAACAGTGACGTGGTTTCCAAGACGCTGGGACTGTTTGTTTGTTGACACAAGATACTTCGTTTTATCTGCGTTCACTGCAAGACCCATTCGTCTCGACTCTTTTTCTAGCCTGGAGAATGCTGCACTGACTTCGCGCGTATTGTGGCCAATGATGTCAATATCATCTGCATACGCCAGCAGCATAACACTCTTATAGAAAATTGTGCCGCTGCGTCTCAGGTCAGCAGCTTGGATGATCTTCTCCATTACTATATTAAAGAAGTCGCACGATAAGGAATCACCTTGTCTGAAACCTCGCTTGGTATCGAACGGAAGGGAGAGGTCCTTCCCGATTTTCACTGCACTGCTGGTGTTGTTCAGTGTCATCCTGCAAAGACGTATTAGCTTCGCAGGAATACCAAATTCAGACATGATGGCATATAGGTGACTCCTTATTGGACTGTCGAAGGCGGCTTTGAAATCGACAAAAAGATGGTGTGTGTCGATTTGTTTTTCGAGGGTCTTTTCCAAGATTTGTCGGAGCGTGAAGATCTGGTCAATGGTGGACTTTCCAGGTCTAAAGCCACACTGATAAGGTCCAATCAGTTGGTTGACGATGGGCTTTAGTCTTTCACACAATACGCTCGACAGGACCTTATATGCGATATTAAGAAGGCTAATCCCACGGTAGTTGGCGCAAATGGTGGGATCGCCTTTCTTGTGGATTGGGCAGAGCACACTGAGGTTCCAATCATCTGGAATGCATTCTTCCGACCATATTCTGCATAGAAGTCTGTGAATGCATTTAAACAGAGCTTCGCCACCGGTCTTAAACAGCTCAGCCGGTAGGCCATCGGCTCCTGCGGCTTTGTTGTTTTTAAGCCGAGCTATAGCTGTTAAGACCTCGTTATAATCGGGCAGCGGAACTTCAACGCTGTCGTCTATAATTGGGGTTTCCGGGATATCATCTCCACTGGCGGGATTGTTGTCAGCGTCGCCATTTAAAAGTCTAGAGAAGTGCTCCCTCCATAACATCAGTGTACTCTGGATATCTGTCACTAGATTCCCATTCTCGTCCTTGCAGGAAGAGGCTCCGGTCTTAAAACCATCGGCCAGGCGTCTTATTTTTTCGAAAAATTTTCGAGTCTCATTCCTGTCGCCATGCATCTCAATTTTCTCGCACTCACGCATTTCCGCCTCTCGTTTTTTCCGCCTGAAAATGCGTCTCTCTTCCCTCCTCTTCTCTCGGTATCGCTCCATAACAGCACGCGTTACAACCGACTGCAGGGTGGCTTTGTAGGCGGTGTCCTTCTCTGCAGTGGCGTCGCGACACTCCTGGTCGTGCCACTGGTTTCGGCGAGGGCGATGGTAGCCTATCACCTCTTCGGCAGCCGTACGCATAGAGTGGGATATGTGCGTCCACTGTCCGCATATATCGTCGATCGGAGGAGTGCTTTCTTGAAGCAGGAGTGAGAGTCGAGTAGCGAAGGCTTCGGCCGTCCGTTTTGACTGCAGCTTGTCGACGTCTAGCTTTCTAAGTGTAGGATTGCGAGCATTCTTAGCTGCGCACAGACGTGTGCGGATCTTGGCTGCGACAAGATAATGATCCGAGTCTATGTTAGCACCACGAATCGTGCGTACGTCTAGTACACTGGAAGAGTGCCTTCCGTAATTTATTTTGCTCGCTATAAATAAAACAATTTTCCACTGCATAACAAATTGGGAATGGATGGCAGCTTTGGCCACAGTCTTTATAAGCAAAGGTTTTATGTTGAGAAATATACGGATGAGTTGTTGTTTATTGTTGGTTTTGTGCCTCTTTAATAAGTTAAGATATTGGAAAATGAATTTTTTTAACCCTGTTTTTATTTAGGCTGATTGATACATCAACAAATCAGGTCTTATGGGAGAATGCAACACCTTCATCAATACTTTCATCCAGACCAATGAAGTTTGTTTTCAAGAAAGAAACTAAAGAAGTAGTTTCTATGGAGTATGAACACATGACGATTACGATAAATTGGTCTTGAATCTGATATATTCATATGCAATGATAAAGTCGCAGAGGTCTCTTACGTGATGCTCTCTCTGCACAATGATCGATGGGTCAGTAACTAACTTTTTAACAGAAACTTCCTGTGTGAGTAGATGTTTCATTTGCGAAGCTTCTCCAAAGGAAATGAACCTTGTCACAATCAATCGCGTGAACAAAGAAACTCACTATAAATTTGGGTTATCCATTTTACATTGTTGGATTCGATTATTGAAAGTTTATATCACATTGCATATCGTCTTTCATACAAAACATGGCAAGTGCGAAATGAAAATAAAGCAATATTTTTACAGAACAAGAAAAATGGGACTGATTAGCGATCAAGTCAAACAAAGATACGGTACTACGAACGACAGAAACACAGCTCGAAGATTTTTGGCCGATGTCAATACTGCGGCAAATATAACAAAGTTGGATAAGGACTTATTGTATAACTTTTCCTTAATATTAAAAATATTATCTTATGGCAATGTCATCAAGATTGAAGAATTTGATTTGCTATTGCTCGAAACGAGAGACTTGTACCTCAAAAATTATATTTGCTACTTCATACTCAGTTCAGTGTTGAGCTGAGGTCATCAGGCACTTTCATATGCCAATAAGTAATTTTAACATGAAGAAAATATTAGAATTGTTTGAAATTAAAGTTAAAAATAATAAAAAAAAATAATAATATTAAAAAGAAATATATTTTGCAGATGTCCTCTCTGAAGCAGCTTTGGAAGCAAGTCACAAAATTATTAGAAGTGCTAGACTTTCTCACGCCAGAAAAACTAGACGTGAGCACACAAATGAAGATCTTATGCGATTTATGCCTTTATCATCTGATCCAGCAATCGTATTGAAAAGGAACTTAATATTACAAATTAAAAAACAAAAGGATAAATACATATTTATATATTTTCTTTAAAGTGATAATGAAGGGACAGAAGACACAGACAATTTTGCAAATATGTTATCTTAATCAGATGAAAGCTCTTCTGAAGAAAGTTCATATTCAAAGTATATATATTATTAAAATAATTAAGTTTTAGTTCTTATTTATAAAGTAAAGTTGATATTATTTATTGATATTACAGGTTTTTAACTTCAAATTCAACCTTTTCCATTTCAAATTAAACTTTTTCCAAATCAAATTAAACTTTTCCATTACAAAAAAACTTTTTCCATTTCAAATAAAACTTTTTCTATTTCAAATTAAACTTTTTCCATTTCAAAAAAAACTTTTTCCATTTCAAATTAAACTTTTTCCATTTCAAATTAAACCTCAGCCAAGAAAAATATTTATTTTAGATTTTTATTGAATTATTAATATGTAATCGAAAAGTATTACATATTTCTTGTATAAATAGCTGTTTGAATAACATATATTAAAACTAATATCACTAGTTAGTACTAGATGAATCCCATCAAAGAAGTTTTTTCAAAAGTCAAGTTAATTGCAAGAAATATGCCAGCTAACCCTGATGCACGCGCTGATTTAAGGAATATTAGAACATTATCAAAGAATCTATAACGACTGTTACATCCACAGATTGTTATAATTATTACACGCATATGTACATGCAACTTCCTTCAGCTGCTGCAGGAAATATTCCCTTGTATACATTCCCTTGTAAATATTTACTTCAATAATTAATATATTTATTTAAAATTTTGTGCTTATCTCTAATTTTGTTTTTTGTTGATATTTCTTGTAAAAATTTTAAAATTTAAATCAAAACATTAAAAAAAACTCATCTTAAAATTTCTTAATTTAAATTTATTATTCTAAATTTTTTTTGGAGATTTTATGAAAACCGTGTTAGTATTGAAGATATGTGGGGTGAAGTGAATGGCAAAGTTCTTAAAAGTCTAAGTGTTAGTGATAAACGTCGGTTGAATTATGTATAAGAGTGTTTTTTTGGTTTTTAAAAAATGTAATTTTGATTTACCATTTCTATTGAAAATGTGGTGTAAACTAGCCAGTGTAAACTAGTGTTATTAGTTTTTATAAAGTTTATTCAAACAGCTATTTACACAAGAAATATGTAATACTTTTCGATTACATGTTAATAATTCAATAAAAATCTAAAATAAATCTCATTCTTGGCTGAGGTTTAATTTGAAATGGAAAAAGTTTAATTTGATTTGGAAAAAGTTTTTTTTGAAATGGAAAAGGTTTAATTTGAAATGGAAAAAGTTTTATTTGAAATGGAAAAAGTTTTTTTTGAAATGGAAAAGTTTAATTTGATTTGGAAAAAGTTTAATTTGAAATGGAAAAGGTTGAATTTGAAGTTAAAAACCTGTATTTATGTTTTTCTTAAGTTGTATAAAAATAAGTTCTTTAAAGATTGGACGTTTTTTGTTCATATTGAAAGGTTGCTAGTTGATGGCTTTGGGAACAAACAAAGTAATGAAATATCGAGCCATAACCGCGAAAAAGATGTAACCAGCAATTTACTAAAATTTGTTTTCTTATCGAAACTTATAATTAATTCATAATTAATAAAATAATTTTATTTATAATTATTATGCGAATGACAGCAAACTTGGCTAAATTGAATCGAAATACTATTAGAAATAAATTTATAATTTTTCCCCAGTCATACACACACTGTAGAAATTCCCTCCAGTTCGACTTACCAGTGACGAATGAGTGAGTTCACTAGCTATCGGTAAGCACCACTGGTTACCAACAAGATTACCTGCAATGCAATTCACTCATGAATTTAACACGGGGATGTCATTGCCGGTAATGATTCCCTTTCTCTCCGCATTACCATTCACTAGCTGTTTCATACTTCATACGATACTGCTCACTATGTTATCACTAGCTATCGCTCACCATTCCTTTTGTTATAAAGTTTATGTGGAAGAAAAAACAAATGAAATAACGTATTTGCATTACCTGCTATATTACCTCGGGTACTAGAATTCATGCATGATATCATGACCGTTAAAAGACTTATTGCGATTGCCAGTACTGGAGAGTTGTTACTCAACAACTTTTGTAGTAAAATTACTTCTAGTTTTACAGTAGGTTACAATTCCTTTACAGTAGAATATACAATTTTCATAAGACCATAACATGTGACCACAATATCATAATTTTGTTCCAATTCTCCCTGGAATCCATAACATAATTTCGTTTCATATAAACTGATGCTAAAGGATTAAACTTCACAAATCGAAACAAAAAAATTAAAAAACTAAAAAGTTAAATTAAACTTTTCTATGGAATGTGAAAGCTCTTCGATTACAGCCTCTATAAAATTCTATTAAAAAGCGTGTCATGAGTTCATACTTACCATAAGTATAATATATTTATTCCATAATATAATCTGCTTTATTTTATTTGTTGATATAATAAAAAACGTTTGACTTGGAGTTTTTTTTTAATACTAAATTTAATTATCTTTATTTGTTACAGCTTAAACTAAATTATTTTTGTATTATTATTTAACAAACACTCTTTATTATTAATGCAATTAAAATTGAAAATAAATTTCAATTAATTACTTTATATACATAGATATTGTAAATAAATGTACTGTATATATATAATTTAAAATGTAATTTATTGTTTTAAACATAATTAAAATATTTGTAACATTTAATTAATTGTTAATAAATGACTATTTTGTATACTTTTAATATGTGTATATATTTTTTATATGTGTGTGTGGTGTGGGAGTTTTTTGTGCTCTACTATTGTGAATTCTTTTGAACTTACTTGTAAATATTTTATAGCAAAATATTTAAAGTTCTTGTATTAACTTTTGAACAAACAAAAATAAAAAAGAAACCATTCAAATCATTAATATTTACAACAAAAATTGTGAAAATTAAAAATTAAATTTGTTTATTATTTTATACAATTAATTAAAACAAAAAAAGAAAAAATGTATATAAAATTTCTTAACAAACAACATCAAGTTGATTATAGCAACTTTATGTTATCGATTTTATAAACTCTTGTTTGTATGTAAAAAAATGACTAAAATATTTTGTTGGATCTTGCGCGCTATTCGATACTCTCACGCTATGTAAATCTCGTTCTCTCTCTAACTCACTCTCTATCTGTCTTCAACTTGCAATTTTATTTGAAAGTTGCTATAACGTATCGCTGAATTGTTGTTGAAATTAAGCAAAGTTTTTAAAGCTTCTTCGTAAGATCTATTTTTTGTAAGCTTACTCAGTCGCTTTTGAGGTAAAGTTTAGTTTTGGAATTAAGAAAAGGCACCTTATGGTATATATTTGCTATCAACTACTGTTTTTTTTTGTGTGAATTATAGCAACTTTGTTATAAAAATGCAAGTTCTCTAGAGCAGATATAGATTGAATAGCATGGAAACTTTTTCACTGACACCCACTTCCTGGCTCTCACTCACTTATTCGCTGCCTAGTTTTTTGGATCTTTGTTGTAATCGACAAATACTCGCACCACCTCACCCGAGTATTTTCGTTGTGATGGCATAAAGTAGAAGTCGGGCGTATCTGCACCGCCATTCGAACTCATTCGCGGATCCTCACGTGAGCCATCACGATAATGTCTGCCGCTGCGTTCAGTATCGCCATTCGTCTGACGATGTGCACGACGATCCTGTGTGTAGTAACCCGAAGGCTGCGCTTGATGCGGCTGTTGCTGCTGCTGATGCTGTTGGCGTGGCAATGAATAGGCACGATCGGCATATGAGCTGCGTGTGTAGCCAGCCGATGCATCGCCATTGCGTTCATAATGTGCATAGTTCGCCGCATTTCCGTTACCGTTGGCATAGTGAGCGCCATTGCCATTGCGCTGACCGCGTCCATTACTGCGATATTCTTGCGTCATGCCGCTGCCGCCATTTTCGTAGCGTGGCAAGGTGCGTTGTTGATGGCCATTGCCATTGGGCGTGTTTACGTTGCCGCCCTCATTGTACAATTGCGACTTGGTAGTGGGTGAGTGAGACATCTGCAACGTTGTTTGTTGGCTGTTGTTTGTCGAACGATTACGTTCTTTATTCTTACCGGAAGTGTGAGTTGTGGTTGTGGTTGTCGCTGTCATATTTTTCTCTTCCGTTTCTCCATACGGGTCGAAAGCATAATTGGTGTTGGCAGCAAATTCTTTCCATGGTGAGTTCTGTATGAGATGATCCTGCAAACAGAGGAATGGTTATGAGTTAAAAAAGATTTCTATGACATTAATTTCCTCAACCAGTCAGCATTTATTTGTTTTGTTTTGTTTTCTTATGTTTATGTTTGAAATGCATTTTTGTTTTATTTTCTGCTTATGTATTAGTAGTAAAATTTTGTTCGATTGTTAGTCTAAATTGAGAATGTGTTTTTTGCATAATATATGTGTATTATTATTTGTCAAGGTTTTCTATTCAGAGGTTTTTTTTTTGTGAAGAACATGAAGAAAACCAGTCAAACATTGTTTTTTTTGCTATTTTTATTATGGGAAAATATTAATGCACAATATCTAAATTATTATTTTTAATTTAAAAATAAAAATTAAATTTAGACCGAAATTAAAGTTCATAATATTTTGATTACTTTTCAGTACATAATTGTTTCTGCTTCTTTAAAATAAAAAAACTATTATAAACATCTGAACAATTTCTACTTGTTCAATAGTTAGACCTGTGAAAGCTATTTAAGTTCTTAAAATTGTAATAGATTAGGTTGCGTATGTAGTTGTAAACATAAACGCGAACCATTTTAGTTTTTTGGAAAATTTTTCTTTAAACTTTTTGAGAACATGCTCTTAAGACTATTATTTAAATAAAGCAATTTTCATTGAACAAATATGTTTTAACGTGAATATTTGAAACATTTTGTATTTTTGACCAGAGACCAAGAATTTCATATTTTGTGTCAAAAGAGTAGCACCGTTTCGGTACATGTCCGATCTCTGCACCAAAGGAAGTGCTAGTTATGGAACAGCTTGGGCAGGCACAGTATACGGCTGAAGACCTAATCGGACACATGTCGGTTTATTGTGCCCGTTTAAGTCGCACGTTTTTTAAAACTTTTTTAATATAATACAGACTAGCTGTGGTACTATTTTAGGTGACTTTCGATTTACTTTTTGGGTATGTTTAGGATAAATTATAATTTTAATTATTGTTAAACAAACCATCACTATTTATACCCTAAACCTGAAAGGACTACACATAGTCGCATGGGCCCAAGATCTGCACTATTGAATATTTTTGGAATCCGCCCACGGACACGCCTAGCTCCCATATAACGCAAAATCTAAAATGAGCTGCATAAATGAGCTCATAGTTATCCGACAACAATAAAATTTGGTACGTATAAAGCTTATATAAAAAAAAAATGTCTTCGGAAAATTAATGTCTACGGCCCACGGACACGCCCATCTTTCATACAACCCAAACATTTAAATCTCAATAAATAAGCTTATGTTCAACCTACAGAAATAAAACTTGGTACCTATGTTTTTTATAATAAGCCATAAATGTTTTTGAAAAAAGACGTCATCTGCCCAAGGATACGCCCACCTCCCATACAACGCAAAAAATTGAAAACTGCATAAATAAGCTTATAATTAACCTATAATAACAAAAATTGGTACTTATGCATTTTATATGAAAACAAAGATCTTTTCGAAAAATGGATGTCATCCGCCCAGGGACACGCCCACCTCCAATACAAAGCTAAAATTTAAAACTCAATAAGTAAGCTTATGTTTAACCTGCAGAGATAAAATTTGGTAGGTACGTTTTTTATAACAAACCAAAGATGTTTTAGAAAAATGGACGTCATTCGTCCACGGACACGCCCACCTTCCATACAACCTAAAAATTTAAAACTCAATAAATAGGCTTATGCTCAACCTACAAAGATAAAATTTGGTACGTATGTATTTTATAACAAAATAGAGATGTTTTTGAAAATCAGCCCATGGACACGCCTATCTCCGATACAACAAATTTAAAACTCCATAAAAACTTATGTTTAACCTATAGAGATAAAATTTGGTATGTATGTATGTTATGCCAAAACTAGGATGTGTTTAAAAATTAGGCGTAGTCCATTCACGAACATGCCTACCTCCTATACAACCCACAATAGCGAAAACACTATAAAGGCATTAACATGCGAACTACAGGAATAAAACTTGGTTTGTGTAAATTTATCGATAAATGTTGAAAATATCGGGAAAGAATTAAAAACCTTGCTTAAAAAAAAATATCCCAACATTTGACATCAAAATCCTGTCACTTTCAAAGTCGTAGGCAAAAGAAAAAACATTATTCCCCCTCAAAATAGAAATTTCTCATCAAACTCTCCTTCACTTTACATGAAAAGTATCTAAAACATAAAATAATGGACAACCCCTAAAATATTAATCCATAATAAAAAAGTACTAAACGTTTTTAACTTCGTACTCTAAAAATAAAAACACACTAGAGGTATTCACACTGCCTTGGGTTGTTGGGTAGATTGGCCATACATTAGGGGCATTCACACTGACTTGGGTAGTTGGGTAAGGGTAGATTGAGTACTTTTGATTACTGCGAGCACCCTTAACTGCAATTGAGTACTTATAGAATAACAGCTGATGGGTAATGAGTGGCAGCTAAAAAAGAGTTGCCATCATATTATTCATGTCATGTTATGAGAGCAAAATTTAGGCCATTCTACGGGCGTAAAAAAGTTATTTTATATAGGAACAATTTTTAACGTGAACTTTGCGGCATTTAATAATTTTTATCTCAAAAATTTTAAAATAACTCATTTTAACACATTTATCTATTTTATTCACTTATAATTTGTTTACTTTGTTTTAGTTTTTTGTCAATTCAATTATTGCCTACTTTTGGAAAAGGTGGCAACTCATGAAAAAAGTACTCAATCAATCTACCCAAACAAATCAGGGTGTCAGCTAGAGTAGATTGGTAGATGGGTACTTGGGTAGAATGACACTTTTACAAAAACAAAATGTATGGCATTTGCCAATCTACCCAACTACCCAAGGCAGTGTGAATATCCCTATTTTGTTTTTGTAAAAGTGCCGGGCAACGGATCCAACACTATGTATGATACACGAAATTTTCTTTTGTTAATGTAAGCAAAACAATTGTATATTTGAAATTTTTAAGAGGGGATTCTTTAGGGATCAGACAATATCCTGGTAAAAGTTTACAACTACTCTAATTTATTAAGCTTAGGCTGAATAGCACTTCCAAATTCGTTAATTACAATTTATTATTATCTTTTTTAGTCTAAATAGTACGTATAAAACCTTAAGTTCATTCAAACATTACAATTCGAAATTAAATCTTGGGAGTTTTGACTCGAAAATATGTATTTTATTTGCATTTGCAAATAAATGCTAGAACAATAGGTATCTAAAATAAATATAAATTATGTTTTTGTCTTATAATGTCAAAAGCAAAGAGCAGAGTTAGTCAAAAAAGTCATAGTTCAAAATTTAATTTAAAAATTTTGGTATTATTGGTTGGGCGATCGGTTCATGTTAAAAGCAATTAACAAGAATAAGGTGCAAAAAGCTTAATATATAAAATTCTTAAGACTTAATCAAAATATTTACAGACTTAGTGCAAATCAAAGCTTAAAAAAATAGCAAAAAAAATTTTCTTTTAATAAAAATAGCACGTAACAAAATGCTGACTGGTTGGAATAAAATGAATAGGCAAGAGAGTTGGGGTTAAAGAAAGTTTTGAAAAGTTAAAGACAAACAGATACACGTAGTTAAAATAGGTTAACACAGCAATGAGCGGGACAATATTTTTGACAACAAGACCTATATTTAAGTTCAAGAACTACAAACTGATTGAACTAAAGTCAGTATTTTATGTAAACGATGACAAAATGTCAACAGCAAGCAAGTCTAGTTAAAGTTTTCGTCAAAAATGTTGTTCCGCAATAACAGATAACAGTAAAATAGCGGTAGGTAGCTATAGAGTTAGAAGAGAAGGTTTAGAAAGTTAGAACAACAAAATGCATTAAATTACCAATAATTTTGGTTTGTTTTGTTTTGTTTTCATTTGAATTGGTTTGTGGTAAGACGAATCGCTTTTAGACGATTCCAACGATTCTACGCGTTTTCCTAAGGATCCACGAGTATTTAAACAGTATTTTACTAAATTTTAACTAAGTTTTGTAGATTTATAATTGGATTTTTTTGTTGTTGTTGTATTAAATAACATATTTGGCAGTGTTTATTGAATATTGTTGGTTTTTCTGTTTATTACTTTATGTATTGATATTCTTTTAAAGGTCACTAGAAGGTTGATAGTAGCGATGCTGGCGTTGTTGGTACATCCTCCATTCATCGGGTATAACGTAAACAAGCTTTAAATAATTTTTTAATGAATATGTTAATATTTTTTTGTTTTAACTTTTAAGTATAAGAAAACAAACAAAAAAATGCTTGTGCTTTAAGGGGGGAAAAAAAATATTAAAATAAATGGCAACGCTGGCAGCTATGAAATATAATTTTCTTATTAACTAATAATTTCGAGTGTTGGCAGCGAGTCATAAAAACCAACACTTTTATCTGAGATATAACTTTATCGGCATAGATTAAAGTGAGTTTTTCGCCGAATTATTGCTAATGACTGACGTTTACCTTTTGTGTTTTATTGCGGCGTGATGTTTTGTATATTGTACAAGAAGCCTGTATCAGCGCAATGAAAACCAATGCAGCTATTAGGCCAAGCACAATATAAAGACGCACTTCCGATAGCTCGAAGAAGGAGAGATTCGTCTGATTGTCTTTGGAGTTATCTATGGCGCGGACTTTTGGAAAAGAAAAGGAGTGAAACAAATATTAATATACAAATTGTGTCAATTTAATTTGAGTGACTTACAAGCTTGCGCCTCAAAGTCCAGAAATTGTGGATCCACCGTTAAGGAGCCAACCTTGCCCGTTGCTATTTTCTCCATTATAGCCGCTTTGATGACATCACCGCTCGCTACCATGTCTTCTACCTCATCAATACTATTGCTATTGATATCAGCCTTAATCATATGGCCCTTTTCGTAGGCCTCCTTATCGAACATGGTCTGCATTTTGGCAACCATTGCTGTGCCATCCCTGGTAAATTTAAATTAATAAATAGCATAAAACATTGGCGTTTCACATGTTCCAAACTTACTTTTCAAAACCTAAAATCTCGGTTTTATAATAACCGGGTATCGAGTTCAATATGCCATTGAAAGAATCCGAAATGGTAGCCGCTAGATTATTGAAATCTACCGTACCTGGTGCAGGTGCTTCAAATGACTCTGCCAAGTTCATCAGCTTAACGCCCACGGAATAGACTAGACGATTTGGTGCTGGTGTCGTGGGTGCATTGGACAGATTCTCCAATTCTAAGAGCAATATAGCATTAAACATTAATCATCATTAAAATATTGATAGAACTCACCTTTGCCACAGGACTTTATGCATACTCGTGTGGGTGTTACAATCGGCAGTTTCTCATGTTTTCTGATCTTTTTGTTGACTGCATTAAAGGCTCCACCAAGCACCGGGAAGAATATATACAGGCAGTGATCATCGGTAAACGATAAGTCCTGTTAATTAACAACAAATTAAGTATCAACTTAATTCCAATTAAAAATCCCTCAAATTACCTGCTCATCGTTGCTAATTCGTTTACGCGTGAACTCCATAATTGTCACGCCCTTGTCAATACGCCCGCTTGCATTGTAAACATCCTGGCGATCATCCAGCTTTGGTGATGAGTAGCCATTGATCCAGGTATCCATTAGGAATGGTCGTCCATTGCGTGAATCAACCCAACCGATGATGGAATCAGTTTGAGACATTCTTTCATCCTCACTGAAACCAATACCAGTCCAGGTCTTGGTGTTGCTAGTCTCGATGTGCCAACGCATTTCGTCACCACGTCCCACAGTTTCCCAGGCGGCATAGTATTCGCAGGTGTGATTTTCAGGCGAACAGTCGGCAGGATGTTGCCAATGTCCATAGCAATCGTTGTCCAGTATGTTGTTGTTAACGGTAGTGCCGGCGGCGGACTTTTCTTTTTCTGCGAAAAGGATATTAAATTTATAAAAGCAATCAAATGAAGATATTTTTTGGAGGGTAAGATATCGAAGTAGATAAAATGTTTAGTAGACGGTTTTCAAACAGAGCCTGTTTGTACAAAAGAAGAAATACAAAGATATTGTCACAGAGAAGCAGAACTGCAGACATTAAGAGGGAGTTTGTTAAATTTGAAAATAGTATTGTTACAGTGAAAACTTAAGATGAGCAATCTCTATGACCTAAGAACTAACAAAAACTTTTCGTATTTGACGGAACCCCAAACGAGCATTTTAGTCGAAACACCGGTTGAAACTTAAGTAGCAAAGATATAAGTTAAGTAGCTGGATATAAGTAGAAAACAGAAAAATCAGCATCCTTTCAATCTGCTGGCTGGATCCCAATGTTTCCTTTCTTGGAGATTGGAGTATGACGCCACCAATCGACCATGATGGAGTGGCTGCAAACTGATGGTATTCGAGAGGAAAGTTTTTTGTAAAATCTTTGCTCCCGTCGAGTTGGCGGCGACTATCGCATTCGAATAAGCCACGAGTTATATGAGATCTACGACGACATTTATTTAGTCAAGCATCTAGGGTCATGCCGATTGTATGGATGAAGAACTCCGCCTGGTGGTGATGATGGTAAGCCACTAGCCTATCCCAAGCCAGTGAAAAGGAGGAGGGTTGTGTGATGCGTATTTGGACTACGGTTAAATTATGTATGTCACGTAACAAGATAGGTTGCCATGAGCCCTTGCATTGAGATGCAAAATCATGGAAGTGGGACATAAAATCTGGTTATTGTACCTGCGTATCCGTAGCAAATGTTATAAAACATACAGTTAGCACGGAGATAGTCATGAAATTGTGTTCGAACATGCTATGCATTTGGTTAATGTTGTATGTCGGCTGAATCAAGTTTTCTAATTTGATTTAGATAAGGCGGTCAGTTTTGGAAAACAAATAAGTGTTCAACAGTATATTGTATATACTAGAATGCTTATATGGCTCCAAGTTGGTCTAATTTTATTAGACATCTTGAGTAGTCATAAAATACCCACAAAGTATCCAACAGTATTTCTACTGGGATACTATGATAAGCTTGCTTATCAAGTCATGTGTGTGAAACCATTTTAATTCATTTCCAGTTTTATTGAGTGCTTATTCCAAGGTGGAAACCCTTTTGCCGGGGGACTATCGTGGGCTGGCCCTTTGGAGAGTGTCGGGCTGCCTGTGGTAAGCTTAATGTCGCAAGCTAGACAACGAGTCAGCATGGCGTTGCGTCTCAGTACAATCAGGTCTCGCTCCTTACCAATGGAGGTGAATTGAATTTATCCTCAAATTAAATGTCCACAATTTGGTACTATGGTTCTCGGATTAGTAAATTCTTTTACCCGAAATGATAAATGGCGCCTTTTCATAGTACGGTATAAGTTTTGAAAATCTGATTTCCATAGAGTACTGGTCATGCCCGGAAAATAATTAATTTTTGTATGGCGATAATGGCGATCAAATTCTGCATGATATGATTGAAAAGGAGGGTTGCTCAGTAGAAATCTTGGGTGCTGAGTGCCTGGAAACTGGTCGATAAACTTAATAATATTCCAAAAACCATTGGACTTGAGAAAGCAACTCTGTATAGACATGTCGGCCCTATGATCCTACACACCGACAGTTTCGATGGATGTGAGTCCTAAGAACGCGTCTGTTGAGAGTTGATTTCGAAAGTCCATAACTCGTCGTCATGGGGCAAGTAGAATTAAACCGAAAGGTAGGTATCTACTATAAACACCACTCGGGTCTGTTTGGATGAAGAAGTTCCAGCGAAAAAGGTGTGAGGTTGAGGCGAGAGCCGAGAGTCAACGGAAAGTTTATCAGACAGTGCTTTCTTATGATTGCCACTATTATGAATAGGTCTAACCTATTCAGCGAGAGTAGCGCTTGAGATCAAAAGACGCCCAAATAAGCTTAGAAATCTTACAGGTAGAGTGTTCAGCCCAACAACTGGCGTTGTCTTTCGATTTAGTTTTATTATTGAATATTGAACACCAGCTTGTGAGTAGCTAGCGGCATGTCTGGTGCCTTCTGCACCATTGAGCTCACCAAGGTACCGTTTCTAGCGAGCTCGCCTGTCTTTTCATTATCCGTCATGTCTTCATGCCCAGGTGCTCATACTCGATGCTAAAATAATAAGATATTCCCCCAATAAGGAACGGTATTTTTTGGCTGATTTTGAGTTAATGGTTACTTGTCCCAATGATTTGATCACAGCCTGGCTGTCGGAAAATATAAAACTTTGAGATAACGTTCTTTGATAGCCACGAAGCAAACTTATTTATTATTATGATTTCGGTTTGGAAAACGGTAGTTATCGGGCAGCCAACAGGCAAGTAATACCCCTAGCTCCTTTGAGTACAGCCCGTAGCCTACCTTATCATTTAGTTTTAACCCGTCGGTGTAGAAATATAGACATCCTCGTTTCCATGCTGCACCGCGGTTTCCAATATGACCTGGTAGGTTTAAGAGTACCATATCTCCTGTCAAAGGGTAGAGAGGGTTTCCAGTATTCAGTTCGCATTGGAATAAAGTTTTACCTTTTCAGTATGGATGCATGGCCTATTTCTTGACATTTCCATACCTCAAGTTTTCTTAACCTAATGCTGAACAAACTGCCATTTTTGGATTAGCAACCAGATCAAGCGGTAGCATGTGAAGTACGGTCTCCATTGCAGCAGTCGGGGTCATTGTCAGAGCACCGCTGATACATATAGGTGCCATTATTTCAACTATTTGGAGTTGCTTAATGTAGGGAACCTTGCTCAAGGATAGTCACCATATTGCAAGCGTTTGAAGATTCAAAGAAACCAAATTAGATTCATATTGTGATGACATGTCGCAACCTCTGTTCGGAGTGGAGGCCCATCTTATACTCTTTCTGTTATTTGAGTTCTGCACCCGAGTTGAGGATAAAACTCCATAATGAGGTAGATAGCTCCGCCCACGATATGGATAGTAAGTTTGGGAACATAAAAGTTGACCGAGTCCTAGCTAAGGGTTTGTAACAAGTAACTGCCAATTTAGCTCATCACTGTTCCGGATTTTTCGTGGGAAAATGCCTAAAATCGAAGATTTTTAGGTGATAAGTGGTCCCCTAACTGAGATCAGTATCCTGGGAAGATTTAACAAGATTGGATTAATATGTCAACACCCTGGAATGAGGCAGAATGCTACATAACAGATGACTTTAAAGACCTTTTGAACGTAACGTACAGAGCATGTTCTCAATTTGATGTTAACATTGTGCTTTATTCAATTTGTTTGAACATTGAATTTGTTTGTGGTATAATACCTTTGGCGATACCGTTGGAACAGACAATATAGCAGCTAGTGAAAAGTCCCTAATCAAATTGAAAATATACAGATTAAGGCAGGGCTTACGTCAAATATCCTGGCACATTCAGGAAATGTCGACTCTGATCATGTGTTGATAGCAGTAAAATTTAGATCTTGACTCTTAGATCTTGAAAATTTAGATCCAATGCCAGGAAGTTGCAGCCATCATCAAAATCAGGTTTGACATTGGACGCTTGATAACACAGGAAATAGCCAGAGACTGCAAAGAGCGGCTGTAGGAAGTACTCTTTAAGATGAAATAGACCCCAAGAAATGCTAACAAGATAGTTGTACTGTCACATAGCCATTAAAAAAATCACTGAAACCAAATTAGACTACAAACCACCATCCAAAACCCATGGTACCATGGCGGGTGTGCTGAAAACAAATGAGCAATAGAAGAGGCATTTGGGTATAAGAACTATTGTTAGACTGTTGCCGTTCTCAATGACAGACGGATCAGAATAACAAAATTCTCCTATAGAGGATTCCTGCTCCGGGGACCATCCTGTAAACATGGTAAAAAATCTTCAGGGAAGGGAAGTGTGACTATATTTAGGCATTACTTTCAGCAGCTGATTAGCGGATATGACCTCGCGAGAGTGAAAAGACAAAAAGAAACTCATACAGCAGTAGTTGAAGAAGCAACACTACCAAGTTTAGAAAAACTTTGAACATGAAAATCCGAGCATGAAACTGGTTACATCTGTCTTATTAGTTCAAACTGAACCATATTAAAAAAAGAACATTAGCATTCAAATTTTGTTTATCCAACTAGGAGCAACGCGCCCAGAACTGCAATGAATTGAGAAATTGGTTCACCATAATTTTTTTTGTTTCAGACGTTCTAAGGGTGTTTCCAAGATAATGTTTCTTTCTGGATAGGTAATATAATCTATCCAGTTCTTAATCTTTTCCCAGATCTCAAGCTCGTCGTGAACCTTCAGCAAGGACGAAAGATAACATAAAAATCACAAGAATTTGCCAAAATTAAACATCTTCATCGCTTGAGTCAACTTGTCATCAATTACCGATTAAACTGAGTGTAGTGGGTGATTGAGTGTAGTCCCACTGAGTGTTGTGGGACAGGATATTGAGGATTTGGTCAACACGAAATTCAGCACTAGTTCTTCAATGATATCAAACCTAAGATTTAAAGTAGCTTTACCCGTACGAACTCTTATAGCAGCAGTGGCCATGCGTATTTACTGTGTGGCATGCGGACAAACGAATCTCTGCAAATCCGGGTTCGAATCACGTAGAAATAGAAATACATTTTCCATAAACAATCTAATTGCAACAATACTGCCAGATAGTTAAGCGGCCACGCTAGTAAAGCAGTGTAAGCAGGAAATGGCCAGGCTGAGGCTGGGTTCCCGGCTACAGAAAAATGTTTGGTAATGAGGAAGCGGACGAACTAGCCAGGATAGACTAGGAACTTATGTTCTTTGACCGAACTGGCTGGCTCCGAGGAAGCATGCCTCATTCATTCTGCCCCATACTCTAGAACGCCCGCAAATAAGAGGTAGTGACATCAAAAAGGCTCAATAGAGCCAATTGGATATTGCCTGATACAGCTGCTATCATCACTCTAACCAACCAACCAATGGGCTGTAGTTCAACATTGACAAAGTCAAGCTTATTTAAACTGAACGAATTTGTTGGCAAGGCTATGTTGAGTGAATGAAACACGTTACTGTAGCGACGAACATATTCGATTTGGAAGATATTTATACTCTGTTTGGAAGGCCTAATCATTAAATAGGCTAACGATAGTTTCAATTAGTAAATATGGTTTTGTAAAGAACCCACATGGTATTAGAAATCTTACGGTTTATCAAAATTTAGGCTTAAATGTTGAGGAAATTTAAAATTCAGTTGAACAGTAATGAAAATAGTCGGGAAATATTAAACTGAGTACCATGAGAGATGTCAGGATTCGATCAGCCGCTTGCACTATCGATATCGTCAAATTCAAACTTACCGAAGAAATTGATTTCTGCTACACCACGTTGTCCTTGGTAACCGTGATACTTGATCTCATCCTGCTGATAGAAATCTTGGACAGTTCCACCATTGCTAGCTGGTATCAGATTTCCGACCTTTTGACCCTTGGCCCAGATAACATGCGTCAAAGTATCATCTAGCGTATGATCGGTGGGTTCGGTGGCAACCAGTTTCTTGCGGAAGATGATGGTTGTTACACCGTTCTCTTCATAGCCAGTGCCCAAAGTAAGATCCGATTTGCCGCCAAAGACTTCATCGATTTTAGGTGTTGAACGATCGCGTGAGTAGTAGTCACCAACACGGCTAGCCATGCCACGTGCGGCACCAATTATGACATCGGTACAGTCCATAGGACTGAAGTCATGGCGTGGTGTGTATGGATTGAGTTTGAGCTTCGGCCCAGCTGTAGGGATAAAATTTACATATTTTATTAATTAAGAAATTAAGAAAGAAATGTAGGCTATGTGATAATTGTGAATGCTTTGAGAATAATTGATGATTAATGATTATTTGCTATAAATGACAGTTAGTAGCTTAAGTGAGCAGTAAGTGAGTTTGCAGTAGCAATTTTTAATGGCTATGATTTTGCAAGACTTACCTGCAGCTTGCGGCTGTTGAGGTATGATTTTCTTTGTAAAAGGTTCAGGTAAAGACTTTGGTTCTGGCTCGGATTTGGGTTCGGGCTCGGATTTTGGCTCAGGTTCAGATTTAGGTTCAGGTTCGGAACTTGGTTCTGGTTCAGATTTGGGTTCCGGTTCTGACTGTGGCTCAGGCTCGGACCTTGGCTCCGGCTCTGACTTTGGTTCTGGTTCGGACTGAGGTTCTGGCTCTGATTTTGGCTCTGGCTCAGATGTTGGTTCTGGTTCTGAACTTGGTTCAGGTTCTGCTTGTGGTTCTGGCTGTGTGCTCTTCTCAGCCTGAGATTTACCCAAACGTTGGGATTCATCTTGTGATGCAGGTTCAGGTTCCGAAGTTGGCTCAGGTTCAGAGCTTGGTTCTGGTTCTGCGGCTGGCTCGGGTTCAGATTTAGGTTCTGGCTCTGCTTTGGGTTCAGTTTCAGTTGCACCTATATAAGATTAATTAAGAGAAAGAAATTTTTTGGCCTTATAGTGGAGTGCTAAGGAGTGCATAAATCATTTAAAAGCTAGGCAAAAGTTTGTGAAATTTATACCAAAAAGCTTTGAGAAGCTCATAAATGCTTACATTTACCATGGAATACTAGCTTGTTTTGGGATTTGTGAGCAGGTGCACGCTATGTGGTGCATCAAAATCTCAAAAGCAATATATATAAAAAAGAAAAGTTCTTACCGGCAGTTTCTCTACGTCTGCGTCCAGCCGAAGCGCTGACTCGATACGAAACACTAGTCGCCACAGATGTAACACCATCTATTATCGGCGTTACAGCTGCTTCCTGTTGCTTAGCAACACGTTTCGATTTTGTTGCATTCGGTTCAGTCGTTGGCTCTGGTTCCGAAGACGGTTCAGGCTCAGAGCTTGGTTCTGGTTCAGCTGCTGGTTCAGGTTCTGATTTAGGCTCAGGTTCGGAAGTGGGCTCCGGTTCTGACTTTGGCTCTGGTTCAGATTTGGGTTCTGGCTCTGACTTTGGTTCAGGCTCTGATGATGGTTCTGGTTCAGACTTTGGTTCTGGTTCGGAACTTGGTTCAGGTTCAGATTTGGGTTCAGGTTCTGCGCTCGGTGCTGTCTCAAACACCGCGGAGCCATCTAAGCTAGTAACCAAATCTCCGATATCACGTAGTAATGGGAAATTCTTGCATTCTGGCGTCAGATTGCGTGGCCTCCAGCCGAGACCAACCCACGAGGTACTGTTTACTTTTAACACCATTTCGATTTCCTTTTGTTCCTCCAGCAAACGCCAGTACATGCGGAAATCCGGTGACAATTGTTTCATTGTGTGTGCAGATAAATCTATGTCAGTGCTCTTGTACGGTGAACGTTTACTACAACCCGGTCCGAACCAGCCGAAATTACAATAACACTGTCGCCGAGGCAGCGTGCTACCCTGCAGATCTATACATTTACCTTGAACACCACAATCGGGATTGGTGATACACTCATCCCTGTACTGGCACTGCGGTCCGTAGTGCAATTTATCGCACTTGCAACGAGAGGGAAAATATTTTCCATTGCCTGAGCAAGTTTCTCTGTATTCCTTGCGTTGTTTAATATCAACATCGGCGCAGGACCAAAAGTAATAACTGCTGGAAAATTCATCAGCTTGACGCAGCAGACGAAGTGTGCAGTTGTGACATTCAAAATCCTCGGGTATGGTTACTGGAAATGATTGGGCGCTATGCATGGGCAATGAGAGAGAGTTAAGCAGTTGATATAGAGAAATATTGAATGAATGCAAGACTTACGTAACATCCGCACTCACAAATTGAGAACCATTTACTTGTGGCGTCAAATCGAGCAGAGGTCGATCAAGTTGATCGAGCATTTGAAGGCGGAAACCACCCTGTAAAGAGAGAAGAAGAGGTGGGATTAGTTTTGAAAATGTCTCGTTCTATAAATACAAATTATTTTAAGAATACTTGAAGATAAGATTATTACTAAATAAGTATATTTTGGGCTGAATGCAAGACTTGTGATATAAAACAAAAGTTGGGATACAAATTTTATATGGCAAAAATAAAATAAAGCCTTAAACCTGAAAGCCCAGAGATAAGCGAGTCCAATATAGAAAAGTAAATAAGATTCTTGATCAGTGTAACACCGTGAGTAGATTTATCCATGTCCGTCCGTTTGTTTGCCTGAGTGTTGTCCTTAAACATAGGATAAGAAGGAGTTGAGATAATTGCATGAAATTGAGTGCACATGTTCACATAGACCCAAATATTGCCATTTTTTTCTTATAATATTTTTGGAATTCACTCACGAAAACACCTACCTCCCATTGGTAAGGTGATATTGAAGAGGCTGCCTCATATAAAACACATAGGCCTATAATTATTTTATTTCCTTTTCTGTTGATCAAATTTTGGTAGTACCATTTTGAGCAAGTTCCTCTGCTTTGCAATTTCTTGGAAAGTCCGGAGTCCCAACCTAGGAAGATGTTGAGCTGCTGTACCATCTATTTATTTGGAAATTTTTGATATTATTTTACCAGATTTCAGGGCTTTCATAGCGACTTGACTATCAGAATGAACGCAAATATCCCTAGCTGATATTCATGCATCTGTAGCCAAGTATCGGCTTCATGTATAGCTCTAACTTTCACTTAGAAGACACTACTGTGTTCGTGGAGCCAAACTAGTAAACTCCTAGTCAAAGTAAACTCCTCCCCCACGTTGTTATCTAATTTTGATCCATCAGTGTAGATTTCAATGGCATTGTTATGTGGACGGCTACCAAGCTCCCATTAATTTCTAGAGAGAATGGATACATCAAACTTTTTGTAGAAGACAAGCTTTTGAATGCATGCTTCGTGGTCTTGGAAATTGGAGGTAACAGTTTTCTTATGCTAGAGTGTCGTATTATGCTTCCTCTGCATTGAGAGGTGGCTTCCAGGCGTAAAGTTGTATTTGACTACCGGACCATATAACAATGTCGGCCTAATAACAGCTGTAAAGTGACAGTTTGAAACACTTGGTTGTAGTTCCCACTTGTTACCCACAGCTTTTTTCCATGAATTAGAAAAATAAAAAATAGATTATGCTACCAATTTAATTTTCTATCTAAGATGAGATCCAGGTATTATGTTTGATACGAGAAGTCTCGTATTTCCCAGTATTGAAGAACTGATTGTGGGTAAGTTGTGTTGTCTTATAAAGATCACAAACTCAGTTTTATCAGGATTAACGCTGAGTCCACAGCTGGAAACCCTAATTGGCGAGGGTGTTTAAACAGATACATATAAGAGTAGATACATATTTTCTTGAGGTGACAATAGCAATCTCATCAGCATAGGCTACCAATCCGCACCCTTCAAGTTTAAGGAAGGAGATATCTTTATAATTTTAGAACAATTAAATTTCGAATGTGTCACATGTAAAATATATACTGTCAAAAGGAAAAAGCTTAATATTGAATTTTTACGGAGTTATGGTCAAAAACGTCCGAGCCAATGGATTGTATATTCGTATGTTCCGTAATTCTGAAGTTTATGAACGTGCCGGGTATAATTATTGGTCACTTTAACTTATAGTTATACCGTTTCGAAATTTTAAGCGTGATTATACCGAATCTACTTTTTCAAAAAATGCTCGTTCTGCAACTCAAAAAATTGTTGACTATCGGTCAACTTTTTAGTTGAAATTTGTACAGGTCTAATTTTGATTTCCTGTAGTAGTACCGATAGGATGTATCTACAAGTTTATTTACAAGACATCGCGTGAATAAATAATTTTTTTGGGGTCAACACTTTTGCAAAAAATAGTCGAAAATCTAAACCTTGGATATTCATTTAAATTTTTAACTTTTTCCATTATTTAACAAGTTTATCATCTTATATATTAATACGTGAACATTAAAGTTTGTCGTACGCTTTTTTGGTATTAATTAAAACTCAAAATAAATGAAACTTATATCATTCGAAAGGTTATGTTGCCCAGATGAGCAGAATGTTTATATAAATGATATATCTGATAGAGGGGGTTCCCAACCTTCTAAGAGAGAAATTAAATTTTTGAGAAAAAACCCGCTCTTTGATTAATATGAAATTTGGTTGGGGGAGAGTTTTTGAGTTGGTCGAATTTGAATTTTTTTTAAAAGTAACAATTTCTTAAAAAAATGTAGTTTTATCCATTCGTCAATTGTAAAATTTGTAAAAAAATGTGTTTTGAATTCAAAAATTTGACTTTCCATATGAATATCTTGGTTGGATTTTAACGGTTTTTCAATTTTTCTAATTTTTTCTAAAAGTTTGTTAAATTTTCTTTCAAATGTGATAAAAATTACAGCAAAGTTCTAACCAAAAGTATTTTTAATGCATTTTCTTAATATTTTCGTTAGTTATTTAGCGTGTGTTTCAACCAAATGCCAAAAGAAAGAAAAAAACTGTCTCAAATTGATTGTTCTAAATTGGGAAGCCAATATCTCCGCCATCTGTGAATAGATTTTATTTATTTCTTTTTTGTATTTAAGTCTTATCAATTAACTTAAAAAAACTTTTGAAAATAATAGCGGTTTTTGTTTGTTTATATTTAAATAATTCCTTTTAAAAAAGGACCATAAAATTTGATTTATTCTTAAAATATGGGGTAAAAATGATTTTTGTTGTAAAAAAAACAAAAACTTAAAATTGCATTTTTGATTTTCTTTCAAAGTCTATACCGAATTTTAGGTGAATTTATTTTGTCTTGACACTAAATTAATAAACTGTCCGTGTCATCAAAAAATCAAAGCTACCCCCCCCCCCCCCTATGATTTCTTTGACAAAATTAAATTTTTTTAAAATGTTGTTTTTCTGTTTTTGAACAAAATAATAAAATAAAAAAATAATTTTTTTGAAGAAAATAGCTTCATACCTCCAATCAATTAAAAGTTATGGCCTCGAACTTATTTCAACCATCTCGCATATAATTATAAATAGGCAATCGATAAATTGGTCGAATTTCGACCCCAGGCGATACTTGTTATCTTTAACATATAGTACTCGATGAAACCTCATTTGTTTTAGAAAAGTGGACATATTTTGACAGCTGCAGGATTTATTGATGCCTCCCAGCCCGAGGGAATACTCTGCAGAGCCACAATACTAAAAAAAAAATTAAAATGTTTTTTAACACTTCAAAGGTGATCCAATAATGTACTTGAAAAAAATCAGTAACCATGACTAATTTCACCCTGTCTAAAGGTATCTCTCTCTTAATCAGTAGTTAATTCAACGCTAAACTCCAGAGTAAAGGCAAGAGAACTCTCTCTTTAGGTGTTCCCTTTGGTACAGATCTTACCGTGGATGCTGTTCCCAAAATTGAGCTTATAAAATTGTCCACCAGCATTTCATTTATAAGTGCTATCAGCTGAGGATTTAGAATTGATCTATAGCGATAAAACTTGGTGTAGGAGTAGATTCTATCAAAACTAATAAAAAAAAAACAAAAAAAAAGACATTGGCCATTTCAGCCCTTGAAAGGACTTTGACGAGCTTCTTATCATCAATTGTATTGTGTGTGTTATTAAATGTTTGCACACAATTAACCGAGAACTGGACCTACACGTTTTATGCCGACTCCGAACGGCTCAAGTTCATGTTCTCAAGAAGCTTTACATGGCATTATTTACTCTCTGAGGTTTGCCATTGTCTGCAGAGAGGTGGTGACCGATCAGAAAATTTTTTTATTGAAAAAACTTTTCGCTACGACTAGGGATCGAACTCGGGCTCCGAGCGTGCTAAGCCACACACTTAACCTGTACGCCACGGTCACCACATATCAAAACTAATATGTGTACAAAAAATGGGCATCATCTGCCCATGAACCCGCCCACCTGTCATAAAACCAAAAATAGTGAAAACATCAAAAGAAGTTGATTTAAGAGGCACAGGGATATAATTTGGTATGTGCGTATGTTATACCAAAGTTAAAATGTGTATAAAAAATACGTGTCATTCGCCCACCAACACGCCTACCTTCCACACAAGCAAGATTACTTGGACCGGTGTATCCCTTAAAAGAAATACAAACATGGATTTTAAAAAAAAAGAAAAAGTTAGGAATACAATACTAAAAAGACGAGGCAGCCTGAAAAAAAACTTTCGAGTTGTGAATCTAGGAGAATTTTACTGAAAGCTAGGTACTTTGCATTAAGTTGCAGTCAACTTGCTGTTACAACTACAACAAAAATAACAAAATCTACGGTATGGAGACTTCTCAATGATGCACCAAACATCTGTGTTGGCAAAAACTGAAACTGAAACTGAAAACTGAAATAGTATCCAGTATTTCTGATGAGAAAAAAAAGGAATTTGATGAGTCTGATGGTCACAGAAAATATTGGCGTGATTTACGGAAAGAACGATAATATTTTTCTCAGATCAGTTTTAGTGTGAGTTCGTTGATATGGGGTGTGTTTAAAATACGGGTTGTTTTCTCAAAAATTAAAAGCAGAGATAACACCAAGGTACTTCCATTTTTAAGTCATAATGCTGAAAAAATATACATTTCAACAAGAAAACGCTTCAATACACTCCAGCAGAGAAACAATGCAATGGTTATCTTGTATATCTCAGTTCCAATAATATTGTGGTTCTGGAATGACCAGCTTGTTCACCTTATATAAACCTAATTGAATATATCTGGGACATATTAACATAAAAAGTCTTTGCCGAATACCGTCAGCATAACTCAGTTCCAGAACTAGAAACTGCAATTTTTAATGCTTTGAAAGTAGTGAAGAAAATCCATTAAAAAATTTAATTTTATGGACAACCGAATATTTGAGTGTTTTCAGCATAATGGAGGTGTAACTCATTATTAATTTTTTTTTTAAATAGAATTTAACAATAAAAACTTATTTTTGAGTTTGTTTACTAAACTGGGCTAAAGTTGAGGATTTTACATACAAAACCAGATAAGTCACACAGATTGAATTGTTGGCAAATCGAAAATAAGTCTTAATTTTGACACATATTTTTTATAAACAAACCAATTTTGCAAAATTATGCTCCACAGGAATAGATTTATTATGCGAAAAAAAAAATAGTCTCATAGTGCAAAAAAAAAAATTGTACTTTCAATTTCAAATTTGGATTTGTCTGGTTTTGAAAGTTAGAAATTAATCAAAATTTATATTCCGCCGTTCGGCGTCTCAAAAGTTGGAGTAAATCATTCAAATGATTTCTGCACACTTTTTTTTCAGATCGGAGGAAATCCGCCGAAGCAATTTTGAATCTCCTGAAGGTAATTTTTAGAAAAAAAAAAATGTTTTTTGCTTTTAACTTTTTATTTTTTACAGAACGCATACCCAAATCCGCTAAAATGTTAAATTTATTACTCATACCAACGTATTTTTTACAGTGTAAATATTAATATTACACTTAATATAAATATTTTAAAGTGTAAAATAAATACATAAAAGTTAAAAAAGAAAATGTAAATGTAATAAATGAAAATTAAGCACTCGTATTATTTTGACCACCACTGTATATATTGCACTGTAATTCAAATAAACTCCCATAGCTACTTGCCATGGAGAATGAATTCTAGAACAAGCTGTTGTCCTCATGTGCATGAAGCTGAAAATTGCACAACTTTGTTGTTGTGGTTGGCAATATTGTGCACTAAGTGTTGTTTTTGTTGCAGTTCATGCATGCAACATTGCGCCAAAAATATGTCTCAACTCAGCTATTGTAATTATTTAATTATACAGCATAGAATATCATAATAATACTAACAACATAACCGATTCCTGACACTCTTTCTAACCGAGTATAGAAGAAGAGCTGAGTACAAGAACTAGCAAGACATGTACAAGTAGCTAGTTATAATTATTTTTATTATAAAAATTATGTAGCTTGCTTCATCTTTCATGAGTGCAAAATTTTCATTTTTCCGTAATAATTACAAAATATAATTAACGAAAATTGTATTATTTTAGTAGATTGTATTTTTCTTTTCCCCGCATCACGTTAACTTCGTGTTCTTTGACTGTTCTTAGATTGTTTTTCGTTCCCATTAGTTAAGTCTTACAGATTTAAAGTTACTGCATTGAGGTGTCGACATAGTCAAGTTTTAATTATGACAGGAAAGCACGTTTTAATTTTTGTGCAGATAGTCAGTCTTAGATGCTGAAGATACTTATTTAAGGTAGCTGAATTAAGAATCACTGGGTCTTCTGCATTTTTCAGCACAAGCAGTTTTTCTTTTTTATCTACGAATAGAAATTAAAATTTAAGTGCCTCATAAATAATTAAAAAAAAAAAAAATGTTACTAGTTAAGATTGCCGTTAGATTATGTGTAGTGATAGTTAAATAATCAACTCGAGTTGTTATAGAAAAGTCTTGGAAACGAAGATTTGAAAACCTTAAGTTGTTATAGATTTACTGTAAAGAAAGTTTGTTCTGTAAAGAACTTTGTTCTTAAAATGTGTTTTTTAAGAATTAAGTTTAAATATGTAAATGTTAAGACTACATGAAGAGTTGGTCGAGTTTAAGTTTATGACAAGAAAAAATTATATATAAAAAAAAAACAAAATTAATTTTCGATTATAGTACAAAAAATAAGGCAGCTGCATGGCTGAGAGCCAAAAGTAAGAATTGTGAAAAAAAACACCGAACGAAAAAGAGGGAAAAAATAAGACGTGAAATGAATTGTATTGATTTTTGCAATTCTGACTTTGAGAAAGAGAGAATTGGTAGCCCTGAAGCTACTTTGATCATTCTACCATGATTTCGATATGCTCGGCATAATCATTTGCGATGAAAAGTATTAACTCTATCATATCAGCTCGATATCGACACTTGAGTTTACTAGATAGAAATTTATTGCAGA
Source organism: Tetanocera ferruginea (assembly GCA_958299015.1). Taxonomy (NCBI): domain Eukaryota; kingdom Metazoa; phylum Arthropoda; class Insecta; order Diptera; family Sciomyzidae; genus Tetanocera; species Tetanocera ferruginea. The sequence continues at coordinate 49,215,167 of OY282640.1, read as the reverse complement.
TACATTAAAAAAACTTTGAGCATTATATTTTCCTCTATTCTATTGTTTTATCTTCTGACTAATTATTGGTAAATAAATAACTATTTCTTATCCATTTGAGCTACTTGAAAAAATTTGCAAACCGTATAAATCAATCACTCACATGAGTGCGAAATAATATTTCATTATTGAAATTACAATAGTTCAAATTCTTATTTCGCTCTAATGTGAGTGTGATTCACATGTGTTAAATTTTTTTGATGACCACAATTGTTGCGCAAAAATTGATTTATTCTTATGTTTTAATAATATCAAGGTAATTGGTATTTTGAAAGAGCCTATTTATTGCATTTCAATATTAAACACTGCTAAAACAACATGACAGTTAATAAAATTTAATTTGTAACAGCTGATAAATACCACAAACAGTGTTGTGCTAAATGATTTAAGATAAAGTAAGCTTTACTGATATAAAATTATGCTTAAATCTGATTCATGTATAAAAGCGATAACAACTGCAAACAAAAAAAATATTTGAACAAATTGAAAAAAAACTTAACCAATTTCACAATCTAAATGAAACTAAAAACAAAAGTAAATGACTTGAGATCCTTCGAGCCTAACAACCCCACCGCGCCAAGTTGAACAAACCCAAGCGCGTCTGACCTAGAATGGGCGACTCCCTGGTCTGCCTCTGTGCCGTAGTGGTTGGCAGTCTGTAAAAAACTGACAGTGATGTGTGACTTAAAGACGAAAGTAGAACCGAAAAATTTGTGTTCTTGAAAAAGTGCCACGCCCCTCGCGGGTAAGAAGGTGAAAAATATTTTACGACCTATTCTCATACCTACCAAGTGTACAAAAAATTTCATTAAAATCGGTCCAGCCGTTTCGGAGGAGTTCATACACTAACACCGTGACACGAGATTTTTATATATAGATACATAAAAACCCAGAAACCCATAGATATAAAAGGATATGCGAAATGTCCGGTAATAATTTTTTTATTCCAGATGGCAGCCACAGTAGTGGAAATCCACCCGTGCGAACTTTCTCCTACGTTCGAGGTGGCTCCAACCAACAAGGAGTCTGGAGGCTCCAACCAAAATTTCCCCAATCACTGCTGCAGTGGTGTGGCATAGTCAGTCGCTGTACCAGTTAAAGTTATTAGCAAAAGCGATCCCACTGAGAGAGTCGATGATTAAGTCGATTATCCAAGCAGCATCAAGCGACGGAGTTGTTGACCATCAAAAAGCTGGATAAAGTAAAATCCAAAGCCTGGCACTTATCAAAGGCCTGACAGTTTTTGTGTAGAGCAAAAATAGCGCTCATCACAAAATCCTAGCAAATTTGGCTTGCGTTGAATTCTCATTCGAAATTCAAGCAGATACTGCGAAAAAAAAAACAAAAACAAGCACTCAAAATGGGAATACGTCTCAAGAAAAAGACGCACTGACAAAGGTTAAGTGTTTATTTAACTCAGGCGGTCTACAACCCAGTCGACACAGAAGCTGAAAGAGGAGGCCTTCAGGATAGTGTCTGAGGTTGCAGCTCTCAGTCCCCACGTATGGTGTGGTAGAAGTCACGGTTCAGTGAACTTCTACTCTGTGCTCTGCGTTCAACGACGCGAGAAGTGATGCTTCGGTCCGCCTCGGCGAAGTAGTGACACCGCAAAACTTGGTGAATCTCATGTTGAGAAGCGTAACCTACTGGTCAGTGGTAAACTCTTTGTCTAAACACATAATCGACGAACTTGAAAGAGTCAAGCTCTTGCAAAATATTTCAGCGTAAGATAGGAAACTATATACGTAGTTTAGGTTCTCCCCTACACAGAGTCGCCATCAAGTTGAGAAAAAATTTAGGCTCTTAACTTTACAGTTTCCCGACAGACAAAATTAGTCTTTCAGTTTTCAGCTTAGAGCTGTTCCCTCATCCCGTGAAATAATGCCTTACGGCGGTTCCACGGGATTTATACTTGGTCGAAGAATTAATGCGGAGGTTTAGAAGAAGTGAAGTTTTACTTCAGTCGTGTGAAATACAATTTTTGGCGCGTGCTAATTGTGTTCTTTAGTGTTTATAAAATTTTAAAACTAAACCGATAGGAGCTAAGTTTAAATTTTAAGCCCATGCGAGACTTAAATTTAGTTTTAGTATTCGACGTGGTTTAAATTTTAAACCATGCTGGGCTTAAACTTAGTTTTAGTATTTGACGTGGTGTTGATTTTAATACAATTTCAGTGTCGTCATATATACAGTACAGGATTGACTAAAATTTAGTCAAAGATTTTTAACCGTGTAGCATCTTACAAAAAAGTACTAGTATCAGAAATGTTTAGCCTGTTTCAAAAGAGAAGAACATTTTCGCGCATGTTTGAAAATAACAGTCATACCTAAATTGGAGCGTTAGGCGTTGTGCTATTTAACGCTTCTCAAAAAAGGTAAGCGCCATACCGCAATTGAAGCGTTACGTAAAAATGTCAAAATCTTATTTTAATGCCAAATATTTATGAAGTGTCTAAAAAAAATTAAAAAAAAAAACAGTTTTCATTCATGAAAAGTTTATGATTAGCTCCAAGATGACTCATGTGCACTTTTATGGTTTCTGTTCTGTGGCGAAAACACGCTGCATCTATTTTTGATGAGGCCTTCACAACTCTTTTCGGTTTCGTGGTCTTGTTGGACAAAAGTAGGTGGTTAAGAGAATTGTTACCAAAGCGCCAACCTATTGCCCGTAGATTCATTGATCAGAAAATTTATAAAATGTGAAAAAAACAATTTCGATTTATTTTTGTTTGTCACTTACTGACAATTAGTTCTTAACGCTCTGTAAAAATTGGAAATTCAGATGGGTTGGCGTTAGCGCGTTGTTTATTTCGGTATGCTTCATACAAAATATTTGAACATGAGAAAACTTTGACAGTTAAACAACGCTAATAGCATAAACACAATTGGAGACGCAGTCGACAGGCAGCAAATGTCATTGTATAGAACGCATGTTTTCTTATGTAGTTGAACAATTTCATGGCAACATGGCAGCACGACTGCAGGGCTTCAGCAGCAGTTGCCGCCAACATAGATCTATTTATATTTTTCTGGCGACAATATCTGAATTCTGTTTGTAGTAGGCCGTATAAATTTGTCAACATGATTTCAAAACAAAAAAAAAATTATGTTTACATAAACGAATTTAAGGTGGCGCATAACATGCGCGGGAGAAAAAACAGATCTTTTTTAAAAATTCATAACTCAGTCAAAAAGAAACATTTTTCCGAAGTTTGTTTTTGTTTTTGTAGAGAATTGAACAAATTACAAGAAAAAAATTCAAAAAAATATATTTTTATATTTATAAATATATATTTTAGAGCTCCAAACTGGCGGCAGAGAAAAAACGGGGACCTCGTGGTTGCAGCGCTGGGAGTCGCAAAAATTGTCCGATCTGGAAAAAAATGACTTTTTTAAATCTAAGCAAAATTGGTTATCGTATGACAGGAGCTTTTTTACATTTTTTTTTTTTTAATTTTTGGTGATGTTCCAAATTTTAAAGTGTGTTTTTTCGAAACATTGACTTTAAAAATTCATAAAAAATCGAAAAAAATTTAAAAAAAAGCTCGTGTCATACGATAGCAAATCTAGTTTAAAAAATACAAAAAAAAAAATTTCGTCAAAAAATCAACCCGCTAGTGACGCAGCCAGTATGAAAAACATTGTTTTGAGATAAACGCGTTCAAAGTTTGTGAACAAAGAAAAATGCAAGGAAAAATAAAAATGCACTCTTACTAATCGGGCTGTTTTTTCTTAGAATCTTAAGAATTTTTACTAAAATACAAAATTATAAAAAAAAACGATTTCAAAAAACGGCCAATGTCATGTCCTCCTTAAAATGAATGAAAATGAGACAAGCTGCTCGTTGTTGTCGCTTTAAAAAAATCAAGAATTTGAAGTCGGGCTGCCGACGACAAGTTGCAGTCGTGAAGCTTGTAGACTGCGTCTCCAATTGTGTTTATGCTATAACGCTCCAATTTAGGTATGACTGTAAGAAAATAATTTTGAGAGCGTTCTTAATTCTGATTGGTCGACATTAAAAAAAAAATTGAATATTCTCTGAGCAGAAAAATAAATGAAAAAAAAAATTAATGTATGTTCCTAAATTTTGTTGTTCATCGCAACTGCGCTGCGGAAGTACTGAATTTTATTAAATTATTTTTATTATAAAAATATCACTTCACAATTTTTCTTTAGAAAATAATTTATTTTTTATGTAATTTGTATTTGATTTCTCTCTCAAGATGCAGGTTGCTGCAGGCCGTCGGTGCAACACCGTACTTGTGCGATCATTTGTTCTGAATGTTTGCGCCTTTAAATATATAGCAAAATAGTAAAAAACACTCAAAAAAAGCATAAAGTTCAGCGAACAGTACAAAAAGAGCAAGAATTTACGCTCTAAAAAATTTTCTAGCTTTAAAAATAATTTCTCACTGCGCATCGAAAAATGAAACTAAAAAATGTTCTTCTCTTTTGAAACGGGCTATATAAAAATTTACAACCCTGCTCCGTTTTCAACAGAAATTGTCAAAATCAGACAGCCTATTTTTTTCTGATTGTGCAGATGAGAACATTTTATATGTATTTCACCATGACAACGACATCAAAATTTTATGAATTTGATTTTGTGCGAAATTTATGTTTGAAAATTGCACAATACTTACGATTTTTATTAAAAAAATAACGGCTTTAAGAGATGATGTCGCTTTTGAAGGTTAAGTTATGTTTCATAAAAGTAAAATCAAAATAAGATAACTTAAAAAATTTTCAAATTCTATCCATCTTGAGTTTCAGAGACCATTTTTTGAACAAATAAATAAAAAAATGATAGAGAAAATATACAGTTATTGTCATTCACTACACGGTTAAAAATCTAGGGCTAAATTTTAATCTTTTTTGGATTACATATAGGACACGACCAAAAAAAGATTACTTTTTAATCCAATGAAAAGTTTTAAATTTTTCAATCCAAAAAGGACTTAGTTTTAATCCGCAAAAAGTTTCAAATTTTTTAATCCAAAAAGGAATAATTTTTAATCCGCAGAAAGTATAAAATATTATAATCCAAAAAGGATTAGATTTTAGTCCAAAAAAGTTAAAAATATAAAAGGATTACTTTTTAATCCACAAAGGTGAGGACTCGTGAGAAAAAAAGGTAAGAGATAATTCTCATATTTCATAAGTCTATGAAGAAAAGTTATCCTTTGACCTCCATAAGCATGTATATATATATTAAAAAAAGTTCTCAAACTTAATTTATGCTAAATTTTGCATATTTCTATACGAGCTAAAACAAACTTATTTTTTTTTGTCGCGTACTTTGAACTAATTTGTACTAAATCTTGCCAATATTTTATATTTTATTAAATGAAGCACTCTTTCATCGCGTTAGAACTCTTAAAATACATATTGGTTCTTTTTGTTTCTTTCTTGTTTTTCTAGTAATTAAAACCGTGCGAATGTCGCGTCCGTGCCAATGGCTTTTCAGCTGAAAAGCTACATAATATTCAGCTTTTCGCCATAGAAGAACTGTCAAATAAAGAGCTGCTTTTCGTTGGCTTTTCAGCCAAAAGGCCTTCATGTGAACATATTATTATATTGCCATAAACTTCACTATATATACATTAAGGGTATTCATGCAAATAGGCAATGCCCTTATAAATGATATAAACCGTATAAGTTTATCAGCCTTATAAATTAAATGTATGGAGAACCGTTTACACAAACCAGATATATCACAAACCAGCAGTCAGCTGTTTATACGTATTCTGAAAGTTGACTGTTAACAAGTTAACAGCTGACATATCTCTCCAAATGCACAATCAACTGATAAAAATAACTGATTGCCCAAAATACAAGCTTGCCGCTTTGCATGAATACCCTTATTATGTATTATGAAACACTGCTCAATGTAATGATGAATATAATTATATTTTGGTTCAGATTTTAAGAAACAATTTGTTTCATTTAATTAAAAAATAAACTTCGGATGCTTTAACAACATTACTATTATATTTAGCGTAAATTTCGTAACAGTGGTAGTTTTCAATCTTAGGTAACATAAATAATTTTTCCTGAAAATACTACCTTAATGTAAATTTGTAGTCCAAAAATAGTCTTAAACTTAAACTTTTTTGGATTAAAAACAAATTAAACTTAAGTATGGAATAAAAAATAGTACTTTTTGGATTAAAAATTTCTTTAAACCAAAGTTTGGATTAAAAACTAGTCCAAAATTTTTAACCGTGTAGAAATTACTTTATCAATGAAAAACTGATGACATCGTATCTACGGCGTAAGTTGCTCTTATCGACTAAAGTCTGTGTCTTTTTTTTATATAATTTATTTGACCAACTGATAGTAAGTGGAGATTATTCATTGTGCAAAAACATATTTGAACAAGGACTAAAAGATATACCCTTTTTTTGCTTTAACAACAGAAGAGATAAGCTTATCAAAGACTCGAAAAAAAGAGCAATATTTGTTGTTAGAGATTTGTTGTTAACAACTTGTTCGGTGCAATTAATACTTAATAAACCCGATACTGATTTAAAATTTTGATATTAGAAGGATGTTGATGGGCGAGCAAAGTGACTTTGGTGTTTGTAATTTATAAAAAATTGTAGTACTAGTTATATAGTTGGTTGGTTTCAACTGGGTAGTTGTTTAGTTTGGGCTAGACAACAACTTTTTAACTAAATAAATAAAAGCTGACAGAGAAATGATGTGTGAAAATCATTGCAAAAATTATAAACTGTTTGCAAGCAAAATTATTTTGTTATTCACTCTAATTGTAGGCGTTATTTTTCGCACGAAAGCAACTCGATTGTCATGATGAAGTTAAAAATGTTGATAAAATAGTTTTGAGCTGGGTGCTTCGTTTGTTGATTGCTTTGTGGGAATCTGATAAAATAGTTGACAATATTTGATCTGTACTCATAGATAAAGATAGTATGATTTTTCTAAAGTGGTTGACAAAATATGACAAATATTCCATGATTAATTAAGACGCGAGAACCTCGACAATACCAAACAAATACTTGAACTGGAATTATGGGAATTATTTTGTTTGAGTACCTGTCCAATGACTATAAACGGACAGAATGTTGAACAAGTTCAGTGAATTGAGAAATCAGTATTGAAATCATAGTGCTTGTAAAAGGTTCAAAAATCTGTAAAACAAAATTTTCGAAAATGTTTAAATCCTGGAAGGCTTTGGTAGGAATTGGCTTTATTGGTACACTGCTGATGTGTAGTGCGCAGGCCAATAACTCAATTGATGCTGCGCAGCCGCGACGTTGCTATAGCTGTGAAGGCGTTAATTGTCAAAGGACCTCCATGACTGAGGTCAGCAGCAACTGTGGGGATTTATTGGACATCTGCGTTACAGTGTTTGATGAATGTAAGTTTGGGAATAAATAGAGTAAAGAAGAATTTTTAAATAAAAATATTACAGTTGCTGTTGTTGCCAAGGGCTGCTATCTGGATATGCCCGAGCAGTATCGCAATAAATGCGATCAACGCAATAATCCTGAGTGCCTAAAATGCTTTGGTGAACTCTGCAACAATTTGGGGCGCGCTGATTTCAAGTGTATTCAATGCAAATCAACTGATGTGGGTTTGAATTAAGTCAAGTTTTTAAAGTTTAAATAAAAAATTGATCCATTATTGCTCTCCCCCAGAACTCCAAGTGTTCCAGCGACACTTCCGACATGTCAGCTGTACAGTGTGACATACCAACTGCACCAAATTCCTATTGTTATGTTAAGCAAACGGCTGCGAATGTCGAACGTGGCTGCCTGCGACACGTTAAGGAGCAACTGGACTGCTTAAAGGATTCAAGCTGTTCCATGTGTCTATCAGGCGATGGTGAAGCTTGCAACGCTTTTCAGCTACGCGCTACAAGTGCTGCACACAGCATAGCCAGCTTGAGTCTAAGCGCCATGCTGGCGCTTATCGCCGCAACTCTCTGCCTGCGATAAGCTTTAATTGTTTTTTTTTTAGTTTTTTTTGGCGAATTTTAAGATTTTAATTTTTATTTCACACACACAATTGTTTTTTTAGCTAGTTAGTTTTTTTGTTGTTCGTTTTTATTTTGAGTTTAATAAATTCTGCCCATAAAATAGTCAGCATTTTCTCTATTAGCAATCATAAATAGTGGCTATTTTAGTAATAAAACTTAGAATTATGTGATAAGCAATTTATTGGGGCAATTCGAGGCAGTAATTTAAGCTAACACTGTGTTCGTTAGAAGCACTTAAAACCAATACAACCAAAAACTACATAGAATTTTGTCGAACTGGACGTAACTGCTTTTTCCGAGAAGCAGTAGAAATTATGTTTTATTTCAACGTTAAAATTCGAAAAGTAAATGATTTCCCTCCGCATTTATTTTAAGACATTTTTCAACAAATTTAAGATAAAATATATGATTAGGTAAGTTCTTAAAAATTATTTAAAATTATATTAAAAATGTTTTTCAATGTGAAATATCGGTTAGACTGAAAAACTTCTTATAAAACTTCTTATACTTTATAGAATTTTTGATTGAATCCATACAATATACTTTTCATAATAAAAGTCATAAAATTCATAAACTAAAAAACTAACGAAAAGTTGCTCAAAAAAATGAATGATTTTTATATAAAATCGAATAAAATGCAAAATTTTGATTATTGGGCAACGTTTTACTTAAATTAATTTATTGAGATTGATTGGAGCATTCGATGATAATGTCCAAAATTATTTGATTGCATAAAAAAAAATTAATTTAGTTAAGGCTCATTCCACAGAAATGAGGAACGGAAACGTGAATTCTAAAATGCATGTATATGAAGTAATTTTTGGTTTTCGAATTGAAGTGGAGTCTTGAGTTAGTCCTGCTGCAAAAATATTTTTAAATTAAATGCTTTTTTATATTATTTTGACAATTTAACTTAACAAACTGCGAGTTGAAAAAAATTTTTTAATATTTTGATTTAATTTAAACCTTAAAATCAGTCATCTTTTGATACAACTTTTAAAAAATAAGGTTAGTAATATTAAAAAAGATATTAATGTTGTGTTAGAATAGGTTGTAATAATGATTGGTTACTGCGTTTTCAAAGTACAAAATATTTTAACTGAGTGTTTTTTCTGTGTCACACCCGTCCCAAAAAAGGCTAAAGTTTTCCTAAGAAGCAACATGGGCTTATGATACGAATGAAACTTTCCTAAAGTAAGGATGTTGATGTTTTACATAAATTTGTTAACTTTTTTCATTCAATAAATTATTTTTATTCTTTATTTTCGTTACAAGAAGTTGGTCACACCCGGAACGGTTTTCAAAATTTTTTTCTAATAATGAAATATTTGCAAGTATATGAATAAATTCTTTGATTAAAACAAGTTTTGTAAATTCATGTGAAGCGAAATCATTTGTATAGGTATTAATTTGATCAAAAATTCATGCGAAAAATTTTTTGCAAAAAAATAATTTTTTTTTAAGTATATTAAAAACTTGAAATTATTTGTATAGGTATTAATTTGATAAAAAATTCATGCAAAAAAAATTTTTTGCAAAAAAATATTTCTTTTTTTTAATTAATACATTAATTAAAAACATATTTTTTTGATTTAAGTGTCAAAAATATGTGAAAGTTATTATACCCATTAAGTTCTTATATATAATTCCCACATCATTCGCACTCGTCACACCCGGGACAATCTAATGTCACACCCGTCCCATTTAAAAATTTAAAAAAAAATGGTTATTGCCATTTTTTCAAAACATTTTTCACTGGTATTCAACAGAAAATATCTTAAATTTGAATATATGCAAGTCAAAAATGGTCTCATTGTGGCAGATGGACTGAATTTCAATGTTAAACTCAGAATTTTTAGTTTTTAAACTTGTGCTCGTCACACCCGTCCCAGGTGTTTAAGCGAATGTAACTATTGAACTAGTTTAAATAACTGCATTATGTTTTAGCATTTTGAAACCTTGGGGCATCTTCTAAAATACCCTATAGTAAATTGCTAAAATTTTAACCGGTTAATACCATTTTCAGCACGATAAAGTAGTCAAAACGTCACACTCGTCTGTATGGAATGAGCCTTAAGTTAATTAGTATAAGACAAGTATTGCTCGAAGTTGATTTAAATGATTTCTAATAATATATTTTTAGTGTATGTTTTAATACACTGAACCAAAAAAAAAAACCAATAATTATGACTTTAAACATGATATTCATAAATCGCATTAATGAATTTTTGTCCTGTAACCAATTACATGAGTTAAATGAACTATTCATGTTATCAATGTACAAAATACACAAAAGAAAAAAAAAAGACACAGTTTCGATAGTATCGTAAGTGTAGACGTAGAACTCCGTTTAAGTTGTAACCTACTTTGTCTCTTTGGTCCGATTGTTTTGTTCATTTTGCACGTATTTTTATTGATCTTCCAAAAATTAACAAATAAATGAATAAAACTCAATTATGGACTACTTATCGAGGCCAAAACAAAGAAAAAGTTAAAAAGTAAGTATGATTAAATGAGCAAGCAAAAAGAAATAAGCAAAATTTCAAATTTTTTCGATCATTTTGTTAAGTTTGACAAGTTGAGTTCATTGACTTAGTTGAAAAGAAGGCGAAGAAAATGCACTTTAAATTGGTGCCACTTTCGTCTCTGCCCGATATATAGTTTGCGAGCTACAGTCAGTTTTACTACTAATTTCAAATTAAAATTAAGACCCCGATTTTTAAGAAATCGTATGGTTACTATATTTCACGCTGAGCACATGTCCTTTCCTCTCGTCTCTGTCTTGTATTTAGTTTGCTAGCTACACTTTCGTCTCTGTTCGATGTATAATTTGCAAACTACACTCGCTAGTGCTAGTGGGATGTGGAATCCAAATTAATTTGCATTAAAAGCAAAAATTAAAATTTTACGCCATCTATTGGGTAAAAGCATAAAACGAAATATGATCCAACTCGTTTTTTTCATAAGAGTTTTTTCTAACCGGATCACAGACCCATTTCGTTAAATTTGACAGTTGAGTTCATTGACTGAGTTGAAAAGAGGTTCATGAACTCTGGTTTTAAAATAGTATACTAGAACAATAGTGCATACATAAACCCAATGTGAACAATTACTTACAATGCTGCCAAAGCGAACCAATCAAAACAAAACAAAAGCAATACAAGCATAAACAACGAAACAAAAACAAAGAAAGCAGCAGCCACATAAGCAGCTGATTTTCTTATATAAAAACATGCATTTTTCTTCTTTTATTTTACTATTTTGTGACTTTAATATAATAGTGACAAAATCCAAAGTTAGATATTCATTCAGCGCAGGATATATCTGATATTTTAGTATATATATTATGTTTGAACGAAGAGTATTAAAGGCTGTAGGTATACCCTAAAGTATTCGTCAAAAACGTTGCCTAATGACCTTGAAACAATCTGTTTAAACGACCCCATACAAACCGCGCTGTAAGACGTAATTCTACGTCAAAAACACATTAATATTTCATAACAAAAAAAATTGGCCATTTCAGCCCTTGAAAGGACTTTGACCGAGCTTCTTATGATCAAATTGTGTTGTGTGTGTTATTAAATGTTTGTACACAATTGACCGAGAACTGGACCTACATGTTTTATGCCGGCTCCGAACGGTTAATGTGCATGTTCTTAAGAAGCTTTACATGGCATTATTTACTCTCTGAGGTTTGCCATTTTATGCATAGAGGTGTTGACCGATCAGAAAAATTTTTTTATAGAAAAAAACTTTTGCCGCGACTGGGGATCGAATTCGGGCTCCGAGCATGCTAAGCCACATACTTAACCAGCATGCCACGGTCACCACCAATTTTTCATAAGCTTAGTATTAAAAGTTCATAAAGTGTGTGTACAAGACACAAAAGCTAATAAAAATTTCGAAAATGCCATAAAAAATACGGGGCTAACATAAAACATTCATAATTTTAGTGAAGAAATTCATAAAATGCATGTAAAAATACCAGGAGAACAAGAAAAGTTCATAAGATAACTCATAAAAAGTATCAATCTCATGTATAAGAGAAACGTGGCATGAATATACAAGGAGAGCATGAATCATTAATAATTTTTGTGAATAAAATGCATGTACAGATACGAGGAGAATAAGAAAGTTCATGAGATAAGTGACAAAAATGCATGTTTTTATACTTACACGTTAAAATAACTTGTATTTATAATTTAAACGTTAACATAACTTATTATTTTATTTTACATTGGCTTGTGTATGAATGAATACTCATGCCATGTATAATTACTTGGAGCTTAAGTACAAGTGCACATGGTCAGTGAGCGCAACTTCCATGTAGTTATTTTACTACTTACATATTATATCCTTAAATTTTAACTGATTTAATTGTATGTTATTTTAATCTGAATAAATATCAAAGCACAGTTATATAATATTCATAATTGAATAGTCCTAATTGTCCTAAAAGTCATAATTGTGGTGACCGTGGCATGCTGGTTAAGTATGTGGCTTAGCATGCTCGGAGCCCGAGTTCGATCCCCAGTCGCGGCAAAAGTTTTTTTTAATAACAATTTTTCTGATCGGTCACCACCTCTCTGCAGACAATGGCAAACCTCAGAGAGTAAATAATGCCATGAAAAGCTTCTTGAGAACATGAACTTTAGCCGTTCGGAGTCGGCATAAAACATGTAGGTCCAGTTCTCGGTCAATTGTGTGCAAACATTTAATAACACACACAACACAATTGATAATAAGAAGCTCGGTCAAAGTCCTTTCAAGGGCTGAAATGGCCAATTTTTTTTTTTTTTAATTGAATAGTCCATATTAAAATTTTTAAAAATAAAGTTTCTATCGGAAAATAAATATAATTTCAAAAAGTAATTCAAGAGTGAAACGTGAGTGACAATTTTTTGATAAGCGAGATTATCTTTGAAGATAATTAGCTGGCATAATTTATGTTTGGATTTACTCTCTATATAAGGTTAGTGAATTTTATATTTTTTTAAATCAAGCAGACACAACTTTTTTCATTTTGAAGGATTTGAAGGAGTGAAACGTGAGTGACATTTAATTTTTTTGTTTTTGTTTTTGTATTAGAAATGAAAGAAGATAACGAAAACATCAAGGAAAAGTGAAAGCCGACCCTAAAAGAACGTTTGAAAAAATAAAGAGAAAAATTATAGTTAAATCGAGATTCATATAACAAAAAACGAACTTTCCAAAGGATAAAAATATCTAATTAAATCATTAAGTTAAGCCGTTAGCATCGACGGAATTGCTAGGATCAACGAATTAGGCTTAGTGATACATGTACAGTAGACCGTACCACCTCCTATGCAAAAAAAAAAAAGTGCGCCGTAAACCAGCGAATATGACGCATTTGTGCAAGACAATTACGAAAAAAAATTTTTTTTTTTTTTGACCGAACGTAGGGGTCGCGCATTGACATATTTCTTCATATATCTGGTGTTTACAGTCGGATTTTAAAGTTTGGTACAACAATGTTTTTGTCTCAAAAAGATCAATATGACCTCTTTAGAAGTCATTGACCTCAGGTGTACCGTTCTAGTACTTACCCTCCAGATCTCAGTTGCTACCATCCTAATGTACCATCCTTATATCAAAAAAAAAAGCTCTTAAAATATCATTAATCTTTTGCCCAGAAAGTATATCGAAATTTCTAGCAGAACTATTTTAAAAAAATTTTTGAAATTTTTTGCCGAACGTAGGGCTCCCTTTTTTTATTTTCATCATATCTTCGGTATTAAAAGTCTGATCATATTGAATGACATATCGATGTTTTTGTTTAAAAGAGACCAATTATTTTTTTCCAAAATAAAAAAAAAATATTCCTACAAGTCCTTGGAAGGCCTCGAACTGATTTTGAGGAACTTTAAAGCTCGTAAAAGAATAAAAAATAATGCCAATGCTAACAGAGGTATCAACACTATTTTTGTTGTGATTTTCTAAATATACAATGTATAATTATTTTCACAGCCACATTAAAAATAGCAATTTCAAACACTGGCTATTGCAATTCGTTTTTCCCCGTGAAAAAACAGTTAAAAATTACTTCCGTGTAATATTTATTTCAAACGAGAGTTTTATAGAGTTTTGATCTTTTTCAATGAAAATTGGCCAAAAAACATTTAAAAAAATGTCTTTTATTGCGAATGACTTAAATAATACCAAATTACCAACGGAGTATGATGTTACAAATTTTTTATTGTATCTGCGGCATAACAGTGATAAAAGTCGAAAGTTAAACAATAAGTCATAAGATATTCAACTGGCAGTTCGTCCTTTTATAAAAAACAATGCGTACTTCTCGCACCCGGAGAATATTTTGTTAAGACCAGCAAGAATCATTGCAATATTCAAACAAATTAATCAAATTACCAGGTTCGCACAATGAAAATGACTTAATTTGATTAATTTTTATAGTAAACCTATATAACTTCACAGCTTATCCATGCCATTCTCAAAACACCGAGCGTTTTGTTCATGAAGTAAATGAATCTGCTTCGGCGGTCACCGATGAACAACGCATGGGCCACATTTTATCAAAACTCGAGAGCTGTCAGAAATATAGCCAACTTGAATCACGTCAAAATTTGATGGATTTTTAAAACAAATCGAAATTTTAAACAATTTATTCCAATCATTCAGGGTATATCTCAATCGATTTTAAGAAATTGTATAATAGGTATTCACAAGTACATCAACACGTTTCCGAACCGCCGTTAGGATTATAATTGGTATGCCGGCGCGTTGCCACAAAACGATTACATTTCTAACAGCTTCTTATTTAAAAACATCCAACTTTCGACTTTTATCACTGTTATGCCGCAGATACAATAAAAAATTTATAACATCATACTCCGTTAAAAAATTTGGTATTATTTAAGTCACTCGCAATAAAAGACATTTGGTTTTTAAATGTTTTTTGTTCGATTTTTATTGAAAATGATCAAAACTCTATAAAACTCTCGTTTGAAATAAATATTAGACAGACGCAATTTTCATCTGTTTTTTCACGGGGAAAAACGAATTGCAATAGCCAGTGTTTGAAATTGATATTTTCGATGTGGCTGTGAAAATAATAATACATTGTACATTTAGAAAATCACAACAAAAATAGCGTTGAAACCTTTTTTAGAGCTCTTTACGAGCTTTAAAGTTCCTCAAAATCAATTAAAGACCTTCCAAGGACTTGTAGGAATATTTTTTTTGTATTTTGGAATAAAAATAAGTGGTCTCTTTTAAACAAAAACATCGATATGTCATTCAATATGATCAGACTTTTAATACCGAAGATATGATGAAAATGAAAAAAAGGAGCCCTACGTTCGGCAAAAAATTTTCAAAAATTTTTTAAAAATAGTTCTGCTTGAAATTTCGATATACTTCTTGGGCAAAAGATTAATGATATTTTAAGAGCTTTATTTTTTTAATATAAGGATGGTACATTAGGATGGTAGCAACTGAGATCTGGAGGGTAAGTACCAGAACGGTACACCTGAGGTCAATGACTTCTAAAGAGGTCATATTGATCTTCTTCAGACAAAAACATTGTTGTACCAAACTTTAAAATCCGACTGTAAACACCAGAGATATGAAGAAATATGTCAATGCGCGACCCCTACGTTCGGTCAAAAAAAAAAAAAATTTTTTTCGTAATTGCCTTGCACAAATGCGTCATATTCGCTGGTTTACGGCGCACTTTTTTTTGAGGTACGGTCTAATGTACAGGTTCGGATGCAGAACCGGAATAAATTTTGATAAAATGTTACTTTAAAATGTTTATTCCTAAATTGAAAAATTCACATATGACGGAAGTGATTAAGTCATCGATTGATAAAATAATTATATATTAATATGAAAATGTAGAGCACTGATAACGTATTTTCATTATCTGGTGATAATAGATTAATACACCGATAACTGATTAGATTCAGATAAGCACTAGTCAGCTGATGTAATAAGAGATAAAGAGCGGAATAAACCTACTGAACCAATATGTATATTTTATTACATTCATTTGTGAACCCAGAAGGGCTTATAAGTTTTCGCCTGAAAAAAATGTCAAGAAAAGTCATTTTGGTTCGTAAATGACGTTAGAAAAGTAACGATAACTACAATTTTTTGTAACTTAAAAAGAACAAAAAAATGTAGTTTTTATATTTTGAAAAGTTTTAAAATACAGAGAAATGAAGTCTGGGTAATATATGAAACGCTTCATAATAAAATATTTAAATTCAATTGGTCTTGATGTTTAATTTATTCAGTTATTATGATCTGAATACTAAATTTGTCTCTTTCAATATCTTTTTTAATCAAAATAAAATAATTCTGAAACGTAGGTGTGAAATATATTAAAAGTATGGAGGTGGGTTATAAACATTTAACGCACCTTAGTAAAAACAGAAAAAATAGTTCGTCTTGGCCGACGACGAGCAAATACTTACACGCATACTGGCTATATCTGATTAAATACACGGAAAGAAAAAAACCGTTTATCGCCAGTTTGCTGTAAACGAACTTCGTTTGTCGTGTTTAAAGTCGTTTTTTGCAAACGTTTGAACAGTTGTCATAATAATAGTCAGTTGCGGGAAACGCGTTATTTAGTTGCAAGAAATAAATTTCGTTTGTAGAAAAAATATCCATTTCTTATGACTTACAAATTTGTAATCTAAAAAAATTTATTTATAAAAAATAGCTCAATGGAAGCATGCTAGACTGTCATGCGGAAGACTTGGGTTCGAATCCTGGCTGTGCAAGAATCAAAAATTTTAATTTTTTTATTGAAATTGTAATTCTGTTTCATAAACTACTTGTTAAAAATAACCGTCACATAAGTTCGCTCAAAAAAAAATTATTTAAAAAAAAATGTTTGTTTTTCCTGTCGGTGATTGAACCCAGGTCAATCGAGTTCTAAACTCGAACGCCAGCACACTCGGTTAAACTTGAAATTCCAAAACAATGTTGATGTTTTTTCGTTTTTATTAAGGTATATTTTGAGTTGACAACTGAATATTCGTTTGCGGCCAATACAGTTCGCAAACGAAGTATAGTAGGTGAATTTTTCAGTTGCGGTAAACGAAAAATTTATTTGCGTATATTTACCAGAGAGAGCATTACAGAGATTAAATTCGCTGATATTCGTTATTACTTTCATAGCATGTATATCATCTATACTATTATATAAAAGGAGACTCACGGATTTGCGGCGACGTGTTCTCAATAACCGCTGAACCGATTTTTATAATTTTTTCACTATTCAATTGCTATGATAAGCGAAATTAAAATAGGGTACTACGTTTTTTACAAAACTTTTTCTTTAATTATTTAAGAATTCATGTTTTTTAATTCATGCTAATGCTGTACAAGCAGCACAACAAGCAGCAGAAAACCAATGCTTAAGCTCTGGCTGTGAGCACGGCTGCCATGTTGTGTCGGGAGTTGCTCTCAGTTTGGTCTGTTGAGCAGTGTTGCCAACAATCTGACATCGTATTTGTTATGGTTTTCAGACTTGAATTGTTTATACATATTTACAGTCAAAAAATCTTTTTCCTCTTATGCCTGATATATAACCAAATTATTATTTTGTTATTTATTGCAAATGTTATTCATCGACAATAACACAATCTCGACGGATTGAAAGCTTTATACAATAGTTCAGATTTAAAATTTGTTTTTATGGCAACACTAGCTACTTTATTTGCAGTCAACTTCTTGCTCAGAGAGAAATATAAATATATTAAAATCTTACCATGAAATGGGGGATGAAATTTTTTATTGTTGTAGTTATTTCAGTATACAAATATTCCATTGCATATGCTCAAATGCTTCTCAGAGGATCTCAGTACGATCTGAAATGTCGCATTGATATGTCATTGTTTGTGTTCATCTGCGCAGAAATTATGTTCATGCATAAAACCTTATAAAATAGATTTCCTTTAAACTTTTCAATAGGTTTATATTGGACGCATCAGAAAATAATTTTTGTTTTTATTTTCCAACGTCTTTTTTAAAATCAAATAGATTGGTACTATGAAATGAAGTTGTAACAAAATGATGACCATAAATGTAGAGGAATACCAATATAACTTCTTTAATTTAGTTGGATTTTCGATTTTGTTCCAAACAGAAGCCTCAAAGTTTTTTATTTCGCGTGTTAATTAATGTTGCACATTAAAAGAGTTATTGTGATTGGAGCATATTTTTTATTTTTAACCGATTTCAAAAAGGAGGAGGGTCTCAAGTTGGTTGGTTTCTCTGTTTTTTTATAATAGCATTATAAATAATGCATTTGCATTGGTCTCCAGTAGTTTTAGTTGAACCTTAATATTATAATTCAACTTTTGAATGGTTTTCCATTATATTAGACAGCCTGGCATAAGCTACGCAGCGCATGTAAAACGCATCGAAAACGTATGTTTGACGCATATTTTAGTGTTTAAAGGATGCGTAAGTTAAGCATATTTTAAACAAGCTGTTAACATCTTCTTTGTATATTAAAATTATTGTATGTACAAGTAGACTTCAAAACCGCTAAACCAATTGTTATGAAATTTTCAGGGAAACTCTAGCAAAGTCTGCAGAGCGCTCCTGTGAAGTTTGGCATCGATATCGAATAGCTTTAGAATTACATGTTGCACAGCTCCAAAATTCTGTATTTGACCTCAATTTTCACGTGCTGTTTTACTGGTAAAATTTTAAAGCCGTTGCAGAAGGGGCGTGACACTTTTAAGGCATTCAAACTTTTCAGTATAATTTAAGAAATATAAGTCACAAATTTGTGAAACTCGGAAGGAATATAACATTTAGTCGTGTCCATCCACTGGAAAAATTCAGCAAGCATTGGAAATTGGGTCGTGACACCATCAACATAGTTTAAATGTTTAATATCGAATAGCTGTGGTACTTTATGTTTCATAATATTTAAACTCAGTATAAATTTAATTTTTGGAAATGTCTTTCGACAAGAAATATAGCACGGGCATTGGAAAACGGGGTGTGAATCCGCCCATACAAGCCAAATTTTTAATAGCAAATAGCATTGGAAATAAAAATCGCTGATCAGTGAAATTCCGAATGGAGTTGCCATTTGGTAATGTCCTTCTAATAGAAAACTGGTCTGAGCTTTGGTCAAGTGGGTGCACCTTCCCCTACAAGCTACATTTTTGATCGAATAGGTTCTGAAGTCACAGATGAAGTACATGTGTTTGTCTAAGGCTGCGTGCATTTTCAACGCCGATTCAGACAGACAGGCAAGCTGAAATCTGTGTGAACAAATGAGATACAAATATCTATCTCTCTCGCTTTTTCACACACTTTGCAGACACAGACAGGCAGTCTGAATCGGCGTTTACTATGCACGTGGCCTAAGGCGTAGCAACGCGCGCCGGGTATTGCTAGTCATATTATAAAACGACATTAATGTAAAATATGTAAGTTATCCTCTTGGACAGTCCGATAATCATATTCAGCAGACGGAACAAGATTTCATTCAGCAGTTTCATCAGAGTTGACATACAATTGGTTCAATGAAAACCAGTTTTGTACAAGTAATTGAAAAAGAAAAAAATGATTTATGCTTTACATATCTTGTAAAAAATTACAATTTATTTTTAAAGCTTTAAAATTTCATAGCAATAAAATTTTTCAATTTTTGTTCGATATTTTTAATAAAAAGAACAAATTTGTATACAATTGCTATTTTGTTATTTAAAGAAAAAAAATATAAAATTTGTATAAAAAATTGTACACTTTCGCCGACTTTAAAAATTATAAGAGCTACGGACATTTAAAAATTTGTATTTATAAAATTTTTATTTCTAAAAAAGGTAATTTTCCAAAAAATAAAATCTTTTTAATGGCTTGATAAAATAATAGACCAACACGTTTTGCAGGCTAGTATTTCACTTGTTCTAAAAGCAAAAATAATATCAAACAATTTTGAGTTGCTAAAGTAAAATAGTATTCCATTTTGCAGAAAATGACCCATAACTTCTGAAAAGTTTATATCTTGATAATATTTTCTTCATAAAATTTTCATTTTTTTTAAATAATTTTCAGTTTATTTATTTGTTGTGTAAAAACTTTCAAAATCACCTTTTTTGCTCAAAATTTGCCAAAACTACTCAGAATGCGAAAAATTAACGATAAGATCGTTCATATCATTTCATTTCATAATCAATTGTGAACAAATTTGTCCTCACGCTATTTGAAAGCCTCTTTTGATTAACGATTTTCTTTTAACATTCGAAGAAAACAACAGCATACTTTATTTTTTTTAAATTTAAATAATAAAAAAACAAAAAAACAAAATTGGCCATTTCAGCCCTTGAAAGGACTTTGACCGAGCTTCTTATGATCAATTATGTTGTGTGTGTTATTAAATGTTTGCACACAATTGACCGAGAACTGGACCTACATGTTTTATGCCGACTCCGAACGGCTAAAGTTTATGTTCTCAAGAAGCTTTACATGGCATTGTTTACTCTCTGAGGTTTGCCATTGTCTGCAGAGAGGTGGTGACCGATCAGAAAAATTTTTTATTGAAAAAAACTTTTCGCCGCGGCTGGGGATCGAACCCGGGCTCCGAGCATGCCAGGCCACATTTAAATAATATAGAATTTTATAATTAGATTTATCGGCTTTTTTTTTAAATTGAATATTATTATAAAAAATTAAAATTCTTCAAGAGAACAATACAAATGCTAAAATATGAAAAAAATCTAACTTTTTTGTTGCAAAAAAGTGACAAAACTGAGTTATCAATTCGTTATTTCTAACAATCAATCAACGGTCAAGAATTGTCACCTGCTATTAAATTTTTTCCAATTCTTGTTATCTATTAAGAATTTTAACTCGAATAAAAAATATCATGTTTTAATTTTTTGGTTTTTTTTTTACTTTAAATGTAGAATACAGAGATGTGATTAAAAAAATGCAAAACAGATGAATAAAGGTGGAATGGGTTTAACGAACCTCAGTTGGAAGCTGATACGAGTATATTAACAGTCTGACTAATTGCGACAGAATTAATCATTTTGCTCATATACAATATATTTAATTATTTTGCTGTTTATTCTTCTTTTTTATCTTTTTTTTTCTTATATTTATTCGCAGAAAAGTAAATATTTTTTTATTATATGAAATTTTTAAAATTTAAATTTTTATATGAAATTAAAAAATATTGACTACCAAAAGTCATTAATCTCAGACGAAATGTTTGTTTGCTTTAATTGTTTTTTTTTCTTGTAATTAAAAACCATTCCAGACATTAATTCGAAGCAGGCGCGGATACAAGGGGGGGGGGTAAAGGTGGTAATTACCCCCCCAAGAACTTTTTAATACTTTATTTGGAGAAAATAATTGTGCCCACGATTCTGAAGGCGTTTTTTGAAAGAATACTACAAAAAAATGGTCAGAGACATTGTTAAACTCTAGTTTTTTTATTGATTTCAACAATTATTAGAGTATATAAAAAAAAAAACTTTGTTTTTTTTTTGTTTTATGACGACATTTGCGTGAAGGTGCCGTTTTTATGAAGCGATGCGAGAAGAGTAGGACCATTTTGCTTGTAGAATAACACGATCTGTAGTCATCTGCAAAAAACAAAATATAATTATATGTAAAGCAAACTCTTACGTCGAGGTAGTAACTTCGCCTTTTTTTAAAAATGAGCCTGAAAATAAAGTTACATTTCGTTCTAGTACTCAAATTTACTGCCATTTTTTAAACAATCAACTTTAAAGACGCGTTATTTTCTTACAAACAAAAATTAAAAAAAACTTGAAGTCACTACCTCAGCGTAAGTGTTTGCTTTATAATAATTATATTTTATTAACAAAATTAACATTGATTTTGATTTGTAATGAGCGCAATTAAGATTTTGGCAATGCAGACAAGAGTTGCCACTTAAAATATTTTATTCTTTAATATTAAATATAAAATATAAATATTTTATACAATACGTGCATCGTTACTTTCAGTTTTCACTTTATAAATTTTCAAAAAAAAAAAGTTCAAACAATGTAAAATCCAATAGTTTGTTTTTACTTCAATTATTTCATCATCAGTTAAATTATTTTTAAGAAATATTTCTGCTATAGTCCTTATGAAATATACATCTGTAATACTTTTTGTCATTTATGTTATATAACAGGGCTGTTTTCAAGTGAATTAATGTTAAGTTAATGTTGCTAAAATTGTATCAACTGCGCATACAATTTGTTGCATACAATTATTTTTGTTTGAGTTAATTCTAAATTGTTTGGAATCTGAAATTTTTCAAGCTTACTTTAACTTCATCTTTATATAAATAGGCGTAGGGAAAACAGTTAAGAAACATTTTCTCCCGTGTTTTTCAACCGATTTTGATAATTCTTGTTTTAAATGAATAGAGGGTAGAGAAAGAGTACCTCGACTATTTTATACAACTATAAATAATCAAACAAAAACTGGTCGATTTTCGACCCAAGGCGGTACTAGTAATTATAATTGCAACAAACCAACCAAATTACCACTTTCATGAAATAAACCTGCCACTTTTAGTCAACTTTTAGTAAGGAACTAATTCAAATTCAATTATTTCATGAACTTCAAATTTGGCAGTGTAAATAGGCGAGCGAAACTAAGGTTAATGATATCAACGTCGTTTTTACTCTTTGTAATAATGTCATTTTTCCACTAATTTCTAAAACGTTTGCTATCTTTGCCACGCTTCCTATCAGTGTAGCAACAGCTGACAGAAGTTTTTCTACACTGCGACGATTTAAAACATGGTAGCGTTCAACTATGCAACAAGAACGATTGAACGGACTCACATTATTGCATATACTTGAGATTTTAAAATAAATATTTACGAAGTTATTGATAATTTTGCGATGATTTTGTCATATCATTTTTTATCTATCTAATGACTATCTAATAACACAGAGTAACAAAATTAAGCTTCATAAAAAAAAGCAGAGATCTCGATAAACAATCCCGAATGCATTTTGGTTGCTGATTTCAAATAATATAAATAGGTAGATCAATATAATCGATTTAGCAAAATTATCAGAAAAATAACTGATTTTCATGTTTTGCCTATAACTCAAAAACTCGAGCCGATGGAGAAAAACGGAGTAAATGTGAAAAATTTGAATAAATCAACCTTAATTCTAAAATAAGTGAAATTTAGAGTTTTAATTTATTTTTCGCTAAGATATTATTCCAGAAAAAGGGTGAAATAAATAAATACGGAAATGTGCGTGTATGTGTCTGGGAAAAATGCTTCTTAAGCAATTCAATAAATTCAATTCAAAAAAGTACAATTTGTCTTTTCGTAAAAATACAAAATTTTCTCAAATCGAAAATGTGTGTCTTTTACAATTTAACCCCCCCCCCCAAGATTTTTTCCAGATCCGCCCCTGATTCGAAGTTGAGTTAACAATTTATCAAGTGCTGTTAAATAATAATAATTGATTAATAACACTGTTTCACAAAAAAAAAAAAAATAAAAAGGTTCCGGCAACGGATTCTGGTAGAGAGAACAAAAATAAAATACGTGTATCGGTGTTTTGAAAGTATATTTCTGAGTTTGATTTTAGGAGGTTTCAATTTAAACGGTTTTTTTTTGCAAATTCTAATGGTAAATGGTAATAGGAAACCATATGACACTTTCATTTTAGCTGTAGCATTTGTCTGGGAGATTTACGTAAAACCTACGAGGAATATTTTTTATATTTTTGTTGAACATTTTAACCTTCTAACTCTTCAGTCTATGAGTATTTTTTGTTCTTTGTGAAAACAGACAAAAAATACCCATAAACAGGGCTATAGAAAGTTGAAATGTTTCACAAAAATATTTGTCAAAAAATTCTACTATAAGGAGGTATCCATTAATTACGTGAGGTGATTTTGGCAATTTTTACCCCTTCCTCTCCGAGATTTGGCTCGACCCGCTCTTCTTATCTCACGTGAGATTTTCGAAATACATGTTTTCAGTGTATATATGTTAATATACACTTTACAGTATTGGAGTTATTAAAAAAAAATCTTAATTTATTTAATTATTTTTATTTAGGACCAGATTATAACTAGGCTATTAAAGTATACTGAGATCGTAGTCTAAAATCACAATGAAAAAAATCGTATAGTATAAAATCGACACGATTAGAATTGTTTTTCAAAATCTAATTTTCATTGCCAAAAAAACAAAAATGTACTAATATATTACCTTAAGTCTGTAGTTCATATTGTATTCATGGGAAAAAGTGGGTTGAAAAGTTTATGACACCATAAATACATTAGAGTGGGTCGGCCTCCATACAAAAAAAAAAAGTTTAAAAAAACCACCCCCTATTTTAAAGTTGACCTCGAGATGATTCCGAAAACAAAAAAAAATTTTTTTTTGGACCACCGGAAAAACAGCCAAAATGGTCTTTTTTGCATTACTTGAGCATTACATGTCAGATCTTAAAAAATTATATGTCGTTGAAAAGGGCTTTACTAGCACTACAATGTCTTCTTAGGACATTTTTATTTTTGAGGTCATATTCAACTAGTAAGACCCATTAGCCCGATTTATCCCCCTTAAATTTCTTTTTTTTCCCATACAATTAAACTCCTTCATATTTGTTTAATTTGTGTTCAAAAAATTATTTATCAAGTTTAAAAACAAAGAAGTTATAATAGTTCAAATATTTGATATAATCCTTTTTTTTATAATAAATTTACTTTAAGTTTAGTCATAGAACAAGCACATAATATAAACAAAATTGTAAAAGAAACTTACAACATAATTTTTTGAACACAAATTAAACAAATTTGAAGGATTTTAATCTTATGAGAAAAAAAAAAAAAAATTTAAGGGGGATAAAACGGGCTAATGGGGCTTACTAGTTGAATATGACCTCAGAAGTAAAAATGTTCTAAGAAGACATTGTAGTGCTCGTAAAGCCCTTTTCAACGACATATAATTTTTTAAGATCTGACATGTAATGCTCAAGTAATGCAAAAAAGACCATTTTGGCTGTTTTTCCGGTGGTCCAAAAAAAAATTTTTTTTTGTTTTCGGAATCCTCTCGAGGTCAACTTTAAAATTGGGGGTGGTTTTTTCAAACTTTTTTTTTCGACCCTCTCTAAAATACATATATATATATTTTTTATTTGTAAGTTTTTGTTACACATTCCACTGGCTAATGTGTGCAAAAGTTAATCGATTAACATAAATTAAAACTAAAATAAATACAGAAAAAAATTACTATCGGAGTTATGAAGTCATAAAGATTATCTGAGCTATACAGCTGCTATAAATGATTAAGACGATTTTTGCCCGTAATGCACTAGATTAAAAGTTAATAATAGTGGAAGGAATTTAAATTATATCTTAAGAAACTTAATTTATGAGAGGGATTCCAAATTTTGCACGATTCTTTCATAGTAAGTTGCTGGTCTGGTGGCAAAAAAACTTGTGACTGCAGTTAACAATAATGTTATACAAATATTGACGGTTAAAAGAGATATAGTCGATCTATACAAATTTTTCTCGATTTAAATGTTAGCTGTTCTATAGGACCTGTTGCCTGAACAGCTTTAAGCAGCTATTAGTTTTCAAAGTTCTTATCTCTGCTTATCTAAACAACAATTTTGATGAAGTATCTATGAATAATGTTTATTTGTTTGCATTTTTTGGATTTTTTGCTATATCTTGCACTTAATAATGTCCATGCCATGCAGTTAACGACTTTAGATAGGCAGCTTTTCAGCTCAAGTGGCCAATCAATTGAGTTTTTGAGTTTTCATTGGAAAACTTTTCCATACCCCGAAACATCAAATATTGTATTTTTTTTTCCCCGGAAATATAACAAAACTAAAGCTAGTTTGTTTAAATCAGTTCATGTTTAGCAGTTGCCTCAAAATGTTGTCAATAACAAAATTCCAACTTTTAACAATAATAAGCTTGTTGTTGCTTGTACAACAGAGTGTTGGCAACTCAGCCAGGATATGTCACAGCTGCAGTGGCATCCACTGTCTGCGCACTTCAGTGAGCACGGAGCAACAGTGCTTGGATTCACTCGATTACTGTATAACTATCTTTGATAAATGTAAGTCCAGAAAATTATAACCTCAACATTTTTAAACTATCTACTTGCCTTCATTGCAGTCAACGTAGTACAAAAAGGCTGCTCTTTGGAGGTACCCATTGAGTTGCGGGAACGTTGTGATCGCAATTCGCCTGAGTGCCACAAGTGCAACTCAGATCGTTGCAATAGCTTAGGACAGGCGGAATTTGTCTGCTTGCAGTGTGATTCGAGCCAAGTAAACTTTTAATTTTTTGTTTAAATCAAGTTAATTAAATCTTTTGCTTTTGGTTTTCATTATTTATTAAGGATGTCAACTGCTCTGCCAATCCCACCACCATTGCAGCCACACGTTGCAACTCGCCAACTGCTCCAAATTCCTACTGTTTCGTCAAGTATGAAAATGCTGTGACACAGCGTGGCTGTGCCATCTCCGTTGCCGATCAGCTGAGCTGTTATGAGAGTGAAAATTGCAGGCTTTGTCTACCGGGTGATGTTCAGGGTTGTAATAATGTCGACTTTACACCCGGCACTCGCGCCATGTTACTCTAATGCCGTTTAAATGGCTGTATTATATATATTTAACTTTAAAAAAATAAAGTAATTGCTTGAAATTTATTATTTATTCGGAGGTTTATAAATGAAGATGATGTAAGAATACTTACAAGCGCCCTTCATGAAAATAGAAATTCATTTATACGCACCAACAGAATTATTACAGTTTTTATAAAGGCCTGGAAAAGAAATTAGACTGACCAGAAAAATTCTTATTTCCGGATACCAATTTTATTGCCAGACATCATTTAACAAAATGCAATATTAACTAATCAAATTTATAAATTTAAAAAAAATAAAATAAAATTGATTTAATACCAAGCATGTGCTGATTTAGTTTCAGTAGTTTTTAGAACTAAAATCAATTATGAAATCGCAAAAAATATTGGCTTGAAATTTTGTCTGGAGAGGGAATTTCAATATCGCAGAAAATATCCGCTGGATTTTGGAATATTTTGGATGGAATATTAATTTTTATAACGCAGAAAATATTTTCCGGATTTAAGACGATTTTGGCTGGAATATTAATTTTGTATTGCAGAAAATAACGACTGGACTTAAGAAAATATTGGCTGGAATGGTAATATTGATATCCTAGAAAACTTTGGCTTGATTTGAGGTGATTTTTTCTGGAGTTTAAATTTAAATAGCTCAGAAAATATTCATTTGATTTAAGTAGATTTTGACTGGAATATTTATTTTGATAGGTCAGAAAATGAATTACTTGATTTAAGCTTACATTAGCTGTGTGCTGTCTGTGGCCGTGATTTTCTTAATCCACACTGAATATGAGTATATTTTCTATCCGGGTATGAGATATACAATCTCTCATAATGGATATAATTCATCGCTGTGTGACTTTGCCTTTAAAGAGTAATTGCAATAAAGGATTACATCAAATTGGAAAATATTTTGGAAATATCGAAGCGAACAAAGTTAGCCACTCGCAAAGAAAAAGGCTTATGGGAGCTCGTTTATTTGACGGCCGTATGAATGTTTTCTATTTGACGTGTATTCTATTCTATTTGACGGCAAGTAAATGTAGAATACATTGAAGAATAATGACTGCTTAGACTCACTAACTCAAATTGATGATATACAATGTATTATTATACATACATAAAAACATTTTGTTCACAAAATTTATGTTTGGTTAATGTACCCTTGTATTTCCTTGTACTTCATGACATATACGATAGTTTTTTATTGATTCATGTATCGTATATTCATGTATTTTATTGATTTATATTGTACACACAGTTTATAACCTCTAAACACTAGGCTTATGAAATATTCATGTTGTCGTGTTATGTTTTTTGTGTATTTTGCATGATTCATTGATGTCATGATTATTTACGGTGACCAACCCATCCCGTATTTCTTGGGACAGTTTTGTTTTTTGCAAAATGTCCCGATGAAGTATTTTTTAATACGGCACAAGGGAGAGTCCGTATTTTGCATATTGTCCTGAAAAAATACCGTATTGTTGTTTTTAAGAACTTTTATTTAGTTTTGCTTTATTAATTTTTACAATGTTAAGTCTATCTGACTCGCCTTGAGAAGTTTTGGTTCTTTTAATGGGATAATTAATTCATAAGGATGATTTTTTAAGCTTTACCAGCAAAAAAGTGTTTCCAAAAAAGGTAAAGTCGTGAGTTCCATCCATTCTATTTTCATACTCAGAATGTATTCTTTTAACATATGCATGTCATTGGGAGGAATACTGACCTTAGTCTTCTCTAGAAGTGCTTGTAGTTTTTTTTTAATGGAAGATTTCTTTGTGGGATTTTCTAGTAGGTTTCTAGTAAGTATTTTCCAGGAAAACTTTAAGAAGGCATTTCATGACTCAGAAGACAAAACGGCAAATCCAGAAAAAGTAAACCTAAGCCTTGAAAAATAAAAATGCTTTAAGGTGAATAAAAATACACAGAACATCCAGAACATCAAGAACATCAATGCTTGTGTTTTCCTACGGTAAGAGCATTTTGAAAAAAACATATGTATCAAGGCACAGTTATATAATACACCCAGGGAAAAATGAGGCAAAATTTTTCAACACGGCTCCTGTCAATCTAACATGATAATTTTTACTCGCAAAACAACAACAATTTTTAAAGATTAACACTGTATTATGCAGTGTTAAAAAATAACATGAGTAAAGTGTTGATTTGCTCATTGCATCAAAAGAAAAGACAGTGCGAATAATGTTGCTGTTGAGTGAATTAAGTGACAAAATGCCCCTTTTCTGAATGTTCTGATCAGCAGAAGCCATTTTATGTGATTTTGCGCTCTGCACAAACGTTCATTTAACAGACTTGAATTATTATGTAAAGTGTTAATTATTAACATGACTGATCGTGTTGAATTTCAATAACATGAGTTAGTGTTAAAAAAGTGTTATTTTTACACGATTTTTTTTCTGGGTGTATCCATAATTGAAACATTCTCTATTGAAAAAATCAAATTACAATTTTTTACAATAATCATTTTCTATCGAAAAATATAATTTGCAAAAGTGATTCAAGAATGAAACGTGAGTTACAATTTTTATTGATAAGTTGGGTTATCTTGGCAAATAATTGGCTGGCACATTTTACATCTCGGATTTACTTTCTATATAAAATTAGTGAATTTTTAATTCAAGCCGACACAATTATTTTTCATCAAAACGGCATTTGAAGGAGTGAAACGTGAGTGATATTTAATTTTTTTTTTGTTTGTTTTTGTATTAGAAATGAAAGAAGACGACAAAAACATCAAGAAAAAGTGAAAGCCGACCCTAAAACAACGTATTGAAAAATATAGAGAAAAATTATAGTTAAATCCTGGTTGATATAAGAAAACAAAATTTGCAAAGATTAAAAATATCTAATTAAATCATTATTTTAAGCCGTTGGCATCGACGGAATTGCTAATAGGCCAGAAATATAGTCATATTTGGCACGGTCGTTGATTTTTAATGAGCGTAAGGAACAACGAATTAGGCTTAGTGATATATATACAAATTCGGATGCAGAACCGGAATAAATTTTGTTAAAATGTTCGGAAATAGTTCTTGTGTTGTTTTTATATTATGAATTATTTTTTTTAACTTTATTATGCTTTACATAATCCTCCTTCAATAAAAATTTTTTTCTTTTTTGTATAGAAATGTCCTTAATATTAAGAACAATTTTTTTTAGAAATTATGCTTAATAATGTTCACCATATTAACCAGGATGCAAAAACAAGACAATTAAAATCGTATTGAAACGTGAGTGACACCCACGTGAAACGTGAGTGACAAAATCAGTGCATGGAAAAATCTTAAAATTCTTAGAAAAAACTAAATTTTTTCTGCATTTAAAATTTCTACTCAATTTCGTTACGGAAAATAACTTTATTTTTTATATTAACTCAAACAATTCGCAGATATAAAGGAATTTGTAAGAAAAAGTCGAAAAATGCAAAACATCCGGAAATGTGAGTGACACATAGGGTTCCCAACTGTCCCGGATTTCGCGGGACGTCCCGCATTTCAGCTAATTTTTTAGCGTCCCGCGACGACCCCTTGCGGGACACCTTTTGTCCCGCATTTGAAAACTTAAGATTGTTTGTATCTAAATTTCCAATTCGACATGAAACACAGTTTCCTAAACTGATTAATTTTATTATCAAAATATATTTATAGCTCGTTTCAAAAGAGAAGAACATTTTTTAGTTTCATTTTTCGATGCGCAGTGAGAAATTATTTCTAAAGCTAGAAAATTTTTTAGAGCGTAGTTTCTTGCTCTTTTTGTTCTGTTCGCTGCTCTTTATGCTGTTTTTGAATGTTTTTTACTGTTTTTCTTAATATTTAAATGCGCAAACATTTAGAACAAATGATCGCACAAGTACGGTGTTGCACCGACGGCCTGCAGCAACCTGCATATTGAGAGAGAAATAAAATAAAAATTACATAAAAAATAAATTATTTTCTCATGAATAAAAAATAAAAAATTCTAATGTTGTCCCGCATTTTTCAGCCAGGTCCCGCATTTTTGATGGCTCCGTCCCGATTTTGTACTTTTCAGAGTTGGCAACCCTAGTGACACACCATTTAATGATAGTTTTTTCAAAATGTGTACATCTATATATTAATACGCAAACAAAAAGTTTTGGGTACACTTTTAACTGTGTTAATGTCAATATATTTACATGATACTTATATCGATGGAAAGCTATTTTTGAGTAGAAGTGCAGAATAATATTTTTATTTGAATAGGATGTCATTAAGATAGGTTAATTGAAGGAAACGTAAAAACACCTTTTTCCCAATGGGTTTTATCAGAAAAAACATCAAAATATGCGTCATAGCTCTGTTAAGCATCGCTGTTGTAGCCTACAGAAAGAAGAGTAAATGCGAGCGTAACAGTGAGATGGCCAAAGATTAACAGAGCTGTGTCGTATTGTTGTTGATAATGCTTTTTCTCATTTTTACTCTCCTTGAACAGAATGAAATTTTGCCACGTCAGAGTAAAAAAAAACTGCTGAAAAAGCGCGCTCTGATTTTTACCGTTTCTTCTTTCTCTCATGGCGAACTGGAGTTCATAATTTCGAAGATCGAAATTTGGCTGTTTTTTTTTTGCATGCATGTGATAAGTTTTTGCTGCCCACTAGGCAATTGCAGCACTGCTAGCATGCATTCGTATGAAGTTTTTGCGACATACACAATTATACTTTCCCCTGTAAAAAACTAAAATTTGTATTTTTGAGTTTTTTTCAAGGTGAATGTATTTTGTATTGATACTAAATTAATAAACTGTCCGTGAGATGAAAAAAATCAAGGCTTCCCTTAAAATTGTTTTGATAAAATTTAATTTTCATTAAATCTTTTCTATTTCTTAAGAAAGAAAAAAATTTCAAAATAATTTCTTTGGAGGAATAGATTAATTATCTCCAATAAATTAAAAGTCATAGTCTCGAACTTATTTTAACTATATCGGACATCTTTTATTAAAAGGTGAACATTAAACTTTGTCTTCTGTTTTGGTATTAATTAGAACTCAAAACGAATTAAACTTATGTCATTTGAAAGGTACTTTTACATAGATGTGCAGAAATTATAAAATAATATATCTGAATAAATAAATTATTTATCTAATGGACGAGGCTCCCAACCTTCTAAGAGAGAAATACAATTTTTGACAAAAACCCGCTCTTTGATCAATATGATCAATTTGGTTGGGAGAAAGCTCTTCAGTTGGTGGAATTTGAGTTTTTCTCAAAAGTAAAAATTTTCTCAACTAATTAAGTGTAAGAAAGGTTTTTTGAAATAAAAAATTCGACTTTCCATGACAATATCTTGGTCGAACTTTAACGGTTTTACAATTTTTTTAATTATTTCTAAAAATTTGTTAAATTTTCTATCAAATGTGATAACAATCAGTGTGAAGCTCTAATCAAAAGTGTTTTAAATAAATTTTCTAACTATGGTCGTTAGTTATTTAGCATGTATTTTAGCCAATTGCCAAGAGAGAGAAAAAACTGTCTCAAATTGAATGTTCTAAGTTGGGAAGCCAATATCTCCGCCATCTTAAAATATATTTCATGTATTCCTTTTTTTATATTTAAGTCTTATCAGTTAACTTCAAAAAATTTATAAAAATAGTACCGTTAGTTTTTTGTTTATATTTGAATTATTTCTTTTAAAAAGAAACCACAAAATTTTATCTTTTCGCAAAATATAGGGTAAAAATGATTTCTATTTTAAAAAAATAAAAACTCAAATTTAATTTTCTTTCAAAATCTAAAGCGCATTTAAGGTGAATTTATTTTGTCTTGACACTTAATTATTAAACTACCCGTGCCATCAAAAAATCAAGGCTACCCCTTTTTCCCAATGGGTTTTTTCTGCAAAAACATCAAAATAAATGCTGACATAGTTCTGTTAAACATTGCTGTTGTTGCCAACATAGATTGCTGTTGTTGTAGAGATTAACAGAGCTTTGTCGTATTTTTCTGCATATCTATATATTAATACGCAAACAAAAAGTTTTGGGTACACTTTTAACTGTGTTAATGTCAATATATTTACATAATATTTATATTGATGGAAAGGTATTTTTGAGTAGAAGTGCAGAATATTATTTTTATTCGAATAGGATGTCATTAAGATAGGTAAATTGAAGGAAACCTAAAAACACCTTTTTCCCAATGGGTTTTTACAGAAAAAACATTAAAATAAATATTGACATAGCACTGTTAAACAACGCTGTTGTAGCATACAGAAAGAAAAGTAAATGCGAGCGTAACAGTGAGATGGCCAAAGATTAGCAGAGCTGTGTCGTATTGTTGTTGATAATGCTTTTTCTCATTTTTACTCTCCTTGAACAGAATGAAATTCTGCCGCGTCAGAGTAAAAAAAAACTGCTTAAAAAGCGCGCTCTGATTTTTACCGTTTTTTCTTTCTCTCATGGCGAACTGGAGTTCAGAATTTCGAAGATCGAAATTTGGCCATTTTTTTTTTGCATAAATGTGATAAGTTACTGCCCATTAGGCAATTGCAGCACTAATGGGCAATTGCATTAAAAAAACATTTTTTAAATTTTACATTCGTATGAAATTTGTGCGACTGATGCTCCCATAAACAATTATGCTTTCCCCTGTAATAAGCTAAAATTTGCATTTTTGAGTTTTTTTCAACGTGAATGTATTTTGTATTGACACTAAATTAATAAACTGTCCGTGAGATGAAAAAATCAAGGCTTTCCTTATAACTATTTTGATAAAATTCAATTTTTATTAAATCTTTTCTATTTCTTAAAAAATAATAAAATTTCAAAA
Organism: Tetanocera ferruginea; assembly: GCA_958299015.1. Lineage (NCBI taxonomy): Eukaryota > Metazoa > Arthropoda > Insecta > Diptera > Sciomyzidae > Tetanocera > Tetanocera ferruginea. Next base: position 49,181,697 of record OY282640.1, on the reverse strand, counting down.
TAATTTCTTTGAAGGAATAGATTTATATCTCCAATAAATTAAAAGTTATAGCCTCGAACTTATTTTAACTCTCTCGGACATCTTAAATTAAGAGGTGAACATTAAACTTTGTCGTTATTTTTTGGTATTAATTAAAACTCAAAACAAATTAAACTTATGTCATTTGAAAGGTACTATTACATAGACGTGCAGAAAGTATTAAACTATATATCTGAATAAATAAATTTTTTATCTGATAGACGAGGCTCCCGACCTTCTAAGAGAGAAATAAAATTTCTGACAAAAAACCCGCTCTTTGATCAATATGATCAAGTTGGTGGGGATAGAGCTCTTGAGTTGGTAGAATTTGAGTTTTTCTAAAAATCAAAAATTCCCTCAACTAATTTAGTGTTATGCATTTATCAACCGTCAAATTTGTAAATAAGGTGTTTTGCATTAAAACATTCGACTTTCCATGTCAATACCTTGGTCGAATTTTAACGGTTTTACAATTTTTTTAATTATTACTAAAAATTTGTTAAATTTTCTACCAAATGTGATAACAATCAGTGTAAAGCTCTAATCAAAAGTATTTTTAATGAATTTTCTAAATATTATCGTTAGTTATTTAGAATGTATTTCAACCAATTGCCAAGAGAGAGAAAAAACTGTCTCAAATTGAATGTTCTAAGTTGGGTAGCCAATATCTCTGCCATCTTTAAATATATTTCATGTATTCCTTTTTTTATATTTAAGTCTTAACAGTTAACTTAACAAAATTTATAAAAATATTACCGTTAATGTTTTGTTTATATTTAAATTATTCCTTTTAAAAAGAAATCACAAAATTTGATCTTTTCGCAAAATATAGGGTACAAATTATTTCTATTGCAAAAAAATAAAAACTCAAATTTGATTTTCTTTCAAAGTCTATAGCGTTAAGGTGAATTTATTTTGTGTTGACACTTATTTATTAAACTATTTGAGCCATCAAAAATTTAAGGCTAACCCTTTGAAAATTGAGGGAAACGTAAAAACACCTTTTTCCCAATGGGTTTTTTCAAAAAAAACATCAAAATAAATGCTGACATAGTTCTGTTAAACATTGCTGTTGTTGCCAACATAGATTGCTGTTGTTGTAGAGATTAACAGAGCTTTGTCGTATTTTTCTGCATATAATTATAAATAGGCAAACAAAAAATTGGTCGAATTTCGACCACAGGCGATACTAGTAATTATAAATAGGCAAACAAAAAATTGGTCGAATTTCGACCACAGGCGATACTAGTAATTATAAATAGGCAAACAAAAAATTGGTCGAATTTCGACCACAGGCGATACTAGTATATATTAAACTTTTTGCATGAACTTGTAATAGTGAGCCTAAGACTTATTATACCCATATAATTTTGTGTTAAAAGCTTTTATGTTTGTGAAGCAAAATGCATGTTTACTGCTATGACTGAAACGTGAGTGACACTGGATTTGCCGATAAGACAAAATGCTCCTAAGAAAATATTTAACCATTGTTTTGCCATGGAAGCATTCCTGGAAGCTATTCAAATAGCCTTTTAGTAGTCAATGAGAATGCCTCCTAAAATCACTTTTTGATAAAGCTGAAGAGAAGCACATTTGGATTTATAGGATTTCTTCTGGAAGCAGTGTATCTAAGAAGGCATTTCAAGTTTGTATCTAAAATTTTGCTGGGTTTATAAATTGAAAAAAATCAGAATATTTGGAATAGTGAATTAAATATTTATATGGAGCGATACATCAATGCCTATCAATTACTTTTTAAAGATTATTTCATGTGAATGTTTTCGGCGGCTATGCCCGAGGTGGTCCATCCGTAAGCTCTAATTTTGGCATACTTTTTCCAATATCTCACCAATGTCAGCTGTAATGTTGTCTTCGAGGGCTGCAAAAAACGGCTGGCTCGACCCTGTTCACGAAAGACTTTATGTAGCTCCACAAAATTCGTGTACTGGGGTCAAATCGTACGAATTTGGCAGCCATAGGACTGCTCCAAAACGTCAGATGTATTACTCATTATACCCGCCTCTCAAAATGTCCATGGTATCGCGTGCAATGTGGCATGTGGCACCATTTTGTTGAAACCACATGTCAACCAAATCTAAATCTTCAATTTTGTCAAAAAAAAGTAGGTTATCATTGCCCGTAACGTTGCGGTTTTCATTATTTTTGAGAAATATTGGTCTAATGATACCGCCGGCCCACAAATCGCACTTAACAGTGAATTTTTCAGCTCTTAACTGTTCCAGGCTGTTCTTCAGACCGAATTCGACAATTATGTGTGTTAACGTACCCATTTAGCCAAAAATGAGCTTCGTCACTGAAGATAGTTCTTTGATAAAAAGTGGAACTTCATCCGACTTTTCTAAGGCCCATTCACCAATTAATCGACGTTATAGTAAGCTACCTGGTTTTAGTTCTTAGGCCGTCTGTACTTTGTATGGTTTCATACAGAGGTTTTTACGTAAAATGTTCCAGATAGTCGAATAACACAAGCGCAATTCTTGAGAACGCCAACGAATTGACATATCACGATTTTCATGGACACTGAACGATAGAGCAACAATATTCTTCTCGGTACGTAATCTCCGCAAACGGGTTGGTGGACCGATGTCCAATAAAATGAAACTAGTGGGAAAATTAGTCATAATACCTTGAATAGCCCGTTCGGTAAATTGATTTTTACGACCATAACGTGGAAGTAATTTGCGAAAAACATGTCTTAAAGTGCCTGAATATTAATAATAAAATAAAATGATTAAAAAAAAATCAAAATTTATAAATATGCGTCACGTTTTTTGCTCCTTAAATATTGGTCACCGAATCAATAGTTCATATGATTTAATTAATTACTGGTCCAAAATTCATGAATGCGATTCATAGAGGTCATGTTAAAATTCGTAATTATTGTTTAATTTTTTGGTTTATTGCAGCGATTCTTCACTCCACTTCATGTCCACGTTCCATCCTTTGTCTTGATGAAGGAGGGAGGCGCTGGAGTGTTTCTTGCATAAACTTCTATTAACCTTGCTGATTCTTTAAAGTTGTCAATACATTCTCTTGTTTGTTATCAGCATATATATTAAGTCTGTCAATAACTTTATACAAGTCTGCACAGGCTCGTCCAATGAACACACGTGAGATAATGTGGTGAAATTTAATGCCTGTTCAAAAGTTTGTTTGATCTGAACAATATCCTCTCCGATAAAAGTATTGTTCAAAGCATCGATGGGAAAGCTCATCACCAAATAGCATATTGACGATAACACCGGTACACTTCATAATATTGTTCTAGATAAGCTTCCAAAGATAACACCGAGACCAACATTATCGAATATCAGCTATTTAGAAAGCTACAATTTATCACATTTGCACGTCATTAATCTATTTTTAATTTTATATGGTCCAGAATAACCGGGATCTACTATTTTTAAGAGTATTTACCTCCACGATTTAACCCAGTATTAAACAGGAAAAATAGAGGAAATGAATAAATTTTTAAGGTCTTCCAATATCATACTTTTTGCGAAAATAAGGTTATCATAATCATCCTGTGCACATATGTTTATAACAAAACTCTTAAAGTATAACTTCAAGAACAATGATGACGAATTAAGCTCCAAAAATTTCCAAACAAGCTGAAAACCTCTCGGCATGCATTTAAGTTCCTTTATCTATCTATTAGATTAAGAGCTAGTAGAACTACGTCTGATTATATCTGAAGTACAAAGAAAACATCGGTTAAGTAGCAAAATTAAAAAACACTTTAATAATGTGTAATATTACAGCAAACAACATTTTAATTCTTGAATAGCTTTCAATGCGTCAAGATGTTTGCGCACTCGAGCAAAGGATATCGATCGCTGACATTCACAGTCGTTCTGCTGGTCCTTGCACAAGTAATCGGTTCGACAGTAGCACTGCGCATATGTCAACAATGTAGCGGCATCAACTGTTTACGCACAACATATAGTCAAACAGAGAAATGCGCCGATGAGCTGGATATCTGTGTGACAGTTTTTGAAGGACGTAAGTGTAGCCCGAGATTCAGTAATAAACAAATTAACTCAAACTGCTTAAAAAAATACTAGAAACTGTGCAAGCTCAGGGTTGCCTTCTCGAGATTTCGCCTGAAATGCGCGCCAAATGTCAAATGATGGATGCAAATGGCGCCATCGAGTGTCATAAATGCAATACGGATCGCTGTAATAACCTTGGTCCCAGCGATTATGCATGCATACAATGTGATTCCAATACGGTGAGTTCGGGTTTACTTTTGTTTTCAAGAAGTTTTAAATTTTTTATTTTATTCGTGTGTCTAGGACTCCGATTGTCGAAATGTGCCCGAAATATTTATGGCCACACGTTGTCCCGTTTCGAGAACAATGAATTCTTATTGTATGGTACAAGATGATGGCCAACGTATTGTGCGCTCCTGTGCTGGCGATTTGATGGCACAGCGAAGTTGTCTGCAACGCAGCGATTGTCTCCTCTGTTCGCCCAGTGACATGAGCCGCTGCAATCAGGTTCAAATCACACAAGATGATTCGGGCTCTGGTTCAGGCAGCGGTTCGGGTAGTGGATCAGGCTCTGGTAGTGGATCGGGTTCTGGAAATGGAAATGGTTCTGGTAATGGAAATGGTTCTGAATCAGGCAGTGGATCTGGTTCAGGAACTGGATCGGGCAGTGGATCTGGTTCAGGCTCTGGAAATGGTGAATCAGGTTCAGGATCTGGTAGTGGATCGGGTTCTGGTAATGATGGTTCAGGTTCTGGTTCGGGAAATGGTTCTGGATCAGGTAGTGGTTCTGGTTCTGGCTCTGGTAATGATGGTTCGGGTTCTGGATCGGGCAGTGGATCTGGTTCAGGCTCTGGAAATGGTGAATCAGGTTCAGGATCTGGTAGTGGATCGGGTTCTGGTAATGATGGTTCAGGTTCTGGTTCGGGAAGTGGTTCTGGATCGGGCAGTGGTTCTGGTTCTGGCTCTGGTAATGATGGTTCGGGAAGTGGTTCTGGATCGGGAAGTGGATCTGGTTCAGGCTCTGGAAATGGCGAATCAGGTAGTGGATCGGGTTCTGGAAATGGTGGTTCAGGAGAAGGTGGATCCGGTGAAGGAGAAGGTCCAGGAAATGGCTCCGTTTCTTGGGTGAAAATAAAATTAACCACTGCCGCCATTACAATTATTATTTCTCTTGTATTATGTTAAGAAAAGATAATTGGATATAAGACATAAAAATAGTGAAAAATTGTTTTTGGAAAATTAATGTACACATAGTTTTAATTAAATTAAATAAATTTGACTAACGGTTCACCTGTATTTAAGAAGTTCAGCGTCCCAACTCAAATGCTGAATTGAATAATTTTTCATTTTTGATAGCATCTATTAGAGTAAACATCTACTATAGAAAATTAGAAAAAACCTACTCAGTGTTTATTTTAAGCAAAATAAGTTCACTCGGTGTTTTCGGTGGTTTTTAATTTTTTTATTTTTATATTGAAGAAATTGAATAATTTTGTTTTTATCGTCGCGAAGTAGTGTAGAAAGTTAAAAAAATATATCGAAAAATGAGTGTTTTGCAAGCTTAAAAGGTCATCGAGTACAAATGCTCTCTCTCTCTCAAAAAAAAACACTGTTTTGAGTACCTTGAAAATACTTCAAGTGCCTTTCATGATATAATTTTTTGTTTATTAAATGGTTGCCAGATTTTATTTTAATTTGAAAGCATGACTAATTGAGCAAACTTTAAGCTTATCAAGAGTTCTAACAATAATAATAAGATTGGAAAATAGATAGACAGATAATAAAAAAAAGAAGAAAAGCACATAGCTTTAACTACTATTTATTATATTGATTAAGCCAATAAAAAATATATACATACAATGTATTCTATGATTAAATTTATTAAAAACATAAAAACAATAACATATTTTTATATTCTGAACTGGAAATGAATATTTGTTATTTTGTTTATAATCATAAAATCTCAAGTAATTGAAGTTAGCAAGATTGATTGATTGTTAACCTAGTAACTTATATATATGCTTATGGCACAAAGTGCAATATTTTCATGCTCATTAAGATAATGTCAATAATTATTGACATTAATTATAATTTAATAATAGTTTATTGTATTGCTTCAAAAGAGTAGAAAGAACACTTTTTAATCTATGACACTTTGACTCACGGTAGAGTCTACCGGGTAGACGATTGCGTTGTTTATTTATTTTAAACATGATAGGAGACTAGTCCCTGCATATTTGATTTTAAAATAAAGATATCCATTGCTTGTCAAATAATATCAAATTTTATCAAGCTCTCTTGAGAGAATGTATTGCAGCTGTGTTCATTTTGTTTTGCTTAAATTTGTGCTCTCGAAGAGAAGTATCGAGCAAAACTTCATATCATTTCGCTCAAAAGCAATCGTTTGTTTGTCAACGAATCACTTAAGGTATCATTACAGTTTCGGATAGGGAAAAAGTAAGCAATATTGTAAAGTTAATAACTTGGACACTTTATTAGATATTAACATCAATTTTTATTAATAATTTGTGCATCTTTAAAGATTTAAAAAAAAAAAATAAAGAAACTTTTTTCATAATTTGTATGAGTTATAGATGGCGCCAAAGTGACAAAACAAACAAATTGACCATATCAGCCCTTGAAAGGGCTTTGACCGAGCTTCCAATGATCAATTATGTTGTGTGTGTTATTAAATTTTTGACACAATTGACCCAGAACTGAACCTACATGTTTTATGCCGACTTCGAACGGCTAAAGTTCATGTTCTCAAGAAGCTTTACATGGCATTATTTACTCTCTGAGGTTTGCCATTGTCTGCAGAGAGGTGGTGACCGCTCAGAAAAATTGTTATTGAAAAAAACTTTTGCCGCGACTGGGGATTGAACTCGGGCTCCGAGCATACTAAGCCACACACTTAACCTGCATGCCACGGTCACCACAAAGTGAAGTGAAGTACCAAAGTGAAGTGCTCAAAAATACGGTGTCCATATGGCGGAATGGGACGTTATACCTGGAATGGGACGTCTGAAACAAAAAAACAAAAAGATTCTTAAAGAGGGATGCCTTTCACCCGACAATTTACCATAATATTCGAAAAATTGAAGAAAGAAAAAAATTGGGCAATATTATTAAAAAAAATCTACTTCATTTTTCGACCTTTTACCTTTGCTAATTTATTTTTTTTTAAATTTCTTTTGGATTTTTTGGTGGATTGCCTTAGAAAATATGTGTAATATAATGAAAATAAAACAAAGTTTTTCAAAATCGGCCAGTTGAAATAAATGTTCTTTCAAGAAAAAAGCGCTTTCATCGTTTAATACTTTTGTTCTTTCTATTCTTTATAAACTATTTTAAAAGGTTTAATAAGTTGAAAAAAAAAATCTAAAATTTTTGTATTCACAACTTCAATGATACCTTAAGTCTTGAGTGATGACCTCTAAGCTAAGTACCAGGTGAGCAAGTTTGAAACCGCTGTTTACATATCAACGGGTAAAGTTTCAATAATGGTTATTGGGCTATTGTTTTATCAGCTGTTTTTGATTATCTTGACAGCTGGCAGGCAACACTGAGAACCGCTCAAAAATAAAACACTTTCAAATCGTTCAGAATGTTGAATTTTGTGCCAGAAAACGTTTATTTTGGGGATATCATTTCGTGTTTGTTTCCTTTTGAAAAAAAAACTGCAGCTGAGTCTCAGCGACTGCTTGTGGAAGCATACGAAATCATGCTCTCTCTGAAATAACTTGCAAAGAATGGTTGCGGCGGAAGATTTGGAAAAATTGCTGGCTGAGGACGATGCGCAAGCGAAACAACAACTCGCAGAGAAGCTAGGCGTTACACGACAAACCATTTGCCTTCGTTTACGAGGGCTAAGAAAGATTGAAAAGGTCGAAAAATGGGTACCGCATGAATTGAATGACACACAGATGGATAGACGAAAAACCACATGCGAACTCTTTCTTGAACGGTACAAGAGGAAGTCATTCCTGCATCGCATTGTCACAGGGAATAAAAAGTGGAAATCTTTTTCTGTTATTACCCACCCCCTCAATTATTTATTTTTCAATAGTAGGAGTAATTTTATTTACTTTTATTTTCATTTCATTTCATTTCATTTATTTAGTCTATGCCAAAAGTATCTTACAGACTAGCTAAAACTACAATGTATAATATGTAGAAATATATAAAATGATCAAAATGTAAGTTATAAAATATAATTTAAAACATATCTCATTTCGTTTTTAGAAACAGAAAAATCTATATTATTATTAGTATTTAAAAAATTAAACAATTGCAAAGCTCGATTAATAGGTGCATTAACTGCATAATTAGAGCGAAAAATTTCTAGGTAAAAAGGATCATAGCGTCTTAGCATCCTAGCAGGAGCATTGAAATTGACCATTTCCAATAATGCAGGGATATCAATCAAACCATTTATGATATCAAAAACAAAAAGCAGCGATAAAATACTTCGTCTACTCTCTAATGTTTTTAAACCAGACATCTGGTGTAATATGCCGGAGGAACACCATCTACATTAAAAGATCTCAACGCAAACCTCGTAAACGTTTTCTGAATTCGTTCAAGCCTCAATTTATGAGACTCATAGAATGGGTTCCAAATAATTGCTGCGTTCTCTTATCTAGAACGCACCAAAGAAATAAATAAAGTTTTAAAGTATGCGGGTCCAAAAAGCATGCACTATTTCTACGAATAAACGCCCACATAGCATATGCTTTAGGAATTATAAAGTCTAGGTGCAGATTGAAGGTAAATTTACGATAAAATACTACACCTAAGTCCTTGAATTTATCAGCACATGCCAATGTACAATTGGCAATACGGTAAGCAGACATTCTGTATGTTTCCGATTTAGAGAAAGTCATGGAAACACATTTATTAAAGTTAAGCAAAATACCGTTATTGCAACACCAAATATATAGGTTATTTAGTTCATTCTGTAAAATAACTGTGTCATTTACATCGGAAATTTTTAGAAAAATCTTAAGATCATCAGCGTAAAGCAAGTGTTTGCAATGAGAAAAAAATTGATGAAATGTCATTAATGAATAAAACAAACAGTAAGGGTCCCAAAATACTTCCTTGCGGAACACCTGACGTTGCTAAATACGTATAGGATTTAACATTATCAAAGGCAACTACACATTGTCTTTTTGACAGATACGATTCAATCCAACTTAAGAAACTGGAGTGAAAACCTAATTTACCTAGCTTCCAAATTAAAAGATAATGACTTACTTTGTCAAAAGCTTTCGAGAAATCCGTGTAAATTACATTTACCTGGGATCCTTTACTAAAAGCTGAGATACAGTATTTTGAAAACAAAACTAAATTAGACACAGTGGACCGACCAGGAACAAAGCCATGTTGGTACGGAGAAATAATACTCTTGATTGCAAAGAAAACTTTATCTTTGATTATAGACTCAAAAAGCTTTGATACAGTAGTAAGCTTTGAAATTGGTCTATAATTAGCAATATTGTTCTTATACCCAGATTTATGAATTGGAGTTATGGCAGATATCTTCTAACTATCGATAAAAGTACCTGAGTGAAGAGAACTGTTAAAGATAAAAGTTAACGGATACACTAAACTAAAAGCACAACTTTATAAAAGAATGGAACAGAGACCATCTGCATCCATGCGAGATGAGGGTTTTAACTTGAAAATTCCATTTAAAACATCAAAAGTTGTAAGAGACAAGGCTCCAAAATCAACCAAAGGATGTAGATTATCCACGAAATCAAATGTATTGTTATTATAAGTCTTATCAAAATTAGATTGAAAGAAATCTGCAAACAAATTGGCAATCCCAAACGCATCGCTTGAGGTTCTATCATTTAAAAACATAGAAGATGGAATATTAGACGACCCCTTTTTGGACTTCATAAAATTCCAAACAGCTTTAGGGTTCGATTTAATATTAGATTCGATATTTGCAATATATTGTCTATATAAAAATTTATCTAAAAAATTAAACTCCCTCATGTAATGCCCGTATTTAATGAAAAATGTAATCTGATTCGTTAAAACAAACTTTTTATAAAATTTATTACGCAGATTTTTTAGTATTTTCAGCCCACGAGTATACCAAGGAACTTTACTAACACGTGGCTTAAACTTGGGAATATGTTGCAAACAAACTGAGGAGATACGAAGCTTAAAAACATTAAAGCATGAATCAGTATTTAAATTTTTAAACTCACTCTGCCAGTCAAAACGACTAATAGCATCATTTAAAAGATTAAAGTTACACGCTTTGAAATTAAAATTTGACTCAGAAACACTAGGTTCAGACAAATTGAGGTAATTATAGAAATTAACTTGAATATCTATAGGAATATGATGAGCACTTACTGCAGATATTGGAAATGGAGATTCGATTACATAAAAATGCATGTTATTAGTAATAAAAATTAAGTCTAATAATCTATTGAATAAATTAAAACAGTTATTAATCTGAGTCAGACCAACATTTAAAAAATTATCAATAAGATACATATCAATATCACTTATAACGTTTGACGGTGTAAGATAGTTGGCATCAGACTGAATGTTCCACGAAATGGTAGAAAGATTAAAATCCCCAAGAACAAGTAGTTGATCACCATTATTCAGAAGATTATTATTCAACGCTGATATATTGTCAACATGCATTTTATAAAGACCAAATGAGCTTTTTGGCGGAATATAAGATGCACAGACATAAAGGGACTCAGACGTGCCTTTAATTATTACAGCTATTTGGTCCAAAACCACATCTGTGTTAGATAGCTCAACAGTCCAAGAGATTAAATTTCTATTGACAGCAACAAGAACGCCACCACCACGATGACAACCAGTAGCATGTGCATCACGATCGTTACGATAAGTTGTTAAAATTTTCATTTAGCCACGTTTTCACAATCACAAAAACATCGTACTCGCATTGGGAAGTGGCAGCAAAAATAGACGCAGATTTAGTTCTCATAACAGATACATTCTGATAATAAATCTTTAATGCATGCAAATTAGGAACTGCACGCGTTCTGGTTATAGCAACATTTGCTGTTGCACCAGCTTTTGAAAAAACTGAAAATTCTTTATTTTGACATCAACTGGCCAAAGATTTGGATTCACAACATCTTTGTAGAATGTCTTAGATACTCCAAGCTTAAAATTTACAAAGCGTAATGATTCAGGCAGAACATCGCGTTTCACTAGCTTAGTGCAAGTAATATTATGCCTCGGAACATTGGAATGATTTACTATAAAATCAATAATATCACCTAATCAATCAATAATATTATTTACTAATGATTTTATTTACTTTTTTTTATAGAATTTTATTTACTAATGATTTTTAAAAAAACTGGTGAATACAGGTTCGAAATATTTTTCCTGGATTATTTATCGAAGGTACTTGTGAAGACAATTTACAAATTTTGTAAGCGAGCTTATTTTGTGTGCTTCGATTGAAGCTGTTGCCAACTAATTTATATATTTATAATTTATATACAGTGGCTCACAGCTTATTTCGTGTAGACGATGTGTTAAACTTTGAAATGCTATAACTTGGTAACTAGTGCTGGTAATGAAAAAATTTAAGCGACATTTGTATGCTTGTAATAATACATTTATAAAGAAACTTTCATTTCTTTATATAAAAGTCTACTAAAAGGATAATAAACAAAAAACTGAAAATGCAGAAAAATTCAACGTCACAGCTTATTTCGTGCACTGCACTGAATCCTAAGAAAATGTTATATGTTTGTCTTTTTTAATATTTTGTATGGCCACCATTTTGTTTAATTACATCTTTAAGCATCTTCTACATCTTTGTGAAGATGATTGATGAGAGATTGTGGCCATTCCTCCATTAAGGCATTTTTAAAATCATTTTTATTGGAAATATTCCGTTTGCGAACGCACTCTCCAAAATTGGTCATAAATTTTCTGTTACATTTAAGTCGGGTGACTGTGCAGACGGATTCATAAGATGCGGCCAATTCTAAATCAACCATGACTGGACGATTCCCGATGTATGTTTTGGGTCGTTGTCCTGGTAGAACCGAAATGTCTCTCTTACGCCCAAGGTGTCGGCACTTTAAAGCAAATTTTCTTTTAAAATATCTAGGTACATTGGCTTGTCTATTATGCCTTCAATTAAAACTAATTTTCCAACGCCCGAAACAGCCATATAGGCCCAAACTATTACGCTGCCGCCACCATGTTTTACTGTAGGCTTGAGATGTTTATTGTTCAGCTCGGTATTAGCCTTACGCCACACATATTGCATTCCGTTGGTGCCAAAAATATTGAACTTAGACTCGTTCGAGAAAATTAATGTCCATTCCAGAATGTCCTAGTATATAAAACGTGTTATTTGGCGAAGTTCAGTAGACATAGCTGATTTTTTTTATTAATATAAGGTTTCTTGTGTGCTACTCGACCATTCAACTCGTTGGCCCGCAGCAGACGACGAATTGTTTCGGCACATTATTTCTTGCCTAACTCCTTCTCAACCTCCTCAAGCCAATTAAGGAGCCGAAAGCCTCGGATTTTCTTTGATTTTTCGCAGAATAAGTCGCTCGTCCGCTTCTGTAAATATTTTGTTTGGAGCATTTCTGCCCTTATCAACCACACGATTTTCGTGCAAAAAGCGCTGGATGATGTACTGCACTGCAGAGGGTCACAAATTTACTATTTTAGCTTTTTTCCGTTGGCGTTTTTCTTTTTTAAAGTGAATTAAAACTAATTCGCGCAGTTCTATTGTTGTGCGACGGCCCATTTTTAAAACAAATCAAGTTGTGCACTTAAGGTTTTAAATTCACACTGTCAGAAGAATCACGACATAGTAAAGAAAAAAACAGCGCAAGAAAACAATAAACTAACGGCATCATGTTCAAGAGCTTACATGTAAAAACAGTGTACACGAAATAAGCTGTGACGTTGAATTTTGCTGCATTTTCAGTTTTTTGTTAATAATCTTTTTAGTAGACTTTTATATAAAGAAATGAAAATTTCTATATAAAGATATAATTACTAGCATACAAATGAAGTTTAAATTTTTTCATTACAAGTACTTGTAACCAAGTTATAGCATTTTAAAGTTAAACACATCGTCTGCACGAAATAAGCTGTGAGCCACTGTATATATTTATAACTTCGAACGAACTAGCAAGGGCAAGTTTAAAATTTTGTGAGCTAGCTTGTTTTGCGTCCTTCAAATTAAGCTCTAGCATACTAATTTATCGAGGTCTTGAGAGTATAACCTCGTATAAGCCTCATAAGTACTTGCAGTTCGAAACTACAATGTTTCCGTAATTTTCAACCAATTTAGTTGGTGTTTTCTTGATTTTGATCTTATCATTTGATCTTAATTTTTATACCCTAAACCTGAAAGGTCAGGGTATATTAACTTTGTGCAAACTTTTGTAACGCATAGAACGAAGCGAGTCCGGTATAGAAAAGTATATATATTCTTGATCAGCGTCACCACGTGAGTCGAGCTATCCATGTCCGTCCGTCCGTCCGTCCGTCTGTGTGTTGTCCGTATACACAGGATAAGGAGAAGGAGTTGAGATAATTAGATGAAACTTGGTACACATGATCACATGGACCCAAGAATCTGCACTATTGAATATTTTTGGAATCCGCCCACGGACACGCCTACCTCCCATACAACGCGAAAATTGAAAACTGCATAACTCAGCTCATAATTAACCTACAACAATAAAATTTGGTATGTATGTGTTTTTTATCAACACAAAGATGTTTTTGAAAAATGGGTGTCATCCACTCACGGACACGCCCACCTCCCATACAACCCGAAAATTGAAAACACAATAAATAAGCCTCTGTTTAACCTACAAAGCTAAAATTTGGCACATATATTTTTTATAGTAAAACAAAGATGGTTTTGAAAAAAAAACATCATCCGCCCACGGACACGCCTACCTCCCATACAACGCGAAAATTGAAAACTGCATAACTCAGCTCATATTTAGCCTACAACAATAAAATTTGATATGTATGTGTTTTATACACACACAAAGATGTCTTCGAAAAATGGACGTCATCCGTTCACGGACACGCCCACCTCCCATACAACCCAAAAATTGAAAACGCAATAAATAAGCCTCTGCTTAACCTACAGAGCTAAAATTTGGCACATATGTTTTTTGTAACAAAACAAAGATGGTTTTGAAAAATGAACATCATCCGCCCACGGACACGCCTACCTCCCATACAATGCGAAAATTGAAAACTGCATAACTCAACTCATAATTAGCCTACAACAATAAAATTTGATATGTATGTGTTTTATATAAACACAAAGATGTCTTCGAAAAATGGACGTCATCCGCTCACGGACACGCCCACCTCCCATACAACCCAAACATTGAAAACGCAATAAATAAGCCTCTGTTTAACCTACAGAGCTAAAATTTGGCACGTATGTTTTTTATGACAAGACAAAGATGGTTTTGAAAAATTGACGTCATCCGCCTACGGACACGCCTATTTCCCATACAACCCAAAAAGTTTTAAACTCAATAAATAAGGTTATGTTTGTCATAGAGAAATTAAATTTGGTATGCATGTATTTTATACCAAAACTAAGGTGTGTTCAAAAATTGGAAGTAATCCGTCCATGAAAGCACAATAAAGGCATTAACTGTGAGCTACAGGAATAAAACTTGGTATGTGTAAATTTTTCTTCAACATTTAAATGTATATAAAATATAGGCTTCATTCGCCCTTGGAGACGCCCATTTACAATAAAAATTTTTTGTTTTTGAAAAGCGGGTTTAGGGTATTTCATAGTCGGCCTAGACCGACTTAAGACTTTCTTTACTTGTTATACCCTAAACCTGAAAGGTCAGGGTATATTAACTTTGTGCAAACGTTTGTAACGCATAGAACGAAGCGAGTCCGGTATAGAAAAGTATATATATTCTTGATCAGCGTCACCACGTGAGTCGCGCTATCCATGTCCGTCCGTCCGTCCGTCCGTCCGTCCGTCCGTCCGTCCGTCTGTCCGTCTGTGTGTTGTCCGTATACACAGGATAAGAAGAAGGAGTTGAGATAATTGGATGAAACTTGGTACACATGGTCACATGCACCCAAGGATCTGCACTATTGAATATTTTTGGAATCCGCCCACGGACACGCCTACCTCCCATACAACGCAAAAATGTAAAACTGCATAACTCAGCTCATAATAAGCCTACAACAATAAAATTTGGTATGTATGTGTTTTTTATCAACACAAAGATGTCTTTGAAAAATGGACGTCATCCGCCTACGGACACGCCCACCTCCCATACTACCCAAAAATTGAAAACGCAATAAATAAGCCTCTGTTTAACCTACAGAGCTAAAATTTGGCACATATATTTTTTGTAACAAAACAAAGATGGTTCTGAAAAGTGGACATCATCCGCCCACGGACACGCCTACTTCCCATACAACGCGAAAATTGAAAACTGCATAACTCAGCTCATAATCAGCCTACAACAGTAAAATTTGATATATATGTGTTTTATACAAACACAAAGATGTCTTCGAAAAATGGGTATTATCCACGCATAGACACGCCCACCTCCCATACAACCCAAAAATTTAAAACGCAATAAATCAGCCTCTGTTTAACCTACAGAGCTAAAATTTGGCACGCATGTTTTTTATAACAAGACAAAGATGGTTTTGAAAAATGGACGTCATTCGCCCACGGACACGCCTTCCTCCCATACAACCCAAAAAGTTTAAAACTCAACAAATAAGGTTATGTTTGTCATAGAGAAATTAAATTTGGTATGTATTTATTTTATACCAAAACTAAGGTGTGTTCAAAAATTGGAAGTAATCCGTCCATGAACACGCCCACCTCCCATAGGGAAAGCACAATAAAGGCATTAACTGTGAGCTACAGGAATAAAACTTGGTATGTGTAAATTTTTCATCAACATTTAAATGCATATAAAATATAGGCTTCATCCACCCTTGGAGACGCCGATTTACAATAAAAAATTTTTGGTTTTTAAAAGTTTACAATAAAAAATTTTTGTTTTTTAAAAGTGGGTTTAGTTTAGGGTATTTCATAGTCGGCCTAGACCGACTTTAGACTTTCTTTACTTGTTTAAAAATGAAGATAATTACGTTAGGTTATGTTAAGGTTAAAGGAAAAAAAAGGGTTACCAAGTAATTTTTTTTTTTATTTTTATTTTTACAATTTGATCATTGTTACTTAGGAAAAACTAGGTCATTGATTCCGAATCTGTTGTAAGAATTTAACAATGATATACTTTTTACCATAGGGCTGCCACCTAAATTTTTTTGTATTTCTTATGTAAAAATGGAACGCTGATACCAAATCTGTTGTCAGTATTTCAAAATTCTGTAATTTATCTACTTTTACAAATGTATTGCTGGGGCGAATACTAGGTTAAAATGGGTTACTGAAACCAATGGCTTTGAGACGGTCGCAGTTTATCAAGATTTGGTTTGAAACTACCTGTTATATATATCTATAAATGAGTCTTTAGACAATCGTTACCAGTCATTCCTAGATCTATTGGTGCCGATGAAATAAACGCATACTTGAAATTTGCAATTCTGTAGAAAAATCTAACAACTCGCACACTTAAAACAAACATATGCATTCAGTTGGGAAAACTATCTTTTAGCAGCTGAATTTTCAAAGCAATTGTTGTCAGTCAACAGCAATGATAACACTACCAAACGATGTTTCTCGTTTCACTCAAGAAAAAGAAGAAATATCTCATAGCGTGTTTCCAAACATAGTACAAAACTACTGGAACTACAGGATATTATATCATTTAAAGATATTTTAAATGAAATGGCAAGTCCATGAATCACGTTAAAATCAGTGGATACCATCAGAATAAGGTGGTTAATTATGCCACGGAAGTTAAACGCACTTGATATGCCAGGAACGTTACCACATATAAAGCAACTTAAAATTCAAGCGCCTTTTATGTATTATGCTTCGCATTATCAACCGACCAAAACTGTTATGGCACCAGACATGCCGTTAAAAAAATATTGAGAAATTCGATAGAAACAACACTTTCGAATGGAAAATTCAAAGGCGAAGAAGTTTTGATTCCTCGCACTCCAATAATTCCATATGATGTGACATTTGAATTAAAGCGTCTTCAATTCCCTGTTCTCCTTGCAATCGCTATTACCACCAATAAATGGCAAGGACAGTCTTTAGAAATGTGCGCGGACATCAAATGTTTGCAGATATTCCTCGGATGTGATGCTCGATCACACCCCTAATGTTTACTTTTATTATTAAACAAATATAGTTGAACTGACGCCAAGTCAATGCCTTTAGTTCAAGAAACTAACTGAACAAAAAACTAAAACTAGTGTATTTAATATTCATGTCCTTTCTGAATTCACACCCAAGGTCTAAAAAGTTTCAACTCTTATGCTTGTGCCACTGATAACAGGTTTTTTTAAATTGTAAAAATTTGCATGTGTTATTCGTAGGATTTAAAATTGGATACAATTGCATCATATTTTGTAATATTTGTGTTGAGGCAAACATTTTCTGACACCAATAATATTACTGCTTAATTAATAAACTGCATTGTCAATAATCGATTGTTAATAGAGCGATAAAACAGCAACATGTACAGATAAACCTAACAATGTTTATAACACAATGACAACTACTTTGAGTAGTTTATAATACTATATAAAAAACTACAACTACAACAACAAGATAATATAAAAACAAAAAGCTTTATATGGAGAGCAATAAAATATCTAGACCATTGTACGTTCGATCCACAGCTATAACTAATCGTTCGATAACTTTTCTATTGCCAATTTTATAAGCTATGATAAGTGCTGTGGCCAAAGACAGCAGAGTTTTCAGTTACTTGTATATTTTTAATAGTTTGGATTTTCCGGCAATAATAGATAGGTATGGATATTGTTCGTTTCTAGACTAAAGTTTACTTTTAATCGCTGGACAATGTTGTATATGCCACATTATCACAAACTATGGCCCTAATCTATTATGTACGAACATTTGTACCTGTGTTATTTTTTTTTTTTATTCTTAGATTAAACTAACTTTATAATGTATGTGCGAATACAGGAGGTGGTATTAAAAACAAGAATATAAAAAATATTAGCCAATAAATAATATGAGAAAGAAAAAAAAATCATATCGGCGAGATTATTGTTAATATTATTTATTATTTATAGATGTTTCCAATCCAGGCTACGGTGTTATCGCGCTGTTATAACACGGCATATGCAATAATTCTTCATAGATAAAGTTTTGTGTTGGTCAAAAATCTATAAAAGACGCTGTTATACATGAGACCAAAGCAGTTGCCAAAATTTTTTTTGGTCGCGTATATCGTAAAAACGCGGGCCTCATGTTGCCCCATAGACTTAAAATAGGATTAGCCCTTGGCCTCCTTTTACTGTGCTCGAGCAGTACTTTCGGTAGGTGATAGAAAAAAATGTGGTGAAATACAGATTTGTGTTGGAAAAAAAAAAACAAATTTCAAAAAGGATTAATGCAAAGGATTAACGAAGGAATAAGTGTAAAATAATAAAAATTGAAATAGTCACTGGAAATGAAAAATATTATGAAAAGAATTCAAGTGAAATATTGAATATTTCGAGAAATTTCGCAGTGAATACAATAATTATAAAACAATTACGTGCTATTTTTTGACATAAAATTCGAAAATTCTGGCATAAGTTGCTAAAAATTAACGATTTAAACTTAAACGGTTTATATTCATTATTTAACAACTTAAAAAAAAACAAGTGCTGCTGATCAGTTAATAATCTAACTTTTAATGACTCTGGAACAATGTGACGATTATATATTCTCAGTAAAAAAAAAAAAACCAAAAATAAGCTATCTTGTTGAAAATCTAAGAACTTTATAAGAAGGAGCAACTTATCACATTAAATTTTTTGTATTATTTGGAAAGATTGAAATGCATAAAACAACTTTTGAAATTTGAAAAAAAAACTAAACTTTTGAATTTTGAGTTTGAAGTTTTGGTTAAAATTTTTAATTTTGATAAAAATCAAAACTAGCCAATACGAAGATTTTTCCCAACCCAAATATCATATTCATTATAAGCGATTTTTTTTACAGAAATTTTATTTTTCTTTTGAAAAATTGTGAAAAAACCTAAAAATCTACAAAACACAATTATAAAATTTTTCTGGTGTAATGATACTCTGATCCCGATTTTAAGGATCATCGACCTGAAACAAGTTGAAGTCGCAATGAACCCTTTGCCTATGAACTATATAGATAAGAAAGATATTTGTAATATATCCCTTAGTTGGGCTTTGATGAGGATATTTTCTTCAATTAAATGATTTAAAAAACTTATGTAAGTTTTATAAAATATCGAAATAGCATTTGATAAAAATTAAATTTCATCAAAAAAGGAAAAGAAGTTGTAGGAGCGGGTCATACCCAAACAAAAAGTTTGAAAAATCCACCTGCACGTTTTAAAGCTGACCTCGGAAGGATTCTAAAAACAAAATGAGTTTTTTGAGACCTTTGAAAAAATAGACGAAATGTTATATTTTCATAACTTGCCCGATTTAAAAATGATTTAATTTTCTTTGTAATGCAAATCAAATAAAATAACGAAAGATTCGCCTTAAATGTGTTAAAAATTATGAAAATAAGTCAAAAAGGAAAGTTTTAAATTAACTTTTTAAAACATCAACCCTTAATGCTCTATTAACTCCATTGTTAGAAAAAAAAATAATTATTGTTTTATATGCCTACTTATAAAAATAATAAAAAACGGTTAAATTTCAATATCATTATTTAAAACAATTGATTCCATTGAAATCTATTAAAACATGGCAGACATGTCAGAATTTTCAATTCCAGATAGTTTTTTTCTCTTGGCAGTTGGTTAAAATTCAGTCTAAAAGTTTAGAACTAACACTGCAGTTACACGTTCAAGAAATTGCTTTCAAGTTGATCACACATAGTGCTTGTCAAAATTCCTTCGAATTGATAGCTGTGACGTAGGCTGTGCGCAACTTGATAGTCAATTTTATTTTCAGGATGCCATCGTCAAGGCAACAACCCAATTTATTTACAAAAACTGTGATCAGCTGTTCAACTTAACCGTCAAGTTGCCTCACGACTTGAAAGGAACCCAGCAAACATTATGACCTTTAAAAGACTCTTTCAAGACTCATATAAATGATATAAATGAGGGTTTATCATCATAATGCGCTCAAAAAAGACTCTAGAGCACATTTTCGTATGTTGTGGGCCCCAAAATATGATTCATATTTATGACTGTTTTATGAGTCTTTTTGGACTCATAATGACGGTTTTAAGACTCATATTTAAAACTCTTTTAAGACTCATATTAAGTACTCTTTTAATACTCACATTGAATGCTCTTTTAAGACTCATATAAAAAAAAAACAAATAGGCCATTTCAGCCCTTGAAAGGACTTTGACCGAGCTTCTTATGATCAATTGTGTTGTGTGTGTTATTAAATGTTTGCACACAATTGACCGAGAACTGAACCTACATGTTTTATGCCGACTTCGAACGGCTAAAGTTCATGTTCTCAAGAAGCATTACATCGCATAATTTACTCTCTGAGGCTTGCCATTGTCTGCAGAGAGATGGTGACCGGTCAGAAAAATTTTTTTATTGAAAAACTTTTCGCCGCAACTGGGGATCGAACTCGGGCTCCGAGCATGCTAAGCCACACACTTAACCTGCATGCCACGGTTACCGACTCATATTTAGGACTCATATAAGAAGTCTTTTTACAACGATAATTTGTTGTAGTTCAATTCCAATGCATGTATTTCGCCACAAACAATTTTCCGAAAAGCAACGTCAGGAAAGCATGTGTCCATAACGGACAGTTACAAAGTTTTATACAATTAAAATAAATATTCTCGATTAAGTTCGTATTTATTTATTAGATATGGTGCTTTTAAAATAATCCGATTATATTCTCTCATACAACACTCCCATATAAGACTCTTTTATGAGTCTTCTTAATGATTACGCATATATCAATCAATATATGATCCTTTTATGAGTCTTTTTTATGAACAATCATGTTACCGTCATATTCAGGACTCTTTCATGAGTGTCTTTTATGAGTACTCATAAAGCAGATACAATAATGACTCTTATATAATGAGTCTTATTTTTGAACAATCATTTAACAGTCATATTAAAGACTCTTTCATGAGTCCTTTTAATGAGTCATCATAAAACATGCATAAAAAACACTCTTGTTAGAGTCAGTTTTTGGAGAGCCTCAGAAAATGTTTGCAGGGAAAAATTGGTATCATGTTGGTTGTCATGTTCGAAAAGTTTGAGTGTGCTATGCAACAATTTTAAAAATAACTACTATGCTAAGTTGTTATCACATAAGAAAGAAAATTAAGCCAAGTTTTAGGAAAAAATTAAAATATTTTTAAAAACCCTTAAAATATTTCCAAAAACCATAAAAATTTGAAAAATCCTTAAAACCTTCTTGTTTGGAATTTCAAAACTTATTAAAATTTAACATAATTTTTACATTAGAGTGGTTCGGCTTCGATACCAAAAAACAATTCTGAAAAAAACACCACCATTTTAAATTGATTATTTTTTATGATCTCCGGGAAAACAGACGAAATGTTATTTTATTCCATAACTTGTTCAATCTTAAAAAATCTTCATTTTTTCTTTAAAGCATTTCGAGTTCATAATCTTGATTTAACCCTTTCATTTTGTTTTCTTGCAAAATTAATTATATTAAAAGATTGTTTACTCTTAGTTAAAAAAACACTCGTTTCAACGACATTTTTAAGATCAGACATGTTATGCTAAAGTTATGGAAAAATACCTTCCGCTGAAGGACACCAAAAAAAAAAACTTTTAAAACAGATTTTAACGAAACTCAGTCAGAAGGCTAGAAAAAAAGACCAAAAGATATTTACTGAAAATTATCGAAATTAGTAAGACTCTAGGGGTACCTCCTTTGGGTATCTTTTCTTGGAATATATGTATAGGTACACAATTTTTATAGGTACATAGAAAAATATGCTTATTTGAACGAAACTCAGTTAGAAAGCTAGACAAATAGAGTAATATATTTATAGTAAAAATAGTCGAAAAATAAAGTAGATATGTATAGTATAGATATGCATTAAAAATTGTCAAAAGTGGTTTGAGCCTTAGCGTACCTCCCTTGGACCTTTATTAAGACTTTACACGATTTTGTATGGGAGGTACATATAAAAGTTGAACAATCTTAACGAAACTCGGTCAGAAAGCTAGGTAATATAGTAACAGATCCATACAGAAAATGGTAGAAATCGAATGTAGCCTAAGGTACCTCCTTTTGACCTCTATTAAGTTTTTACATGATTTCGTTTGGAAAATACACAAAAGTTGGGGACGATCTTAACGAAAAATTTAACATGATCTTTTATAAGAGGACCATCTGTTGTCCCATCAATATTGCCATTTGTATTAATTAAAAATTTCTTTTAAAGGCACATTTTATTTTATTTACTAGTATAAAAGCTCGTCTTACGACGGGAAAGAATCATTGATAGTACAAAATGCTACAAAAAGTTATTGGATTTATATACAAAACTTTTTATTTGAAAACATGTGTGATTAAATTGTCTTGATAAAAATTTTCTTCTATACAACATTACTAAGTAGTAAAAATCTTGGCATTTTTAATCAAATTACCTTGCCTCTTGCCCTCTATAATACTTAGTTTTACATCATCAGCCCAGAACTCTAGACATGGCTAAATAAAGCTGCCCATGACTTAATTCTCGTTATTTAAGAAAAACACCTTTATTCAAAGGATTTCCTTTTAAGAAACTTTATATTTTTTTGTTTCTACAAACAGCGTTGAAAAATAAGTGAAATTTTAAAAGTTCAAAATGTTGAGTTCAGTAACAATAATATTTATAAACAATTTAACACACTGACTACAACGATCATATACGTGAGAGCCCAGGTATCATGTGGAGGCTGATTCAATTATATTTTTTTATATAATCCATCAAAAGAATTTCTTAAGTTCACGGAAAATCATGCTAGTCTTCATGTACTAAGATTTCCAATGCATATTTTTAGAACAGGTTCTGGTTCAGGCTTAACAGGTTTTACAAGCATAGCAATAACAATTATGAACAGTTTGAGCGATTCAGGGCACGGAATAGGACGCTTGTCTTTACTATATTTAGATAACACATTTCTTTCGAACTTTGGAAAATTTCAAGAATATTTGTACACAAAATTTTCACAAAAGCCCCCCTTTTTTTTAATCTTTATACCTTTCTTCATAATATTGTATTGGGTGTAAGACTCCGGCCGTTTTTCTGTCAATGCTCGCTTCAAACGAACTTTTAGTTGTCGGTAAAACTGCCTCGTACTGTTTTGGACTGATTTCAGCAAATCGTAGTGGATCGATGTCTTCTGATCCTTCCAAATATTGAGCATTATCTTAGAGCTTTGATATCGATGTTCCTAGTTGGCCGGACTTCTCATACAATTTCATGCGCTTCGAGTTATCAATTTTCGAAGTTTTCCATTTGGGAAAAAACTTATGCGCATAAAATGTTAGCAAATTGTCTTTGTGGCCTTGACATCTGACCAATGGTACTTTAAATTGACATATATGTCATTGGAGTGTTACAGTGCATCTGTTGTAAACATTAGGTTTTCAATGAATACACTTAACACTTGAGAAATTAAAAAAGTTTCAACATCCTCGTTTTTGTAATTCTTTTTCGAACTTCAATAGAAAGTAATTAAAATACAAAATTAAAAGTTATTGCATAAGAAAAGAGCCCATCTTAGAACAACTTTTATGATCACCTTGATATCTCAAGAACTTCAAAAAATTTCTTGTGTCTACTATATATCTTAATTTTGATGAAATATGAAATGAATCATGAATTCAGTTAATAGATTGCACATTATTTTTCCGAATTTATGATAATATCATAATCGTCATTTAGTTTTTGAATAAAATAATAAAGTGTTAACAAAATAAGTCAGTCATGGCCAATCTAGGAAAGAAGTGCTGTTTGAATAATAATCGTAAACAGTTGTTATTACCAAGTAATCGCTCACAATTGGGCTAATATTTTATGGGCAATTGTGTAGATATTGTACCTTATTTATTGATATTTTATTACTTTATGACGTTGATGGCAAAATGTGTCGAAAAACATATTAAACATAAGCGGCAGTAAAATGTTTTGCTACCATATAATTTGTTTGCCTTTTTCAGTCAGAAACAAGCTTAAATGGTATATTGCGCAATTGTTCATTAAGAAAATTTAGGTTTAAACGTTGATTGGTACACAAAAATGAAAATTGACTAAAAAAATATATTAAGAAAGTTTACTGCTAGCTAAGGAATAAATGTTTTGATAAAACCAAATTAAAAAAAAATAAAATTAAAAAAAAAATTGAATAATTCTTCCTTGAAATTAACATATTAAAACTCTTATGACTTTTATGAGTTTTTAGTCACCTAATTCATGAGACATAAATACTTTTTGAACAATTATAACATTTGAAAAGTCAAAAACAAAATCAAGTTGATAAGAGTTCGAATCTTATCATTGATAATTTAGGTATATATTTACAAAATTGCATAATATTCAATGAAGCTGAACTTTGTTTTTGATAAAAAAAGCACAAAAAAACAATAAAAAAGCAAAGAAGGCATCAATAAATTATTCACCATATATTAGAGACAAGAGTGTTACATTGGTTTGATGTAGTTACCTCAAAACAGATCATAATAGTTCAAGGGGCAAGGACGCACTATTGGTTAAGAAGGATAGATCTTAAAAATCAAAATTAAAAAATATAACCTTCTAAAATGAAACCGGCCTTAATTATTAAGTCTGCACTCTTCCGTTCGTTAAAAAAAATATCAAAATTGATTCAACATATCCCTTTAAAAGGAAACTGGCTTAAATTCTTAATTCTATATTATTCCAATAATAGTTATGGGACAAGGGCGCAATATTGGGTTGTTGTGATTACTTAATAAATAAATCACAATAGAAGTAAGATAAGCTGCTAGAACGCATAAACAGCTAGAACGCAATATTAATCCGCTACGATAACTCTTGAATCACAATTGACAGGATTGCCTGCTAAAATGAAAGTGGCTTTTATTCCTAATGCTGTACTCTTTCGATCACAGTTAGGGGCAAGGGCAAAATATTAGTTCCTCGCGATTACTTTAAAATAGATGACATTAGAAACAAAACAACCTGCTTATGTGAAACCGGCCTTCATTTTTTGATCTGTACTCTTCCGGGACAACAAGGCACAAGAGCGCAATATTGTTTAGTTATGATAGCTCTAAAATAGATCAAAATTGAATCCTTAACCTTCTAAAATGAAACCGAAATAATTATTAGTCACAGCTAGGGGGCAAGGGCGCAATATTGGTTCGTTATGATAACACTTAAAAGATCAAAACTGAATCAAGATAGGCTGCTAAAATGAGACTGGCCTTAATTCCTAATTCTGTACTCTTCCAATCAGGCCTTAATTCCTAATTCTGTACTCTTCCAATTAGAGTTAGAGGGGCAAGGGCGCAATATTAGTTCGTCGCGATTATTCTAAAATAGATCACATTAGAAATAATAAAACCGGCTGATATGAAATTGGCCTTAATTCTTAACTCTGTGCCCTTCCGATCACAGCTAGGGCGGAAGGGCACAATATTGGCTCGTTCACAGATTGATTCTACACAGATTGATCCTTCCATCAAAGCTAGGGAGCAAGGGCGCAATATTGGCTCGTTACGATTACTCTTAAAAAAATCGCAATTGAATGAAGATTGCCTTCTAAAATGAAAATGGCTTTTACTCCGAAATATGCACTCTTCCAATCACTGAAAGGGGACAAGTGCGCAATATTGTTTCATCGTGATTAATTTAAAACATATCACATTATAAAGGAGATGCTCTCTTGATATGCTTATATCAAGACCAGCTTTAATTCTTATCTCTGTACTCTACCGATCACAGCTAGGGTGCAAGGGTGCAATATTGGTTTGATATGATAATTCTTCAAAATTCACAATTGGATCAAAATGTAGCCTACTAAAATGAAACTCGCTTTAATTTTTAATTCTGTAATCTTCCGATCACAGTTTAAGAGCAAGGACGCAATATTAGTAGGCCGTGATTACTTTAAAACAGATCACAATAGAAACAAGATAACATGCTTAAATCAAATTCGACTTGATTCTTAACTTTGTGCTCTGCCGATGACAGTTAAAGTGTAAGGGCGCAATATTGGTTCGTTATGATAACTTTGAAAAGATCACAATTGAATTAAGATAGCCTGCTAGATTATCTCAATTAAATCCATTGCAATAAAATAAGCTTTAATCATTAACTTTGTTTTTTTCCGTTTATAGTTACTTCAAAGTTAGGGTGCAAGGGTGCAATATTGTCATTAGCTCAACTTAAGAACACTTTATTCTCAAAAACATCTTCCCAATAGAACCGGCTTTAATAGTAAACTCTCTCTTTTCATATTCACAGTTACCGCTGGAAATGATAGTCCTCTTGTGAATAAATGGCACAATGGACCCATCAATTGTTATACTTGCGTCGGTCTAGAAGATTGCGCCGCATTCCAAGTAGCCATGCGCAAGTGCGAAGATAATGATGCACAAACTTGTTTGACTGTTTTCGATGCTGACACTGGTGCCGTTGCTCAACGTGGCTGCAGCGATATCATAAAATCCTCCAGCAATGCCAACTACTGCGACAAAAATCCTGACAAATGTCCTAGCTGCTCGTCAAGTGGTTGCAATGATGCCACTTCGCTGGCGCAGTTTTCACAATGTATAACCTGCGACTCTGCTACTAATGCCGATTGTGTTCTAAATCCAGCTGCTATTTCAAGCAAAAATCTCTGCCAGGGTGAATGTATGACAGCTTTATATAGCACACAATCAGCAGATACTGCAAACTATCACTTGGTACGTTCGTGCTTGAGAGATCGCGATCTAGATGAACGCACAGACTGTCTGTCTGGCAAGGACTCTAAGTGCATTGCTTGCAAGGGTGCTAATTGCAATGTTGCACCATTGCCCGCAAAGCGTCAGACTTGCTTGCATTGCGCTAGTAGTGCGGAATGTGAAGATGCCATGCCCAAGCAATGCCTTGTCTATAATGAGCAAGATCAATGTTATGTTCAGTTCGATGGTGAAAGTAAAGATGTCATTGGTATGGGTTGTCGCAGTGAGTTCGAGAATAATACCGCTCTCATAGAGCTGGTCAAGCAAAAGTCATTCTATCTCTGCTCTGGCGATAATTGCAATGATTTCGGCAATTTCCCGAAGCCCAATGATTGCACTGTATGTAATTCGAAGTCAGCGGAGGAATGCGCAATAAAACCCACAGCGTCAACAAAGCGTGTCAAGTGCAACAATGTGCCCTATACACAATGCTTCCAGCGCGTCGAAGCTGATGGTAAGTTGGAAATAGATTTTACACGCTCTTAAATTCAGCTAATTCGTTTTCACTTTTAACCAAAAATCTAGGCTCTACAACACGTGGTTGTCTGTCCGATCTCGAAGAGCAGGACTTCTACAACTGCTTGAGCAATGCCGATGCTAACTGCAAAATCTGCACGGGTGCTGGTTGCAATGAACAGGTATGATTCCTTGAACTTTTCCACGCTGAATATTTATCATATTTGTTAATCTCCATTAATCACCGCAGATTATACCGGAAGATCGCATCAAATGCTATCGTTGTAAATCTCTCACCGACTCCAATTGTCACAAGCAACCATCAGAGATCAGCGTCTGTCCCACCTATAATAAGAATGATGCTTGCGTTTCCGTTTACGACAATTACGGTATCACCAGGCGTGGCTGTCTTTCGGAACTGCCTTGCGATGCTGATTCAAAGCTGTGTCAACAATGTCGTGGTGATGGCTGCAATACGCAGAATGTCAAGAAACTTGCCGAAGAAATTTATGGCATTTTCCAAACGCTGCCATTAAACTGCAATACATGCAAGGGTGAAGAGTGTTTGAGCGGTATGCTAGTACCACGTAAATGTGAGAATGATCTGTTGCAAGATTGCATGACTGTTTTTAATGCGCAAGGCGTGGTAGTGCGTCGTGGTTGCGAGCATGCGGTGTTGGAGGAATACAGCTCAGAATGCGAGAAGCATCCCGAATTATGTTTTAACTGCAAGTCGAATGGCTGTAATAAAATAACTGTTCCAACTGCTTACGAGGAATGTCTATACTGTGACTCCGCTGTGAATCTGAATTGTCTGACTAATCCCAGCGCCGTAACCACTAAACGCAAGTGCGCTGAAGGCTGCTTGACCTCATTGTATGCGCGCAAGGGCAATACTAAGGTGCAAGACTTGGTGCGCACCTGCTTTGAGGATATTGAGATGGATGATCGTGAAACCTGTACCGCGGAGAATAACTGTGTAAAGTGCTCCGGAAAGAATTGTAATACTAAAGCTTTACCCGAAGGTGTTGAGCGTCTCTCCTGTAACTATTGTAAGGGTGTCAATTGTGATAAGCCGGTGTCGCAACTATGCTCCGGTTATGCTGCCAACGACCAATGCTACATACATTTTGACAATGTTACACATAGCGCCATACGTATGGGCTGTCGTAGCGATCTAACCATCGCTGAAGTGCTAGCGGATATTAAGGAATACTTCCTCTGCGATGGTGATAACTGTAATACATATACGAACTTGCAGCCTGCACGTCTTTGCTATGTGTGTAATTCAAAGACTGATATTAATTGCGCCGTTGATGCCACCAAGGTAAAAACCATCTCCAGATGTCCACACTTTCCCTACACCGAATGCTACACGCGCATACTTGAAGGTAAGTTGCTTTTCTACTTTAGTCCATTCATATCCGTACTTCAACCATCTTCTTATTTTTTAGACGGTTCGACGGATCGTGGCTGTCAGTATAATCTGCCCACGGAGAAGTTTATTGAATGCAATACGGGTAAAGATTTGAATTGTCGCATCTGTTCCCAAAGCAACTGCAATGTCTCACCTTATCCCAGTGGTCGTCAGCGTTGTCTACGTTGTAATTCATTAGACTCCGCAAGTTGTGAAGCCACACCATCTCCAGGCGAGCCCTGCCCCATATATGATCTGTATGATACGTGCACCACCAAAGTCGAAAATGGAATTACCTATCGCGGTTGTGGTACCGAATTCAACTGCACTGGACTAGATCGTAAATCCTGCAAATCCTGCAACAACTATAACTGCAATACAGTTGATTTGATTGCGCAATCCGTTGGCGATCCAGGACAATTTCAGGGTTTACCCCTGAATTGTTATCACTGCAATGATACTGAAAGTTGTGCTGCATCTTTAGGCAAGTTAAACAAATGCTACGACGATGACAAGCAAACCTGTACCATAGCATTTTCCTCAACTGGCGCCGTCTTGGAGCGTGGTTGCTCTAATCTGCTTAATGATGTTTGTAGCGCTGAGGATAATACTTGCTTCGACTGCAAGTCAAACGGTTGCAACATGGCCGCTAAACAGAGTGATTATGTCGATTGTATCAACTGTGATGCCAGGAAAGGTGACGCTTGCACCTTTGCGGTAAATGATATAACCCGCACGCGCAAGTGCTATAAAAGCTGCATGACAACGCTATATCCACGCACTACGGATGCAAATCCGGTATATGAACTGTTGCGCACCTGTTTGGATGATCTGGATTTGGATCAGCGTGAGGCCTGTGCTGCTGGCAAGAATGCCAATTGTAAAGCTTGCTCTGGAAACTCCTGCAACACGGAATTGTTAGGCACACGCAAGTCTTGCTATCAGTGCACAGGTGACGAGTGCCAGGCTGCAGTTGCAAAAACGTGCCGCGCCTATCGAGAGAACGATAAATGTTTTGTGCAGTATGATGAAACTGGCTCCATAGTGGAATTGGGCTGTATGAGCAAATATGATGAACCCGAGTTAAATACATTGTTGAGAGACAAACGTCTCTGGACATGTGATGAGGACAATTGTAACACACTTGATAATCTACCTACAGCACAACGTTGCTCACTGTGCAATTCGCTGACAGATTCTCAGTGCGCAATTGCACCTGAAAGTGTATCATCGAGCACAGCTTGCTCAAAAATGCCATTCACACAGTGTTATACACGGATATTGCAAAGTAAGTGTTGATTCCTTTTGAAATAGTTTCAAATATTTCAGTTACTAACTTTTACACAACTTTTAGGTGGATTGACGGAACGCGGTTGTGTCTCTAGCTTGGACGGCGAGCAGTTTTTAAATTGTCTGAACGGTGAAAGCAACGGCATGTGTGTCACGTGTGTTGGGGAAAATTGCAATAAGCAGGTAAGTTCGCCATAATACTCTGCTGTTCGCAAGTTTTTAGATAGATGTAATGGAATTAGTTGAGTTTGAGACATTAGAAAAGATTAGCCATTTGAGGACGGCATCAGTAAAGGAGAGAATATTTTCTCTCGTGACTTAGAAGTCAACAATGTTCGAATACTTACAAGTACTTACGCCGGATGTGAGTACAGCTGAGTATAGACCTAATGTTTTAGTCAATATTTTAACCCGATTAGGTCATTAGAATTATCTACCGAAATACCAAATAACGCTCTTACTAATTTGCACACTGACAGAGTTCAAGTTATCCTTAGGCCAGACAGGTAATTTTGATTTTCTAGTCTTAGACCTTGGTTAGGATAGTTAAGGAAACACTGCATCATTATCTTATATGCTTTAATATTGAGAAACCTCTCAAAGTGTGAAAGTGTGACCGTATTTCGCACAGAAAGATAGCCGAAAACATCTTTGGCAATTTACGTGAGTGATTTTACTTTCGTCTTGGTACAAAAATGTTAAATATTCCACATCCGCTCTTTCGAGAATATCGCTGATTACATCTGCTTATCACATTATCGGTGCATACAGAAATATCAATGCGTTGATGATTGAACGGCCGATTTGGCATTGTTGCAGAGTATTTTAGCGAACTTTTTTCGATGTTTTGTGATGACGGATGAAATATGGATCCATTACCATATCCCTGAGTCCAATAGGCAGTTTGAAGAGTGATTGGAAACCCAAAAGAGCCGATCAAAATGGCATAAATACTGACGTTCAGCCGGAAATTTGATGCCCACCCTTTTTAGAGATACACCTGGCAATATCTTCATCTACTACTACCTGCAGAAGGGAAGAACAGTCACTTATTTTTTATTTAAAATCCTGGCACTTTTCAGCTCATGCAGTATAAACGGATGACTACTATCGAGGTTAAGCTCTTTGGTTGATGGACGGGAGCCTAATTTGCCATTACAATAGAGCTTCGTCTCGTATCCATCAATGAACCATTTGATTTTAATAGTTTTCAGACAAAAGTTACGGCATTAATCTCAACTAGAGTAGAAATGAGGACGTTGAACCGCCAAAGTTCTCAGGTCATATGATTCATTATTAATCAGAATTCAATGCTTGCAAAGACTGGAACATAAGCAAGTAACATTCATGGATAACACCTATTTGAAAGTAAAAGTGATGTGTCGTTGTCATCACTTTAATTTCTTCCTTCATCCCATGCAGCTAGCAGCACTTCACTTCGGTGGAGCGAAATTTCTCCATTACTATTCAGACTAAAACTCTCGTGTAGTCTATCCCTGCAAGCATTGGAAGACTAGTTGATTTGGCAATGCTCTAGAAATTCGCCCAAGGGTTCTTTGGAAAATAGTTCACTGAAGCTTTGAATGCGCTATTCTCGACAAATTTTAAAATCTTCCTTCACTCATTTCGGTGATCGTTGGAACATGAATCGCTTTTTGATCGCCCAAGTGATGAATGCGCGATTGTGGAAAACATTTTCAAAATCTTCATTCGCTTATTCCGTCGACCATTGGAAGATGGAGCGATTTTCGATCACCCAAGTGATGAATGATTGACGAAAATTTTAAAAATCTTCCTTCGCACATTCTAGTGATCGTTGGAAGATGATTTTTTAAAAAAGTTTGCAAAATCTATCATTGCAATATGAAGCGAGCTCTAAAAAATTAGTCAAACTAATTAGTCAGTAGCCTTCAATGACGTTGCTTCACAAAAAATCGCTTAAAGGACCCCTTAAAATCGATTTATTTGCAAATCTTGTCGGCAAACCGCTTAAGACCGCTTCTGCAGATTTGTGTCTGTCTAGAAAAAAACTGCCTAGATATCAGCTTTTGCGATATCTTGGTATTTAAGGTAACGCTCCTGTCCAGATATCTGTCATCGGGGTAATTTTTTGTACACTTTTATTCACATACGAGTTTCGAATACACCTTGACTAAGTCTTTTTCCCATACCCCTGAAGCGCTGGTTCATTCTCTGTCTCTAACCGATAAATTTTAAAATATTTTGGGAAAAAATTATCATTTATGACGTGTCCGTATAAGAAATTTTTTAACTATCAACTTACAAACCATACTAATGAACATTCCCAAATTTAGCAAACAATAGCATTCTTTAGAAAAGAATTTTTCTCACCTCGATAAATTTCATTGAACAAAAGCATTAATTTTTACAGATTCATCCAGCTAATCGTCTTACATGCAAGACCTGCAACTCAGAGACCTCTACAAGCTGCGAAGTCAAACCACAGGACACACAAATGTGCTTAAAATACTCAACAGATGATAAGTGCGTATCTAAGCTCACCATTGAAGGAGATACAGTTCGCGGTTGCAGCGCTGATGTTTCCTGTCAGGATAGCATTAGTTGTCAGATTTGTGAAGGTGCCGATTGCAACAATGTTAATGTTAAGCGGACAGCAGATGGCAAACCTGGTATTTGGCAAAATTTACCTCTTACATGCCATGTTTGCGACAATGAGCAAGATTGTGCTGCCACATCCAGAACCCAAGTTTGCTCCGATGCAGAATATTGCATGACCGTCTTCAATGATAACAATGTCGTGAAACGACGCGGTTGCAGTGCAGATGTAGAGCTTGATCAAGCCGACTATTGTGATGAAAACAACAACAAGTGTCACAATTGCAACTCTAACAACTGCAATTCAGCAACGAGTCAGTCCGATTACATTGATTGCATCTATTGCGATACATTAACTCAACCTGACTGTGACAAAAACGTGATGGCTGTTACAAATAAACGTCAGTGCCACAAAGCTTGCATGACCCTGTTGCATCCACGTGCATCTGATAACACAATTTACGATACAACTCGAAGTTGTTTGGATGATTTGGAAGCAGCTGATCAATTAGCTTGCCGGAACGAAAACTCCAAGTGTAAAGCATGCAACGAAGCCAACTGCAATACAGCAATGCTACCTGAGGATTCTTTATCATGCTGGACATGTGAGGGCGACAACTGTGAATACCCCGTTCAAGCACAGTGTCAGGTCTACAAGCCTGACAATCAGTGCTATCTGCTGTTTAACAACATTAGTGACGTAGAGAAACTGGGCTGTCTTGGTGATTTATCCGATGATTTCGTTGAAGAAAATCGACATTTGCTTATCTTGTGTGACGAGGGCGATAACTGCAATGGCTTTGAAAAAATACCCACTCCAAATAATTGTGTCGTTTGTGATTCCTTTAAGGACGTAGCATGTGCAACGAGACCCAATACTTTGCTAGACTTTGCGAGATGTGCCGCAGTGCCTAATACACAATGCTATGTTAGAGTCAAACAAGGTAAGTGAAGCATGAGAAGATACAACTTGGGTTAGGTATTTTTATAAAAAAGTTTTGGGAAGTAGTAATTACATTAGGCATGAGTTGGAACAGCCTGTGTTGGATATTTATTTAAGTTCACGATGTTGAAAAACAAGGAGTCCTCAAAACTGATGCGCAAGCCATCAAGTGTAGAAATTTAAGTCAGGGGAAATTTTTTAAATATTAAAGAGTCTAGTGGACAAGGGGCGATTTTCATATGGCAACGTGTCTGACTGCCTTAACTTAGCAAGGCTAGCATTACTCATATCGAAATCATTTCACGTCATCTCAAAAATCTCGTAGTGTCCAATGGAAATGGCAAACAAGCTACCGAAAGTCTTGACGACTAATTTGAGCGGCGGGCACTTTTGACCTTGAAGCAAAGGTTGTGAGACCTTTCGCCGAAGCCAGTGCATGAGCAGGAGTGTCGCGACGCAACTCCAGAGAAGTAGGCCACCTACCCTACCTAGTTACCCTGCAGTCGGTTGTAACGCGTACTGCTACGGGGCAATATCGAGAAAGGAGGAGGGAAGAGCGACGCCTTTTCAGTCGAAATAACGAGAGGCAGAAATGCGTTAGTGCAAGATAATTGAGATATATGGTGACAGAAATGAGACTCAAAAATTTGTTGAAAAGAAAAGACGCCTGACCGAGGTCTCTTTCTGCAAAGATGAAAATGGGAATCTGGTGAAAGATATCCAGAGAACACTGATGTTATGGGGGGAACACTTCTCTAGTCTTCAAAATGGCGACGCTGACAACAACACTGATCATATAGATGATATCCACAGCAACCAGAATTGAAGAAAGAATGCATTCCAGATGATTGGAACCTCAGTATGCTCTGTCCGACCAATCTAGAAG
The DNA here is from genome assembly GCA_958299015.1 of Tetanocera ferruginea. NCBI lineage: Eukaryota > Metazoa > Arthropoda > Insecta > Diptera > Sciomyzidae > Tetanocera > Tetanocera ferruginea. The sequence continues at coordinate 49,147,000 of OY282640.1, read as the reverse complement.
AAAGAGGATTCTTATTTACGCCAAATCTCGTCAAATAGCGTCTTCGAAACCACGTCACAGTTTACAACACCTCCTTTGAGGTTGTGAGGGATTTAGTTTACCTGTTATCCAGCATAAACTCCTCCAATGATGTCAATATTGAGATAAAACACAGGATTACTCTTTCCAACAGGTGTTACTTTGGGCTTAATAGGAGCAATACTGATGAAACTACTTTGGGAGCGTTTATGAGAAAAATCCTTTGCAATATCTATGGTCCAATCTGCGTCAATGGCAATACGATGGAACCATGAGCTGTATGAGCTATATGCCGACATCGATAAAAATTATTCGACTCGGTACCCTGCAGTGGTCAACCTAGACGAAGAAGACCGCATCTCCGTTGAAAAGACCAAGCATTGGATAACCTGACGATGCTTGGAGTGCCTAACTGGCGCCAGCAAATGCACGACAAAAGAGGCTAAAAGATAGATCGTAGTTTATTTCGTCCTGTATTTTGCCAAGCAGAAAACTTATTTTACTTTTTGAGGGACAACTAAAATCTTCAGCGATAAGAAAGAAGTTTGTGGGACAAATAAAAGCTTCAGCGATAAAGAAGAAGTTTCAGAACAAAATAGGCGTCGATATATTATTTTATGAGCAAGTTGGTACCTGGAATGAATATCCAGTAAATATTTTCTTGTCTTCTGTCTCAGTGCCACTCAGTTTTCTAGATACTTAAACAGTTTCCGCTACTGCTTTGGCTACTTAAGACTCTTCACATGTTCGTAGTATTAATAATATTCCTATATTTTCAGGTTACACCCAACGTGGTTGTGTCAATGATTTACCAACGAAGGACTTAGTCTCTTGTCTGTACGGTAACTCCACCGATTGTGTTGCTTGCGTTGGAGATAAATGCAATAGCGAGGTAAGCTTCTTCAGAGTTTTCAAAAAATTTCATATATATAGACCTCCTTATTTATCATATTCCTTTCTCTCGCAGCTATTCCCATTCGATCGCCGTCGTTGTCTAGAATGCAATTCTGTGGATAATCCCGCTTGCGCAACTCAGCCTAGTTCCTCGGTCGTTTGCCCTTTCTACACAGACGATCAGTTCTGCAGCACCAAGTTGGTTGATGGCGAGACCTATCGTGGCTGCAGCTCCGATTTCACGTGCGATGCTAGCGACAAAAACTTGTGCCGTCTGTGCTACAACTCCGATAACTGCAATGTTGTCAACTTGGTAGACAGCAGCATTGGTGATCCAGGAAAATGGCAGGGGCTGCCACTGAACTGCTTTACCTGCTCGGGTGAAAATTGTGCCAGCGGCAACGGTAAGTTAAGTAAGTGCGAAGGTAATAATCTGCAAACATGTATGACTGTATTTGACGGCGCTAATGGCACTGTCAAGGCACGCGGTTGCAGTGATGCAGTGCTTGAGACCCAGTCTGAATACTGTGATAGAAACTCGGCCAACTGCTTTGATTGCAAGTCAAATGGCTGTAATACTGCTGCCACACGAGAACAATACGTTGACTGTTATTTCTGTGATTCCGTTGAGAAATCAGCTTGCGCTATCAACCTCGACAGCTCAACTCGTACACGCCAGTGTAACAAAGCTTGCATGGTAGCGCTTTATCCACGCACCAGCTCCAACGATACCACCTATGAGCTATCACGTTCTTGCTTGGACGACAAGGATTTGGACGAACGTGAAGCTTGCAAAGCTGGAGAGGATCCCTATTGCAAATATTGTGAAGGTGAACGTTGCAATTCGATGAATTTACCTGAAGACAGATACGAATGTTATCACTGCGCTGGCGAGGATTGTGAAGATGTGGTTTCGCAGAAATGTAGCGCCTATCATCCCTACGAACAGTGCTTTACGCTGTACAATGACGAAAACTCTATTGCACTTATGGGTTGCCGCAGTGATTTGGATTCCAACTCCGTGATCGAAATGATTAAGCAGAAAAACTTGCTGGTATGCGATGGCAAGAACTGTAATTCATTGGACTCAGTGCCCACACCAAAATACTGCTCTGTATGCAACTCAGCGAACAATACACGTTGTGCTACCAACCCTAATCTAGTTGGCAATTCCGAACGTTGCTTGAATATACCGTACACTGACTGTGTCACACGCATTGATAGTGAGGGTCACACGGTGCGTGGTTGCCTTGCCTCACTTGATGCCAATGAATTTTACGACTGCCTTAGTGGCAGTGATGAGCTATGTGAGATCTGCTCAGCAGATAACTGCAACGAGATCGATTTATATCCACCTACACGTCGACAATGCTACCAATGCAACTCTGCCGAAGATGCCAGCTGCAGCAGCAGTCCCCAAAACTCCAAAGCTTGCCCCGTCTATGCGCAGAATGATACCTGCGTCGTAACTTTAAGCAATGGCATAACGAAACGTGGCTGCTCTACGTCTTTGACGTGTGATAATCCCAATGATCTGAAAACATGTCGTATCTGCGATTCTAATGGCTGCAACAATGCCAACTTGGAGAAGCTTAATAGCGATGGTCAGCCGGGCAAATGGCAAGGCTTGCCATTGAACTGCCGTACTTGCAAGGGTCTAGAGGATTGCGCACAGGGCAGCATTATTAGAAAGTGTGAAAATAATGAGCAGCAGAACTGCGTGACGGTGTTCAATGAGTCTGGTGCTGTGATCCAGCGTGGCTGCAGCGATACTGTTGATGCTGACAATTTCCTCTACTGCGAATCTAACGAAGGCAAATGTCCACATTGCAACTCGAATGGCTGTAATATGGCCGAGAGTCTTAACGATTATATTTCTTGCTTGAATTGTGACACCGATAGTGATGGTAAATGTGTGCACTCGGTGGAATCTATTACCCAGACTCGCATGTGCTATAAACAATGCATGACTGCAATGCGACCGCGTGAAGCTGAGTTGAATCCGGCCTATAATTTGGATCGATCGTGTCTGAATGACATGGATCTGGATGATCGTAATGCCTGCTTAGCAGGCACGAAGGAATATTGCAAAGCTTGCGACACCGCAAACTGTAATAAGGACGACATACCTGAAAAACGCCTCAGCTGCTACGTGTGCACTGGAGATGGCTGCCAAGCTCCACCGCAACAGACCTGCGCTGCTTATCGCCTAGGCGATCTTTGCTATACACGATATGATGAAACACGCTCGATAGTTGCTAAAGGCTGCCGCAGCGAATTCAGCAACAGCGAAGCCGATCATCTGTTCCAACAGCAACGTATGCTCTACTGCGAGGGGGATAACTGCAACTCTTTCGATACGCTGCCAACTGCTCGAACCTGCACTCTCTGCAACTCACTCACCGACATTGATTGTGCCATAAATCCGGCTGCAGTGCGTGGTTCAACTAACTGCAACAATATGCCACACACCGGTTGCTATACGCGAGTAATGTCCACGGGTCGAACAGAAAGAGGCTGCATATCTAGCTTGAGCGGTGATGACTTTGCTAGCTGTCGCAATGGCAGCTCTAGCACTTGTCAACATTGTACGGGCAATTATTGCAACAAGGAAATTTATCCCGCCGATCGACTCAGTTGTCACATTTGCGACTCAACTAACAATGCCAACTGTCAGTCAAATCCAAACAGTCTGGGTTATTGTCCTAAATGGGCACCACAGGACACCTGTGCCACCACCTACGTCAACGAAGTGACAACACGTGGCTGCAGTTCTAGTGTGCTTTGTGATGCCAGCAACCCGTTGGCATGTGTGCAATGCGCTGGCAATGGCTGCAATACCATCAACTTGGCCAAGAAACAGGACGATAACTTTGGCAAGTGGCAGGATTTGCCGCTCAATTGCTGGACTTGCAGCGGTGATGATTGCAAAGATGCCTATACCACCTCTTCCCAGAAGTGTGAGAACAACAACGAACAAGATTGCATGACAGTATTTGATGCTAGTGGCGATGTAATGCATCGCGGTTGCAGCGATGCTGTACTCGCGGAACACGAAGCTTATTGCGATGAAAACCCGGATAATTGTTATAGCTGCAAGTCGAACGATTGTAATACCGCCTCTAGCCAGTCGGTGTTTGTGGACTGCATTTATTGCGACTCACACAAGAATCAAAGTTGCGTCTGGCATCCACTCAGCGCTGGATATAAGACACGTAAGTGTCAAGGTGGCTGCATGACAGCGCTATATCCTGCCGATAGCAGTAACAGCTCCAGCTATGAAATGGAACGCACATGTTTGAATGACAAAGAAGCTGTGGATCAAAATAGCTGCATAAATGGACAGGACCCAAATTGCCACGCCTGCACCAGCGCCAATTGTAATGTTGACGATCTGCCTGCAGAACGTCTAAAGTGTCACACTTGCCAGGGGGAAAGCTGCGAAGAACCCACATCACTGCAGTGTCCACTCTATAAGCAGGATGATCAGTGCTATGTCTGGTTCGATGCCACCAACTCGGTAACGCAAATGGGCTGCATAAGCTCGTTCCACAACCAGGACTTGGAAAGCATACTCAAGACAAAACGCATCTATGTGTGCGAGGGCAACGACTGCAATAGCGTGGATAATTTGCCCGTAGCACAAAAGTGCGCCGTGTGCAATTCCAAGGAGAACCCACTGTGTGCCACTAATGCTCACGAAGTAGGCACCTTCAAGACCTGCAACATGCTGCCAAACACGCATTGTATCAGTGAACTAAAAGACGGTAAGTATTACACTTTCTACGCGTGCACTTCCGGGCAAATGTTTATTTTTCTCTTAACTTTCAGATGGCAACACCGCACGTGGTTGCCTCAGTGATTTAGAGGTAGATGATTTTGTCGACTGTCTTTTGGGCAAAACAGAGAAGTGCGCCGTTTGTCAAGGCGAAGCTTGCAATCGAGAGGTAAGTGCATGAGAGGTAGAGTTCGTAGAGAAACGCAACTAAATTTGTTTTATTACCCTCTAGATATTCCCCGCCGATCGTCTGCAGTGCTATAGCTGTACCACTGAAGATGATGAACCTTGCGAATCGTCGCCCGAAGATGCCTTTGCTTGCCCCACAGTGAGTGAGAGCGAAACCTGTGTCACTGCCTTAAGTTACAACACCACCGTACGTGGCTGTAGCTCAGATATCTACTGTGATTTCACTGACAAAGAAACCTGCCGCACTTGCTCGAGCACAAAATGCAACTCCATCGATTTACGCAATAAGTTGGACGATGGTTATCATGGTGTCTGGCAAGATTTGCCTCTGAAGTGTCACAGCTGTGTCGGCAGTCAATGCAGCAGCTCCTTGGGTCCGGTGGTTACGTGTACCGGCAACAAACTACAAGATTGTTTGACTGTTTTTGATGTGGATGGTGAAGTGGAGCGACGTGGCTGCTCGGATGATGTTGAAGACTATGCGGATCGTTATTGTAGAGAAAATCCTGCTCACTGCTTTAGATGCAAGTCGAATGAGTGCAACATAGCTTGGGAACTTAGCGATTATGTCGATTGTGCCTACTGTAACTCCACCACCGATCGCATGTGTGCTGTTAATCCGGAAAATACCGATTTTGCCAGTCGCTCTTGCTACAAGCACTGCATGGTGGCCATGAAGGATGAGGAAGTAATACGCTCCTGCTTGGATGATAAGGAGCTATACACGCAGCATTTGTGCACCACAAATGAGAGTGGCACATCGTGTGCCGCCTGTGAAGGTGCTCATTGCAATAAGTTTGTCTATCCCGCTGATCGTAAGAAATGTCATGTGTGCAACGGCAATGACTGCAGCAGCAGTATGGCTCTGTACTGTGATCCGTACGATGAAAACGACTTCTGTTTTGCCCGATTTGAAAATGGCGTACCGGATCTGCTCGGTTGCGCCAGTTCGCAGAATGACAGCGATATTGCCGACTGGGAGGCGCAGAATCGTCTCTACCGCTGCTCCGATAATGATTGTAATGCGCTGGAAAGACTGCCTTCGTCGAGCGAATGTATTGTTTGCGACTCGAGCAAAACGCCAAATTGTGCACAAGATCCTGCGCAGGTGACTGTGACCGAAAAATGTCTAGGTCTGCGCAGTGGCTGTGTTACCAAAGTCAATTCAGGTAAGCTCATTTCTGGCAGTTGGTATTAGCGTACTAGCAGCGTATTAACATGTTTTTCCATTTTTAGCTGGTGATACTGTGCGCGCCTGCCGTAGCTCGATTTCCGAAGACGAAGTCACGGCCTGTGAAAATGCAAAAACATGCGAAATTTGTAGCGGTGACAAGTGCAATGTGCAGGTAAAAACGAACTTTAGATATTTGCAAGCGTAAATAAAACCAACTCTCTCTCTCTCTCTTTTCTTACTATCTCTTAGCTCTTCCCTGCCAACCGTCGCAAGTGTTTCATTTGCAAATCCACTGCAAATAACAAGTGCGTTAGTACCGGAGAGAATCCTCTCATTTGTCCCACATATGATGTCAATGAGCAGTGTGTTGCAAGCAGCATAGATGGCAATGTTGAACGTGGCTGTTCCTCACAGCTCACTTGCTCAACGGATGTTACAAAAGATTGCCAAATCTGTAATACAGACTTATGTAATACTGCCGATTATAGTGCAGCCGGTTTTGTAACAGGCAGTCTTAGTTTAACTCTACTCCTGGCATTTGTCGCCATCTTTAGTGTCAATAATCATTAAATTATCGAAACTTTAGGACGAAAAACATTGAAATTCACTCAGATAGAAAATAATGAAGACGATTATAAAAAAATATGTATATATATTGTTATATAATATATGTGAACATGTGTAAATAAGTAAATGTACTAAGTGTTAAGTTGAAGAAGAAGAAGAAGAAGAGAAGATGTAAATCTACAGCGAAAAAATAAAAGAAAAACAATAATTTTAAAAAACACGCGTTGGGAAAGTATTTTAAGGCTGAATCTAAAGGAGTGTGTCTAAGATATGGTGAAGTCTCAGAAATATATACAAAAAAGCGAACTTTCAAGCTTCGTTTTCCCTTGGACTCTGCTCCTGAATGACACTTTTTTCATAACTTCTATGGCTATTAGATCGAAATGGAGGATTTTTGAAGATTTGATGAAGATTGAATGTTGCAGATATGTATGTAACAATACAATTTTTTTACATATTTTGATTTTGTATTTTTATTTTACATTTTATTGCTAAAATTGCATACTTGTTTTTTTTAAATTAATGATTTATATATATTTTAATTTAATTTATAATTTTTGAGCTATTTGCAATTTTTGCTTAATTTGCTAGAACTTAACACTCAATAATGTTTCGTAGTTATGTTGATGACGATTCAACTCTTACTTTTTTGTTATATTTTATTCTAAGCACTGCAATAATCAGATTCGATGTATTCTTGGTGATTTAGTTCCCTTTGTTTCAACTTAAACGGTGCTAAACAATCAAAGTTGGCACAGCAAAATTTTTGAAACAAACTTGACAAGCATTATTAGATGCACTGTTTATAGAAGACATTTTAAAAATCCAATTGTTACTCTCCTCAGCTTTGTAGAAAAGTGCTTTCAGAAGGCATTCTCATAAACTTCTAAAAGGATTTTTTAATAATTTCTTAAAATTTTTTTGTCTTATGTCTTCTGATTACTTTCTTAAAGTTTTTCTGAAAAATATCTGCTTTCATTCATTGAATCCTTTCATTGAAGGTCTCAAAGAAATCTCCCATTAAAAAATTTTAGAAACACTTCAGGAGAAGAAAATGGAAAGCATTTCTCCCAATGACAGGCATATGTGAAAAGAATGCCTTCAGGGTATGAAAAAAGAAGGGATGGAACTCACGACTTTCCCTTCCACTTTACTTTCTTTTGAAAGTACTTTTTTTACTGGATGCTTGTAAGTAACATTGAGGTCGAAAGGGTTAAGAAGTTTTTTTTAACATACTCAAACAAAGGCCCATGAGAAAACCTCTGGAAGTAGGCTTTCAAAACCAACGTGAACCCATCAAAATTTAGTGGAAGAATATTAACGAATTGTTTAGTCTAACATATTGAATTTTGAACTAGTGCAAATTGTTTGTTGAAGATAAACTCTATTTAAAAGTACTATTTAAAGCCAAATAAGTTTTAAAATAGCATAGTAAGCTTCTCTACAGTATAGGGATATTTTCTTAAAGAAAATTGTATAAAAGTATCTTTAATCATAGTGATGAGTTATTGCATATATTTAACGTTAGGGCACCATATTACTATTCTTTCCTTGTGTTTGTATTGCGAGAGTTTCAATCAACTCCATGATGTTGTTCAAAAAGGTATTCTTGATAAATATTTATAAAATATCCGTGACGAAGCCGCAGAAAACAGAGTTCGATATAAAATCAGAATTTATCGACTGTCGGTGTATCATTATAATTTAACAATCAAAATTTATGCTATAAATTCGCTATAGAATTTAGCTAAACTCCATGGAATGTTCATGTTCCATATTCTTCCGGACAGATTAATGTAAAAAATTAACTATGTTTAAATAATCCGTATTTATCTCTTAAACTTACCTTGTGTGCAAACGCCAAATGCCAGGTGACATTGAATTTAGAACCCGACAAAATCGAAGTACGTATGGAACCTGAAAATTAAAAAAGAAACGAAAGATTTAAAATACGAATCAGAAATGCAAGATTCCTATCAATCTAATTTAATATATGAATAGTATTTAAATAAATGTTGCAACTTATATATATAAATATATGTGTCGACAAGGAATAACAGCTAAAGTCGAGTTAGGACAAAGTTAGGTTATTACCAGGGTTGCCAACTCATTTTGTTTGTTTTCCCCTCAGAAGTTTTCAAAATTCCCCGATTTTTCATGAAATTCCCCACAAAAAAAAAAAACGGTTCTACGATTGGAGCCGGCAATTGTACCAAGGAAAATAAAATCAACTTATTTAAATGTGTCTCATAAATTTATGTAAAGCAACAAAATTTGAACTCTTCAGTTTATAAATTTACAGGCTGAAATTATTTAATAAAGATTTTATTTTTTATTTTGATTGTATCAGAAAATGTAATGAAAAATCTAATAATCATCTAATAATCAATCCCGCAAATAATCATTTAAACTTCGGTTAATTATAAAATTCCTCGAAAATATGAGCCCATTGCCCGATTCTTCGATCAACTTGAAATTCCCTGCAAATCGGTGCCAGTTGGCATCCCCCAGTTGGCATCCCTGGTTATTACTATCATTGCATTCGTCGCAACAAAATACATTTGTACTCAAATTTTTATGGTTGTGCCATGAAAATTAAGTGTTTGAGGCCATGAAATCTAGGCAGCAAAAGTCAGAATTCCCGTATTTTAGGTAGTGATTTTAATTTTAACAATTTTTCCATGCCGACACATATTTGTTTCAATGTACACGATTTTCTTCTACAAAACATGCTTTAAAATTAGACAAAAAATTTTAAAATAGAAATTGAACGCCTTTGCGTTTCTACAAAACAAAATTTAAAACAAGTGTGTAAAATAAAACACAAAATTTAAAACAAGTGTGTAAAGCTACCTATAAACTCCTTTTTTTTTAATTTTCTTATTATTTCTTTGAAAAAACAAACAAAAATTTGAATACAATTACAATTTTTGAATTCTTTGAATTGGTTTGACAAATATCGATCATATGATAAAATAAAAACTAATTTTAAATATTAAAATATTTCAAATGCAAACTTCATCGAATGGAGTTAACATTTGGTATTCGGAGGGTCCCGGTGCTTGTATTGAATCTGGTGCTAAAAACTCAGAAAAGCTAAAAAAAAGGCATCGAAAAAATATCTGTGTCGACAAGGTATAACAGCTAAACTCATTTTCAAAATTTGGGGAGCGTATTTTTAAAATAAAAATTGCTTTTTAATATCAGCGTACCCTGACTTTTGCTGTTTCCATTTGATGGCCTCAAACATTAAATTTTCGAGTTACAACCATAAAAATGTGCGTACTAGTGTATTTCTCATTTTGTTTTAACTCGACTTTAGCGGTTAGTCCTTGTCGACACAGATATGTTTAAAAATATGTGTTTTAAATTTTAAAATTTTTGTTTTTCATAACAAAAACATTGTTTTAAAAACAAAAACTTTTGTTTTAAATTTAACTTTTGAAACAGTTTTGTTTAATTTTAATGAATTCGTTTCAAGCTCTATTTCAAAAAAAAAAATTGTTTGATATGAACACAATATCATTTAATTTTAACATATTTTTCCCTCAGTGTACACAGTTTGTAAGCTCCAATAGTCTATAATTTTGCTCACATATAAATTTTCCATAAAAAAAACCTACTTTATAAGGGTTTTTAAGGACATGCTCTCAAATTTTCGAATTTTTCTCAAAAATTTGCCTGTTTCTAACTTTAAACGAAAAAGTTATCCTGAAGTATAAGAAAAATCAGTCTTTGTAGGGAAAACATGTCTGTTGTACTGTCTTTTGTACAGAAAAAAATGCCTTTAAGAAGTGCTCATAAGAGCAGTGAGGAAATCATGTTTTTGGTCGTCAAAAGTAGTAGTTTAGGAATGCCTACGTTTGAAGAGCGCTGGCTTAATTGCCCATTGGGTATATCCCCGAACCTTTTCTATTGCTTTTGTCTGATTTCAACCAATTTTGGCATACATATTTTTTTATCGCAATGTATGGATTTTCTAAAAATGTATTAATCGACTATCAAGCACGATATGAATAGTTGAATAAACGCGAACTATGGGAGTTATACTGTTACACTTCCCATATTACCAGAAATGCTTTAAGTGTAATTTCATTAAGCCTTCATATATGAAACATGATAAGGTAAAGTACGTGAGCAAATGTGCCTTCTATCAAACACCATTAATCATACATTGCCATTATCGTACCACAAGAATGTAACCCGGGCCAAATATGTAACCAACCATATCTTTAAGCTCAATGAAAAAAAAAAATATTTGATTATTTTGCCTTGTGTTTAATAAATTTAACAAACAGAGAAAAAAAACGTTTATCGCCAGTTTGCTGCAAACGAACTTCGTTTGTCGTGCTTCAAATCATTTTTTGTAAACGTTTGAACAGTTGTCATAATAATGGTTAGTTGCGGGAAACACGTTATTTAGTTGAGAGAAATTAATTTTGTTTGTCACAAACGGCAGTGATTTTTAAATTGCAGCAACCGAAAAATTTGTTTTTTCCAACTGAAAACTTCGTTTGCAGGAAAAAAAATTAATTTGTTATAAACGAATATTTCTTAACTGACAAAAAAAGTTGCTTGATTTCGTTGATGGAAAGTGTTTAATATTTACAATCAACGAAAAGGTAGTATTTTAAGAGTGTGAACAAACAGACACACAACTGTGGATCACATGCGCAATCACACAACTGCTACACAGCTCGCTTTCGTTGATGACAAATGTTAAATATTTGCCATAAACGAAAAAACAAGAATAAGTTACAGTTTAAGTAAGCGCAGCCACACAAATGGCATCTCGCTTGTACCTTTGCCCTTTGTCTTAACAAAAATTTTAGTTGTTGTTGTTATAATAATAGTCAGATTGCCATTAACGTAAGTTGTTTTTCATTTGCGGCAACCGAAAAATTTTTTTTGTTCAACTGAAAACTTCATTTGTAGAAAAAACATCAATTACTTATGACATACGCATTTGTAATTTAAAAAAAATTCATGCTACACAATATCTCACAAAAGCTCAATGGAAGCATGCTAGACTGTAGCGCGGAAGACGTGGGTTCGAATCTTGGCTGTGTAAGTATCAAAAATTTTAAATTAATTATTGAAATTCTAATTCTGTTTCATTAACTGCTTCCTTAAAAATAGCCGTCAAAATAATAATAATAAAAAAAAATAATAAAAAACATTAATTAAAAAACAAATATTTGGTGTTCGTGTTGGGAATTGAACCCAGGTCACTCAAGTTCCTAGACTTGAACGCCAGCACGCTCGGCTAAACTTGAACTTCCAAAACAATGATAACATTTCATTAAGTTCGATGTTTTTTCGTTTCAAGCAAGAATATTTTTAAGTTGATAACAACTGAATACTCGTTTGCAGCAAATACAGTTCGCAAACGAAGTATAGTTGGTGAATTTTTCAGTTACAGTAAACGAAAAATTTCTTTGCGTGAATGATAATTCTTATTGGGGCATTATGATCAAGTAATGTCAGCTCACCTTTGAAAAATTCTCTAGGCAAGGAGATCCATCCATCTTTGTAACACACTCAAAACTAATTGACAGATTGACTTAAAATAGCGAATTTTTTGTGGGCCTTACGAAACTTTATTTTCAGGAATTGACACCGAGCTTTTTAAGGTCTATAAAATCATATCCAAAAACAGGAATCCAAACAACACAGTATTTAAAGAACGTGTAAATTGAGCGGGCTTTATGAATCTCTAGTATTTTCCAAAGGTAAGAGAATTTAGCGTTTTCCTTCATTTTATTAAAATTGTTAATTGAAAACAATTTATTTTTTAAAAAATTTTACGCTCAAAGTTTAAGCAAACTTCGGTACAGTCGACTCGTATAATCTATATGTTTAACATAGACAACCAGAATTGTAAGAATTTCATTACAGATGATTGAATAACTGAAAATGTGAAATCAATCAATGTTGAATGTCAATTAATAACACCATTTAAAAGCGAATATTTATTATTATTATTATACAAAATAACATTCCATAGTTAATCACCAAAACTTGCTTTTGACATTGAAATAAAAACCAATGATTTATAAAAATAAATTATTGAAATAAACAACTTAGTTCGGCGAACTTATTGGAATACCTTTTGTTTCTCTTAAAGGAAATATCAATCAATTATAATCAAAAAAAAAAACAACCACCTACGCAGTTAAAAGTTATAACGAGCTGCCTCAACATATCTTCATCTATCAAAACCGACGTCACTTTTTCGGTTTTTGAATCTTATATAATTGCATAAGACGTATGTGTGAAGCACATAAGAAATCTACCTAAGAGATTGTGATTGTTGATGAAGAACATTTGAGCGTTTCGCCCACGTAGCATTTTTCAAATAATTGCTATTTGTCAGTTATTGCGGAATCCAATCACGATATGCTTCAAGTTGACTTCAGGTTATGCTGTCGAGATATCTTTCGAGCCATTTGTATAAATCGCCGCGATAGGAATTTTATCAAAGGTCAGCCTTAACGTACGAACAACTTTTAATTTTCAACTTACAGCTATAGTTATGCTTTAAAGCTCATTTGCAGCATGACTTGAAATTGCATAAAATAACCACTAACGTTTTGAATTGAAAACTATTGCATTTTCGAGTGCTAAAAATTTAATTTCCTAACCGAAAATTTTCATAAAGATAACAAAAAAGATACTTTTGCCTTACTGGGTAACTTCAGCCATAATTGACCTACATAGTAATATTCTAAAATCAAAACAAACGCATAAATAATAATTTAAGTCGAAGAAACTAAACTAGTTATTATGGCATAATAAATAGAACGCAAATCTTACAGATTGTTTGCACAACAACTTTTGCAACAACAAAAAAAATAAAAACAAATAAAAAGCGCCTCAATTCAACAACACCCGTCGTCATTGACCTTGCAACAAGTGCAGCCAAGCATGAGTGAGCAGTAATAGTTGCACACACACACACACACACTCACATACACACACAAACAAATGTGCTGATATAAATGCATTCTAACAAAGCAACACAATTTAATTGTTTTAATATCTTTACCGTATCGAACGGATGAAGTGCACAATTTTGCTCCAGATACAAAATTACAAAAAAAAACCAACAAGTCATACTTTAATGTTTCAGCCGAAAGTTGCCAACCAAAGTAGTGCGCAGGTGCGCAAAACAAGCCATGAAATTCTTTGCTCACAATTGCGCAGAAGAAATGCACTAGCTACGTCAGTTTATTTTTGCCGTGAGAACTCGTTTTACATGAGATACATTTTATAATTTTACTTGGATTAAGAAAAATATTTTAAAATACTTGTTGTTGGTGTTACAGTTAGTTTGGTTTCGTCACGCCTGATTGCGCGATTATAGCAGTATTTAACGGATTAAAGATACTTACATCTGATTCATCTTGTGGTAAGTGTATTTGTGCTTTGACACAGAAATGGTAACTTTAATAGTGTTAATATTTTTATTTCATAATGATTGTATTTCGAATAACGCTATCTATTAACAAGTAAAATAACCCTCCATGACTATATTAAAGCAGTCGCACGATAGGGAATCTTACTTACTTACTTAGATGGCGCTTACAACCGTTGGTCGGTTTTGGCCTGGTCTAATAATTTGCGCCAGCCTCTTTTGTCGTGCGCTTGCTGGCGCCAGTTGGAAATTCCAAGCGTCGTCAGGTTATCCAATGCCTGGTCTTTCCAACGGAAATGCGGTCTTCCTCGTCTGCGTTGGCCACCGCTGGGTACCGAATCCAATAATTTTTTCGCTGGAGCATCGTCGTTCGTTCTCTCGACATGACCTAGCCAGCGAAGCCGCTCTATTTTAATACGCTTGACTATATCGATGTCGGCATATAGCTCATACAACTCGTGGTTCCATCGTATTCGGTACTCGCCATTGACGCAGATTGGACCATAGCTCTTGCAAAGGATTTTTCTCCCGAAAGCTCCCAAAAATCTTTCACCAGTGCTGCTCAACGTCCAGGTTTGTGATGCGTATAGTAGGACGGGATTATTGACTTTTAGAGCGTTTGTTTTGTTCGTCGAGAGAGAGCTCTGCTTCTCAATTGCCTACTGAGCCCAAAGCAACACCTGTTCGCAAGAGTTATCCTTCGTTTAATCTCAATACTGATATCGTTGGAGGAGTTAATACTGGATCCCAGGTAAACAAAGTCCTTCACTACCTCAAAGGAGGTGTTGTCAACAGTGACGTGGTTTCCAAGACGCTGGGACTGTTTGTTTGTCGACACAAGATACTTCGTTTTATCTGCGTTCACTGCAAGACCCATTCGACTCTACTCTTTTTCTAGCCTGGAGAATGCTGCACTGACTACGCGCGTATTATGGCCAATGATGTCAATATCATCAGCACACGCCAGCAGCATAACACTCCATGACTATATTAAAGAAGTCGTACGATAAGGAATCACCTTGTTTGAAACCTTGGTGTCGAACGGAAAGAAGAGGTCCTTTCCGATTTTCACTGCGCTGCTGGTGTTATTCAGTGTCATCCTGCAAAGAATTATAAGCTTCACAGGAATACCAAATTCAGACATGATGGAGTATAGGTGACTCCTTATGGGACTATCAAAGTCGTCTTTGAAATTGACAAAAAAATGGTGTGTGTCGATTTGTTTTTCGAGGGTATTTTCCAAGCTTTGTCGGAGCGTGAAGATTTGGTCGATGGTGGACTTTCCAGGTCTGAAATCACACTGATAAGGTCCAATCAGTTGGTTAACGATGGGTTTCAGTCCTTCACACAATACGCTCGACAGGACCTTATATGCGATATTAAGAAGGCCAATCCTACGGTAGTTGGCGCAAATGGTGGGATCGCCTTTCTTGTGGATTGGGCAGAACACACTGAGGTTCTAATCATCTGGAATGCATTTATCCGACTATATTCTGCATAGAAGTCTGTGAATGCAATGAAACAGAGCTTCGCCACCGGTCTTAAACAGCTCAGCCGGCAGGCCATCGGCTTCTGCGGCTTTTTTGTTTTTAAGCCGAGCTTAAATTTTACCTTTAACTGAGGTGCATCCAAGTAAAGTTTAATAGGTGACGAAGATAATAGAACAGAATAAAAATTATCAAATGAATGATTGTTCGAAGAATTCTTATGAAGCTATAAAAAATTATTACGTCGAAGTCGAAAATACAGTGGTAAGGGCCACTATTAGTCCCACTTTGAACAGAGTGACACTTTTTCCGTGTTGATGTCATAAGAAAAATAATTGTCCGCGTAAAAATGTCTATTTTTCTTTATCTGTACTTGTTCTATTATGAATAGTTTTAAACTCCTTCCGGTTCGGTACAGTCTAAAAGTAGTTATTTGTAAGATATATTATGAATTGTTTTTGGTACACTGGTTGGTTCTGTTTATGCAATATTAAATGCATGTTTTCACCTGTTCAAGGTTTGCTGCAGGGCTATCAATCCTTTCTCGCACAGTCAGAATTTTTGAAACCAATACAAATAATTTGATCTCTCAATCCTGCAGATGCTTTGTTTGTTACTAGAGTTCGACAGTGGCCAAAATTCAAACTTTCATATGAAAAATTATTTTTTTAATAAAAATTTGGCAAAAAAAGCTTTTAAAAAAAGTTGGTCCACACTCTGATTCACTCAAAAAAATTATCAAAATCGGTTGAGAAACACGTAAGAAAATGGTTCTGAACTGTTTTCGCTACGTCTATTTATTATAAAGAGATAATAGTAAGGAAAAAACCAGCCACGACAAACATTTATTTTCAAACTTAAATATTTTTATAAACATTTTTCATTTTCTAATTATTTAACAATAGATTTTTTATTTATAAAATTATGTTTGGTCTAAAATCGACTATTGCTTTCAAAGCTTTTCAATTTTGACTTTTGCACCTGTTTTGCACCTGACGTTTTTACATCTAGGCTATTTTAGGGTATTAAGGACGATTGTTAACAATTTTTAGTAATTTTTCTGTAAGAAATAAAATCATACTCTACCCAGCTTTCTCATATAAAAATAAAAAGAGTTGAGAAGTTTTAATTTGGTACAATATTTAGGGCATTCAAAGTCTGACTTTCATACAAAAATAAAGAGTTTTTAAAAAAAAAAACTGAACTCAAAAGCACGCAAAAATCTGCGTAAACTTTTTGTTTAAAGCAAAACGCCACAAAAACATTTCCGCAAGTGCAAAACTCTCAAACATTATGTAAGGCACTTAAAGTTGGCGGGACTTAAAGATAGATGAATGGATGCAAGGATGAACGTGTTAAAAGTTGTAACTGGTGGGACCACCTGTTTATTGATATAAGCACAAACAGCAACAACGCCACAACACAAAAAAAAAAATGTGAAATTTATAACACTAACTTGCCAATCATGCTAGCCAATCGAAGCGAACAGATTTTAGCCAAAACAGACAGTCGTCAAGACAAGTTAATGGCTTGAAACAAAGATTCCGCTAAAGAAAAATGAAAGGCGTCGAGCTATTTTCACTTGGTACTCGTGTCAATATTCAGTCAATGGAAAATTATCAACATTACATCAGCAACATAAATATTAACAACAACAGCAGCAGCATCAGCAGCGATGTTGTTGTCAACAACAACAACATTATTAACAACAGTCTCACTCACTACTTGAGTTGCAGCAGCAACAATATAAAATACCACAATGGTACGTGAGGTTATCATCATCACCGACATCAGCATCAACTGCAGCAGCAGCAGCGTCAGCATCATCATCATCATCATATCAAGCGCGAGTCCATAAGTTAAAATGTTGCTTGGACAGCATTCCATGTTGAGACATTAGATGCTGCTGCTGCTGCATTGGCCAAACATAGTTATGAGGTGAGTGAGTATATCTTATGCAGCTGTGCTTCATCAGTAGGTCAACCGAAGTATCCAACCAACCAACCAACCAACCAACCATTGATGTATCCAAAAGATATTCATACTCTTACTTTTATTTGCTTCGCAGCAGACGAGACAACAACAACAACACTTTAATAAAATCTGCCATTGAGTTATTACAACAAAACAACAACAACTCATCATTTCAAAATCAAGATAAAGAAATTGACCTCAACGGGTTAATTTAGCCAGCAGCCATTTAAAAGCTTGAAGATTTTATCAACATATTTATTAACTGTTTATTTTAAAATTTCAGACAACATTAGTTTTTGCAGCGAAAACATTTGATATCGCCAATTAAGCGGTCATTTAGCAGCAACAAGTTTGCATAAATATTGTCATTCATATTGTTTCAAGAAAATTTGGATGAAACAAAAAATTTAAAGAGATTTTTCGTTGCTTTTTGAGTTTAAAATATTGTCATTCTTAACCCTAGAATGGGCAACAACTTGAATATCGATATATTTGTTTACTGTTGAGCTAGAAAAGTTGGTCTGGCTAGACCCTGTTGCCCATCCTAGGATTAAACAAACTTTTCTTGTGTTCACCAGCTGATTTAATTATAAAGATATCAATTTTATACAATCTTCATTACATTTCAGTAAATTCTGTGTAAAAGTTTGTATTTTTTAAAGCCACTGTTAAGTTCTTTTGGCCAAAAAATCTTCAAGTATAACCTTAAAACAAGAAATTCGCTCTTTTTTTTATCTCAACTCTGTTATTTTTTTGCGTAATCGTCAGGCTACGTTTAATTAAATGCAGCATAGTATCACAAAACAAAAAACCACTCTAACTGACCAAAGAAATGCTGCAGAGAGAAAAAAATTCACCTGTTTTTTTAACAACGCTCCAATAAACTTTACCATAGCGGAAATTCCAATCAATAATGAAAATAAGCGATCAACTTTGATTTGAGCCACTGCACCAGAAAGTCGTTGAACCGGCTCAAAGTGGGTTAAGTTGAAAATGCATTAACAACAAAAACACAAACAATTCAATGCAACAATAACAAAAACAACAACACCATAACAAAAGTAACATAAAAATTAAATTATTCGAATTGTACAAAAGAAACGCCCCACACACAGTCGTCCCATTAAAGCGCTCCACAAAAAGTATGCGAAAAATTGCTTTTAACTGATTTCAATCAATTTCAGTCGAGTTCACGTGCACGATCTACGATCATATAAAAGAATTTTGGTTGGTTCGGTTTACATATTTTTTAAGTGTGTGAATTTTTTTGAGTAGCGAAAGGATGATTTAGCATTACGAAGGGCGTATTGGTTTGCGAGTGGTGCGATTACTTCGTCTTTTAATTTAATTTTATTATGAGGTAATATTCAGGCATATCTGAATAAAGTTTTGAAGCTTTAAGGCTCGATTGCCTTCAAGATTTCAATATTTTAGATTTGAATGAGTTTTTCCCATTAGAAATTAAAGAACCGTGAGAATATGAAGAAAATTAAGTGTTCACCAAATTGAAGTTACTCAATACGAACTATTTTAATTATATGGAATAAAAATCTAGAGAGAAGATTTAATTTGAATTATTAAAATCAGAAGTTTTTATAACTTTGCCCTTGGAATATATCTCAGAAATTATGGAATTATATGAAAATTTGTTCTCTAGGATTTTATGTTGAAAGTAAAGGTTTCGAAGTAATGAAAATACGTCCGTATTTAAATCAATCACGATCAATCTTATATATAATTTACTACGAGGTCGGGTCAATAGTCCTTTTCTTTTTAAATGAAACACGTTTTTTGACAAAAATTAATTTCATTTTCCAACATAGTCTCCTTTGAGCTCTATACACTTCGCCCAACGTTTTTACAATTTGTTTATCCCTTCAAAAGAATAATGTTTGTCGATGTCCTGAAATTGGTATTTGTTTGTCAGATGATTTTATCATTCAAGAATCTTTTTGCGCCTAAACATTTCTTTAGGTTTGCAAACAAAAAATAGTCACTCGGGGCTAAATCCGAAGAATAGGGCGGATGAGGGAGTAATTCATAGTCCAATTCATGAAATTTCGCCATGGTCGTTTGCGGTCGATTGTGAGCAAACGCGAAACAAATCTAGCAGATAACTTTAAATATTCCAGTAATCATTCAAAATCGAAACCACTGAGCCATATGATACGTCTATGGTTTCCACAATCTCCCGCACTTTCAATCTCCAATCAGTCAACACCATATCGTGAATCAAATGCCAGTTGTTACAGGTGTAGCGACCTCAAATTGGGCGTTTATAACATTCGGCATTTCTCGTGCTTGTACGGCTGCAACGAAATTCAGTTAACCATTTTCATACCATTGAAACTTATGGAGCAGAGTTTACATAGTATTTAACAAGTTTAGCCTACACCCTTGTGCAAATTAATGTGGACAAATCAGTTTTTACTCAAAAAATGTGTTTTTTTCATAAAAAATAAAAATATGTTATAAACATTGAAGATTAATATTTTATGTGTCCACCTTAAGCTTTGAGAACCATTTTAATGCGTTTTGGCATGGACTCTATTAGCGATTTGCAGTCATTAAGACTTTTGGGATCCCTATACCATACTTTAATAACTGACTTAATCAACTTGATTTTTGGTGTTCAATTCATCTTTCTGAGCCTTGTTTTACATATAGACCACAAATTCTCGATTGGATTGAGGTCAGGTGAATGACCAGGCCAATCCAAAACTGTGATTTTGTTGCCAATGAAAAATTGTTTGACTATTTTGGATGCATGGCAAGGTGCCAAATTTTGCTGAAAAATAGCAGTTTCTAAATTCAATTTTGACAACTCAGGAACCATTTTTTCTTGCGCACCATCAAATATTTTTGGCTGTTCATCATGCCTGTCATGGGTACTAAAGAGCCTGGACCAGAAAACGAGAAGCAACCCCAAAACATTTGTTTGACGGGATGTTTGACTGACTGCTGAATATGAACTGCTGAAAGTGGTTCCCCATCAGACCGTCAAACAAACTGGTGGCGCATGCCCTGCACGAAAAAATGACTTTCATCGGAAAACAACACCTTCTTTCAATCATGTTGAGTCCAGTCCTTGTACTTTTTAGCCCAAGCTATTCTTTTCTTCTTCATTGCGGCACTCAATAGTTGTTTCTTAAGGGGTTTCTGAGCCCTTGGGCCAACTTCTAATAAACGACGCCGTATTGTTGAGGCATACACGCTCGTTCCAGCAAAAGCTAGGTCTCTCTGAAAGTCGTCACTGCTCTTTGTAGGGTTTATTCGATTGTTCTTTAACAAAAGAGCATCTTCTTTCTCTGTCGTTTTTCTTTTACGGCCACATTTTCCCTTCCTTTCAGGCAAAACTGAGCCAGTTTCCCTATAAACCTTAATCAGCTTATTCAATGCACTTTTGGAAATGCCACATTCTTCTGCAATCTGTCTTTGAGTCATATTAGCATGTTGAAAAAGCGTAATGACTTTCGTCCGTATCTCTGATGCGATATCCATTCTTTAAACGCACTCGAACTGTGGCTTGTAATTCAATGAAATTTCACTAACAAGCAAAATATTGAAAATTTTAAAATAAAACTGCCCGAATGATCAAACACGTGCACGTTTTGAGGTTAGAAATACAATCAACTAAAAGCTAACAAAAAAAAAGCTTTGTAGTGAAGCATTAAGTAGTGTTGCCATACCCAAATTTGTAAAAAGCATGGAAAAAATGTTTTGTCCACACTAATTTGCACAAGGGTGTACTTTTGAGTAATGGGTTTTTCCCTTAAATTATACTGCTTGATGAGCACACGAAACTTATTTCTCCATTTTCTACACAATGCACACGGTAGTCTGCTATCAATGGCCGAAAAAAACATACTAAATGACGTAGCTTGTTCAAACTTTGACAGAAGCTACCCGACAGATGCTTGTTGGCAGGAGGAGTATTGCCCTTTCAGCTTTGAGGCGGGAATTTGAAAAAGTCACGGAATTATTGACTCACCCTCGTATATTTCATATTATTTTTGTTAAAAATGTATCTAATAAATGATCTCGCAAATTTAACCCTACAATAAAAGGGTGTTTTTTTGACGTAGAATTACGTTTGACAGCGAGGTTTGCATGGGGTCGTTTTAACAAATTTTTTCAAGATCATTAGGCAACTTTTTGGCGAATACTTTAGGGTATACCTACAGCCTTTAATACTTATCGTTCACAGATATTATATATATATTAAAATATCAGATGGATCCTGCGCTGAATGAATATCTAATTTTGGATTTTTTTCAATTTTATATTAAAGCCTCAAAATAGTAAAATATAAGAAGAAAAATGCATGTTTTTATAGAAGAAAATCAATCATCAGCTGCTTATAATGTGCCTGCTGCTTTCTTTGTTTTTGTTTTGTTGTTTATGCTTGTATTGCTTTTGTTTTGCACGAACCGATTGGTTCACTTTGGCAGCATTGTAATCATTGGTTCATATTGGGTTTATGTATGCACTACTGTTCTAGTATACTATTTTGAAACCAGAGGTCATGAACCTCTTTTCAACTCAGTCAATGAACTCAAACTGTCAAATTCAACGAAATGGGTCTGTGATCCGGTTAGATTTAACTCTTATGAAAAAAAAAACCAGTTGGATCATATTTCGGTTTTATGCTTTTACCCAATAGATGGCGTAAAATTTTAATTTTTGTTTTTAATGCACATTAATTTGGATTCCACATCCCACTAGCACTAGCGAGTGTAGTTTGCAAACTATACATCGAACAGAAAGTGTAGCTAGCAAACTAAATATCAGACAGAGACGAGAGGAAAGGACATGTGCTCAGCGAGAAATATAGTAACCATACGATTTTTTAAAAATCGGGGTCTTAATTTTAATTTGAAATAAGTAGATAAACTTACTGTAGTTCGCAAACTATACATCGAACAGAGACGAAAGTGTAGCTCGCAAACTAAATATCAGGCAGAGACGAGAGGAAAGGACATATGCTCATCGTGAAATATAGTCAAACAAAACAAACAACAAAAAACAAATTGGCCATTTCAGCCCTTGAAAGGACTTTGACCGAGCTTCTTATGATCAATTGTGTTGTGTGTGTTATTAAATGTTTGCACACAATTGACCGAGAACTGGACCTACATGTTTTATGCCGACTCCGAACGGCTAAAGTTCATGTTCTCAAGAAATATGGCATTATTTACTCTCTGAGGTTTGCCATTGTCTGCAGAGAGGTGGTGACCGATCAGAAAAATTTTTTATTGAAAAAAACTTTTCACCGCGGCTGAGGATCGAACCCGGGCTCCAAGCATGCTAAGCCACACACTTAACCTGCATGCCACGGTAACCACAAATAGTCACCATACGATTTTTTAAAAATCGGGGTCTTAATTTTAATTTGAAATTAGTAGTTAAACTGACTGTAGCTCGCAAACTATATATCGGGCAGAAACGAAAGTGGCAATAATGGAAAGTGCATTTTCTTCGCCTTCTTTTCAACTAAGTCAATGAACTCAACCTGTCAAATTTAACGAAATGATCGAAAAAATTTAACATTTTGCTTGTTTCTTTTTGCTTGCTCATTTTATCATGCTTACTTTTTAACTTTTTCTTTGTTTTGGCCTCGATAAGTAGTCCATTATTGAGTGTTATTCATTTATTTGTTAATTTTCGGAAGATCAATAAAAATACGTGCAAAATGAACAAAACAATCGGACCACAGAGACAAAGTAGAAGAGGTTACAACTTAAACGGAATTCTACGTCTACACTTACGATACTATCGAAACTGTTTCTTTTTTTTTAGAGGTATAAAACTTTAAGTTGGCAACATTGTTTTAACTGGCGGCCATTTTATCATCTGTCAAGTGATTGGTGTTAACTTTGGCTTGTAATTTCAAAATTAATAGACTGACGCCTGAACAGCGCTTCCAAATTGTGCAAATTTATTTTGAAAATAATGGTTCTGTTCGAAATAGGTATCGCGCACTACGTCCATGATACGGTCAACATAATTGTCCACCTAATTAGACTAGTTCGACTAACTATGGACCATTTTTGCACCACGCTTACTCTAAATGATAATACGCATCCACAAAGATGTCGTTCAGAAGAAGCCATTGCTGCTGTAGCGCGTAACGAAGATGAAGACCCGAATCTGTCTTTCCGCAATCGTACACAGGAATTGGATAAGTGTCCATCCACTTTTGGAAAATTTTTCGGAAGGATCTTAGTTTACGTGCTTATAAAATGCAACTCGTGCAAGAATTGAAGCCATCACCTAGCATGGCGTAGATTCGGTGATTGGGCCCGAATTTTTTGAATTGGTTGAATAGCTACGTCAGTAAACAAATCTGCCGTATTTGGAGTGAAGATAATCCTCAAGTGTGTTCTTTTATAGGTGTGATTTATAGTCTAGTGGAATCATTGGCCCGTACTTCTTTAAAAACGATGTTAGTCAGACCGTCGCAGTCAATGGTGACCGCTATAGAGCCATGATTACTGACTTTTTCGTTTCTCAATTGAACAACCATGATGTGCAGGAGCTGAAGATTCAACAAGATGGCACAACATGTCACACAGTTCGTGCCACAAATGATTTACTGAAATAAATGTTTGGTAATACTTCACGTTCAGGACCCGCATAATTTCACGTTCCGGACCCGTGAATTGGCTTCCAATATCTTGCGATTCAAAGCCGCTAGACTATTTTCTTTAGGAATATGTGCAGTTGCTAGTCTACGCTGATAAGCCTGAAACGATCGACCACTTGGAGGACAACATTCGCCGTGTTATTGCCGATATAAATATGGTAACAAATGTTGGAATAAGTAATTGAAAATTGGACCTCTAGATTAGATTCCGTCCGAGCCAGCCGTGGCGGTCATATGCCACAAATCATTTTTATATTACAATGCCTAAAGAATATCTTTTGAATAAAGACAATTTTATTTACAACAAAATATTTGATTATTTTGGCGATGTCTTCAAAAGGAGCATTTGGCAAAACATTCTAATAGTATTTTTTTCCTCAAAGACTTATGACTGGGGACCAAAAATTTTTCTAAGAAATTTCCTTACGAACACCCCAAGAGCGGCTGTATCTGTTTGCGATAACATGAGCACAAATATGATGAGCGTCTTGTAGAGTGTTAGTTTTGTCGATCGAGAGAGGGCTCTGGTATCTAAATGCTAACTTACCGCGTAGCACCTATTAGCAATTATTATTCTTCGCTTGATCTCCAGACTGACATTGTTGTTGCTGTTTACGGCGGTGTCACTATACGTTAACTCCTTGAATACTTCAAAGTTGTGTTTACCCGCTGTAACATGGGAACCTACCCTAAGACTAATACTTCGGTAGATGCCGCAGATTGTCGGGTCTCCTTTCTTAAGTATAGGAGCACAATGAGATTCCAATCGTTGGGCATGCTTTCCGCTAGCCATATTTTGCAGATGAGTTGATGCATGCACCTTATCAATTCACCGCCGTCGGTTTTAAACAATTCAGCAGCCAGGCCGTCAGCACCTGCGGCTTTGTTGTTTTTGAGTTGCTGGATAGCAACTTTAACCTCGTCATGGCTAGGTGGTTGCATTTCCACTCCATCATCATCGATTGCTGGTGTCGAACTGCATTCTCCGAGGGCGGAATTGTTGGTATCGTCACCTGCAAGCAGATTGGAAAAATGCTGTCTCCATAATCTCAATGCGCACTGCGTATCTGTAACCAGATCACCATTATCATCTCTACAAGTGGATGCTCCGGGCTTGAAACCTTGGGTTAGACGCTAAACCTGCTGGTAGAATTTTCGAGCATTCTTCTTGCCCTGGTATACCTAAATTTTTTCTCGCTCACGCTTTCTTGCTCTCTTTTTTTACGTCTTAAAAGGCATCTCTCTTCCTTCCTCTTGTCGCGATAGTTTTCATGCATGGCTCGTGTTGCAGCTGACTGCAGCATCTTTTTATATGCGGCGTATTTTGCTGCTTGCGATGTTCCGGGCGCCGAAAACCAATGACTTCTTCAGCAGCAGTGCGCATGGAGTGGGATATATGCGCCCAAAGTCCGCCAGCGTCGTCGAAGCAAGAGTAAGGTTGTTTGAGCTTAACCGAGAGTTGAGCGGAGTAAGCCTCGGCGGTCCGATTTGATAGCAGCTTATCGACATCAAGCTTTCGTTGCACACCTGTGCGTACACTCTTCGCATTGCACAATCGCATGCGGATCTTGGTTGCAACAAGATAATGGTTGAAGTCAATATTAACCCCCCGCAATGTGCGCACATCCAGTACACTTGAAGCGTGCCTTCCGTCGATCACAACATGATCAATTTAGTTGCGGGTTTTTCGATCCGGGGACAGCCAGGTTGCCTTTTGGATATCGAGGTGTTGGAATCTGGTGCTACTAACTACCATATTTCGCGCCGTGGCGAAGTCGATCAGTCTTAGACCGTTGTTTGAAGTGGTCTTGTGGAGACTGAACTGACTGACAGTGGAGCCAAAGATGCCTTCTATTCCAACCTTCGCGTTATAATCGCCGAGAGCTATTTTCACGTCATGGGCCGGGCAGTGATCATACACGTCCTCTAGGCTCACGTAGAAGGTGTCCTTGACAACATCGTACTTTTCCTCCGTCGGGGCATGTGCGCAAGTTAGGCTTATGTAGAAGAATTTCGCCTTGATGCGGATTGTCGCCAGCCTTGCGTGTACAGGTGTGAATCGGGAAACAAGATGACGTAGTTTCCGACTTACGACAAATCCGTATCCAAATTCGCGCTTCTCCACATGGCAGCTGTAGTAGATATCGCAGTCTGCTCTCTTAGAGCAACCTTGTCCTTTCTATCGCATCTTCTGGATGGCGGTGATGTCAGCCTTTATTTTTTCGAGGGCTTCCGCCAATTGGACAGCGGCACCTTCCCTAAAAAGGGTCCGGACATTCCATTCGCATATCCGCAGTGGCGTAGCGAGGGGGGGGAAGGGGGTGTCATCATGCCCCGGGCGCCACTCGCAGAGGGGCGCCAAATCATTCTCAAGACAAACGAAATTTTGCAACAAAATTAACAAAATTAATTAATTCAATAATTAAGTTAGCCAACTGAAGAGTACAATGCTATGATAATGCTGCCCTTATGTCAAATCACATATCTGGCGTTCAACATAAAATAATAAAAAAAAAATAATAAGACAACATTTGTTAATTGTGATAACCACACATTAAATTTAGTAGGAGTTACTACAGCTAACCAAGATTCAATCGTTGTAACATGTTTTGAAATAATTGATAACATACGTCTCTTTTTCTCGCTTTCAACATTACGATGGAAATTGTTAAAAAATGCTTTCAAAAATCTGTTAAGCGTGAATCTGTAACACGATGGAGCGCCAGAGCGCAAGCAGTTAGCGTTATTGTCGAGGGACTGGAAGAATACGTAGAGCTATTAGAAAAATTATCAGATGAAAATACTGCCACAAGTGGTACCATAAATGTTGCAATCTTTATCTTAAACCGAATTTAAATATCATAACTTTATATTCCATTTCAGGCATGAACTCTAAGAGATTTGATCGTGTGCAGCTCAGATTACAAGGTCTTACAATTAAGTTTACAGAAGCGTTCCATGATCTAAAATTATTGGCGACTGAATTTGCAGATATTCGTAGCGAGATTTGTGAAAAAGTAATCGAAAAGGCTAAAAATCGATACAACAATCCATATTTTTGCACGCATTTCTTTCGGCGATAGCTTATATCCTCCACTAAAAATGAAAATAGTTTTCTATTTTTTATGAATGATGAAGTGCAAAAACTACTCATCCAAATGTAAAAATTTGTTGAACAAACATGAAGATAATTAGAAATTTTTTTTGGCTTAGCGTGATATTGAACAAACAAGATATATTTAAAGATATGCGACTTTATTTGAAAAAAGCGATAAAAACTTTAAAAATCTTATAAATCTTATAAAATCTTTAAAAAACACGTCAATCTTAGTACTATGTCCGTTTGCGTGAAATTTTACTCGCAACATTAATTTTTTTGTTGCGTGAAAATTCTGACAGATATTTTGTTTTGAAGATAGTGAAAAATTTGAGAAAGTCATGCTTAACTTCTCAAAATACAAAAAAAATAAATATATTGAAATATAAAATAAAAAAAACAACTGCCACTTTTCACTTCAAAATAAATAGGCAGTTCAATTAAATTGTCGTGGAAAAATGTTGCGAGTATTTTTCATAGCGGAACAGAGCAATATTTTGACGAACATGTGAAAAATTTCATCATACAAAAATTCAATATATCTTTAGTTCGTGTTTGTAAGAGTAGAATAGACTTAAAATATCGAATGTAACATGATCAGTTCGATACATTTGATGTCAACATTAAATTTAGTAAAATTCACTCAATTGATATAAAAAAATATAAACTTTATTATTTCAGTTAGCGAGTAGTTAAGCAAGCAACAGTTATCTTTATCGAACTGTCAAAGTTAGGAATAAACATTGTTAGCAAAGATGTTATGGATACGAGTTAACAGGTAAGGTAGTTAAGGGTCAGTTAACGATAACCACAAGTTTCTTTAACGCGTTTGGGAATTCTACTGATGTTGATGCTCTACGAAAAAAATAATTTAAAAGTGAAGTGGCTGAATACTTGGAAGAAATTAGACCAGCATCACTGAACAACCCAAAAGAATCAATGCTGTAATTGTTACCAGAGTTGCTATTATCTTTAGACTTTTGTTTCTTCGGCTAATGATAGTCTGGTTTCTGATATTTGAACCACTTCTTTGCTATTAAAACCAATTTAGAAATATATCAAAAAATTTTTAAATGAATTGGTAACATCTCGATGTTACTCAATCTTTGTACTCGTACAACTAACATTTGTCAAAGTACTCGAATCAAAAATGTCAAATGTATCTAAATGCTCTCGGCTTCTTTGTTTTAAACTTTTTTAGTTTATATTTAGTTTTATTGAAATTCACTTATATTTTCAAAAACATACATAGTTTTTACTTTTGTAAAAGGTACTTTGATTTACTTTTATAACTCGGTCAGGAAGTCCTTACGTATCAGTGCCGGCAAATAACAGTTACGCGCGCAAAAACACAAAAACTTTTCTATTACTTTTCTTTATGTAATCGTCCAACTTCGTGACGATTACTGAAATACAATGATGCAAAATTTATAAAACAAATTATTGAAAAATAACGGTTCAGTCATACCGAAAACGTCACAGTCAAATGTTCCCCAAAGTCAAGGGTTCCGCAGTTTATCCTATAAGGCTTAACTATAAAAACATTTATTGCGATTTCCGTGTTAAGAGACCCTAAATCTATAACAAAATATAATGAACTGTCGTGTACAGAACCTTTTTTTGATTTATATTAAAATATTATATATTTATAATATATCATATTTTTTTCATTATTTCATTGGGGGCGCAAAAAAATTGTTTTGCCCCGGGCGCCAGTTATGCTCGCTACGCCACTGCATATCCGTAAATCATTGTCCGTTTTTCGTTTGCGGTGGTTGTCAACGTAGAAAGGGTTCATATCCGAGGCTGTTTTGGTTTTCATTGGGAAATAAGTAATGTGGTTGGGACCCAGTGGTGACCGTGGCATGCAGGTTAAGTGTGTGGCTTAGCATGCTCGGAGCCCGGGTTCGATCCCCAGCCGCGGCGAAAAGTTTTTTCAATAAAAAAAAAAAATTTTCTGATCGGTCACCACCTCTCTGCAGACAATGGCAAACCTCAGAGAGTAAATAATGCCATGTAAAACTTCTTGAGAACATGAACTTTAGCCGTTCGGAGTCGGCATAAAACATGTAGGTCCAGTTCTCGGTCAATTGTGTGCAAACATTTAATAACACACACAACACAATTGATCATAAGAAGCTCGGTCAAAGTCCTTTCAAGGGCTGAAATGGCCAATTTGATTTGATTGATTTTGGTTGGGACCCAAACCCTTCGCACATTCCATTTTTAAATGGAAAAAACGTTTGCCCTTAAAATACATTTAAGTATATTTGATACATATATCGTCAGAAAACGGACATCGTATTATGATTAGAAAATATAAATTTTTATATTTAATTCTTAAGAGTATGAAATAATGTTAAAATTCAAAATCGATTTAATGCATTTTGTTTATCCAAAGTAAATAGTTCGTCACCCCAGTAGAAAAAAATACATGATAAATATTTGAAAAGTGAAAAAGTCTCAACCTACTCGCAACAAGAAAAACAAATATGGGCACGTAGCTAAATATTAGCATAACAAATACAGTTCGCGAGCTACTAATAATTTTTAAATAGCTATTAAAAAATAAATATTCATGATTTAAACGCTCTAACATGAAATGGCATTTAGAGAAATTTTAACAAATTGAATGAACGTTCGAAGGTGGAATGTCATTGAACATGTTGTTTACTTTTGCTAGTTCCTCTCAAATACCCCCTCCCCTCCTCAGCCTATTGAAATATTTGGTGGCCTGGAATTTTTAAGCTTGTTACTAAGATGTCTGTGATGAATGTCTTTCTACCGCCTTTTCGGAGGTGCGAAAGTATTTAATTATCGCACAGCGCATCACAACTATTAACTTAATTAACTGCTAACTTGTGGCAGCAGCGCCTTAATGAAATGTGCCTGACATGTTAATGATTTCAACAAGCAAGCTGCCTGTCAGTTTTGACAAATGCAACAAAAGTTGGTTGCAGAGAAATTTTAAGTTGTATAAAAAAATATTTTTTTTTTTTTTAAATTTTTGAAAGTGAAATTAAGCAAGACCTCATATTTTGGTCAAATTTAGAAAAAATGCAAGCATAAATTTTAAGAAAATTTACATAACTTCTTGACTCATGATTTTCTCATGAGTCATGCGTGTAGAAATTTGCACACGCACCTGCATTTTCTGATAATTGTACTGTTCGCTGTGGTTATTTTTTACTTCTTTGCTATTCGTCAGCCATTGTTTATTGCATTATTTCAAATATGGCAACGCTGTGTGTGCCATATAAAGAATGTCGTTGGCAGCAACGACTTCCTTGAGGCGTTAACTTGAGCTTGCCTAAAGGCTGTTGCGCATGCGTAATGAAAAGAAGGCAATTTTTTATATGTCTTTCTTATTTTCTGATGCATGACTCAGTAAGAATTATGTTTATTTTGCTTTTATATGCTTTATAATCAATGCATAAAATAATGAAAAAAAAAAAAAAATACAAATAAAAAAAAATTTCTTTAGCATATTTAAAGTTTGTTGCAAACTTAATTGAGTTAACTAGAAAACAGTTAAGTGCTCATATATTTTTTAAAGATCATTAAAAAAAAACAATAAAAAACCACAACATAAATTAAAAAAAAAAATCTTTCAATAACTTTCTAATTTATGTTTAAAACAAAGTGTTCCATATCAAACATAACTCAAACAAACTTAACAAACCAGCAACTATAAGATTTATAAAAGCTATTCTTAAACAAATTGTTGCATGCATATTTTAGCAAAAGTCGTTAAGCGTAATATTTTTGTATTTATTGTTAATTTATAACAACAATAAATGACTAATTTTATTGAAAATTTATTTGCTTTATAAATATTTATAACATGCAATAAATTACATCAAAGTTAGACAGACTGACTGACGTGCAGAAAGACGGACATGCTGACCAACCGCTCTGCCTGTTGTTGCTGCTGGAATATTTTTACTTCACATTTTGTTTTTGTTGTTGTTGTTGCAATCAACTATGCGCCATAATGAAGTAGCATTCTTGCTGAAATCTATGCTTTACTAGTTGTTGTACTGTTGCTTCTTAACATTGCCAACCATAAAGCAATCGTTTGTTAGTCGGTCTGCAACATTTTAAGCAAATTGCTAAATATTGCAGCGTTAGCGGTTAGTTGAACAAAATGCGGTTTAGCTTATTTAGCCAGGTTGGCGCATTTAATGCAACCAACTCTTGTAATGCAGTCAATCGGGTTAAGTTATGCACAGTACTTAAATATAAAGCAATGGCCAAGTGTCTTAAGCCGCTGTCTTGAATTTATGCGGTCTCTCTCGACAACAATAACCTATTGTGGAAAAATGCTGTATTTTAGTTTTACACAATTTTTTATTTAAACTTATTTTGCAAATTTTTATTTTTAAAAGCTGACCAAACTTCCGGAACTAGCTTAAAAATATATCATTTGCATTTTTATGCTTCCTGTTTTGAGTTTGTATTTTTTTCAGGAACCTAATGGCGAATCAATTTTGCAACGCCATTTTAAGATGTTTCACAATTTGAGCAAACTTATAATTCAAGCTGTTTTTTAACAAGTTTATTAACAATAAGAGGAAACCAGTTAACTACCCATTCACCCTTTCTTTGTAAGACATCTTTTCGGACGAGACGGACAACATTGAAAATCTATTGTAAATTTATTTCGTCAGACATTTACTGCCCATAATTATGAGCTGGACCCTGAATTTTTCTCATTTTAAAGAATTGTGCTCAAACATAGCTGACTTCGGTGAATGTTATTCTTGTCATTGATGTCTTAGAAAAAAAATACACTATTTAAAAGACGATTATAATTCTGGACCCGATGGTTTGTCCGATGTTGTTATCAAAAAACTCATGAACTTTTTGGCTCATCTTTTTTTGGCTCTATTTGAACCTTGATTTCTCAATCAGTTTTCCCAAAGTTATGGAAAAATTTTAATATAATTCCTTTGCATAAAAAAGGGCCAACAAAAGATAACACTAACTACAGACCCATTGCAAAATTGTCATGCGCTTCCAAAATCTCCAATAGCATTGTCTAAGATATTATGTTTTTCACCTGCAAATCTATATTTTCTACTAACCAACACGGCTTCCTCAAAGGAAGAGCGACTTCCACTAGCCTTGCGCAATTTGTTTCAAACACTCTATGTTCTTTGGATAGCGGTTACGAAATTGATGCAGTTTCTACTTCAAAATCGGTATATTGCATTAATTAAATCTTATATTGATGAACACCGTTACAATGTCATCTTTAGGCTTTCTTAAACATTATTTTTGCAGCCACTTCTGGTGTACTTCAATATTCTGACCTAAGTCCCTTGTTATTCGTCTTTACAATAAATGACATGAATAATATCTTCAAAGAATCCAGTCTCTCCCGCTAAGATGAAGAAATTAAAGTTTATTGCGCTCCCCAAGTCGTTTTTATCAGTTGTTTCACTTGGTGCCAAAAACATTTTCTGAAAATCAACGTCAGTAAATGTCAAACCATCACTTTTTACAGAAAGACACTCAAACTTCTCACTAGAATTTTTAACCTATTCGGCAAGGCTGTTCTCTCAGTAAATTTTTTACGGTATTTCGGTGTTATCAGCGATAAAGAACTAAATTTTTGGTCCCATATTGATGATATCATAAGTAGATCCAACTCATCACTTGGATTCTTGAAAAACATCTTCACAGAGTTCTGCTATCCTTAAGTCAATAAATCTATCTAACTTATCTTTGTTAGACCCACCCTCGAATTAGCAAGCCAGGTATAGTCACCTTTCTACAACTCTCATTCAATGCGAATTGAAACAGTACAACGAATTGAATCATTCACTTTACCTTACGTGGTCTTCTCGGTTTAAATAGCATTCATCTATAACCCTATGCTGATCGTTTGAAGTTGAACACGCAAACTCTGATGACTATAATATGGAGCTACCCAGCTAGTATTTGGAAGACTGTTTTGCTAAGCCGGATCGATTTTGTATGGAGAAAAATAAAGTCACCCGGACACCGACTCAAAAGTTAGAGGGACTCTTAAGAACTTTTTCTGCATAATTTTTTTTTTGGATCGGAGAAATCCCCATGGAGCGGTTTTGGTTCTCCTGAACCCTTTTTTTTGCCAAAAAATCAAGTTTTTTGCCTATAACTTTTTTTTTTTTCTTCAGAATGCATACCCAAGATAAGCAAAAAGTAAAGATTGTGATAGTACACAAATATTGGTTAAAAAAAATTTTGAAATTTGTTGTCCTTAAAAACCTTTTTTGAGACCACAAAAAATCGATATTTCATCATTTTCGAAAAGGTGTTTTTTTTTAAACACCTATAAAATATACATTTTTCCTGGTATTCATATGCATTTAAGCTTATTGGTAAAGTATTGAGCTATTCTTTCCATTGGTATAACGTATGGAGTGGTTTTATCAAAAATGAGTACCATGAAAAATGCGTTTATTGTAGGCGTTAAAAAAAAATATTTTCGAAATTCATGCATTTTGTACTGGAGCGCCATCTGGCGTATACTTTTCTAAAAAATGGTTGTCAGAATTCGATTTAGCGTACCTAAAAACTCAAACATACCAAGATTTGTCAAAATCGAACGGTAATTAAGGCATTTAAATAATAATTAAGCTGAAGAATCCTTGTGAATATCAATTTCTCATGTTTTATATATTTGTGGCATTTAGTTTTGTTCTCGAAACTGATGAAAAATTGACTTTTTGGGGGTCTCAAAAGAGTTTGTAAGGACAACAAATTTCAAGTTTTTTATACCCTAAACCTGAAAGGTCAGGGTATATTAACTTTGTGCAAACGTTTGTAACGCATAGAACGAAGCGAGTCCGGTATAGAAAAGTATATATATTCTTGATCAGCGTCACCACGTGAGTCGAGCTATCTATGTCCGTCCGTCCGTCCGTCCGTCCGTCCGTCTGTGTGTTGTCCGTATACACAGGATAAGAAGAAGGAGTTGAGATAATTGGATGAAACTTGGTACACATGGTCACATGTACCCAAGGATCTGCACTATTGAATATTTTTGGAATCCGTTCACGGACACGCCTACCTCCCATACAACGCAAAAATTTAAAACTGCATAACTCAGCTCATAATAAGTCTACAACAACAAAATTTGGTATGTGTGTGTTTTATACCAACACAAAGATGTTTTTGAAAAATGGACGTCATCCACTCACGGACACGCCCACCTCCCATACAACCCAAAAATTGAAAACGCAATAAATAAGCCTCTGCTTAACCTACAGAGCTAAAATTTGGCACGTATGTTTTTTATAACAAAAAAAAGATGGTTTTGAAAAATGGACATCGTCCGCCCACGGACACGCCTACTTCCCATACAACGCGAAAATTGAAAACTGCATAGCTCAGCTCATAATTAGCCTACAACAATAAAATTTTATATGTATGTGTTTCATACCAACACAAATATATCTTCGGAAAATGGACGTCATCCGATCACGGACACGCCTACCTCCCATACAACCCAAAAATTGAAAACGCAATAAATAAGCATGTGTTTAACCTACAGAGCTAAAATTTGGCACGTATGTTTTTTATGACAAGACAAAGATGGTTTGGAAAAATGGACTTCATCCGCCCACGGACACGCCCATTTACAATTAATTTTTATTTTTTTTTTTTTTTGAAAAGTGGGTTTAGGGTATTTCATAGTCGGCCTAGACCGACTTTAGACTTTCTTTACTTGTTTTAACCAATATTTGTGTACTATCACAATCTTAACTTTTTTGCCTATCTTGGGTATGCATTCCGAAGAAAAAAAAAAAGTTATAGGCAAAAATCTTGATTTTTTAGACAAAAAAAGGGTTTAGGAGAACCAAAACCGCTCCGTGGGGATATCTCCGATCCAAAAAAAAAAAAATGCAGAAATAGTTTTAAAGAGTAACTCTAACTTTTGTGTTGGTGTCCGGTGATATCTAAATTTCGATCCGGCTTACTGTTTTGCTGACAATCGCCTTAATGAGTCTTTTTCGAGTCCACTTGGCCATCAACAAAAACAAAATACATGTCCTGTGCGAAAGCATATTTTACTTCGCTCAACGATCAAAAACTGACTGCATTTTTTCAAGGCAACTTATTGGATATTGAACAAAGCTTGTGCAGAAGCATATTTTGATCGGCAAGGCGATAGAAAAGTAACTATTTTTTTGTGGAAACTAACGGGAAATTGGACAAATCAAACAAACATATTTTTCACGCCATATCGCTCAGTTTCGACAGAGCAATCTCGGAGTAAAGTCAACCTTGCTGTTTGTGAAATTGTTTAACAAATTCAAGTAGTTTTCGGTTCTATTAACTCGAAAATACACACAAGATCTCACAATATTAAACATCACTCGTCCCAGCCAGCATTTTATGAAATTTCTGAACATACGAGAGTCGTTTTCGATTTTTCCTCCATTGTGCGATCATTTTTTGATCAAGACATACTCTTTGTTCGGGAGAAATTGGTACCCTACACGCGACTCTTCTTGAAGAGTCATTTAATAGTCGTTGTTTTTGTCTTTTTTTTTGGTATTTTTTAAGATAAAAAAAACGACTCTAAAAGGACTCTAAAATGAGTCGTATTTCAATCGTTTTTTGATCATATTCAAGATAAAAAAATGACTCGCACGCAGAGAAATGACATTTTCGACTTTGATTGTTGCAAACATATTTCACTTTACTGTAAATATAAATTACAATTCTGACCATACTTTGTTTGTTATTCATGTTGCTATTTTCGTGACAATCATTTCAATCTTTGCTTCTTATGTCAGTAAACATATTTTGATAGATGTGATAAAAAAAAAAGTTTTGTTGAAAACATAGCCGCAATATGTTTGCAACAAAAACAGTAATTTTTTTTCCATGAGCATATCGTATTTGTCAGAAACATACAACATGATCGTATACAACATTATATGTTCATGCAATATTCGTGTTCGGTTTGCTTGTTTTGTTTGCATTTTTTCGCTCACACGCCATCAGGCAATTGGCATAATGGTTGGTGTGTTGGACTCTGATGAGCGACGGTCCGAGTTCAAATCCCGGAGTTGGAAAATTGGTCAATTGTAATGAAATTCAATTTTTCCTTGAATTATTTGCTTGCATAAATTTTAATAAAAATAAAATAAAATTAGAGCTCGGTTTGGCTTGAGAATTGAACCTGGAATATTAAAATTCCAATCAAATTAACAAGCACTTAACCAACTGAACCAAGACATACAAATTTTGCTTGCGATCTAATTGTATACTTAGCTACTATGAACTTAGTTGCCTCAAAACTGGTCACCGTAAACATAATATTCACACTGACTTGGGTAGGTGGGTACGGGTAGATTGAGTACTTTTGATTACTGCGAGCACCCTTAACTGCAATTGAGTACTTATAGAATAACAGCTGATGAGTAATGAGTGACAGCTAGAAAAGAGTTGCCATCATATTATTCATGTCATGTTATGAGAGCAAAATGTAGG
This sequence comes from Tetanocera ferruginea, assembly GCA_958299015.1. NCBI lineage: Eukaryota > Metazoa > Arthropoda > Insecta > Diptera > Sciomyzidae > Tetanocera > Tetanocera ferruginea. The sequence continues at coordinate 49,110,267 of OY282640.1, read as the reverse complement.
CCATTGTAAGGGCGTAAAAAAGTTATTTTATATAGGAGCAATTTTTAACGTGAACTTAGCGGCATTTAATAATTTTTATCTCAAGAATTTTAAAATAACTCATTTTAACACATATATCTATTTCATTCACTTATAATTTGTTTACTTTGTTTTAGTTTTTTGTCAATTCAATTATTGCCTACTTTTGGAAAAGGTGGCAACCCATGAAAAAAGTACTCAATCAATCTACCAAAACAAGTCAGGGGGTTAGCTAGAGTAGATTGGTAGATGGATACTTTTGTAGAATGGCACTTTTACAAAAATAAAATGTATGGCATTTGCCAATCTACCCAACTACCTAAGGCAGTGTGAATACCCCTAATATATAAATCGTAACAAAGTAACTTGCTTACGTAAACTATTTATGGTAACCGTAAAGTAGAAACATGTTTCTAGTAAAAATAAACTTGTTTGCTCTCAATAAGTTTTCAAACATAATAGTTTCCTCTCACATTATGTTTGTGGTAAATATATTTTTTTTCTGCGTGCGAAAAAGACTCATCAAGAAGAGTCGTGTGTAGGGTAGCAATTTCTCCCGAACAAAGTCTTTTTTGATCAGAAAATGAGCGTAAATGCGACTGTCACCATTGCGGAGGAGAGTCGAAAACGACTCTTATATGTTCAAAAATTTGATAAAATGCTAGCTGGGTATGGCTGTACGTGACACCAATATTAACTTGGTTTTTTGTTTGTGTTAGATACAGTCTTTACTAGGCTTTTGAATACGTTATTACCTAGGATCATTCCATTTGATTTCATAAAATATAGTCGTCACACCCTCTTAGAAAAAATTCACAACATTTATTTTAACAAATTTAAATTTCTATCAAAAGACTCATAAATAAATTTGTATAAAATATAAAAAAAAACAATGTTTTATTGGTAATAATTTTTAAAAATAAATTCAAATAAAATTCAATTAAATGTACTAAAAGTAAACAGAAATGATCCTGAAGTTTCTCAAAAGTAAACAACAGAGTAGCCAATACAACTACTCTGAAAAAAATGTTGCCTTTTTTCTGATCTATTCTCATCTAAGAACAGGTCAAAATTCTGTGGGTTTCGGTCAAAATCTAAAAAATTCCACATATTCAGAGGGTAGAATTTTTTGTCGAGTTAAAAAAACACTATTAATTTCTCAAGTTAAAATTTGATTTTATTCTGTTTTGTAAATATCAAGCTTACGCTTTCTGAGTAAAAGTCAAGACATGTTATAAATATTCAAGTTATGAAAAAATTCTAGGTAAATTGATGATATTTGACAGGCATAACTTGAGAAATTAATTTAAATATTCTCGTTTCAATGGAATACAAGATGCACACAAATGTGCGAATAAAAGTTATATAAAACAAATAAAATATTAATCAATTTAACGCTGAATGAGAAAAATGGCAATGTTTCATACATAGAGAAATAATAACTTGCAAAAGAAATTGATGCTTGAACACCAATCAATAAATGAATTTCGTTCATATATTTTGTATCGCTTCAAAGAAACAGCTTTATCTTCAACAAATGGTGTTATTTAAAATCAATTGGACCTAAAACATAATTTGACTCTGCCGATGTCTAAGAACCCAAAGCGGCTATAGTGACTCAAGGAGATAATTATTCTAAACTAGTGTAAAAGCCCGTCCTACGACGGGAAGGAACCATTTAGAGTACAAAATGCGACAAAAATTTATTGGATTTATATACAAAGGTTTTTATTTGAAAACATGTTTATTAAATTATTTTAATAAATTTTCTTTATATACAACATTTCTAGTAAAAAAATTCTTAGAATTTTTAACCAATTAATCTTGTCCCTTGCCATCTATAATGCATAGTTTTACATCACCAGCCCGCTTAAACTACCCATGACTAAATACCAGTTCTTTTAGAAAAACTCCTACTTTTTGCAATATTGAACCTTGCAATTTATTTATGGTCATTGAAAATGTCAGTTTAACTGGAAATTGTCGCCTCCGGAGAGTGAAAGGCAAATTTGTGTTTGTCGGGGCCAAATCAATTGGAGGTATGAAAACTATTTCATGTGCGCCAGTGCGCCTGTCAATACCTGTGCTATGATTAATTACGTTTTTAGGTTTTTCAAAACTAACCAACTTCCATTACAAATATCTCTTTTGGTATTGAAATTTTGAAGAAGTATTATAATACTTCCAATTTCGAGTTTTAACTTATGCAGTGGCATTCCTGAAGGATAAAATTCATTCAAAAACTCGGCAGGGTAATTTTGTTTATCGTTATCATCACTGTCTTCAATTTAATCCGTGCTTAGATCTCTCACTGTGTCACCAACTAAAATATTTAGAACTTGCTCGTTGACTTCATTCACATCGGAATTTTTTGGGCACAGAATAGCAATTTTGGAATAACGGTTGATGTTATTCGGACTCAAAGTATCGCCAAAAATCTATTTAACCCTTTCAATGGATTTGTCCTTTATATTGGACACTTCGGAAAAAATTTTTTTTTTATTTTCCAACGTCTTTTCTAAAATCAAATAGGTTGGTACTATGAAATGAAGTTTCGATTTTATGCCCAACAGTAGCCTTCAATTTTTTTATATCGCGTGTTAATAAATTTTTGCAAAAAAGAAGTGATTATTGTGATTGGTGTGCAAAGTATAATTTTTTTTTTTATAATAACATTTGCATAAATAACGCATTTGCATTTGTCTCCGGCTGTTTTAGTTGAACTAAAATATTATAATACAACGTTATCGTGGTTTTGTCCATTATATTAGACAGCCTGCCAAAAGCAAAGCAGCTCATGTACAAATCAGAGGGATGTTTTTTAATATTTTTATTGCTTAAATGATGGGAATATAAGCTCAAAAAAATTGTCCACGATTATTCTAGGCAAGCCATTGAAAGGGTTAATAAGCGGGTTGTAATAAGCTTTACAAACAAAATGATCGGGAATTTTTATGATATCTTCATCTCCATTTCCTAACTTGAGAAGCTAATCGCTGAAACTTGGATCAGAAGACAGAACATTGTGATTTAATTGTAGCAATTCCAATTGACACCAACGTCATTGAATGTAATAATTGCTGTTCAGTTTATGCAGACCGAAAAGGTTCTGGTTCTGTTAATTAAGAAGCACTGTAATTGCAAGACATAATGTTTGATGTATAGTAGTTGAGGAAAATGACGATAGTCTTCAAGTACAAAGATTTCCAATACATAATTTAAGAACAGGTTCTGGTCCAGGCTGAACAGGTTTTAAAAGGTTTAGTAAGTACAAAAATTTCAAATGGATAATTTTACAACAGGTTCTGGTCCAGGCTGAACATGTTTTACGATATAGAGCACGGAGCAGGACGCTTGTCTTTTATATATTAAGATGATATATCCACTCTTTAGGTGGACTGCAATGTAATATCAGCTACTCTGTAGTTTAATTATTTAATAAATTACGTAATTGTTTGACATATGTTTTTGGAATAATGTCATTAACAAGAGGGCTATTCATGAGGCCAAACTTTCATTGAGAGCAAAACTTTTTAAAAAAATCGTATATGTTCGGGTAAACATTCACTTTTAGGAAAGCCTTACAACTCGTCAACATGGTTTTCAAATGTTAGATTCACTGTGTCTATTCTTGTTGATTTTGCATTATTGACTGCATCTGATGCAAGCGGAACTAGAACTTATATTTTAGAGATCTTATTTCATACGATTCTGATGGTTTTATCTAATGCACTTGTTCAAGAACCGATACATTCGTTCCACCATAACATTTTTCTTTTAGAAACTTTTGTAAGCTTACAGCTTTTAGCCCCCGGAATTGGGGGTAAGATTTTTCCCAAACAAGTCGATACACTCTAATGTACATAATGCAAGTCTAGAATGAGCATGATTAGTTATAAAGTTGCATATTTCTTGGATACAGTTTTGCATAAAAATCTGCCCTCTAGTCATAACAGCTACAATTTGTTTAACTCGTACATACAAACGAAACTGTTTGTGATTGAAACAAAAAACAAAAGTTATACCGCATATCCCAAGTTAGAACTCATAACTGATCATATTTTTGGAAGTTAAAAAATCACAAGTTGACTTCAGTTATCAAACATAAGTTATGCATAAACTTGAATTTCTAAAGTTATGTTTGACAATTTGAAGTGAATAAAATGAATAAGGTTAGAAAATTTGAAAAATTGCCAAATTATTTTTAAATCTCACGTTATAAATGTGAATAAAACGGCCCTTAATTGTTAACTCCGAGGACTCTCACTGTCTGTTTTTTTTATTTTATGATTTGTTATTGTTTAATTGGTAGTTTCTTTATCTAAATTCTTGCATTTCATCTAAATTTATGGAAAAATTCGAAAAAGTCAACCAAATTCAGAAATTTGTAGACAATCATAGGATTCCGAAAATATGCATTTAATTATTTTGATGACTGTATTTAAAACTGTTTTGGATATATTATTTTTTTGTAGGTGTGCTATTTATGAAACTGACAAAAATGTCATGTCTTCCTAACCCTTTATAATTTTGGAAGCTTGAAATTTCATTTATTTGAAAATATTATGAAAGCTTAAGTTAAATTTTTCCAGCGATTCTAATAAAATGTTAATGCAATGCAATGACCTTGAAACGAACAATTTTTTACATAATAGTCTGCTACATTTATATAATAACAATTTCATTATTTACTACAACAACGTCACTTGCCAGTTTTATAATTTGAAGCTACTGCTTTTTTGACCACCATGAAATGCTGTAAAGTTTTTGCTTCCGAGTTATTATTAAAATGCGTACAAAAATAAAAACTGGTTAACTTAAATTTGAAGTTTACTTACATTTGCAGACACTGCCTGTGCAGTTTTATGGTCAAGTTTCTTTAGTTGGTGCGCGCATTTTTAATAAGGATTGCGTAGACGCAACGTTGCGCCTCAGATGCGCGTCACGTATTCAACAAAGAGGCGGAGCGCAGTAACGCATAAGCGCGTAACATTTAAGAGAAATTTTATGCAAGTACATAAAAAAGATGAAAAGTAAAAATTAGCCAAAAAACGGAAAAACAAGCTAAAAAAAAAAAACAATAACAAAATGTTAAAACCACAAAACGTGTGGCAAGTGGTTGTTGAATGGCAATGCAACGTAATGCAACGCTGCGTATATGTCGACGCAACGTAATGTGTTAGCTGTACAAGCAAGCGTTTTGATTACAAGTGCAAAAAACTTTCACTTGCAGACGTTTGCAAAAACAACAAAAAAACAAAAACCAACCCAAAAAGTTACAAGAAACACAAAATAACAGCAAGAAATTAACTAGATTTTTATCATTAAAACATTAACGAATTCGTAAGATATATCTTGAAAGAAAGTGTATCGAGTGTAGCATCTTCATGTTGCTGTATGTATGTGTGGCTGTAATGAAACTACCGCCAAAAAGTTTTGACCATTTTGGGGGAGAGCAAAAGAAGATTCACCAAAAAATTCATTTGGAAATATGTAACGGCGATTCGCATTAAAAGATAACCCAACGGAAAACAACACTAGGTTGAACGGCGCATGACAACGCAGCTTTGAACAACAGCAACAACTTCAGACACACATCTACTTGTACAACAACAAAAACCACGATAACGAAACGTTACAACCAGCCGCAACTAAGTTTGCAGGTCAATGCATGACAACAAACAACCATTACCAGCAGCGAGCATGATTTGCATTGACAGGCACTGTTAAGATATAATTCACAGTGTGTTTACAAAATAAATTTCATTCTGGTTACAATGAAAATAAAGAATATAATACCTATAAATGAAGAAAGAATATATTGTAAATTCTTCCCTGCTTTTCTCAGAACAACAAATGAAGTTTTTTATAGTGGCTGATCCAATACGAGGTCTGTTTTTCAACTGCGTTGTTTTGACTGCTGTTATGTATCAAATGGCTTGTGCATATGACGATTGTGTCAGTATTCAATGCGACTCAATCAAGAATGACTGAATCCTGAACAAGGTTTATTAATTGTGGAGAACTTACTACCAAAATAAGTTCTTCAACATAATTTTGGTCGTTATGAGCGTCCAACTGATCCAAGAGCAAGATCATGTGATTTGACGCCATAGGATTATTTTCTTTGAGGATATGTTAAATCACTTAAATATGTCGACAAACCCGACACTATTGACGCTTTGGAAACTAACAGAACGCATGCTATTCAAGGCAACCCGGCCGATATGCTCGAAAGAATTATCGAAAATTGGGCCCACAAAATGTACCATGTAGTCATGGGCAACATTTGAAGGAAATAATTTATAAACATTGAGTCATAGGAACCAAACTATCATATCATTTGATTTACATTAATATATTGATTCTTATGTATTTTATTAAGAAAAAAGTAGGAAGCTCTTATTAGATCACTCTTAGAATGCGAGTGGTTTAAAAAGTATCTTTACGGATGCATTTATGATGAATTCATTTAAGGTGGTACATAACATTCGCAGCAGAGATAACAGATCATTTTTTTTAAAATTCATAACTCAGTCAAAAAAAAAAATATTTTTTTAAAATTTTTATTTTTATTATTGTAGAGAATCAAACAACTTACAAGAAGAAAAATTAAAAAAAAAATATATTTTTCACTCCAACATGGTTTTATAGAGCTCCAAACTGGCGGCAGAGAAAAAAACGGAGCCTCGTGGTTGCAGCGCTGGGATTCGCAAAAATTGTTCGATCTGTAAAAAAATGACCTTTAAATATTAGCAAAATTGGTTATCGTAAGACAGGAGCTTTTTTCAAGTTTTGGTAATGTTCCAAATTTGAAAGTGTGTTTTCTCGAAAAAAATATTGACTTTAAAAATTCGTAAGAAATCGAAAAATAAATTTAAAAAAAAAGCTTGTGTCACACGATAGCGAATCAAGTTTAAAACAAGTAAAGAAAGTCTAAAGTCGGTCTAGGCCGACTATGAAATACCCTAAACCCACTTTTCAAAAACAAAAAAATTTTTATTGTAAATGGGCGTGTCCGTGGGCGGATGAAGCCTATATTTTCTATGCATTTAAATGTTGATGAAAAATTTACACATACCAAGTTTTTATTCCTGTAGCTCACAGTTAATGCCTTTATTGTGCTTTCGCTATGGGAGGTGGGCGTGTTCATGGACGGATCACTCCCAATTTTTGAACACACTTTAGTTTTGGTATAAAATACATACATACTAAATTTAATTTCTCTATGACAAACATAACCTTATTTATTGAGTTTTAAACTTTTTGGGTTGTATGGGAGGTAGGCGTATCCGTAGGCGGATGACGTCCATTTTTCAAAAGCATTTTTGGTTTGTTATAAAAAAACATATGTGCTAAATTTGAGCTCTGTAGGTTAAACAGAGGCTTATTTATTGCTTTTTCAATTTTTGGTTTGTATGGGAGGTGGGCGTGTCCGTGCACGGATGACGTCCATTTTTCGAAGACATATTTTTGTTTGTATAACACACATACATATCAAATTTTATTGTTGTAAGCTAATTATGAGCTGAGTTATGCAGTTTTTAATTTTCGCGTTGTATGGGAGGTAGGCGTGTCCGTGGGCGGATGACGTCCATTTTTCAAAACCATCTTTTTCTTGTCATAAAAAACATACGTGCCACATTTTAGCTCTGTAGGTTAAACAGAGGCTTATTTATTGCGTTTGCAGTTTTTGCGTTGTATGGGAGGTGGGCGTGTCCGTGCACGAATGACGTCCATTTTTCGAAAACACCGTTGTGTTTGTATAAAACACAAACATATCAAACTTAATTGTTGTAGGCTTATTATGAGCTGATTTATGCAGTTTTCAGTTTTCGCATTGTATGGGAGGTAGGCGTGTCCGTGGGCGGATAATGTTAATTTTTCAAAACCATCTTTGTTTTGTTATAAAAACATTCTTGCCAAATTTTATATCTATAGGTTAAGCAGAGGCTTATTTATTGCTTTTTTCAATTTTTGGGTTTTATGGGAGGTGGGCGTGTCCGTAGGCGGACGACACGAAGACATCTTTGTGTTGATACAAAACACATACACACCAAAGTTTATTGTTGTAGGTTAGTTATGAGCTTATTTATGCAGTTTTCAATTTTTGGGTTGTATGGAAGGTAGGCGTGTCCGTGGGCCAAGTGTACCAAGTTTCATTTAATTATCTCAACTCCTTCTTATCCTGTGTAAACGGACAACACACATACGGACAGACGGACAGACGGACGGACGGACGGACATGGATAGCTCGACTCACGTGGTGACGCTGATCAAGAATATATATACTTTTCTATATCGGACTCGCTTCGTTCTATGCGTTACAAACGTTTGCACAAAGTTAATATACCCTAACCTTTCAGGTTTAGGGTATAAAAATACAAAAAAAAACAAATTTCGTCAAAAAATGAACCCGCTAGTGCCGCAACCAGTACGAAAAACATGGTTTCGAGATAAACGCGTTCAAAGTTTGTGAATAAAGAAAAATGCTAAGAAAATAAAACTGCGCCCTCACTAATCCGGCTGTTACTTTTGAACCCGTAGGAATTTTTCCATGAAATCTTCCATAGAATCTTAAAAATATTTACTAAAATACAAAATTATACAAAAAGTAGATTTAAAAAACGGCCAATGTCATGTCCCTCCTTAATAAATATGAGTAACGATACGCTGTTTCTTGGGGTTAGTGGTATTCAAGTGATGTTTCTTGATAGTATCTCCATTTTGCCGTGATGTTGGGCCATTTGTGTCGTGATGGTGCCTATCAGTGATGTGCCGTGTAGACTACACGGTGTCGACTACGCTATTGTCGACGTGTCGTTAATTTCATGTCGTCAATTCATAATTGTCGACACCAAATAAACGACGCGTCGACAATAGAAAAAGCACTGTTTAAACAGTATAATAATTCGACAACAAGCTAAAATTCAATATTTTATTGTCCGGAATCTGCAATAATTTTTTTGCGAACTTTGCTAATGTTGGATATTTCATTTCTGCCATGTTCCAAAAAACAAGAGGCTTTTGAATATCTTTTTCAAAGAGCGTTTTAAAAAAACCTGTTTTGCTTCGATAGTGGTCCCACTCTTCAATTCCAGTTCCATCCAAATTTTGGAACAGGAATTCAAAAATAATGCTATCATGTTCATTGTTTAATTTTGCTTTATCCTTAAAAGGATGCAAGTAAAATGCACTTAACGAGTATTTGTTTAAAGCCATATTCTGTCTGTTTTTTAAGCTTTGATGAATATTCTGCGGGCAACTCCAGACTCAGCCAAGTGTCCACTGCATCTGCTGCAGAACACTTTTGTGACTGGCATTCATTTATTAATTTGCAAATTGGATCTAGAATTTTTACATATTTTTTAATTTCGGTCATAAATTCTTCATCGAAAAGTAGTCCCACAGATTTAGCACTCACTTTTGAATCAGCTGCAACTTGCCTCATAATTTGAGAGTTTAAAACTAAACATTTATATGCGTCACGGTATGAACACCATCGAGTGTCACATGGAAGTTTCATTCGCGTTCCACCTTTCTCAACAATTAGCTTTTCTAAATCTGCATGTTTAAATTCTTTCAAAACCGATGTGACTTTAAGATTAAGCTCTTTGTTAACAATATCTTTAGCTAAAAGGTTTCCTGTATGACTACTACAATTGCTTTTCCAAACCAAATGACTCGTAAGTTGTCCCATCTTCTTCATTGCGCTTGCATTATCGGAGACGACCGCATAGACATGTGTTGAATAGATTGTTTCAGCCAACTTAACAGACTCCGACACAATCTCGGCAAGTTTTTCTGCAGTTTCACTTTCACAAGTCACATCCCAGGCTTCTAAGAATCCTTGCTCTCCATTTGCGTTATGCAACATCGAAACCACTGTCTTACAATTAGATGAAGAATTCTTCCATCCATCAATTAATAAAACAGCTTCGGAACCCATAGTTTCTTTGGCAGAAGCTAAGCACTTTTCATATGAAGTGTCCAATAATGAAGTTGATAACGCTTTCCGGCCGGGAATTTTGTCAGCATACGCTGGTCTTAATTTTTTAATTAGGTTTTTAAAATATATTGATTCTACTACACAAAGTGGAATATTACATCCGTAGAAAAACTCAGCCAGGGATTGATGAATTTCAGCTTCTTCTTTTTCAGACAATCTGTCAGCAAATGCAGTAATAGAGCTGGAATTTTTTTTTGAAACTGGTCGTTTCCTGTTTTTACTTGATGCGAAAAACGGTTGGTCGTCGTTGGAAGACAATGCTGTGACGGAGCTTGTAGTAGACAATGAGCCTGAACTGAATTGATTAACGTTGCTGTTTAGGTTTGGTTTATTATTGTTGAAGTAAAGCGATGCTGCAGAGGCTGGTCTGGAAACAAATTCATTGTTTGAATTCAACGATGTTGATGAACATGATATTGCATGTTTATTTTTGTAATTAGAAGAAACTGGGGATCGACCATTTTCTAGAACATTGGAGCTGTTTTCCATCTAGAGAAAAATCAGTCAATGTTGCAAATTAATTCAATTAATGTATTTTTATTCAAAGCTTACACTTATATCAAATGTTCGGCGGCATCCAAAAGCTGAACCTCATTATTTGAGTTATCTTCTACGATGTAGATCACAGAAACCTCACTCTCATTTTCTGGATTATTATTAGATGCATGCGCATCTATAAGTTCGTTGATCATTTTGCAAACATTCCTTGAAAAATAAAAGAATGTAAGTAATGGTGTAAATGAACAAATTTAAGATCACATTACCTGTGCTGTCTTAGACGAGCTTCTGCTGTATTTAATAAATGTTTTTTGCACACATTGCAAAATGCGACATGTTTGCCATTTATTTTCACTAAATCGTAGTTCAATTCTGAGTAAGCTTTATTCTTCGTGCGCCCAACCATATCTTTTATAATACTATCTTTGTTATTTAATAAAATTTGTTTTGTTTTGTTTTATTTGTTTATTTTTCACGTTGATTTAATAAATTTAATTTGTGTTGAATATGATGACAGCTTACTGCAAAACGTGAATTAAAGAACAGCTGATTCTTATTGACGACATTGGCGACACAATTGTCGACATAGGCGACATTGACGACACGATTGACGACACTGTTGTGTCGACTTTTAAAAACGACGTGTCGAGGAACATCACTGGTGCCTATGTTTGGTGAACTGAATTTTCGAGTCTTGCACAAACTTAGATAAGTTTTCTTGGAGTTGAAAAGTTCAACTGGTTGGCAGTTCCATTAGTTTGCTAGGAGCTAACTTTTCTTCAATCCAAAAATATTAAAAATTCAAATCTAATAGTGTGGGTATCTAAAATTTTTCTTCATAGAAGAGCTCCTCTTTTCATCCTTTTATTTTTTGTCAGCTACTGTTAGTTTCGGCTTTTAAAATTTGTTCTATTTATTGCTTCTTCTTCCAACTTCGTTTCTCTGGATGTTCTGGTTTCTGGTATTCTGATATTAGTTTTCAAAACCGTTGTCATGCAGACGAGTTGGACAGCAGATCAATGCATTTTGGCCCTTTTTCAAAGTGCAGTTAAAACCTTGTCCGAGTTTCGAAAACTATTGGGTGCAATTTTTTTGAATTTTGTAATGCGTACGGTATTAACGGGTTTGCTGGTAGTATGGACAGCTCAGTTGCATAGTTAATCCATAGTACGCAAAACTCTAATACCGACATATGTGGAATTAACGATAGCTTAAAATTTACTATTGACCAACTGAAATTGCCAATCCTGCGTCTCGCCGGTGGTGAGTCGAACAATGGAGTTTTCATCTCAAACATCTGTCATCTTCAAGTATGTTCGTTTCTCTGATGATCGTTTCTCTTTGAGAGAATCTGGAGCAGTGTCGGGAAAAAATGAAATTCCTATTCACGGGTGATTGAGCTAGCATTTGTTGCCGACGTCAATATTTCCACACGTTCACAATAAAAACTTCGTGTGGCGTACGAACTGTAGCCGAGTAATGGCTTTGGCTCGTGCTTTTGAGAAGCTGTGAGCGTAATTTTGATATTCAATTGATGTTAGTTGAAGTTACCCAGCCAGCATTTGGAAGACTGTTTTGCTGACAATCGCCTAAACGAGTCTTTTATGAGTCCACTTGACGATCAACAAAAACAAAATACATGTCCTGTGCGGAAGCATATTTTACTCCGCTCAACGATCAAAAACTGACTGCATTTTTTCAAGGCAACTTATTGGATATTGAACAAAGCGTGTGCATATTTCGATCGGCAAGGCGATAGAAAAGTAACTATTTGTTTTGTGGAAACTAACGGGAAATTGGACAAATTCAAACATCATATTTCTCACGCCATGTCGCTCAGTTTCGTCAGAGCAATATCGGAGTAAAGTCAACCTTGCTGTTTGTGAAATTATTAAACAAATTCAATTAAAAAAACGACTCGAAAACAACTTGAAAATCAGTAGTATTTTAATCATATTTTGGTATTTTTAGATCGAAAAATGACTCGAAAATTACTCGAAAATTAATCGTATTTTAATCATTTTTTGATCATATTCAAGATTAAAAAACCACTCGAAAAAGACTCTTCAAGAAGAGTCGCGTGTAGGGTACCATTTGCTCCTGAACAAACAGTCTTTTTTGATCAGAAAATGAGCGCACACGCGACTGTCACCATCGCGGAGGAGAGTCGAAAAAGACTCTTATATGTTCAAAAATTCGATAAAATGCTAGAAAGTAAGAACTTGATTCTGCTCGCCTCGCAACTATTAAAAAAATACGCAAAGAAAAATGTTTAGTGACAAATGTATGCTAGATTTTTTTATAGAAAATATAAACGGCGCTGTCGCTCTTTCTTGGACACACACACAAGCTTGCATGTTTATGAATTGGTTTGCCCGACACTGATCTAGAGTAATTCTTAATTGTCGCTCATACAAATTTTTATATTGGTATGGTAGGTATTCCAACTAACCCGATCGGAATTAAGTCACACTTATTTAAAACTTATTATGTTCGGTTGGCTTTGCAACCTGCATCAGTCAGTTTTCCGGCTGTTCTATTTCTAGAGGTCGTACAATGCGCTCGAGTAGTTTCAAACCTGTAGAAACCAAATTATTCGCACCAAACCCAGAGATTATTAGTAATACTTATTGTAATGGGGTCTCTTTTAAGTCGGCTTCGATCGGTATCGACGCTATTATATCTGTACAAGATATAATAGAGTTAATATCTGTACAAGAATCCGAAATTCTATTTGAAATTTAGAAAAAAATTTTTTAGGTACAGTAAAGATCAATTGAAATTAAAAAAATTCAATTGAAATCTAGAAAACATCAACCTAAGTTCAGATATTCTATTTGAAATTCAGAAAAAATCATTTGAATTTCAGAACAGGTTAATTGGAACTTAACCCTAACGGCAAGACCGTAAAAAAATAAAATAATTAACGCTGTAGATTTGCCGACTTTTCGCATTTAAGTGATGAAAGCTCACCAACGACTGATCAGAAAGCGTTCGTTGATATACTAATATGTGCAACAAAACACTCTTCTAACGGTTTTTACTTGTTTAAGAAAAAAAAAAAAATATAATTCTTATATGAAACTGCAGCACAAAAATCAAATACCGTCTATAGGCGGTCTTACCGGCTAGAGGGTTAAGAAAACATCAATTCAAATTCAGAAATTTTATGTAAAATTGACAAAAATCTTTTTGAATCCTAAAATATCAATTGATAACATGAATTTAAATTTAGAAATTCTATTTAAAATTTAGAAAAAAATCAAATGATTTTCCAATTGAAATTCAGAAATTCTACTTACAATTCAGTAAATATAATTTTTAACCGTTTCTAAATTTTTTTCATTCAAAAATTTAAAATAATATTCAGAAAATATCAATTGAAGTTTATATAGTTCATTTGAAATTAAGAAAAAATCATTTGAATATTAGAAAAGATCAATTGAAATTTTAAAAAACATCTTAAGTTATATTTGAAATTCACAAAAAAATCATTTGATATTCTCAAAAGTCAATTGAAAATCAGAAAACATCATATTAAGTTTAGAAGTTATTTTGAAATTCAGAAAACATCAATTAAAATTTATGAATTCTTTTTAAAATCACAAAAAAATTATTTGATATTCAGATATTAACAAATATTAAACAAAATTCAAAAATTTTAAATTGAAATTCAGAAATTACATTCAAATGCAGAGAATATCAATTAAAATTTAGAAATTCTATGTAAAATTAAAAAAAAAAATCATTAGATTTCAGAAAATTTTAACGGAAACTTAGACATTTTTCATTGAAATTCAGAAAACATCATTTGAAATTCAGGAATAAGCATTTTAAGACAGAAAATATGACTAAAAGTCAGAAAATATCAAATTAAATTAAAAAATTTTTTTTGAAATTCATTAGACATCTGTTGAAATTCATTAGACATCTGTTGAAATTCAGAAATTTTATTTAAACTTCACAAAAAATCATTTGATATTCAGAAAATATAAATGATATTCATAAAAAACTCGCGTGTAGCAACGTACACCTGGCAGAAGTGAAACTTCTTAAACAGTAATAAATAAGAGAGATTTTAGTGTAAAATAGAGAGAGAAAGTATCTGAAAAGAAATTCAATCAATACGAAATGGAATAATATTCTGTTTATTCAATATTTCAAGGCATCCAGGGACCATGCCGGTTATGGTTTTTATCGAAAAAGTCACATATTCACTGTTATCTTTGAACTTTTATTTTTTCCGACAAACATAAAAGTTGTTTGGTGCCTTACATTTTTTCGGCCAAAATAACAGTTACTTTTCATATTTGTTTTATCGGTCAAAAATAATGGTAATTTTCTGCCATTTATTTTTTCGGTCAAAAATAACAGGCAATTTGTATTTTTTCAAAGGTCATTTTACCGACTAAAAAAACTATTGATACCATTATTATCATCCCATCGGTGAGACATTTACTCATGGTGTGAACAGTTCAATCTGTCAAGCGGTCTTTAAAAAAACACAAATTGCCTGATATTTTTGACCAAAAAAATAAACATCACAAAATAACTGTTAAAGTCAAAAGTAGCGCTAATTTTTCCCAAATAAAATCCAAGGTTAAATATAACAGTTAACGTTTAACTTTAAAAAAAAACAGTCGAAAATTTAAAAGGCACTTAATATTCGTGAGGCTGAGGGCATTTGTAACAAAATGGTATATTTGAAAATTTGTCCTTCGACAATTTTTTCAGTATGCTTTTTTCATTTGAAAATTGTAAAATAACAGTTATTTTCGATAAGTTTTTACATCACGTTCAGTTGATATTTTAGTTGCTTTCGATTGTTGAATACTAGATTGCATAGTACTCGTATTGTATTAACTATTTTGCATGGTATTAATCATCTGCAAGGTTTTTGATAACAACCAACGTTATGATATGTTCTTTCAAATTAAGCTTTAAGCTCAGTATGCAGCGAACAGGCAGTTGAATTTTTTCCGCTAGGATTTGATATTCAACACACAAAAAAATATGCAGTAAGTGTTGCAATAAAATTAAAAGTTTATTAATGTTTTTAAAGCATTTATAACAGTTGTTAATGAAAGCTGTATCTGTGACTCTGTTGCTTTTTCTCCACACAGTTGTTATATTATGTAATGTTATGTACAGCATTCCAAGCTTAAAGAAATAAATTTTCACTGCATACTCTTAAGATGAAAATTAAATGTTACGGACCAAACAAAACGCGTTCTTGAGACATGGTTTGGGTCTGTGATATACTAGATCAATATTTATTATATTTGGTTAACCCGTTCAACTCGATCAATATTAATTACATTATGTTGACATATAAATTATGTGTCTGTGTGGCTCAATGATAGCGTATTCGATTCTTATGAGATGCATAGTAACGAAAGTTCGGGTTCAATTCTTGCTTGCGTCAATAATTTTTTGAAAATTTTCTTATGAATTGAAAACGTTAGCCCAGCGTCACGAATAAGAGACCTTGATATTTCACTCGCCGCCAAAGAAGTTTCACTTCAAAAATCAATTGAAATTCGGAAAGTCCATTTAAAATTCATTAAACATCATTTTAAATTCAGAAATTCTATTGATCAAGAAAACTTGAATTAATGTCAGAAAACATCAATTGATTTTCAGAAATTTTATTTGAACTTCACACTAGATCAATAAAAATTCCATTTAAAATTCAGAAAAAATCAATTTTAATTCAGAAATATTCTTTCAAATTCGAAATATATTAAATGAAATTCAGAAATGCTACTTGAAATACAGACAAAGTTAATTGAAATGCAGAAGTTCTTAAAAAATCATTTTGAATTAAGAGAATCTATTTGAACTTTAAAAAATATCAATTTGATTTTAGAAATTTTCTTTACAGATTCAGAAAAGAATCAACTGAAATTTAAAAACCGTGGCATGCAGGTTAAGTGTGTGGCTAAGCATGCTCGGAGCCGGAGTTCGATTCCCAGTCGCGGCGAAAAGTTTTTCAATAAAAAAATTTTCTGATCCCAAGCACGCTATAAAACAGCTATAAAATTCCAAAAAGAAAAAAAAAAATATGTTAATTGCAGACTTGTGTTATTATTAACAATAAGTACAGATATATACTTATTATAGATACAGTATAAGTACAGATACATCCATTTAAAAAGCTAACATATAGATTATATTCCAAAATATTGATTATGATCTTATGTAAATCCTCTCCCGACAAAGAGAAAACTTCTACCTACAAAGATGTTGCGATACAATCTATGCGTTGCAACAAGTTGTTGTGCGTTATGTGTGGCAAGTATCTGCAACAAGTGTTTTAATTATGCGCTACATAAAGCTGTGTGAACCGTGAATTGTTAACTGTTTTTATGTTGCTGTTGCTGTTGCTGTTGTTGTTGGTGTTGTTGTTTTTGTTGTTGTTATTTTGACTTACTGACATAATCACCAAATTACGAGCATATCAAGTTGAGCCAGTTGAAGCAAGCAACCAATAAATTGACAAAAAAAAAAAAATAACCCAAAAAACCTTTAAAAAAAGACGAAAAACTTAAAAAAAACACAAATAAAATGTTTTTATTAAATGTCAGAAAATAACTGTTACGGTTTTTTGTTTTGCGTATGTTATGAAACATTAAATATTGATAGCTACATTAAAGTCACTTTACAGCGTGATAGACAGGCAGACAGACAATCAGAGAAACCGTCGGACAGCCGGATGCAGTTATAACTAACACACTGACACACACACACACTGTAGTATTTGCAGCACACGGTCCATCAACTAGCTTGCATTCAAAATGCATTGTTTTTTATTGCATTTGTTGTTGTTGTTTTAACTCTATTGCATAAGTTTGTTTTCAACTCGCTGCCTCCTGCTGCTGCTGCTGCTGCCACTTGCCTGATTGCCATCACTAACAACCTCAAATAAATGTTTGTTGTCCCTCATCATATGAGTAACTCACAATATGACATTATTTGTCATATTGTGCTGTCGTTGTTAAGTTGTATTTTTTTTTTTTTTGCTGCTGCAACAGTAGATTTTTCTTGTTGCCATTGTTGTTGTAATAGTTGA
Source organism: Tetanocera ferruginea (assembly GCA_958299015.1). Lineage (NCBI taxonomy): Eukaryota > Metazoa > Arthropoda > Insecta > Diptera > Sciomyzidae > Tetanocera > Tetanocera ferruginea. Next base: position 49,092,670 of record OY282640.1, on the reverse strand, counting down.
CATCTTTGTAAGCGTTTTTTTGGTATCGACTTTTGAAAGCTGCCAGACCAAGCGGTTATTTTCGCTTTTCAATAAATTCAAATCTTCGCTCATATAATTTTTTTATATGACTATCAACAGAAGTAGCGGTTTTGTTTCACATGCTAATGTTTTATTTGTTTTTTTGGAAGGGCTTATTTAAAACTAGGCTGAAACCTGCTTTTCTTTAAATCCATTTAAATGCTAAATAGTAACAGTTTTCTAACAAAGAAATATCATATTCAAAAACGCTTCTATTGTCATTATTTATAGATGCAAATTAAGACATAAACTGCCAAAAAAAAATATATAAAAAAAAAATAAAAATAAGGTGATGAATATCGTGATGAAATAATTTTAATTATCTTATAACGATTTTACGGATTAATCTCTCAGACATTTTTATTGTTATAAACATAAAACAAGTAAAGAAAGTCTAAAGTCGGTCTAGTCCGACTATGAAATACCCTAAACCCACTTTTCAAATGATGAAAAATTTACACATACCAAGTTTTATTCCTGTAGCTCACAGTTAATGGCTTTATTGTGCTTTCGCTATGGAAGGTGGGCGCGTTCATGAAAGGATTGCTCCCAAATTTTTGAACACACCTTAGTTTTGGTATAAAATACATACATACCAAATATAATTTCTCTATGACAAACATAACCTTATTTATTGAGTTTTAAAATTTTTGGGTTGTATGGAAGGTAGGCGTGTCCGTAAGCGGATGACGTCCATTTTTCAAAACCATCTGTGTCTTGTCATAAAAAACATACGTGACAATTTTAGCTCTGTAGGTTAAACAGAGGCTTATTTATTGCTTTTTCAATTTTTGGGTCGTATGGGAGGTAGGCGTGTCCGTAGGCGGATGACGTCCATTTTTCAAAACCATCTTTGTCTTGTCATAAAAAACATACGTGCCAAATTTTAGCTCTGTAGGTTAAATAGAGGCTTATTTATTACTTTTTCAATTTTTGGTTTGTATGGGAGGTGGGCGTGTCCGTGCACGGATGACGTCCATTTTTCGAAGACATATTTTTGTTTGTATAAAACACATACATATCAAATTTTATTGTTGTAGGCTAATTATGAGCAAAGTTATGCAGTTTTCAATTTTCGCGTTGTATGGGAGGTAGGCGTGTCCGTGGGCGGATGACGTTCATTTTTCAAAACCATCTTTTTCTTGTCATAAAAAACATACGCGCCAAATTTTAGCTCTGTAGGTTAAACACAGGCTTATTTATTGCGTTTTCAATTTTTGGGTCGTATGGGAGGTAGGCGTGTCCGTAGGCGGATGACGTCCATTTTTCAAAACCATCTTTGTCTTGTCATAAAAAACATACGTGCTAAATTTTAGCTCTGTTTTCAATTTTTGCGTTGCATGGGAGGTGGGCGTGTCCGTGAACGGATGACGTCCATTTTTCGAAGACATTTTTGTGTTTGTATAAATCCTATACACATAAAAGTTTATTGTTGTAGGCTAATTATGATCCGAGTTATGCAGTTTTCAATTTTTGCTTTGTATGGGAGGTAGGCGTGTCCGTGGGCGGATGACGTTCATTTTTCAAAACCATCTTTTTCTTGTCATAAAAAACATACGCGCCAAATTTTAGCTCTGTAGGTTAAACACAGGCTTATTTATTGCGTTTTCAATTTTTGGGTCGTATGGGAGGTAGGCGTGTCCGTAGGCGGATGACGTCCATTTTTCAAAACCATCTTTGTCTTGTCATAAAAAACATACGTGCTAAATTTTAGCTCTGTTTTCAATTTTTGCGTTGCATGGGAGGTGGGCGTGTCCGTGAACGGATGACGTCCATTTTTCGAAGACATTTTTGTGTTTGTATAAATCCTATACACATAAAAGTTTATTGTTGTAGGCTAATTATGATCCGAGTTATGCAGTTTTCAATTTTTGCTTTGTATGGGAGGTAGGCGTGTCCGTGGGCGTATTCCAAAAATATTCAAAAGTGCAAATCCTTGGGTGCATGTGACCATGTGCACCAAGTTTCATCTAATTATCTCTACTCCTTGTTCTTATCATGTGTTTACGGACAATACACAGACGGACGGACGGACGGACGACTCACGAGGTGACGCTGATCAAGAATATATATACTTTTCTATACCGGACTCGCTTCGTTCTATGCGTTACAAACGTTTGCACAAAGTTAATATAGCCTGACCATTCAGGTTTAGGATATAATTAGAATAGTACACTGAGAAAACTTTGAAGTAAAACTAAAAAAACGAAAAACCAGCTTTCAAGATAGATTTGAGTGTACAAATCTCAGCAAGCTTAGTCAACTTAGTAAATTTTGTTTTTACAATAGCAAACTTGTATAATTTTACAACGGTTCTTGTTTCTTTGTTGTCGAATTAAGATCTTACGACCTTTAATGCACCTGCTCCGTATTGAAAATAAGGAGAGTAGACTTTTTGGCCTGGTTAGTGAACTCAGTGGTCACTTTTTTAAAGGGTAACATGGCCTAGATTTAGCAGTCAATGACTATTATATGAGTTTCAAATGCGTAGAAGATGAAGAATTGTCTCTCACTGCTCAGTCCTAAGAAGAGCTCTAAGTAGAAGGTGAGTATATGTATATCTCCGCTCAAGCTTTTCTTAACTCTCTTGTTACGGCTGTGAAACAGTGAGTGAAACAGATCAATCATTTAAGTGCTTGAAGTCACTGTGAACATCATGTGTTTCAGAGATTAAATGGTATCACACAGAGGGTGTATCATTGTCCTAAGTGTAAGAGTTGGTATAACTGGTTCAACTGTACTAATCTAACTTGGAAAAAAATTGTTTTAATAGGTCAATAAACTAAAACTAGCTTTTCTCACTACAGTTTGTTCGATGTAGCCTTCAACTTTAAATATTTTTATAAATGAAAGTGGAAGACAAAATAAAGTGAAATTTTTTGTTTGTTTTTATAGGGGTTAAATTATTATGGCGACCTCTGTGATAACTTGGGACTTAGTATTTCTTAAAGCTCAAGGTACAATATAATATTATAAAGTTTCTTACCATTAAATTTGTTTTGTATAATTTTTGGTTTTCATATTTATTCACCAATATTTCGACGTCCGTTGGAAGCCATCAATTTCAGGGTAAAGACTGAGTAATATTATTTTTATTATAAAAAGTTGATAAAACAATTAATATTTGAAGATACCACACATTAAAACATTCAAAAATTTAGTTCAATTTCCTTTTTGGAAATGTTAATTTTCAACTTTTCAGTTTTGTCAGGGTGTTTATTGTTATTAAAATAAATGTTTTTATTAAGACTTATCCATGAGAATGTCTTCAACGGAAGTTAAAAATTTGTCACTACATATATTGATACTTTGTTATTTATAAATATTTCACTATTTGATTTAATTTAAAATATGTAGTTTTTATCGAGCAAAAAAAGTTAATGCGTGCAACCCATGAGATTTTCATCAAATAGTCTTTTGTCGATGACTTTGTCAATGTCGAAGCAGATATCCCATCACTTAAGAGTATTTAAGCTCATGTCATATCATCAGTTTGGCTTTCAGTCAAAATACTGTAGTCCAAAGCGTTCGATACCGTCAATCGCCCTATACTGTAAAATGAAACTTGCTCTAAATTTTCGTTTTTGAAAGTCTGCGGTCTGTCTCTTACGATGCTGCTTGGTTGGTAGGACTCAAAGCGTACGCTTTGGTCAAAATTTTTCTATGCTAAAAAGCACTACTAGTGGAGTTCCTAAAGGCTCAATTCTTGGTCCTCTGTTTTTATTAACGATATTTTCAGCAAATGCCACCATGTTACTAACAGAAATGTTAATAACAGAAATAAAATTCGATATTTCAAGATAAAACGGATAAACATTGTAGAATGTCGGAGATCCCGATCTTTTTTGAGTTCTGAAAATCCCGGGATAAGTCAATTTAAGTCCCGGGACTGCCAAAAACCATTTTTTTTTTAATAGCCAATAAAATGTATCAAACTTTTATCGAAAATATTTTGCTTTTGAGGATTTTATTGGATTTTTATATGAGTTTATTTGTTACATTGACAGCGCTTTACGCGTTTGTAACACTGTTTTGAGTAAATAGTTGACTTTATGTTCGGAGCAAAATCCTACTAAACACGAAATTTAACAACGTCATGTTAAAGTTGAGCACACAAAAAGAGTTGAAGCTCATACAAGATTATTTGTCAAGATGGAATAGTATGCTAGCCAGGTTAGAGAGATTTATTTTTGTTGAAGACAGCATGAAAAAGGATACCACACCATTGGTCTCAAAACTTATTATTTGCTTGATCATGAGTTTGATTAAAGAAGTTGCATATGTTCTCTACCCAGTCAAAGTTAACTTATGTACTCACCACGTCAAATGTGGCATCGCTTTGAACTTTTTGCTAAAAGAAATAAAAGGGAAGAAATCTACTTTGAGCAATCACTCTTTTAATATATTCGTTGAAAGGCTAAAGCAACGGAGAATAATTCTGTCGGATGTTAACACTTTTTCAATTAATCCAAATAATATGTATGATCTTAAATATAACTTTTCTAAAGTTTCTTGTATTACCTCAATTAGAAAAGAGCACGAGAACATCTCTCCTAACGTGGAAAATTAACCTTAAGCGATAATTACCAACGACCAAGTAGTTGAGGTAGATAAAGTTATTTCCATTTGTAGAAACTGTGGTTCTAACAGTTTGGCCAATTTTGGCAAAATGACAAGAGTTAAAATTTTCCAACTCAATTTAAAAAAAACTGAACTATGATTTTTTAATAAAAATTTTTGAGGTCAAAGTTAAAACTGCTATTATACTTATGTATTAGATTTGATAAAAAGTTATTTCCATTTGTAGAAACTGTGGTTCTAACAGTTTGGCCAATTTTGGCAAAATGACAAGTTAAAATTTTCCAACTCAATTTAAAAAAACTGAACTATGATTTTTTAATAAAAATTTTTGAGGTCAAAGTTGAAACTGCTATTATACTTATGTATTAGATTTGATAAAAAGTTATTTCCATTTGTAGAAACTGTGGTTCTAACAGTTTGGCCAATTTTGGCAAAATGACAAAAGTTAAAATTTTCCAACTCAATTTAAAAAAAACTAACTATGATTTTTTTAATAAAAATTTTTGAGGTCAAAGTTGAAACTGCTATTATACTTATGTATTAGATTTGATAAAAATTTATTTCCATTTGTAGAAACTGTGGTTCTAACAGTTTGGCCAATTTTGGCAAAATGACAAAAGTTAAAATTTTCCAACTCAATTTAAAAAAAACTGAACTATGATTTTTTAATAAAATTTCTGAGGTCAAAGTTGAAACTGCCATTGCACTTATGTGTTAGATTTGATAAAAAGTTATTTCCATTTGTAGAAACTGTGGTTCTAACAGTTTGGCCAATTTTGGCAAAATGACAAAAGTTAAAATTTTCCAACTCAATTTAAAAAAAACTGAACTATGATTTTTTTAATAAAAATTTTTGAGGTCAAAGTTGAAACTGCTATTATACTTATGTATTATATTTGATAAAAATTTATTTCCATTTGTAGAAACTGTGGTTCTAACAGTTTGGCCAATTTTGGCAAAATGACAAGTTAAAATTTTCCAACTCAATTTAAAAAAACTGAACTATGATTTTTTAATAAAATTTCTGAGGTCAAAGTTGAAACTGCCATTGCACTTATGTGTTAGATTTGATAAAAATTTATTTCCATTTGTAGAAACTGTGGTTCTAACAGTTTGGCCAATTTTGGCAAAATGACAAAAGTTAAAATTTTCCAACTCAATTTAAAAAAAACTGAACTATGATTTTTTTAATAAAAATTTTTGAGGTCAAAGTTGAAACTGCTATTATACTTATGTATTAGATTTGATAAAAAGTTATTTCCATTTGTAGAAACTGTGGTTCTAACAGTTTGGCCAATTTTGGCAAAATGACAAGAGTTAAAATTTTCCAACTCAATTTAAAAAAAACTGAACTATGATTTTTTAATAAAAATTTTTGAGGTCAAAGTTAAAACTGCTATTATACTTATGTATTAGATTTGATAAAAAGTTATTTCCATTTGTAGAAACTGTGGTTCTAACAGTTTGGCCAATTTTGGCAAAATGACAAGTTAAAATTTTCCAACTCAATTTAAAAAAACTGAACTATGATTTTTTAATAAAAATTTTTGAGGTCAAAGTTGAAACTGCTATTATACTTATGTATTAGATTTGATAAAAAGTTATTTCCATTTGTAGAAACTGTGGTTCTAACAGTTTGGCCAATTTTGGCAAAATGACAAAAGTTAAAATTTTCCAACTCAATTTAAAAAAAACTAACTATGATTTTTTTAATAAAAATTTTTGAGGTCAAAGTTGAAACTGCTATTATACTTATGTATTAGATTTGATAAAAATTTATTTCCATTTGTAGAAACTGTGGTTCTAACAGTTTGGCCAATTTTGGCAAAATGACAAAAGTTAAAATTTTCCAACTCAATTTAAAAAAAACCAACTATGATTTTTTTAATAAAAATTTTTGAGGTCAAAGTTGAAACTGCTATTATACTTATGTATTAGATTTGATAAAAATTTATTTCCATTTGTAGAAACTGTGGTTCTAACAGTTTGGCCAATTTTGGCAAAATGAAAAAAATAAAATTTTCCAACTCCATTTAAAAAAAACTGAACTATGATTTTTTAATAAAAATTTCTGAGGTCAAAGTTGAAACTGCCACTGCACTTATGCATAAGATTTGATAAAAAGTTATTTCCATTTGTAGAAACTGTGGTTCTAACAGTTTGGCCAATTTTGGCAAAATAACAAAAGTTTAAATTTTCCAACTCAATTTAAAAAAAAACTGAACTATGATTTTTTAATAAAAATTTTTGAGGTCAAAATTGAAACTGCTATTATACTTATGCATTAGATTTGATAAAAAGATATTTCCATTTGTAGAAACTGTGGTTCTAACAGTTTGGCCAATATTTGCAAAATGAAAAAATTAAAAATATTCCAACTCTTATAAAAAAAAAACTGAACCATATAAGTTGTACTGAAGATACCTGAGGTCAACAATAATACTGCCATAACACTTTTCTATTAGGTTTGAAAAACATTTTTTTTCATTTATAGAACTAACAATTTTGTCAATTTTTGGAACAATACAAAAACTGTTTCAAAATAAATTTTCATGCCCTTTTTTGTTTTTTTATTTTGTTATATTTTTTTCGTTGTTTGCAATGAAATTTAAAGAGCAAAATAAAAAGAGCTTTGCTTAGAGCTTTTTATCTTTATAGATCTGTTAGTTACAGAGATTTTTAACTTTGTCTCTGTTAAAATTCGCACTGTTGCTAACAGAGCTCTGTTAAGTTTTTTTTCGCCGAATGCTGCATTTCGCCGTATGCTAACTTCACACCAGTTGAGTGATATATTTATTTTTTACTTAAATGTATTGACTTTTTTTAAAATAAAATAAACTGTATCATATTATAATACATAATATTGGTCTCAAGTGATTGAAAAAGCTTTTATAATGATACAATTATAATTATAATATTAATTACTGCCAACATGTTTGTAAAAAATCTGTAACACGATGGAGTGCCAGAGCGCAAGCAGTTAGCGTTATTGTCGAGGAACTGGAAGAATACGTAGAAATATAAGAAAAATTAGCAGATGAAAATACTGCCACAAGTGGTACACCAGAAATGCTGCAATCTTTATCTTTAACCGAATATATATATCATAACTTTAGTCCATGTCTGGCATGAACTCTAAGAGAATTGATCGTGTGGGGCTCAGATTACAAGGTCCTAAAATTAAGTTTAAAGAAGCGTTCCATGATCTCAAATTATTGGCGACTGAACTTGCTGAAATTCGTTACGATATATGTGGAAAAGTTATCGAAAAAGCTAAAAATCTTTGTCCGTTCGTCCGTCCATCCGTCCGTCTGTGTGTTGTCCGTATACACAGGATAAGGAGAAGGAGTTGAGATAATTGCATGAAACAATAATGTAATTGGTACACATGATCACATGAACCCAAGGATCTGCACTATTGAATATTTTTGGCATACGCCCAAGGACACGCCTACCTCCCATACAACGCAAAAATTGAAAAATACATAACTCATAATTAAGCTCATAATTAGCCTACAACAATAAAATTTGGTGCGTATGTATTTTATATCAACATAAAGATGTCTTCGAAAAATGGACGTCATCCGCTTACGGACACGCCCACCTCCCATACAATCCAAAAATTGAAAACTCAATAAATAAGCCTCTGTTTAACCTTAAGAGCTAAAATTTGTCACATATGCTTTTCATAACAGAAAAAAGTTGGTTTAAAAAAATGGACATCATCCGCCCACGGACACGCCTACCTACCTTACAAAGCAAAAATTTAAAACTGGATATATAAGCTAATAATTAACCTACAACAATAAAATTTGATATGTATGTGTTTTATACCAACACAAAGATGTCTTCGAAAAATGAACGTCATCCGCTCACGGACACGCCCACCTTCCATACAACCCAAAAATTTAAAACGCAATAAATAAGCCTCTGTTTATCCTACAGAGCTAAAATTTGGCATGTACGTTTTTTATGACAAGAAAAAGGTGGTTTTGAAAAATGGACATCGTTCACTCACGCACACGCCTACCTTAATAAATAAGGTTATGTTTGTCATAGAGAAATTAAATTTGGTAAGTTTGTATTTTATACCAAAACTAAGGTGTGTTCAAAAATTGGGAGTTATCCGTCCATGAAAACGCCCACCTCCCATAGCGAGAGTATAATAAAAGCATTAACTGCGAGCTACAGGAATACAATTTGGTATGTGTAAATTTTTCTTCAACATTTAAATGCATTTAAAATATAGGCTTCATCCGCCCACGGACACACCCATTTTCAATAATATTATTTTTTTGTTTTTGAAAAGCAGGTTTAGGGTATTTCATAGTCGGTCTAGACCGACTTTAGACTTTCTTTACTTGTTTAAGTTCAGTCAGTTTCCAAGCAGCTTCTATAATGCTTTTGGGAGCGAAATTGTTCATGTGAGAACGAATCTTCGTTAAAGTGCTTGGTAAGAATTTTGACGAAATAACTTATTTTACCGTTTAATTTAATTTAGTCCGAAAAGTGGAAAAGTGGACTAAATGTTAAATAGTTCTGAACCAGTTCAAAAAGATCCACTACTGGTCCTACTACAATAACTTTTAACATTGAACGAACTGACGCTGTAAAGTAAAGCCCTCTTTCAATACCTTCTTCTTTAAGTTGTAAGAACGACAATATCAAAGCTATTTCATATGAATATGTAACTCTTAAATGCTCTAAATGAGCTTCGAAAAAGCTTTGTACAAGAACTTTAGAGGTAGCGAAATGTTTAAAAGTCAATTAAAGTTTGTTACGAAATCAACAAAACCTTCCATAGTATTTGATTTTCAACTGTCTTAGTTTTTTAGAAAGCATGAACTTTTTCACGCTTGAACGTTTGAGTTTGTAATTTGCGAATCCATAGCCTTGTTAACAATAGGAAATGGTCACAAAAAATTGCATTCATAAAAAATCATACATTGTTGTTTTTTTCATTTATTGTTCATTAAAATTAATAGTTTTGACGCCGTAGGTCAGACAAAAGTTTAATCCGCCCCTGACAAAAACTTATTGGTATTTTTGAATAGCTCTTGGTAAAAATTTGGCCATAAAAGCCATCTTAGGCGACATTAGTTGATTATATTTTTATTATTTATTGATTTGGCTTCCGGGGTGTGGCCTTCAGAGTCAACTTGTTGGTCAACAGAACGAAATGCCAAAAAAAAATTTGTTTTGTTGAAGCCAGTGAAATCTATAAAATATTTTCTGTCCATTTCATTTTCTTGCTTTGTTGCAAATAAAAAACTAAAACTAACACAGTTAGAGCTGGTCGTTGTGAACTTTGAACAAACAAGCATTTAACTAAGTTTTTGGTCGATAGGAATTTGTGCTGATTTCTGGTAAAAGTTAAAGATAACCTAATAATATTAACTGGGAACTAGGGCCAAACACTTAAGGCCAACTTACGGACGGCTAACGCTGAATTTGGCTGAATGCTGGAGAGCTGTGTTGGTTAAACTTGTTAGGTCGCGGTTTTTCAATCGCACCTGCGCAAATTTTTTTCCTTTTTATGGCTTAGTTTTTTTTATAGCTTTTCTAAGCTTAAGACTGCTTGTTAGCGGTATTTTTTGCAGCAATATCAGCATAAAACATGCATTGGACCAGATTTGCTTGACTCACACAAACAGGCGGACATAATTTTTTTTTTTTTTTTATTCTGTTAGGTTTCGTGGGAATTTGTTGTTATTGCTCGACTTTGTTTGGACTTGGTTTTTGTTGTTTTGTTTTTTTTTTTTTTTGTGTGGGCATTTTTTTGTTTAGTTCTTATTGTTGCTGTTGCTGTGGTTTTAGTTATTGCTATTGTAGTGGTGCAACAAATCGGTCACTACTCAGTTGCAGTTGTTGTGGATTTTGTTTTTGTGAATGAATGCATAATTCTACCAGACGAGGACAATATTTTTTAACTTACCGTAGTTAACAGTTATAATTGGTCTAGTTTTGTTGATTAATCAATAGTTTTTTTTTTGTTTTAAAGATCAAGTAATGACTTTATTGTAGTTGTTGTAGTTAGCTGTATGGTTGTTGAAACTAAAATTGTTTTCATGTTTACAAAAGAAAACTAAGAAACAACTCAGCTTAATATATCTGGGAACAGCTGATAACTTCTTAACCCAAATATGAGCTTTTATTTCTAACTCCAACAATAATCTTTATTTTATATTTTTTTGCAGCACTAAAAAGTTTTAAGCACAGCTATAAAGTGTGTCATGATGGTCGAAGTTTACGTTCAAAGAAACAAGAAAATAAACTCAATAAATTAAAAAAAAATTGTATGCTATACTTCAATACAGTTCCTAAAAGTATGCAAAGCATATTTTCAATGAGAACAAAGTGAGCAGTATGTCAGCTGATGGATGATTCAAAGAAAGTTCCAAAAAGACACAAAAATTTCTTTGTTCTTAAACAAAATTTGTACCGCTTTGATATAAAAACAAAAACCGGTAGCTTCTCATGTTGTCGAAAGTGTTCCTTTTTATTTTTTTTATTTTGTTATTTGCTTTATGTTTTCTAGTCAAACCATTATTGGCTCAACTATCAGTTACAACAGTATTTAGCAATCGCTTTAAAATTCACAGTCCGTGAAACAAAAGAATTTTTATAAAATTGAATAGCCTACTCTAGCAGCTGGTTTATGGAGCTTAGATACACTCGTTGTTGGTATTTTTTTTTTTAAATATTTAAGTTAAGATTCTTTTGCATTTTTATAACTTATCAATTCATTCTTTTGGTTTCGGTTAAAGTTTTGTTTTCTTGTATTCATATATTAATAGAAACAATTTTCTGACGCTTGAATAATAATAGTAGAATATTAAAACTGGATGCTCAAAGAAACACGTTTGTTTTTAGCGCAGCAATATTTTGAATGTATCAATAGGCTTATGAACAATAGACTTCAGTTACTTTAGCTTTTTGCTTTCTTACGTCATTTAAGACCGAAAACTAGAAAACTTAAAAAAATTTTGAAAACAACAACATTCCAAATAGTCGCATATTTCTGATATTGTATTATAAAAAAAATACTACAGAAAAAATTATAAAACTATATAAAACTAGAACTGCTTTCGTGAACAAAGTGACGAATTTGGATCGTACCCAGCAATAAAATTTGGGTTAGATAAATAAACTTCGAATCTTCAAATCGACTGTGGAAAAAGAAATTATAAATTCGAAATGCCTCATATTTAGACTGTAACTGATTTTGTAAAAAGTTATCTGGCTTTGTAATTTAGAAAAATTGGATGAAAACTCAAAATACAAACTGACGTCATCAAAAGACTAGTCCTTGAATAAATATTCGATTAAAGTTATGCACGGCTGTGACAGAATTCCGAAAATAATTCCGTACTAATACTAAATAATTAAAAGTCATTAGAGTATCTTGCTTGGAGCTCTATAAATGTTTCACATGATTTAAATAATTAAAATATTTAAAATTTGAACGTAGCATTTCATTCTATAAAAAAATAAAATACAATAAAAATATGAACTACTATGACTGGAATGAAAATACCTGGTATAGCCCGTTTCAAAAGAGAAGAACATTTTTTAGTTTCATTTTTCGATGCGCAGTGAGAAATTATTTTTAAAGCTAGAACATTTTTTAGAGCGTAGTTTCTTGCTCTTTTTGTACTGTTCGCTGAACTTTATGCTTTTTTTGAGTGTTTTTTACTATTTTTCTATATATTTAAATGCGCAAACATTCAGAACAAATGATCGCGCAAGTACGATGTAGCACCGACGGCCTGCATCAACCTGCATCTTCAAAGAGAAATCAAATAAAATTATATAAAAAATAAATTTTTTTCTCAAGAATTTTTTCTTGCTTGTGAAGTGAAAATTTTGCTAACAAATTATTTTTTGACGCTCCCTTTTTTTTTCAATTTTCATTGGTTGATTTTGAAAAATAAAATTCAGTACTCTCACAGCGCAGTTGCGATGAACAACAATATTTAGGAATATACATGATAGAATAAGAAGGTAGGCTCATATTAATATGGCTGCTCAAATGTCTACTTTTACACAAACAATGCTGTGAGGTGCTATTAACGTCAAACGAAAAGGCAACAACAACAATTAGAACAACTCAAATTCGAACAGCTGATTTTGACATGTAGCTCACTTCCTCTCCAATATGCGCCTACCTTGTTATTCTATCATGGGAATATATATTAATTTTTTCATTTATTTTTCTGCTCAGAGAAAATTCATTTTTTTTTAAATGTCGACCAATCAGAATGAAGAACGCTCTCAAAATTATTTTCTTATTCTCAAACCTGCGCGAAAATGTTCTTCTCTTTTGAAACAGGCTATAGAGAAACTCATATTATACAGGCCATTGCAATAAACAAAGCAATAAGCAAAGAGCTGTCACCCTATGGGGGTAACATTGGCTATATTGGAACGGCGTCTTCACTGATGCCCGCCTCAGCAAGTAATTGTGACCTTATCACGCGAGGAACTAGCGTGGTGGACGACCTCTTCTCTAGATACTCGTGGACCCAAACACAAAACAAGAAAACAAACAAACCAACAAAATCAACAACAACAACAACAACAACCGCAACTTAAACGGATACTTCGACGCTAACAACAATACATGGTTAAAAATCTAGGGCTAAATTTTAATCTTTTTTGGATTACATATAGGACTCGACCAAAAAAAGATTACTTTTTAATCCAATGAAAAGTTTTAAATTTTCCAATCCAAAAAGGACTTATTTTTAATCCGCAAAAAGTTTAAAATTTTTTAATCCAAAAAGGAATAATTTTTAATCCCCAGAAAGTATAAAATATTATAATCCAAAAAGGATTAGATTTTAGTCCAAAAAAGTTAAAAATATAAAACGATTACTTTTTAATCCACAAAGGTGAGAACTCGTGAGAAAAAAAGGTAAGAGATAATTTTCATATTTCATAAGTCTACGAAGAAAAATTATCCTTTGACCTCCATAAGCATGTATATATATATTAAAAAAAGTTCTTAAACTTAATTTATGCTATATTTTGCATATTTCTATACGAGCTAAAAAAACTTATATATTTTTGTCGCGTACTTTGAACTAATTTGTACTAAATCTTGCCAATATTTTATATTTTATAAAATGTAGCACTCTTTCATCGCGTTAGAACTCTTAAAATACATATTGGTTCTTTTTGTTTCTTTCTTGTTTTTCTAGTAATTAAAACCGTGCGAATGTCGCGTCCGTGCCAATGGCTTTTCAGCTGAAAAGCTACATAATATTCAGCTTTTCGCCATAGAAGAACTGTCAAATAAAGAGCTGCTTTTCGTTGGCTTTTCAGCCAAAAGGCCTTCATGTGAACATATTATTATATTGCCATAAACTTCACTATATATACATTAAGGGTATTCATGCAAATAGGCAATGCCCTTATAAATGATATAAACCGTATAAGTTTATCAGCCTTATAAATTAAATGTATGGAGAACCGTTTACACAAACCAGATATATCACAAACCAGCAGTCAGCTGTTTATACGTATTCTGAAAGTTGACTGTTAACAAGTTAACAGCTGACATATCTCTCCAAATGCACAATCGACTGATAAAAATAACTAATTGCCCAAAATACAAGCTTGCCGCTTTGCATGAGTACCCTTATTATGTATTATGAAACACTGCTCAATGTAATAATGAATATAATAATATTTTGGTTCAGATTTTAAGAAACAATTTGTTTCATTTAATTAAAGCACCACGAGCACCACGAGGGCGTGGACCTAGACTTGACGATTCTGGACAGGTTTAACATTGGAAGTGACTCGGAGGAACGTAGTGTTTCAAGTCCATACTCGTGCTCTCAGTCCAGAAACCGAAGACGGAGCTACTAAGCTCAGACACCGATGTGACAATCATTAAAGCGGGTGGTTTGGTGATCACAAGAGGATATGCTTGTTTGAGTGGTTGAGAATCGAAACAACGAAGATTCTACAGGACAGCCAAAAACTAACTATTAACAAGTAAAGAAATTCTAAAGTCGGTCTAGGCCGACTATGAAATACTTAGGGTATTACTACCTACTTAGGGTATTACTACCTACTTTTTATTGTAAATGATCGTCTTCGTGGGCGGATGAAGCCTATACTTTATATGCATTTAAATGTTGATGAAAAATTTACACATACCAAATTTTATTCCTGTAGCTCACAGTTAATGCCTTTATTGTGCTTTCGCTATGGGAGGTGGGCGTGTTCAGGGACGTATAGTTATAGTTTTGGTATAAAATAACTACATAGATACCAAATATAATTTCTCTATGACAAACATAACCTTATTTATTGAGTTTTAAACTTTTTGGGTTGTATGGGAGGTAGGCGTGTTCGTTGGCGGATGACGTACATTTTTCAAAACCATCTTTGTCTTGTCATAAAAAACATACGTGCCAAATTTTAGCTCTGTAGGTTAAACTGACGCTTATTTATTGCGTTTTCAATTTTTGGGTTGTATGGGAGGTGGGCGTGTCCTTGAGCAGATGACACCCATTTTTCAAAAACATCTTTGTGTTGATACAAAACACATTTATACCAAAGTTTATTGTTGTAGGTTAAGTATGAGCTGAGTTATGCAGTTTTCAATTTTTGCGTTGTATGGGTGGTAGGCGTGTCCGTGGGCGGATTCCAAAAATATTACCAATAGTGCAGATCCTTGGGTTCATGTGATCATGTGTACCAAGTTTCATCCAATTATCTCAACTCCTTCTTCTTATCCTGTGTATACGGACAACACACAGACGGACAGACGGACAGACGGACGGACGGACATGGATAGCTCGACTCACGTGGTGATGCTGATCAAGAATATATATACTTTTCTATACCGGACTCGCATCGTTCTATGCGTTACAAACGTTTGCACAAAGTTAATATACCCTGACCTTTCAGGTTTAGGCTATAAATATATAAAAATGTCCAAGGAATGTACTCTTAGGACCTGGCCGATTTTAACCATTTTTACAATTTTACTTTATTAGCTTAAACTTACCAAGCATGTATCATTTTATTATTATACGAGTACCTCTTCTATCCCCCTTCTAGTAACCCTTCTATTTTTTTGATCAATTTTGTATGTGATTAACTCACTGTGGCGTTCTTATGAATTTTGGTAACTAAATGCATAAAATAGTGCACGCTTTCACTGTATAATAATGAGTTTCATGCATTCTTTACTCTTATCTTATGAATTATACTTACTGCCCTTGTATATGTGCATGAATTATATGAATTTTGTTCACTTAACTCATAAATTGTTTTACGTTTCGCTTGTATGTGTTGTTTTTATTATTAAAATTTATTAATGATTCATGTTCTCATTGTATTTTATCATGGCATTTACGAAATTTTTTCTGTGTTCATGAATCGTGTACACACACTTTATGTACTTTAAAAACTAGACTTCAAGTTCTCGGGCTTTTTTCTTTTGTATACATGGATGTCATGAAAAGTTCATGTATCTTGTTTTTGGTTACTGGCTCAAAATCTATGAATGCGATTCATGCAAAGAATGTAGAAATTCATTATTATTGTTTACTTTTTTGGTTCAGTTTAAGTTCAGTCGGCAACGGCAGCACTTCGAAGCGCTACTAGCAGGCCTTCATATGGATTTCGAAGTGCTTCCACACTTATATCCAAGTATACTTTCTTTTTTATAAGAAATGGGAAAATTTCGCAGGCCTTCCACTCTGATAGCTCAAAAGAGTCCTGATAGAAGCACTTTTTAAGAATGGCTAAAAGAAGGGGTCAACAAAAAGTATTGAAAAAAATATTTTTTCTTTTAAACCATTTTCTTTTTTTTTATAAATTCTATGATATTATCTTCTCTTTTATGTTTTTTTATGTCAGATTAATTTCAATCTATAAACTTTGATACAGCAGTAAGAAGGGCCATTATTATGTCATATTTTTAAACTGATATATATTTTGACTTTAAACGAAAAAGTTGCCCTGAAGTATATAAAAAGTTAGTCTTTGAAGGGAAAAAAGTTTGTTGTGCTGCCTTTTGTGCAGAAAAAGAAGACCTTCAAGAAGGGCTCGTAAGAGCAGCGAGGAAAGGATGAGGATTTTGTCAATCCTCCAATATTTTGGGGAAGTCGATGTTATTATTGCAGTGACATATTTGTATTCAATATTTTAGTGCAAAACAAAAGTTCATAATAAACCTTTTTTGTTAAATAAAAATTGTGGAAGTTTTTTATCTACTGAGATGGAAGAATAAACTTCTTATTTTATTGTTAGGCGAACATTGTGGTGACCGTAGCATGCAGGTTAAGTGTGCGGCTTAGCAAGCTCGGAGCTTGAGTTCGATCCCCAATCGCGGCGAAAAGTTTTCTCAATAAAAAAATTTTTTCTGACCCGTCTCCACCTCTCTGCAGACAATGGCAAACCTCAGAGATTAAATAATGCCATGTAAAGCTTCTTGAGAACATGAACTTTAGCCGTTCGGAGTCGGAATAAAACATGTAGGTCAAGTTCTCGGTGAATTGTGTGCAAACATTTAATAACAACAACACAAATTGATCAAAAGAAGCTCCGTCAAAGTCCTCTCAAGGGCTTAAATGGCCAATTTGTGTTTTTTTTAAAATATTTACGAACAAAGCAGATGGTTTATTTTGGGAGGCATTTTAGTTCTTCTAAATTTTAAAAGAATGGTGAGTTTCTAAGTGCTTTTTTAGCAGAACATATTAATCAAAGAATTCTTATAGCTTTTGTTCACTGGGTACAGTAGGCTAAGTTTTAGCTACCACGGTGTATTTTACAAACCTAACGTTTAGATATTTCGATTATCTTAGCATTATTTTTGAAGTGAAACTTCTTTGGCGGCGATTGAAATTTCAAGGTCCTTTTTCGTGATGCTAGGCTAATGTTTTCAATTCATATGAAAATTAAAAAAAATTACTGCCGCTGCAGAGAATTGAACCCCGAATATAGTTGCTTATGAGCCGGAATCTATACGTTTACGCCACGTAGGCACATGGTAAATAGCCAAACAAAATTTAATTAAAACTGAACGCGTAACATACTGAAAATAACATAATTAACATTAACATTAGATTAACATTAACATTACATAATTAACATAACCGTAACATTAATTTTCATCTTACAAGTATGCACGGAAAAAAAATAGAAAAATAGCTTAAACAGGAGCAGAACGCGTTCGTGAATATAGAGAGCGAATTAGAGCTCTTAAGAATACAGCCGCAGCTGGGTCTGCAACTAATGATGAAGGTAAGGTGATTGCAACAACGGCTGAGTTTCAAAATGCATTTTTACGAAACATCAGTGTATTTTGGTGAATCTACATAGAACCAATCTCCAAAACATCACAATTCAACCAAAATTTTTGTTGATGCATCTCAACAAAATTTTAAAGCCAACCAAGTTGATGCACTTAACAATCAACGTTCGCTGCTTTATGAGGCCCTCTATCAACATAGCAATTATTATGATCAGGAAGCAGGAGCAGTAATAATGAACAAGATTTGCCTTTGCTTTCGGAGGCTCCTTCAAAGAGTACTATGCAAATGCAATCCAGCATTCAAAAAGTAACAATGTTGAGAAGACATTCGAAAGCAACTAAAACACCAACTGAACTAAAACAAGTACCGAAAATAACTGTTATTTTACAATTTTCAAATGAAAAAAATTGTCGAAAGACTTTTTCAAATATACCAGTATGTTACAAATGTCCTCAGCCTCACGAATATTAAGTCGCTTTTAAATTTGAAACTGATTCTTTAAAAGTTAATTTGTTGTCTCGTATATTTCTAGGAAAAATAAAGGTTACTTTTGACTTTTATTTTATCGGTCAAAAATAGCAGTTGTTTTGTGAGTTTAATTTTTTCGGTCAAAAATATGTTGACACCATGTGTAAAATGTCTCACCGATGAGATGAAAATAATAATATCAAAATTTTTTTATCGGTAAATTGACTTGAACAAATATAAATTACCTGATATTTTTGACCGAAAAATAAACGGCAGAAAATAACTGTTATTTTTGCCCAAAAAAACTATAAGGCACAAAAAACTGTTATTTTTGTCGGAAAAAATAAAAAGTAAAAGATAAAAGTTAATATGTAACACTTTCGACAAAAACCATAGCCGGTACGGTCCTTAGATGCAAATATTGAATCAACAGATTATTATTCCATTTCGTATTGATTGAATTTCTTTTCAGATACTCTCTCTCTCTATTTCACACTAAAATCTCTCTTATTTCTTACTGTTAAAGAAGTTTCACTTCTGCCACGTGTACGTTGCTACACGCGAGTTTTTTTTTTTTTTATTACTATTTTTTTCTTATTTTTTTTTTATTATTTTTATTTTATTGTTTGAGCATTATTTGGCATTAAATATGCAAACAAATATTGCAAAAATTCTTCAAGTCAAATTTGGCTATTAATTAAATGTTATGTAAATAAGCCATAGTTAGCACATTCTTACACACATAAACAAACAAGTTGGTGTAAAAAAAAAGTATTGCACTTACCTTTTGGCATGCCGCATGGTCCCTTGGTACGTGAATTATCCAAAAAATCCAAATCGTATTGCCGCGCCGGTGGAAATGTTAACGCCACATGACCGTACGTTGGCTGCAGCATGAGGTAAATATTTAATAATATTGCAAAAATTGCCCAACACGCTGGCATAGTAGCTGAATTTTTAATGATGGCCATTTTATAGAAAATTTTTATTTGTTAACAAGTGGTTTTTATTACTTAACTTATTATTAAATTAATAAATAAATGAAATAAGCAGACGAACAAACACTTTTTATGGGCAATTGAATGTTTTGAAAAATTTTTCGTTGAAGTTTTGTGTAATTTTTATGTTAATTTTATATTTTGAAGAAATTTATATAGAGTTTTTTGTGGAAAAAATTAATATTTTGTAAACACTTTATTTTAAACACTGAGTCGACACTTAAACTAGTCGTTGAGCAATAACAAAAACTCAAAGTGCACGCGGGATTTTGCCATTTTATAAGATGTTGTAAATATTTGAATTTTTTATTTTTAAAATTTTTATAGATTTTTCTGTCATAAAAGCTTTAATTTTAATTTGCTATGATGTGCATTGAACTTGGCCCGGTTTGTTTGAAATTTTTAAGTTCTGTTAAGAAATCTGCAAAGAAAAGAGAAGAAAAAAAAACGTTAGTGAAGTTTGAAAGTGAATACAAAATTTTTTTACAGTATTCAAAAGACACAAAACTACACTAAATATTTTATTTAAATTTTTGAGAATTAAATTTTATTTTTATATTTAGCTTAATTAAAACATATGCTTTAAAACTAAAAAGTTGTTAAAATAGTTGAAGCTTATTGCTTACTTAAGTTGCAGCAACAGGATTTGCTAACGAATAAATATTTGCTAACTAACTGCATTTACCACACATGCTTTGAAGATAATGTTGTTGCTTTTTTAAGTATTTTCTTTGGTTTCTTTTAGCGTTCAATTTGAAATTTAACGATCAAAAGTAACATTTGTCAGCCTTTAATTCGCCTGTCAGAGCAAATTTTTTGAAATGCATGCAAAATTTTCATGATTATAACACATTAAATCAACTTTAACGGCAGTTTTTCGAAGTTAGTCGCAGACAGTTGTGCATAAAAATATAATTTTTTTCTTAGTTATTTTTTGCTTATTTTGTATGAATAAATTTCTTTAAGTGTTTTCTTTACTATAATTATTTTCTTTATTATTATTAGTATTGTTTTTATTCATATGTCTAACATATTTCGAAAAAAACTATGCAACACCATCTGTCTGCGCTGTCTGCTTGTATGAGCGTGTTAGCGCATGCGCGACTGCCAAAATCATATTGTTTTTAGGCCTTTAATGTGCCAGCCTTTGTTGTGGTTTTTTTGTTGTTTTTGCTTTTTTTTCTTCTTGATGATTGTGGGAAAATTTCGAAAATGTGTGAAATCAAAGCATAATGCTTTCATTATGTAACAATAGACATGATTTATAAACACAAAAAAACAATATGTGTTAAATATAGGTTGGCAGCATTACAGCAAAGAAGCTCGTAAAGTGATGATTTGCCAAAATAATGTCAGTTCATCAAATTGTGTTCAACAACTGCTTGTTAAATATTTTATTTTTTAATATTCAATGTCATTTTTTTAATCATCCTTATTGACAGTTCATTTTGATTTATGTAAATTTATTGAAATCATTAATTAATTAAAGTTCTTAGATTGATTGCATGAGTGAGCATAATTTTAATTGCATTTTATTTCGAAAAATAAACATTATTAAATAATTAATTTAATAATGAACAGCTTGTACTTAACCTCTTGTATACCTTGAATAATCAATTAATTATAAGAATATGATGCGAGTTACAAATGTACTTTGCAGCTGCTAACTTCTCTAATAATTATTAGAAATTATAATTGTCTGAAGTTAGTTGCTTTGTTGAATGTTTGCAAATATTTACATAATCATTCATGTTTTATTTTAACTCAAGTTTAACGCAGGTGAGCATCTTTTGAAATTTAAAACATGAAATAATTTTTATTTTAAATAAACTTTATGCAAGCTTATGGTCATTAATAAGCAATTGCTAAAAAAATCATTTAGAATAATCTTCTAATATATAAAAACAAATGTTTGTCTGTCTGTCTGTCTGTTCCGTATAGGCTCGCGCACCGTTTATCTGATTGAGGTGAAATTTGGACACCGAGGACGGTTGATGAAGAGAAAGAACATAGGGGGTGTGAAAAAGTGAGCGGAAGTATATGGGCGTGGCACTCTATAATAACCTCTAAACGCCTGGACCTATTTCAATGAAATTTGGTATGAAGGTTCAACTGCTCCCAAAATAAAACATAGGCCATAAAAAACTCCAAAGACTTCCGCAAGAGGGCGCTTTAAGTAATGCGTTTTTACGACTCAATAACTCTTAAACTCCTGAACGGATTTCAATGAAATTTTGTATGAAGGTTCAAATGCACCCAAGATAAAGTATAGGTAAAAAATTGGGCGGAAGTATGTGGGCGTGGCTTTATATAATAACTCCTAAGCTCTTGGAACGATTTCAATTCAATTTGGAACGAAGGACTGCGCCCAAGATAACATAGGCTATAAGTAATTCCAAAGACTTCCATAAGAAGGCGCTTTAATTAGTGCATTGTTGAGACTCAATAACTCCTAAATGACTTGGCCAATTTTAAAACGGATGAACCAATTTTGATGAAACTTGGTAAGCATTTGTTTCTATTACTGAAATAAATCCTATGCTTTTAAAAATTCTTTCGACAAAAATCAAGGAATGAGCCGAAGGCGAACGAAGTCAAGAACCAAAGACGAACGAAACAAAGAAGTTGAACGAATACGAGCAGAAGCTATATAAATTTGAACAAAAATTAACAGTATCGACCAAAACCGAAGTTGAACGAAGACAATCAACAAATCGAATCGATGCTTAGAGGATTTTTTAAAATTAGGATTTTTTTTGAGATCAACTTTCATATTTAATGCATGCTAAGAAACACTTCAAACGCATTTTTTCGAAATTACTTTTCAAACTCTAAATGCGATCCTAAAAATTCTCTAAAAAAAATAATAAAAAGCTTCTATGAAAAAGAGAAAAATATAAAAATATATCGTTTTTAGAGGAAAAGACTTTTTATTTTTGAGAAAACATTTGATTTTTTATCAAAATATAGAAAACATTTTTCATTTTCAATAAATTTTTCTCTATAAATGAGAATTTTTTTGTGTGAGAAAAATGTTTATCAGTGTATCTTTATGTTTTATAAGAGACGTTGAAATATTTCCGTTTCCTAGAAGTTAAGAAATATTTCTTCGCCAAAGTGAAAATTTATTCTAATTGAAGAAAATTTCATTTGAAAAAGAGAAAATTGCTTTTATCGAAAATAGAGAAATTTTTCACCGAAGAAAGATATGTGTTTATTTTTTTGAGTGCGTGTGACCATTTTCTTCAGAAACCAGACATCAGATCAAGACGTTGAAGATGTAATTTTTTTTTTAATCATGTCTGGCAAGTACAGTTTTACGGAAATTTGACTAATCAATTTCGACGGAAGGAGGGGGGCAAGACCCCAAAAAACAATAATTTAAAAAATTTTAAAATTTAATTGATAATTTAAAAAATGTTAAAACGAGAGCAGTTTTGAAAATCGTCCTTTTTCTGTGCTCGAGGCAGAACCCCGAGTAACACCGGGTTACATCCACTAGTTCTTAATAACTATTATTATTGGATTAACAAAAACGAAGCTTATTCCAAATGAACAGACAAAGTTAAGCAAAAATGCTCAGACTATCTCGCAGAAATAGATATTTAAGTAAATAAACTAGCTTGAAAAAATTTTTACGAAGTTTCTCGGTATAGAAAGTCCAGTATAAAAGAATTTATAAATAAATCATGTACGGTTTTGACGAAATATGATTCGATCATACATTTCATTGACGAAAATTTCATATAAAATTTCCAAATTTGTGCACGAATATCATGATAGAATAATTTTACCAGGTAGTGTTGACAAATGTTGATTCTCACAGCTACAAGTAAACGAACTCTAGTCAAAAACAGCTGTTCGTTGTTATACTCGTTGGCCACATTCAGCTGTGTCAACTGTTGTGACAGCAACACATCGGGTAGCGCTATTCTCGGTATTTAAGTTTCAGAAAAATTGTCAAGTTTATGAAATATCAAACTTTGTATCAAATACGAATGGAAATTTTACCGACAAATTAAAAATTTTCTATTTTTAAATGCATTTTAATGCTCAACTTCATATTTATGTGCATCAAGTTTTGACTTAGCAGTTGGCAACTGTTGGGTACGCTGATATGACCAGTGAAAATTAATTGTATGCTATGACGGATTGTGAGCGCTCTCTTTTTTGTTACATTTTCTGACAAAAGTCCGTTTCCAACAGAAACGTCAAAACTACCTTGGAGTAATTATATCATACACAAATACTATCAGAAATGTTGAAGCAATTTTAAAATTTTTACTCTCATCTGAGCACAAATATTGTCAAAAATGCTTCAAACTTATAAAAAAACATATGAAAGCATTGCAAAACATTTCAAAATATCGAAAATAAAAATAATAAGTGACAATTTTTTCAGAACAAAACATATATAACAAAATTTGTTGACTATATGAAGGTCAAAATATTGATAAAATTGTGGCAAACAAACAAATCAAAACAAAACAAAAATGTTTTAAAACAATGGATGCCATCCACTTTCGGACACGTCCATCTCCCATACAACCCAGAAATTGAAAACTCAAAAAATAATTTTATGTTTAACCTACAGAGATAAAATTTAGTACATATGTATTTCTTATCAATACACAGATTTTTCGAAAAATAACGGACATAATCCGCCGACGGACACGCCTGCCTCCCAAGAAAACCACAAAATTGAAAACTGCATAAATAAGCTAATGTTTAGCCTACAGAGATGAAATTTGGTATGTATGTTTTTTGTAAAAAAAAATGGAGATGTTTTTAAAAAACGGGCACCATCCACCCACGGACACGTCTACCTCCGATACAACCCACAAGAGCGGAAACACTATAAAGGCAAAAACATGTGATATACAAGAATAAAACTTGGTTTGTGTAAATTTTTTATCAAAATTGAAATGCGTATAAAATATGAGCTTCATCCACCCACGGACACACCCATTTCAACACTATTATTGTATTTATTTTGAAAAAGTATGTTTAGCGTATTTTATAGTTGGGTTAGACCGACTTTAGACTTTTTTAACTTGTTATCAATAAGACCGTTAATATATAACTGCACATAAATGAGTGAACGGAACAAATTTCAAACCAACATAAATTTTTCAAAGCCTTTATTTCTTAAAATCAGATGAGATTTAGCAATTTAAAGAAATGTATATGCAACAGATTCGGGAAAATACGATCAAAAGTTATGAATTGAGAATTTTTTCTTCTGTTTCGGAAGTAAATCGGAATTATTTTTTTTACTGAATCACATGCCTTCACTATAAACTTAATTCCTGCAGAGTTTGGGTTAGTTTGTTTTTAAAAAAAATTACGATAAAAAAAGGACGAAAAATAACAATTTTAGAAATATGAATGTTGAACGATAGCTTAGAATCCATGCATGTGCCAAACTCTTCGAGAACATCTTCACAACTAAAAGCAGTGTCTTTTATATTGTTGTCAAATATTTAATTATTTCTTTTGCGCAAAAAGGGTCATTGTTTGTCATTTCACTGCTGGATTTAGGCAGATATTATTTTAAGAAAACCAACACCTTCATCTGCATCAATTAACAAATGCAAATGTTTAATAATAATATGGTTTAAATCGACAGAAGTGATCTACGTCAAAGATGTCTACGTCAAAGACAACCTCACCTGATTCGGGAACAAATGCAGACGACAAAACCACTGGAATCGTATCTCATTAGTTTTCGAAAACATTAAAATTAAACAAAGACACACCATCCACACTCTATTATTTTTTATCACTTAAACGTCTCTTTGTCAGATAATTTTTAATATGATATTGAAATGGAGAAGTTTAGAAAATAAAAAATTAAAAAAATATATATAACAAGTAAAGAAAGTCTAAAGTCGGTCTAGGCCGACTATGAAATACCCTAAACCCACTTTTCAAAAACAAAAAAATTTTTATTGTAAATGGGCGTGTCCGTGGGCGCATGAAGCCTATATTTTATATGCATTTAAATGTTGAAGAAAAATGTACACATACCAAGTTTTATTCCTGTAGCTCACAGTTAATGCCTTTATTATGCTTTCATTATGGGAGGTGGGCGTGTTCATGGACGGACTACTCCCGATTTTTGAACACACCTTAGTTTTGGTATAAAATACATACATACCAAATTTAATTTCTCTATGACAAACATAACCTTATTTATTGAGTTTTAAACTTTTTGGGTTGTATGGGAGGTAGGCGTGTCCGTAGGCGGATGACGTCCATTTTTCAAAAACGTCTTTGTCTTGTCATAATAAACATATGTGCCAAATTTTAGCTCTGTAGGTTAAACACAGGCTTATTTATTGCGTTTTCAATTTTTGGGTTGTATGGGAGGTGGGCGTGTCCTTGAGCGAACGACACCCATTTTTCGAAGACATCTTTTTGTTGGTATAAAACACATACATATCAAATTTTGTTGTTGTAGGTTAACTATGAGCTGAGTTATGCAGTTTTCAATTATCGCGTTGTATGGGAGGTAGGCGTGTCCGTGGGCGGATGATGTCCATTTTTCAAAAACATCTTTGTCTTGTCATAAAAAACATATGTGCCAAATTTTAGCTCTTTAGGTTAAACACAAGCTTATTTATTGCGTTTTCAATTTTTGGATTGTATGGGAGGTGGGCGTGTCCTTGAGCGAACGACACCTATTTTTCGAAGACATCTTTGTGTTGGTATAAAACACATACATATCAAATTTTGTTGTTGTAGGTTAACTATGAGCTGAGTTATGCAGTTTTCAATTATCGCGTTGTATGGGAGGTAGGCGTGTCCGTGGGCGGATGATGTCCATTTTTCAAAAACATCTTTGTCTTGTCATAAAAAACATATGTGCCAAATTTTAGCTCTTTAGGTTAAACACAAGCTTATTTATTGCGTTTTCAATTTTTGGATTGTATGGGAGGTGGGCGTGTCCTTGAGCGAACGACACCCATTTTTCGATGACATCTTTGTGTTGATACAAAACACATATATACTAAATTTTATTGTTGTAGGTTAATTATGAGCTGAGTTATGCAGTTTTCAGTTTTTGCGTTGTATGGGAGGTAGGCGTGTCCGTGGGCGGATTCCAAAAATATTCAATAGTGCAGATCCTTGGGTGCTTGTGACCATGTGTACCAAGTTTCATCCAATTATCTCGACTCCTTCTTCTTATCCTGTGTATACGGACAACACACAGACGGACAGACGGACGGACGGACGGACGGACGGACATGGATAGCTCGACTCACGTGGTGACGCTGATCAAGAATATATATACTTTTCTATACCGGACTCGCTTCGTTCTATGCGTTACAAACGTTTGCACAAAGTTAATATACCCTGACCTTTCAGGTTTAGGGTATAAAAATCTCGTGTCACAGTGCTAGTTTTTGAACTCCTTCGAAACGGATGGACCGATTTTAATGATGTTTTTTTTGTACATTTGGTAGGTATGAGAATAGGCTGCAAAGTATTTTTATCCTCCTACCTGCGAGGGGCGTGGGACTTTTGCAAGATCACAAGTTTTCGGTTTTATTTTCGACCTATAGGTCGCGAATTTGAGAAACTTTTGTAAAAGGCGCGTGGTACCACCCATACAATTAAAGTTTTTGATATCAAATAGATTTGGAACTAAATGGCGTAAAACAATGAAACTCAGTATGAAGTCAATTATTGGCCAGGTATTGGAAAACGGGAGTGGTTCCGCCCAAACAATTCAAATTTTCGATACAGAATAGTTATGGAAGTAAAAATCACAGAATATTTAAACTCTGAATGGAGTTACTATTTGATGGTGTCCTGCTGCTGGAAAGCTATAACGGAAATTGTATAAGGGGTGTATCTCCGCCCATATAAGTCACATTTTTATACCCTAAACTTGAAAGGTGAGGCTATATTAACTTTGTGCAAACGTTTGTAACGCATAGAACGAAGCGAGTTCGGTATAGAAAAGTATATATATTCTTGATCAGCGCCACCTCGTGAGTCGAGCTATTCATGTCCGTCCGTCCGTCCGTCCATCCCTCCGTCCGTCCGTCTGTGTGTTGTCCGTAAACACAGGATAAGAAGAAGGAGTTGAGATAATTGGATGAAACTTGGTACACATGGTCACATGCACCCAAGGAGCTGCACTATTGAATATTTTTGGAATCCGCCTACGGACACGCCTACCTCCCATACAGCGCAAAAATTGAAAACTGCATAACTCAGCTCATAGTAAGCCTAAAACAACAAAATTTGGTATGTATGTGTTTTGTATTAACACAAAGATGTCTTCGAAAAATGGTGTGTCATCCGCTCACGAACACGCCCACCTCCCATATAACCCAAAAATTGAAAACACAATAAATAAGCGTCTGCTTAACTCACAGAGATAACATTTAGCACGTATGTGTTATAACAAAATAAAAAAGATTTTAAAAATGGGTGTCATCCGCTAGCGGACACATCCACCTCCCATATAACCCAAACATTGAAAACGCAATAAATAAGCCTCTGTTAAACCTTCAGAGATAAAATTTGATAAGTATGTTTTTTATGACAAAACAAATATGGTTTAGAAAAATGGACGTCATCCACCCACGGACACGCCTACCTCCCATACAACCCAAAAAATTTAAAACTGAATACTTAAGAATATGTTTGTCATAGAGAGATCAAATTTCGTAAGTATGTATTTTATTCCAAAACTAAGGTGTGTTCAAAAATTGGGAATTATCCGTTCATGAACACGCCCACCAACCATAGCAAAAGCACAATAAAAGCATTAACTGTGAGCTACAGGAATACAATTTGGTATGTTAAAATTTTTCAACAACATTTAAATGTATATAAAATGTAGGCTTCATCCGCCCACGGACACACCCATTTTCAATAATATTATTTTTTTTTTTTTTAAAAGTAGGTTTAGGGTATTTCATAGTCGGCCTAGACCAACTTTAGACTTAATTTACTTGTTTAAATTGAATCGCTTGGAAATAGTAGTCACAGAAAGACTAACGGGTGATGACAAAAAAATTTGACTTTTTTAAAAACGTCACAAAAAAGTTTCCTTTAATTTCATAAAGAAATTTTATTGTTAATACATATATTTATAAACTACAGAAGATAAATAAAAATTAAATGTATGGTTGAAAAATGGTCCTTGATCGGTTCGTACTTCGGAGCTTTGTTGGGATACCTCTGTTGGACAGCAATTTTATCCATTTTACTAATACATGCACGAATTCTTCTTTCGAGTTCTTGACAGTTTTTAGCGCTCCAATTGTTTTTGTATACCAACGAACTTAAATTTTCAAAAAAAATATTCGATTGAACGACATTGAGGCAAGTTTGTGGTATTTCTGTCTTTACGGCGTAATGTGATGATGCCTTGTCGGTTCAGAAGACATAATTGCCATCAGTGTGATACTCTTTCAGAAAAATAATCAAAATTTTGGTCAAACATTTCTTTCTGGTATACTTCTTGGTAAACAACAAGTTTACTTGGTTTGAACCAAGGCTTTGAAATTCCTTTTTCTGATATTGCAATGTAAAGTACCACTTAAAGTCAAAAAACATGCAACTAAAACATAACCTTTGATTCAAATTTATGCTTGAACTTTAATTTCACATTTGAATTACATTTAGAAACGTCCCATCATTTTCAGGCACTTGAACCAGCTAGTAATTTTATAGTTTTTTAAATTATAAACGCCAGCTCAAAAAATGGGAAAAAATTTAAAATTGTCAAAAAATTTTACCGACAGCGAAATAGTTGTCCAAAAAGATTCTACAGCACAAAAAATATTCAGTCGAACAAATAATTTGCACATTAAACAGCTAAAAGAGTGAAACTAGTTCTAGACTTATGCTAAACTAAACCAAAATATGAGTTTATGTTAATAATATAACATTTAAATTTAAAAAGAAAACTTAAATAGGCGTTTCAGAACGTGTTAGTATTGCTTGTTTCGCCTCTAAGCAGATTCGTCTGACTAAAGCACGCGTTCGTCATTAAAAACTAAACACGTTTGTTATTAAGACGATTTCTTTTGCTATGTATGTGTGTGTGTGTTTTCTTTATTGCTGGCAAATGTTTGTTCTTAATAGTTTTGTTTTGTTTTTTTTTTTAATGTTCTAATTAATAATTAATTTTTTTTATGGCAAAAATAAGCACTAACTTTTTATGTACTTTAGCATTTTTTTTTTTGTTTATTACTTGCATTTATTTTTTAACTGGGCTGACTCAGCTTTAATTAACTCAACAGCTTGTTTTAGCCGGAGTTTGTTTTTTTTTTTTTGTTTTTAAACAAATTCATTTCATTTCATTTCATTTCTACATTCGCCGAACAAGGTCGTTCTGTAAAATAGCAACAGAATTTGTCGCACTCTTAATAATGTTGACAGACATTCACGCCAGCTTCGTTGGCTTTTTAGATCAATGTCAGTCAGTCAGTTCGAAAGCCAGCTGCATAGACGGTACTAGTTAGTTAAGTAAATAAAAGAAAACAAATAAAAACAAAAAAGAAAAGAACAACAATTATTAAGAGCCACACTTGAATATTGGCTGTGTAGGTTAACTAGCTGGTCTGGCTGGCTTGTCATTTGGCTCAAGATTAGCTAGTGACCAGCAGTTTTTTTTTTTATTATGACTCTATGGCGCTTCATACGAATGACTCAGCTAATATAATAAAATGCATGCCACTTGAAGTGTTTTGATGACTTTTAAATTTTAAGGAAATAAAAATAGAAACTAGCTCAAAATTTTGTTATATATGAGTGTGCAAAATATGTATCCGGTTAATAGTATATAACGAACAGAATTGTATGAGCGAAAAGTTCACCATTGAACGTGGTACTGGTACTGGTACTAGTACTGGTATTGGCACTGGTACTGGTGCTGGTGCTGGCACTGGTGCTGGTGCTGGTACTGGTACTGGTACTGGTGCTGGTACTAGTACTGGTACTGGTACTGGTACTGGTACTAGTACTGGTACTGGTACTGGTACTGGTACTGGTACTAGTACTGGTACTGGTACTGGTACTGGTACTGGTACTGGTACTGGTACTGGTACTGGTACTGGTACTGGTACTGGTACTGGTACTGGTACTGGTACTGGTACTGGTACTGGTACTGGTACTGGTACTGGTACTGGTACTGGTACTGGTACTGGTACTGGTACTGGTACTGGTACTGGTACTGGTACTGGTACTGGTACTGGTACTGGTACTGGAACAACAACAATGCAATAAAAGTCAGCCTGTCAGCTTTGGTGAAAAGCTTCATATTTTTAGCTAAATTCTTTACTAATACACACAGGTGCTACCGGATGCAGTGCCAAAAAGACAGCTCAAAAACAAAAAAAAAAAAACAAAAAAACAAATTGGCCATTTCAGCCCTTGAAAGGACTTTGACCGAGCTTCTTATGATCAATTGTGTTGTGTGTGCTATTAAATGTTTGCACACAATTGACCGAGAACTGGACCTACATGTTTTATGCCGACTCCGAACGGCTAAAGTTCATGTTCTCAAGAAGCTTAACATGGCATTATTTACTCTCTGAGGTTTGCCATTGTCTGCAGAGAGGTGGTGACCGATCAGAAAAAATTTTTTATTGAAAAAACTTTTCGCCGCGGCTGGGGATCGAACCCGGGCTCCGAGCATGCTAAGCCACACACTTAACCTGCATGCCACGGTCACCACATGCCACGGTCACCGCTCAAAAACAAAACCGACATAAATTTATCGCATTACTTCAAAAACGTCAGTCTTATTACAAGACAGAACGCCCAAACGTTGATTTAAAACAAAATTAAAATGAAATATTTTGCTCTAAGCTATCAAAATATGATCAAAATATAATCAAAATATGTGTCCGCATGCCAAAAATTAAGCTGTACACAAATCTTTTAAGCCAGACTATAAGCCAGCACAAAAAAATAACACACAAAAAAATTATAAACTTGGTCAAAACACGTTCTCATAAAAGCTTGCTGCCTTTGTTTTCTTATTTTATGGCAACAGGTTGGCTGAAGCTCGCTAAGAGCAAAACAACAAAATGCCACAATTAACAAAAAAAAACACAACAAACAAACCATAACGCTTAAAATCCAGCAACTGCAACAATTATTTATGGAAATTTAATATGTGTATTTGTACAAATATTATTGCTTTGTTTTTGATTTTTTTTATTTTTTTTATTTTTTTATTATAGCAATATTTCTCACTTGGTTGATTGGGTAGCTGGTGTTTAGTTAGTCAGCACCTTGTTGCTCTACTCCATGAGTGCCAGAAAACGTGTTAGTTGAGCAAGCTTAAAAGAATTCACTCTTGAGGGGCGCAGCGAGATAGAGTCGGGTGTTCGAGTGTAAGAAACAAAGCGTGTTATTATTGAAATTGTGTAAAACAAAAAATAAGTAATGCAATTGCTGACTGACCTAATTCACATTTTAACACATATAGAAAATATGTTTTTTTTTTAAAAAAAGCTTTGAACCAAGATTTTCAGGTGTTATGCATATTCAATCAAATTTATCTTGGTTAGAAAATGAAGAGATGGATAAGCAGGAAAGACAGGGAATTTAAGTGAAACAAGTGCAGAATATATTATGTATGGCGTAAAGTTTTATAAGTATAAAAATTTAAATTTAAATATGGAAAAGAAGTCGTCGTCTCTTATTTTAAGTACTTGAGTAGATACAATTTTATTTTTGCTAACTTTCAATGAAAGCTGCACTTGTGCAGGAGCAAGAGTCCAGTCTGTCAACTGTTTTGACATCTTTTTCAGCAATGGCGCCTGAATCGTCGGCATAACATCAATCTTAAACGGTTTCTTACAAAGCAAATTTAATGGAGAATGGAGTATTTTTAAAACATTTTTATAAAAAAACTACCAATAACTTTGAATGCGCAGTTCAACATATAAAATAGGGTTCAAAAATGTCGTTAAGACTTTACGATTTTAAGGATTAAAGTTAACACAAAACTTAATAAAATTTTGTTACAATTAATAACTAAAGCATTTAATAAAAGAAAAGACAACTTCTAAAGACTAACCTTTGACACAGTTATTAAGTGTATTGACTTATAAGTAAATTGAATGTTAAATATTTTTTAAGTATATTTTTACCCTTCAGTCTTTTTAACTCTTTGCAAAAAAGTTTTTTAAAGATAGTTTAAATTGAAAATGTTTCTAAAAAAAAGTTTTGAGCTAAGGTGAGCGAAGGTCAATGTATGGGTAAATTGAAAAAAAAAAAAAACTGAGAAAAATAGCAGCTCGGGCAATAGCAAACGAAATTGAGACAACAAAAAAAGAGATCGTTACTACTCAGCAGTCAACGCTAGGCAGGTTAAATCTATGAACATAATAAACCCAGATTATTTATTTTATTCCCAACATTCCAATAGGACATAATTATTTTATATTACCAACCTTTCACGGAGTCCCCATTCAAAAAACATGGTATTATCATAAAAATTTACCAACCCAGAAAACAATGAAATGCTAGAATTTTTGATCCCCATGTCATGAGCAACACTCATTTGCTGTTTCAAATTCCTTTAATTCTTCAATTCCTTGAAATGGAAAACAGACTTGAAACGCAGGAAACTCGATTTTTTTTTCTACCAACTCATGTAGGATAGAAACAAAATAGAATCAAGTCAGACTTATGAATCATTTTTCAGAAGAAAGTCGTAACTTGTAGGGTAGAAACAAATCAAGTTTCTACAAGTCAAGCTAAAATTTGTTTTTTTTTCAAGTAATTTGATAAAACTATCGTTACCATTATCTCAGTGGAGGTGTGCCAGACTGGCATGCGGAGCACGTGGGTTCATATTCCGGCAGTATAGTATCAAAAATTGTATTTCAATAATTAAAATTCTAATTCTAATGTTGCATTAATTAGCTGCTTGGTCAAAAGTAATCTTTAAGCCAATAGGACCAATAGGTCAGTCGAATATTAAACGCAAATGCCAGCAAAATCGGCTAAGCTTGAACTTCGGAAACAGTGATTTAATTTCATTAAATACGTAATTATACTAGTGCGTTTAAGATGCTGATGGTCTTCAAGTGACGAAACCACCACTTTTCAAATGGCAACCTTAACTTAAACATACCATAAATATCAGATCGATCTGTCAATGAATTGTTAAACCTTAAAGTGTTCTGAATTAAACAACATTTTGGCATTGTTATAAAAATGGATAAAGAAGAATTTCAGACCTTGATTAAGCATTACTTTTTGAGTAACACAAGTGCAAAAGAAACAAAAGGAAAGCTCGATTAATATTATGGTGAATCTACTACGTCGTTTTCAACCGTAAAATATTGGGTTGCAGAGTTCAAAAGTGCGGCGTGCTAAGTATGTGGCGTGTGAACCAACGAATGCCGTGTTCAAACCTCATCTCGGAAAAAAGTTTTTTTCAATAGAAATTAATTCGTTCTGAGTCGGAATAAAACATGTAGTTCCAGTTCTTGGTTAATTCTGCATAAACATGTATAACACAAACACCACACACCTCACACCTCACACCACAATAAAGGACCACACGTCCTTTCAAGGGCTGAAATGGCCAATTTATTTTTATTTTTTGAGCTCGAAAGAGGCCGAATCAGCACAAAAGATGAACACGCCGGGGTAGCACCAAAAACAGTGACAGTCTAAAATATGTTGGGAAAAATCAACGATTTAATATTGCAAATTCTGAAAGTGTAAGTGCCAGATTTGTCCCCCCTAGCGACTATTTTTTGTTTCCAAACTTAAAAAGATGGCTCCAGGGAAGAAAATTTGCGTCGAACGAAAAGATCGATTTGAAAACTGAAGCGTATTTAAAAAAATCTTGAGAAATCTTACTAAATAAAGGCATTGCAGTGTTAGAAAATCGTTGGAATAAGCATATTGAGCTGATAGAGAACTATTTGAAAGAATAAACAATAATTTTGGCAAACATCCTGTGTTTTCTCTGTATGACCTAGAATGTAAAGCGTGTTTTAAAGACCGATTTCCCATTAGGTCTCATCTATAAGGTATCAATTGACCCCTATCAACTATCTCTTGAGACCCAATCACGTTATAGATACCGAATCGGTTATTTTTGCGATGGGGGTGTTCAATAGACTGACTACCGGTTAGGTTCATGATGATGCAACAAGTGCCTTGAGCCTTGTTTCTAAGAACGCCATGTAAGATGGATTGGCAGGTTTTTCATATGTTGGTGGCAGAATTAGCACACGTACCTATCCTATGAAAGGTTCTGAGAGCGCACTTTTGCTCCGTGTTTGTACTACTGTGAGCATAGAAATGGAAATATTCTTCTAAAAAGTTGTAATCTAATTCAGTAGATAAGTCCTTGGCGTCTCGTTTCATATGCATTGTATAGCGTGGATTCTCTTACCACTGATAGTAGTCTTTCCATGAGCTCTCGAAATAAGATTCTGTGAGTTAGTTTTTGTGCTAAAAACAATAATTTAAATTAAAATCGTGAAATACTAAATACTTATTAACACTGTAGCTCCTAAGAATGTGAAAATAGACCCCCCCCCCTCCCACACGATATTATGCTCATTACCTTTCACCTCCGTAAATAGTTGCACTCAGTTGCGGGACACCCTGTCTAGCGATACGGTTTAGTGATCACGACCATTTTGAGTACAATTACCGCGAATAACCATAGCAATTAGTTCACTTAACTTTAGTATATAATAATAGTAATAGAAAAACTGTCTGAACTATGACATTTTTATTGATTTATTGGCGGTTAAAAGGGGTCTGGTAACATTTTTATACCCTAAACCTGAAAGGTCAGGGTATATTAACTTTGTGCAAACGTTTGTAACGCATAGAACGAAGCGAGTCCGGTATAGAAAAGTATATATATTCTTGATCAGCGTCACCACGTGAGTCGAGCTATCCATGTCCGTCCGTCCGTCCGTCCGTCTGTCTGTCTGTGTGTTGTCCGTATACACAGGATAAGAAGAAGGAGTTGAGATAATTGGATGAAACTTGGTACACATGGTCACATGCATCCAAGAATCTGCACTATTGAATATTTTTGGAATCTGCCCACGGACACGCCTACCTCCCGTACAACGCGAAAACTGAAAACTGCATAACTTAGCTCATAATTTGCCTTCAACAATAAAATTTGGTATGTTTGTGTTTTGTATCAACACAAAGATGTTTTTGAAAAATGGACGTCATCCGATGGAATCTGCCCACGGACACGCCTACCTCCCGTACAACGCGAAAACTGAAAACTGCATAACTTAGCTCATAATTTGCCTTCAACAATAAAATTTGGTATGTTTGTGTTTTGTATCAACACAAAGATGTTTTTGAAAAATGGGTGTCATCCACTCACGGACACGCCCACCTCCCATACAACCCAAAAATTGAAAACGCAATAAATAAGCCTCTGTTTGACCTACAGAGCTAAAATTTGGCACGTATGTTTTTTATGACAATACAAAGATGGTTTTGAAAAATGGACGTCATCCGCCTACGGACACGCCTACCACCCATACAACGCAAAAATTTAAAACTGCATAACTCAGCTCATAATAAGCCTACAATAATAAAATTTGGTATGTATGTGTTCTATATCAACACAAAAATGTCTTCGAAAAATGGACGTCATCCGCTGACGGACACGCCCACTTCCCATACAACCCAAAAATTGAAAACGCAATAAATAAGCCTCTGTTTGACCTACAGAGCTAAAATTTGGCACGTATGTTTTTTATGACAAGACAAAGATGGTTTTGAAAAATGTACGTCATCCGCCAACGAACACGCCTACCTCCCATACAACCCAAAAAGTTTTAAGCTCAATAAATAAGGTTATGTTTGTCATAGAGAAATTAAATTTGGTATTTATGTATTTTATATCAAAACTAAAGAGTGTTCAAAAATTGGGAGTAATCCGTTCATGAACACGCCCACCTCCAGTAGCGAAAGCACAATAAAGGCATTAACTGTGAGCTACAGGAATAAAACTTGGTATGTGTAAATTTTTCATCAACATTTAAATGCATATAAAATAAAGGCTTCATCTGCCCTTGGAGACGCCCATTTACAATAAAAATTTTTTGTTTTTGAAAAGTGGGTTTAGGGTATTTCATTGTCGGCCTAGACCGACTTTAGACTTTCTTTACTTGTTTTAAACTTAGTGTTTATAACCTCAACAACAGAAGTTGTAAATTTACACTAAGATGCAGGCCGGAGATCTAAAGCAAGACCAAGTACGTAAGTATTTGTTGTTTATCTATTATCTATTATCTGTTTATAATAATCCAAACATGTTTACTTTGAACTTGTTTTAAGTTTGAAAAATATAAGTTATCTTTTTTAAGATTTCAATTCATTAGAAGCTTCTTCAAGAAAGAAGAAAATAAAAAACGACAAAAATTTTTCACATCAACTGATAATAATAAAATCTCTTCATTGATAACCTGTATTCAGTTTTATTTTAAAATTTAAAAAGTTTTGGTGGCTCTGTTAAGCGCTACAGTTCAATTGCAAGCCAAAACAATATTATGAATGAGCTTTAATTTTTTTTTTTTTTCTTTAACAGACATTAACAAATACAACCAAAACACACAGAGACAGGCACACCCACGGCAACAACATAATTAAAAAAAAAAATATCAAAAACCTGTTGAACTACATTCTTAACTAAAGCTAAAAATTATTTTAAAATATTTTAGTTTAAAAAATGGTCTGTGTGAGAAGAAATCAATAAGTGCGGGCCGGGAGAGAGAGAGATAGAGATAGAGAGACAGTTGTTTTGAGCTGTTAGCTTAATTTTATTGCAGTCATTTAACATGTGTTCAGCTTAATTTTTGATTAGCTTAAATAAGTTGGGCCACAATTTGTTAACTAGCTAATAACAAATGCTTTTGAGTGCAATTTTCACACTTAGCTAAGGCGGAATATGTTTGTAATATTAAGGAGTATTCGATACTTAAAATTTTAATAATAGTTTTAAATGAAATTTAATAAAAATTTCAAACTTAAAAGTTATAATTTGTTGAAATTCAATATAAATTGCTAGAAACTCAAAACAAAATTTATTGCTTTGAACTGAACTGTTTTAATGTTCATTTAATTTATGTAAAATATGACAAAATTTTAAAAGCACTTTATTAGCTAATTTTTAAATTGACAATTAGAGATATTTAATAATTATGAAATAAAAAATTTATAAAATTAAGTATTTGTCTTGGCAAATGGTAAGATAAAGCTCTGATATATTTGGGCAACATCCTTCAACAAAATTATGGCAATCAATGCCGTCCATTGCTCTTTGAGCGGCGTATTGCCGAAATCTTATTCAATGACGTTAGCTGCTTTGCTTGTTTTCTGTAGTTGTACCAAAGCTAGGCCAGCCAACATAAGTGTTGCCTTCAACATTTATTTGGTTTGTTGAACGCATGCCACTTTGATGGAAATACAACAAACGCTGCTTGTTGCAGACTATTGTTGCCTTGCTGCTGGCGTTGTTAAAAAAAAATGTATATGAAAAAAAAAAAAAACAACAGCTCATTTTCACTTGAGTAACTACTTGAGCAATATTTATTAATGATTTCTAGAGTTTTGTTGTGCTTTTTGTTAAATTTGCAGCTGAGCAAAATAATTGACTCTTGGCAAATGCATTTCAGTTCAGCTGAATGAGTTTCTGTAGGTATTGCAAATAAATTTGGCAATCAATAGAAGCATGTTGAAATGCACACACACATATGTACATGGCATAGAGCCTACAAGCTTTAAGTTAATTAAGGAAATCGATATCAGCTCAACTAACGCGCACCTATTTAACTATTTTGACACATACCTCTGCGCGCGTTGCCAAAAATGAAGCATGCAAAAATTTGGCGTAGGTCGCTGAAGGTTTGAAGTGAACAGCCTGAAAAATAAATGTAATTTTTTGCAACAGCTGCAAAAATATATAAATAAAATAAATTAAATGCAAAGCCAGCTAGTTGTTGTTATTTATGCTGCTAAAAGAGTTGGATGTTGTTATTGCTGTGCATGTTTTATTGTTATTTTTGTTGTTGTCTTGTATGCCATGACCAAATATGTGCAGTCTAAATGGCCAAAAAAAATATACAAAAGTCATAACAACATTCCGCTTGCTTTTATATGTGCATTAAATGTTTTTTTTTTTTTTTGCAAGTTTTATGTATAGCTAAAAAGCTTAAACAAGGCATAAAAGCTTAAAGCTTTCATTTATTTTAAGTTTTTTTTTTCCTAAGAGAACATGTGCTGTCTAATTTTTAAGTCGACTTAAGCGCTATCAAGTCAAAAAACAAAGACTTAAGACACGAACTTTTGTTTAACTGCAAGCAGCGAGTTCGTTGCTTAAGTCTTTCGTTTTAAGCACTGTTGCTACACTTTAAATGCAGTTTTAAAGTTTTAAAAGTGGCAGTTTTTTAAAATTCAAAATAATTTTATAAAATTAAACTTATTTTCTGTTTTTGTTGAAGTTTTTTTTTAAAAAAAATTTTTGTTCATATAAGCAATTCTTAAAGGTTTTTGTGTTTGATTTTGATTGTGCTGGTAAAAGTGAATTTAAAAAGAAATGAAAGTTTGTTTAAGTTAATCAAAAAAATAACATGTTTGTTTTATGCCTGTTTTCTGCAACTAACTTTGTGTTTAAAAAATTCTTGCTTTTGATTAAACTACCGTTAGCATGTTAATTTAAGCATAAAAGCAGCACAATGACATTGAAAAGAAGACATTTGCTTACATTCTTTCTTTTATAATTAAGAATGCATAGCGGTTGTTAAATGCTCAGCTATTGTTCTGGTAGCTACATTATTTTAAGCTATGCTAGCTATTGATTTTGGTATGAAGCTATTTTAATGAAAACAAAAAGTATAATTTTAACTGTGTTAAAATTTATTTTGTCAAGTTTTTTTGAAAAGTTAGGCAAAAAATAAATTTCACTTATTATATTGCTCATGCATACATGTGTTTGTTTGTTTTTTTTTTTTTCATTTTAGAGTATTGTGCAAATGTTTAAATTATTTGTTAATTTATTGTGCGTGTCTTTTAAATCAAAAACTCAAGCCCGGTTTGCCTGTTTTGCAGCTTGTTGCCCAACGTGTTTATTTATTTGTTCACAAGTTTCGAGTTATAGTTGGTTTGAATGCAGTAACGTGTTAAATCAATATGGCCAAAACGCCATAGAAAACGAAATCGATGCATTTGTTTTGTTATAATAATAAAAATAATAAGAAAAGCAATAAGCATTAATTATTTATGTGTTATTTTTAAGTGAAAGTTTTATTTTAACCAAATTCAATGCGTGAGCTGCGGAAAACTGGTGCGTATTTATTAAAAAAAAAAAAAAAACAAAATCACATGCTGACACATCTTTCTTCTCTCTCTCTCTTTATATTTAACTCATGTCATTTGCAGAGGAAGTGGTTGATTAGGTATTTTTTTAATGCCTTTCTCATAAGTTTTCTCATCAAAACAACAAATCTATTTTGTTGTGATTTTGTGAGTTTATTTTAATTTAACTTGATTTCTTAACAAATTCATTAATTAATAAATGCACAGTCATTGCTGCTTTTTTCATATGATTATTGCCGATGTGTGAAACGCCTTATTTCATACAATCATTTGTTTATATGATTGTCATTAAATATTATAAATCATTTGCTTAAAGCTAACAAAAGCAAATCTTGAGAAAATATTTTTAACTCTTGAAAATGAAAGCACTTTAGTTTGGGCTCGAAAATTAGTTCAACTTTTGTGCTGCTCAGAAATTTCATACTTTTTTATCAAATTATTTGCAGCAATTGAACTCTTCACGGCCAGTCCAACACTTAACGTACATTTAAGCCATAACATTAAATTAGTTGCCTCAAAAATCTCACACCTAGCTACAAAATTGTTTTTTTTTTTTAATGAGCATGTAATATGACCTCACATCATTAACACGTAATTTTTAACAGCTTCTGTCTGGTAAGTAGCTATGGTCAAATATTTATTAAAAAAAAACACAAACTTATTTATTTACTTCCTTGACATTAATGAAGAGTAATGAAGAGCTTAAGCTGTAAGCTTAAATTTGTTTTGAACTTTCGTTATTTTTTTAATGCTCTAAACAGCTGTCAGTTAATTGATTTTTTTTTTTTTTTCTGAAAATATATTAAAATTTTATTTAACCAAGCCACAGAAATATTGTAAGGGATTCTAAGCAAACTAAAATTCCTAACCATCACTCGTTTTTAACTTCAAATATTTTTAACATGAAATCATTTGTAGAAGATGACTTTCAAAAAACCAAAAAAAAACAACAAGCAGTTAGTCGCTAAAACCAGCATCAAATCAATACAACCAATGTTGTTAGATACAACTCTAGCCTAAGGTCAGGAACACAACTTAAGACGCTTTTAACTTAAACACAACGCTTTATTGAAAACTGTTTAAGTTCCTATTTAATAAAGTAAATCTTCTTTTTTCTTTTCTATCTCGTCTTAATGAACAAAAGCCCTAAAACTTTGACTTAAACTTGAAATCGAAGACTCAAGCTTATCAAAAAAGTAAAACAAGTTTATGAACGCATCATAAATAAAGGCGCGCACAACAACAACTTGACTGCATATCATAAAATTACAACATTTTATAGCTAGCTATAGTTGCTGCTGCTCAGATAACGCTCAGCTAACTCGAGCTAAACGAGACACAACGGCTGGATAAGCTTGACTGGGATGAGCGCTTGTTGAGAGTAGGTTGAGGTTATAATGTTGTGTACAACATTAATCAACGAACGGTATATTCAATGTTGAGCCAGCAATGCAACAAGTGGCTGGCAGTATTTCTTTTTTTTTTTTTGTTTTTTTGACTGCTGCGCTGCACAGTCTTGCACATGGCTGCGTTTAAATGAAAAGCTGTTTTCATTCAAAAAACAAACAGATATGTAGTAGCCAAAATGTATGAAACGGTTTAAGTTCAACGAGTTATCTTTATCGTTCAGTCTGAATTATTTCTTTATAGTTTTTATTGTACATGTCAAAGGATCAAAACAAAATTGCTCAACAATGGCTTTAAGTTGGCTTTATTTAAAAAAGCTGTTTGAATTAAATCTAATATGATGTTCATAAAGTTGGCTTTGTAATTTTTAATATTAAACAAGTAAAGAAAGTCTAAAGTCTGTCTAGGCCGACTATGAAATACCCTAAACCCACTTTTCAAAAACAAAAAAATTTTTATTGTAAATGGGCGTGTCCGTGGGCTAATGAAGCCTATATTTTATATGCATTTAAATGTTGATGAAAAATGTACACATACCAAGTTTTATTCCTGTAGCTCACAGTTAATGCCTTTATTGTGCTTTCGCTATGGGAGGTGGGCGAGTTTTTGGACGGATTACTCCCAATTTTTGAACACACCTTAGTTTTGGTATAAAATACATATGTACATACCAAATTTAATTTCTCTATGACAAACATAACCCTATTTATTGAGCTTTCAACTTTTTGGGCTATATGGGAGGTAGGCGTGTCCGTAGGCGGATGACGTCCATTTTTCAAAACCATCTTTGTCTTGTCATAAAAAACATATGTGCCAAGTTTTAGCTCTTTAGGTTAAACACAGGCTTATTTATTGCGTTTTCAATTTTTGCGTTGTATGGGAGGTAGG
This sequence comes from Tetanocera ferruginea, assembly GCA_958299015.1. Classification (NCBI taxonomy): domain Eukaryota; kingdom Metazoa; phylum Arthropoda; class Insecta; order Diptera; family Sciomyzidae; genus Tetanocera; species Tetanocera ferruginea. The sequence goes on along the minus strand of OY282640.1, from coordinate 49,050,627 downwards.
CGTGTCCGTGGGCGGATTCCAAAAATATTCAATAGTGCAGATCCTTGGGTGCATGTGACCATGTGTACCAAGTTTCATCCAATTATCTCTACTTCTTCTTCTTATCCTTTGTATACGGACAACACACAGACGGACGGACGGACATGGATAGCTCGACTCAGGTGGTGACGCTGATCAAGAATATATATACTTTTCTGTACCGGACTCGCTTCGTTCTATGCGTTACAAACGTTTGCACAAAGTTAATATACCCTGACCTTTCAGGTTTAGGGTATAAAAAGCAACTATATGTGCTAAAATGCTCCCATTGTGGCCTTGGTATGTGTCACATTGGCAACAAATTAATGCTTATGTGAAGTTAGCACCACCATTATTTTTTTTTAGAAATTCAGAAGTTGTGCTGCTATGTGCTCAATAGACTGGGTCAGATTTGTTTGAAAAATACTAAAATATTTGGAATTCTGCGTTTCCCCCCCCCCCTACCAAATTAATATTGTAAATTTTTACGGATTTTCAAACAAACTGATCACTTCACTTGTTTTTTTTTTGGTTGAGCTGGCAATTTGACAGAGATCTAGTTTCTAGCAACGGTGAAACAGCATTTTTTACTGTGCTTCTTTCAAAAATCACTTTATAAAAAATTATTGACTTTACCCAAAATGGTCTAGTCCATGTTTTTTCTAAGTTACTGTCTTTTGCAATAACAAAAAGAGTTTAGCTACTACAGCTTTTTCGCACTTTCTCAGCATTAACTCATTTGAAGCCACAGTCCAAAGCATCAAAAAGTTTTAATGATAAAGATTCCAGTGGCTAAAAACAAAGTTAATGTGGAAAAAATTTACCCACCAAAGTTTGGGTTGGGCTCAGGGACAACACAAGACGTAACTACTAACCATGCACACATAGATCTAATTACAGAATAGCTTTTAATCTACTTTTGAGTTGACCTTTTGACAAGTTAACATCAAAAACGCTACAGTTGTTAACAAAGGTACTCATGCGGTTTAAAGGAGCAGTTGACATATAGTTCGTTCTACTAAAAGGTAAATAAATTAAAGTGTTAGCGTTTCTACTGCTTCTACGGTTAGAGTTAAAATTAATGAGAGAAAGAATTTCCGGAGAATCGAAAACACCGGTCATGAGTTGGTGTAAATACACGATATCTGCGGACCTCCTTCGCTCACTTAGTGACTGCATTCTTAATAGTTTCAAACGATCCTCATAAGGAGGAAGGTTTAAGATATCAGTTCCACTTAAGCCCCTTAGAGCAAACCGAACAAAACGTTTTTGGATCCTCTCTATTCGTTCAACATGCACATTATAACTTGGGGACCAGACTTGACTTTACAAAATGGCCCCTAATAGTGCATAAAAAAGTTTTTTAAAAAACATCCGGATCACCCAAAAGGGTAAGCATGAAAACAAATGCTATTAAAAAAAAAACTCGCGTGTAGCAACGTACATGTGGCAGAAGTGAAACTTCTTAAACAGTAAGAAATAAGAGAGATTTTAGTGTGAAAAAGAGAGAGAAAGTATTTGAAAAGGAATTCAATCGAAACGAAATGGAATAATAATCTGTTGATTCAACATTTACTACCAGGAACCGAACCGACTATGGTTTTAATCGAAAGTGTCACATATTAACTGTTATCTTTTAAGTTTTATTTTTTCCGACAAAAATAAAATTTATTTTGTGCCTTATAGTTTTTTGGGCAAAACTAACAGTTACTTTTGACTTTTATTTAATCGATCAAAAATAACAGTTATTTTCTGCCGTTTTTTTTTTTTGGGGGCAAAAATATAATTTTACCGACTAAAAAACTTTTGATACCATTATTTTCATCTCATCGGTGAGACATTTTACACATGGTGTCAACAATTCAATCTGTCAAGCGGCCTTTAAAAAAACACAAATTGCTTGATATTTTTTACCGAAAGAATTAAAGTCACAAAATAACTGCTATTTTTGACTGATAAAACAAAAGTCAAAAGTGAGACATTTTACACATGGTGTCAACAATTCAATCTGTCAAGCGGCCTTTAAAAAACACAAATTGCTTGATATTTTTTACCGAAAAAATTAAAGTCACAAAATAACTGCTATTTTTGACTGATAAAACAAAAGTCAAAAGTGAGACATTTTACACATGGTGTCAACAATTCAATCTGTCAAGCGGCCTTTAAAAAAACACAAATTGCTTGATATTTTTTAACGAAAAAATTAAAGTCACAAAATAACTGCTATTTTTGACTGATAAAACAAAAGTCAAAAGTGAGACATTTTACACATGGTGTCAACAATTCAATCTGTCAAGCGGCCTTTAAAAAAACACAAATTGCTTGATATTTTTTACCGAAAAAATTAAAGTCACAAAATAACTGCTATTTTTGACTGATAAAACAAAAGTCAAAAGTGAGACATTTTACACATGGTGTCAACAATTCAATCTGTCAAGCGGCCTTTAAAAAACACAAATTGCTTGATATTTTTTACCGAAAAAATTAAAGTCACAAAATACATAACTGCTATTTTTGACTGATAAAACAAAAGTCGAAAGTGAGACATTTTACACATGGTGTCAACAATTCAAACTGTCAAGCGGCCTTTAAAAAAACACAAATTGCTTGATATTTTTTACCGAAAAAATTAAAGTCAGAAAATAACTGCTATTTTTGACTGATAAAACAAAAGTCAAAAGTAAGACATTTTACACATGATGTCAACAATTCAATCTGTCAAGCGGTCTTTAAAAAAACACAAATTGCTTGATATTTTTTACAGAAAAAATTAAAGTAACAAAATAACTGCTATTTTTGACTGATAAAACAAAAGTCAAAAGTGAGACATTTTACACATGGTGTCAACAATTCAATCTGTCAAGCGGCCTTTAAAAAAACACAAATTGCTTGATATTTTTTACCGAAAACATTAAAGTCACAAAATAACTGCTATTTTTGACTGATAAAACAAAAGTCAAAAGTAAGACATTTTACACATGGTGTCAACACCTTTAAAAAAACACAAATTGCTTGATATTTTTTACCGAAAACATTAAAGTCACAAAATAACTGCTATTTTTGACTGATAAAACAAAAGTCAAAAGTGAGACATTTTACACATGGTGTCTACAATTCAATCTGTCAAGCGGCCTTTAAAAAAACACAAATTGCTTGATATTTTTTACCGAAAAAATTAAAGTCACAAAATAACTGCTATTTTTGACTGATAAAACAAAACTCAAAAGTGAGACATTTTACACATGGTGTCAACAATTCAATCTGTCAAGCGGTTTTTAAAAAAACACAAATTGCTTTATATTTTTTACCGAAAAAATTAAAGTCACAAAATAACTGCTAGTTTTGACTGATAAAACGAAAGTCTAAAGTGAGACATTTTACACATGGTGTCAACAATTCAAACTGTCAAGCGGCTTTTCAAAAAACACAAATTGCTTGATATTTTTTACAGAAAAAATTAAAGTAACTAAATAACTGCTATTTTTGACTGATAAAACAAAAGTCAAAAGTGAGACATTTTACACATGGTGTCAACAATTCAATCTGTCAAGCGGCTTTTAAAAAAACACAAATTGCTTTATATTTTTTACCGAAAAAATTAAAGTCACAAAATAACTGCTATTTTTGACTGATAAAACGAAAGTCTAAAGTGAGACATTTTACACATGGTGTCAACAATTCAAACTGTCAAGCGGCTTTTCAAAAAACACAAATTGCTTGATATTTTTTACAGAAAAAATTAAAGTAACAAAATAACTGCTATTTTTGACTGATAAAACAAAAGTCAAAAGTGAGACATTTTACACATGGTGTCAACAATTCAATCTGTCAAGCGGCTTTTAAAAAAACACAAATTGCTTTATATTTTTTACCGAAAAAATTAAAGTCACAAAATAACTGCTATTTTTGACTGATAAAACAAAAGTCAAAAGTAAGACATTTTACACATGATGTCATCAATTCAATCTGTGTAGCGGCCTTTAAAAATCCACAAATTGCTTGCTATTTTTTACCGAAAAAATTAAAGTCACAAAATAACTGCTATTTTTGACTGATAAAACAAAAGTCGAAAGTGAGACATTTTACACATGGTGTCAACAATTCAAACTGTCAAGCGGCCTTTCAAAAAACACAAATTGCTTGATATTTTTTACCGAAAAAATTAAAGTCACAAAATAACTGCTATTTTTGACCGCTAAAATAAAAGTCAAAAGTAACCTTCATTTTTCCCCGAAAAATTACAAGGCAAAAAATAACAGTTTAATTTTAACTTTTAAAGAATCAGTCTAAAATTTAAAAGGCACTTAATATTCGTGAGGCTGAGGACATTTTTAACATAATGGTTTATTTGAAAAAGTGTTTAATTTTTTTTCATTTGAAAATTGTAAAATAACAGTTATTTTCGGTCCATGTTTTAGTTCAGTTGGTCTTTGTGTTGCTATCGAATGTCTTCTCAACTTTGTCACTTTTTGCATGCTAAATTGCATTTGCATAGTACTCTTTGAAGGAGCCTCCGAAAGCAGAGGCAAATCTTGTTCATTATTACTGCTCCTGCTTCCTGATCATAATAATTGCTATGTTGAGTGAGGGCCTCGTTAAGCAGAGAACGTCGATTGTTGAGTGTATCAACTTAGTTGGCTATAAAATTTTTTTTGAGATGATGGCTGAGTTCCAAAATATATTTTAACAAAGCATCAGTATGTTTTTCTGGGGAATGGTTCTTTGCAGATTCACCAAAATACACTGATGCTTCGTAAAAATGCATTTTGGTAGTCAGCCAATGTTGCAATCACCTTACCTTCATCATTAGTTGCAGACCCAGCTGTGGCTGCATTCTTAAGAGCTCTAATTAACGAACGCGTTTTGCTCTTGTTTTAGCTATTTTGTTTTTAGCTTTGAGATTTTTTTGACTATTCCCGGCACTATTCTCTCTTAAATATTGCACTTTTAACACCTTTTTGCTTTTAATATTATATTGAATTAACTGTTTTGCATGTTGTCAATCATCTGTCAAGTTTTTGATAACAACCAACGAACCAAATTAAGCTTAAGCACATTTTGAAGCGAACATTTTTTCCCGTTAGATGTATCTCTATGCCTAAATATTTTCGTTTGAAGCTTAAAGAAATAAATTTTCCGTGCATACTTTAAGGATGAAAATAAATGCTATGGACGGAATGTTACGAGTTCAATGTTATTTACATTTTGTTTGCATATTTATCGTGTGCCTGTGTGGTTTAATTGTAGAGCTTCCAACTCATGAGCAATGATCAAAATCGATAGTCCGGGTTCAATTCTCGCTAGCGGCTATAATTTTTTGAAAATTTTCATATGAATTGAAAACGTTAGCCTAGCGTTAGCCTTACGAATGAGATACCTTGAAAAACTTATATATAAAATCAAATGTTTGTCCTCCTGTCTGTCTGTCTGTCTGTCTGTCTGTCTGTTCCGTATAGGCTCGCGCACCGTTTATCCGATTGAGCTGAAATTTGGACACCGAGTACCTTTTATAGAGAGAAAGAACATAGGGGGTGTAGAAAAGTGGGCGCAAGTATGTGGGCGTGGTACTCTATAATAACTTCTTACCGCCTGAACCGATTTCAATGAAATTTGGTATGGAGGTTCAACTGCTCCCAAAATAAAACATATGCTTTAAAAAATTACAAAAACTTCCGCAAGAGGGTGCTTTAAGTAGTGCGTTTTTAAGACTTAATAACTCCTTAACTCCTGGACCGATTTCAATGAAATTTGGTATGAAGGTTCAACTGCACCCAAGATAAAGCATAGATAAAAAATTGGGCGGAAGTATGTGGGCGTGGCACTCTTTAATAACTCCTAAACACCTGGACCTATTTCAATTAAATTTGGAATGAAGATTCGACTGCGCCCAAGATAACATAGGCTTTGAAAATTCCAAAGACTTCCGAAAGGGGGCGCTTTAAGAAGTGCGTTTTAAAGACTCAATTACTCCTAAATGACTTGATCGATTTAACTTAAATTTGGTATGTGAAATAATTTGACTCTGCAACAGAATTGAGGCTATTTTAGTTTCAGAAAACTTCCGTGAGAGGGCGCTTTATTCAATCAACTATGTTTGGCTTATTCACGTCAAAACGGATGAACCGATTTTCATGAAACTTGGTAGGCATTTGTATCTGTTACTCAAATAAATCCTATGCTTTTAAAAGTTTTTACGACAAAAATCAAGGAATGAGCCGAAGGAAAACGAAGTCAAGAACCAAATTAATGAAAAGACCAACTAACGAAAAAAAAAGTTGAACGAATACGAGTAGAAGCTTTATAAAGATGAAAAAAATTAACCGAACAGTATCGACCAAACCCAAAGTTGAACGAAGACCATCAAAAAATCGAATAAATGCTCATAGGATATTTTAAAATTGGAATTTATTTGAGATAAAATTGCATATTAAATGCATGCTAAGAAAAAATGAAAACGCACTTTTCTCGAAATGACTTTTCAAACTGCACTCAGAAAAAAGTTTCTCGGAATATGATAAAAATGGATAAAAATGGAAATAAATAAAATTCTATAAAAATGATAAAAACCTTCTATGAAAAAGAAAAATACATAAAAATAATTCGATTTTAGAGAAAAAGACTCTTTAGTTTTGAGAAAACATTTGTTTTTATTGAAGAAAAAACTTCTCATAGTGAATTTTTTATCAAAATATATGGAAAAATTTTCATTTTCAAAAATTTTTTCTGTATAAATGAGAATTTTTTTGTGCGAGAAAAATATTTGTCATTATAAGAGACATTGAAATATTTCCATTTCCTAGAAGTGAAGAAATATTTTTTTCGAAAATGTGAAAATTTATTCTAATTGAAGAAAATTTTGTTTGAAAAAGACAAAATTGCTATTATCGAAAATAGAGAAATTTTTTACCGGAGCAAGGTATGTGTTTTTTTTCTCAGTGTAGTATAGTTCTGCATACAAAACTACAGTACAGTGGTTTAGACCAATATAGATGGTAAGACGGTCTTCATTGAAAGGACGATTTAGAGAAAAAATCTAAAAGTCTATAGAATTTGCTCCAGAGAATGCCTTTCTCTAAATGCGATCCTAAAAATTTTCTAAAACTGATAAAAAGCTTCTTTGAAAAAGAGATATATATCAAATATATCGTTTTTAGAGAAAAATTTTTTGAGAAAACATTTATTTTAGTGAAATATTGAATAGTGAATTTTTATCAATATATAGGAAAAATTTTTCATTTTCAATAAATTTTTCTCTTTAAATGAGAATTTTTTTGTGCGAGAAAAATATTGGTCATTATAAGAGACATTGAAATATTTCCATTTCCTAGAAGTGAAGAAATATTTCTTCGAAAATGTGAAAATTTATTTTAATTGAAGAAAATTTTATTTAAAAAGAGAAAATTGCTATTATTGAAAATAGAAATAGTTTTCACCGGAGGAAATTTTTTTTTTTTCTGAGTGTGGGTGTCCATTTTTCTCAGAAACAAGACGTCAGATCGAGACGTTGAAGATGTAATTTTTTGTTTTAATTATGTCTTGCAGGTACAGTTTTACGGAAATTTAACCAAACACTTTCGACGGAAGGAGGGGCAAAACCCCAAAAAACGATTATTTAAAAAATTCTAAAATTGAATTGATAATTTAAAAAATGTTAAAATGAGAGCAGTTTTGAAAATCGTCCATTTTCTGTGCTCGAGGCACAACCCCGAGTAACACCGGGTTACATCCGCTAGTAAATAATAAAATAAGTAAACTTGATCTACAAATTCCATTTTAAATTCAAGGAACTGAGAGTAATGGAGGTAGTTAAAGTTGTGACAGCAGATAGTCGAAGAAAAATTCCACAACTTAAAAGCAAACATGACTTTCTAAAACAATCTTTTCAATTTTATATTGAGTTTAGCTAGATTCTTTTTGTTCTTTTTCTATAAAACTTTTTGTTACTTTTACTTTATTTTATTTTGTTTATTTTTTATTTTGTTGTTTTTTTTGATGAGTTTATTTATTTCTTAAATTTTTTGTATTTTATCGCTTTTAATTTGAATTTGAATTATAGTAAAACTTTTCTTAAATGACGACATTTAATGAAGACTTTTTACCGAAAACCAGGAAATTTTTACCCTAATACATGTTTTTGGATGTTTGTATACATTTTTTCACATACTGAAGTTCAAAACACAAATACACAAATTCAAACTTTATCTCAAAAACCGGAGGCTCGCAATCAATTTTACACCAAGGGTTTTTTGGGCAAACCTGTTCAGAATATTCTATAGAATATTTTCCGCGCACACGATTTTTAAGTTTTTTTTTTTCACTCATACAAATTGGCCCACCGTATTGTACATACCTGTAAAATCTAATAATATTGTCGATTTGTCATGTTTTTGGTGAAAAAAAGAGATGGGTGCGTTAGTTATGCCATCCTCAAATTTCTGTACCGTCATACCAATTTTCAAAGTCGTATACATTGATAAATTTTAAATTTCAGTTGATTAGTAACGAGGAAAGAATTAAAGAAAAGTTACAGCGTAAGACCGTTAAGTCTTACCCGGGATTCAAACGCGGTACCTTGTGCGTTTTCTTTATTTATTAATCGTGTCATATACGTGCCATCCACAGATTTGAAAACATTTTGACAATTTTCTAGAAGGACATATGTCCTTCATATGTTTGTTCGCAAAAATAATTCTTAGGTTGATGTCCTTGGGGGTTTAATAGAGAACATTTCTGGCACTTCTATTCATCAATACTACTTCATTCAAACAATATCTTACAATGCGTTTCAATATTTTTTTTGTTTTTGTTGAAATGTCTGTCTTCTCTAAGCAAAAGTTATCAATATCTCAGTGGAGGTGTGCTAGACTGTCATGAGCAGGGATACTCATCGCAGGGATACTCATCGTATCCTTGATGAGTAAGTATCAAAAATATTAACTTAATTATTGAAATTCTAATTCTGTTTCATTGAATGTTTGGTCAAAAACAACCTTCAACATAAGTTTGCTTACAATATTGAAAAAAATTGCAAATTGAATTTTTTTTTTTTTTCAAATTGTTTTTAATAAGAAATGTCTTTATTCTGAGATGTTAAATGGGTTCTGTTTTGGTTTCTGCACCAAAAGCTTGCCAAAAGAAGTTGTAGCTTTGCGTTTTCTGACCATTGCTTTTGATTTAGCAACTAAAGGATTTGTGCGAAATACCTAACTACCTAGTTTTAACAATTTTTTTTGTGGATTTTAGTTTCAGAAGTGATGCAATCTCGTTGCAACTCTACGTCCCATACTTTTTAATTCTTATTTGAAAAAGTAGATAAAAAAACTTCTCTCAAAAGTAGTGCACCGAAAATTTAAATTTTGTACTATATATAAAAAAAAAAACAACTAATGATTTTTGCATTTTTTTTTTTCACTGATCATATGTATTGGAACATAAGCTCTTAGTAATTATACACGGCTTGAGTGTATTTATAAACAAGTCCATGTAAAATACCAGAATAAGTCAAAAAATTCCTGAATGCGAACACTGTCTTGGAGAGATAATTAACAGTTTTTTTTTAAAAAAGACAGTTTTTTAAAAAAAGCGCCCATCTTAATGCGCCCCTGATCCTCATATACATAGGATGTATGAATTTTGGGCACTAAATGCATAAAGTAGTTCACGTTTGCCTTGTATATGTACATGAGATTCATATTTTTTTTCACTTATCTCTGGAGCTGTTTTTATTCTTCTCGCATTTTCAAAAATTTTATAAATTTTATTCACAAAAACTATGAATGACTCATGGTCGTCATATATTTTTGATGGGAGTTACGAATTTTCTTATTGATTCATGTATCTTGTACACTCACTTTATGAACTTTAAGCACTAGGCTTATAAAATATTCATGCAGTTGTGTTTTTTTTTTTTGCATATTTTGTACATTAATAAATACTGGACCAAAATTAATGAATGATATTCTAGAGATGATCTTTAAATATTTTTTTCTCTAAATTATTGTAGATATTTTTGGTTCAGTGTGCGTTTTGAGGTTATGAGTAGTTATTAAGAAAGCTAAAATACACATTTTTGTTAACACAATTCCGTTTAGTTTCTATTTTTTCCACTCAATTTTTTCAACTAACTTGCAATTTGAGCATTACTCTGATGATTGACAATTGTAAATTTTTGACAAGCTCAAAAATCACTCATTCTAAAATTAAATTAAAATCTCATCATTTGTCAATAATTGCCAACATCAGAAAAGGTTTCGATAGCAACAAGAAATTATGTACAAAATAATTGAACTTTCAACTCCATGTACGAAAAAAGCACATCAAATATTACCTTGTCAATAAATTTGCAATTGTCAATCATAAGAATAGGGCTGTTAATATATTGATGAAATTTAAAACTATACAAATGAGAGAATAAGTATTTAATCAGTTTAGTTATTGATAGCAGTCAGTGGTTATAATTTTTCTACAAATTTTTGTAATACTAATATTTTGACACTAAGAATTACAATAGAAACTGTTTCGTTTATTTTTCCCATGATAAGAGTTTCTACCAAGAGTTTTATTTGGTGACTTTTAGTGAAATTTATGTACACGTTAAGAAATCTTGTACTAAATTTTAGTCAAACCTGTACTACATAATGACGACACCGAAATTGCATTAAAATTTAAACTGCATCAAATACTAATACTAAGTTCAGTTTCTGCATGGGTTTAAAATTTAAACCACTTCAAATATGAAAACTAAGTTAAAGTTCCACATGGGTTAAAAATTTAAAACACGTTTAATACTTAAATGTTCAACGCCTATGTTGTTCTGAAGCATAAATATGATATTTTAAAATGTATTTTATAAAAATCGGCCCAGTAGTTACAGAGCTTACTTCACACAAATAACTTGCACTTCAGTTTTTTATATTAGCAGACATAAATTTTCTTTTAGAACACTCCTTATGATGTTTTGTGGCACAATTATGACATTTTAAAATTTATTTTATAAAAATCAATCCATTAGTTTTGCAGTTTACTTCATACAAATAATTTGCGCTTAAATTTTTTATATAAGTACACTGAGGGAAAAATGTGTTAAAATTAAATGAAATTGTGTTCATATCAAACGAATTTGTTTTTTAAATAGAGCTTGAAACAAATTCATTAAAATTAAACACAACTGTTTTTTAAGTTACATTCAAAACAAAAGTTTTTGTTTTTAAAACAATGTTTTTGTTATGAAAAACAAATATGAAACAAAAATTTTAAAATTCAAAACAAAGATTTCAACGCATATTTTTTCGGTGGCATTCTTTTAGCTTTTCCGAATTCTTAGCATCAGAATCACAACCAGCTACCTCCGGGACGCTCCGAATGCCAACTGTTAGCTCCATTCGATGAAGTTTCCATTGAAATTATTTAATAAATAATTAATTAGTTTTTATTTTATTATATGTTCGACATTTGTCAAACCAATTCAAAAAATTCAAAAATTTTCATTGTGTTCAAATTTTTGTTTATTTTTTCAAAGAATAATGAAAGAAAATTAAAAAAAAGAAAGAAGTTTATTAGCTGTTCAAAATTAAACACACTTGTTTTAAATTTTGTTTTGTAGAAACGCAAAGGCGTTAAATTTCTATTTTAAAATTTTTTGTTTAATTTTAAAGTATGTTTTTTTTCTCAGTGTATAGATAAATGTTCTTAAAAAACATCCCTATGTTGCTCTGTAGCACAAACATGATATTATAAAAATTATTTCATATAAATTAAACCAGTTATTTTCGAATTAACTAAAAAAACAAAAACAAAAAAACAACAATGGATTGGCCATTTCAGCCCTTGAAAGGACTTTGACCGAGCTTCTTAGGATCGATTGTGTTGTGTGTTATTAAATTTTTTCACACAATTGACCGAGAACTGCACCTACATGTTTTATGCCGACTCCGAACGGCTCATGTTCTCAAGAAGCTTTACATGGCATTATTTACTCTCTGAGGTTTGCCATTGTCTGCAGAGAGGTTGAAAATGTCATATTCGTGCAACAGAACAACATAGGGTGTGTTTTTTTAAATAAAATTTATGTATGCTAATACATAAAATAAAAGCGCAAATTATTTGTGTGAAGTTAATTCGCAAATAACTCGTTCAATTTTTATGAAACAAATTTTAAAATATCATATTTAACCTACAGAAACACATATTAGTGGTTTTTCAAAACATTTAATATGATTCTGATACCGGTGACCGATCAGAAAAATTTTTTATTGAAAAAACTTTTCGCCACGGCTGGGGATCGAACCCGGGCTCCGAGCATGCTAAGCCACACACTTAACCTGCATGCCACGGTCACCACTTTTTTTTCGAATTAACTGCACACAAATAATTCACGCCTTTATTTTATGTATAAGTATACATAAATTCTTCTTCAAAAAACACAACCAATGTTGTTCTGTAGCACAAATATGACATTTTCAAATTTATTTTATAAAAATCAACACAGTAGTTTTGCAGTTTACTTCACACAAATAATTTGTACAATTTTATATATAAGAATCATATTAAATGTTGCCATATCTATGTGACTGGAAGATTCATGATATAATTCCACACTGGTTTAGCAATATTTTTTAGAAGCAACTAATTCTTATTTTTTTTCTATATAAAAAATAAATTTCAAATTGCAAAACAACATTTCCGATGATGTAGAATATTAATCAAGTGTTTGTCATGCAGATATTTGAAGCTAACATTAGCTTAATGGTTGTCGAAGTGTTAAGCATGTGGCTGTTGTTGTGCTACAACAAGCACAATTAATTTTTGTTTTTTTTAATTCAAAGTCAGGTGTCAAAACATTGGCAGGCTCTTAGTGTTGTTGTTGTTTTTGTTGTTTTGTCTATATAATCATTCAATAAATAAAAAACAAAAACCAACTGCCAACAAAGAAGCTGTAGCTTTATAGGTTGTAGGTTGCATGCCATTAAATTCTTGTCTGTTGTAGTTGTGTTTTTTTTTTTTTTTGTTCTACTACTTTTGATTTTTTTGCTACAAACGAAGTAGATGAATGTTTTCAAAATGAAGTCATGCGGAGAACAACAATTAATCATTTAAATGAGGAGGATATCTGCATAAATAAGCCAAGCTGCCTGTAAGAGCTGCTCAGTGTTTACCGAGAAGGTGAGCAGGTTTGTGTCTTAAGTCTTTTGTTTGAAAAGTCACAGAGACGAGTTCGTGTCTTAAGTCTTTGCATGTAAATGCGCAAATATGTCTAAAATTAGCTTAATTGCTAATTTAAGAATTAAAAAATTTTAAATTTTTGAAATTACTGAAATGCTCTGCTTATATCAAGTCAATTATAAAATTTTTAAGCAATTTATATTGAGGCCGCATTATAATTATTTTTCAACTAATAAAAATTAAGCATTTAATTTCAATGTCAGTTGCTAAATTTACCAGGTTAATCAAGAAATTCGAATGCAATGCAAGAAATCAAACGCAATAATTAAACAGTTACGTAAGTTTAGACAGCACGATATACTCGAATATCGTAGTTAATGTATAGCTCGTGTGGGCTCAGTCGCATTCAGCACACATCAAAACCATAAACCACAAAAACTTGATGGTCGTTTCGTTTAAAATTTTTATACTGCATATATTTTTTTATTGCTTATGATGTTTATAATCGATTCATCATTATCATCATCATCGTTTAGCTGACATCAAACGGACCAACAAGTGTTGCATGTTTAAGTTATTTTCGCTGTAGGTTTTTGTTTGTTTGTTTGTGTGGAATGTCAAATGACAAAATTGTTTAGATTGTATAAATTATTATTTAGATGGAATGCAAAATTTTTATCACGAACTTGAGTTTTGTGCGCAAAATGCTAATAAATTTGAAAATATATTTTTTTTTTCTCTTCGACATTATTTTTCAAAGCTTTTAGACATGGCGGTGCGGCGTCTTGTTAGCGGTTGATATATTAGTTCATATGTCAATAGCTGTATGTTAAATCGACATTTTTGTTTTTTTTTTTTTTGGTTTTTTATTTTCGAAAAGCAGAACGAGTTTTAAGTTGCAGAAAATATAACAAGCTCATATTAATTACTTGCTATAACAGTTGAATTAAGCCACAAGCGCTTTTTTGCACTTTCTCAACCAACATTAGCCCTTAAGAAGTCACGACTCAGTTATCATTGACCAATTTTGTATGTTATGAATACCGTTGGCTCAAAATAAGTTCAAGTGGAATAAAATGAGGCAACAAATTATGTCTTAGGCTCAGTGACATAATCAAGCCTACATAAAGCCTAACTATTATGCCAAGAGTTATGCCATAAATTGTGCATTCACGCCTTGCTGCCCATTCAACTGTGCCAAACGCTCCCCACCCAACACTTTTCAATAATTATTCACTTCCCAAAGTATTGCCTTAAATATCTTTGTTGAATTATTATTACAAAAAAAAAAAAAATAAATCTCATTACAATAACAATTTTTTACATACTTCTAACGTCAAGATGCGCAGCTCAAGGTTTCGCAAAGCTTGTTGTTTTATATTAATTTTTTTTTTTAAATTCATTTTTCCCTCTCCCGCCTTCATTAACCAGTTTTTAAGCTGCCATCATCTTGTCAATGTATCTATCTGCGCGTATGTTTGAAATTTTTATTTTTATTTAAGTATTCAGATATTTTATAGCATTAGATACTTAACGAGTTTGCTGTCTTGTTAGTTGTGTTTTTTTTTTATGTGTTTTCTTATTTTTTAATACTGGTTTTCTATGCAACAACAACAATAACAACAACAGCCACATCCACTTTATAGCTACATTCAGCAAAAAAGTATGTCTAACGCCAATCTTGAGTATTTTTAGAGTCTTGGAGTCTTGTTTTTTTTCCATTTCTTTTCTAACGTTTTAATTTATTTAGTAATTTTATTTTTATCTCATTATTGATGTTATTGGCTTTGTTGTGTTGTTGTTGTTTTTAACTTTTTTTTTTAAATTCTTTTAAGCTATGCCAAGCCATGTTTGTGGAATTTTTACAACACTTAAAATATTTATTAGATAAATACGATAATTTATTATTTTTTTTTCAACATTTATTTAATGCTTTTATAAATATTCAAACATTTTGAAGGAACTTATTTAGTTATGTTTGTATTTTAGTTTTTTTTTTTATATTGATTATGCTTGAAGCTTTTTTGCAAGTACAAAGTTGTAGCTGTTCTAAAAAGTACTGTTTGGAGAACATCTAATCGCTGTTTTGCTATCCAATTTAGAACCATAGTCAAGGTTTTTTTATGGAGATGGAAAGATTTTAATAAAAACTGCTTTAGCTGAAGAAATTGTGAAGTTTTTTAATGCATAATTCAGCATGATTGCCTTTAGAAAAAAAAATATCAAACATTTTAGAAGAAAACCGGATGAGAAGCGGCGGGCAGTTTATGTAGAGACTAAACTGTTGTCCAACCAAACATTCCATTGATAAGTACTACTTGGTCACTGGTATCAATGTTGGAGCTCTTTAAATTTGTATTCTTATGGTACATCACTTCTAGGTCTCATAAAACCATTAAAATGCAAATAAAAAACATATAATAAGTGTTGTGCACCGTTATGGTTCTTTAATAGGGGTTTTAGGTCCATTGCGAATCCCGTTTTTTTTTATTTTTGTAGCACTGAAAAGGCTGTTGTTCTTAATTATTCAAAATTATTCTGTGAATCTTTCTGTGCTTTTTGTAACTCCTTTAAGATGCCACTTCCATATGCCTTATAGTCGTGTGTTCAGTAGCACTTGCAAAATCTATTTCATGTGCATCGGAGATTCTGTTGTTATTTGCATTCGTACATAATTTGGGTAGTTGATCATATTTTTTATGGCTTGTTGCATCCTGATAGAAATCTGTCACTGTTATGACTATCCTAATTGCTCTGATGGTGCCAAGTGGTCCTGTAGGACTCCTCAAGTATTTGTATCATATCGTTTAGCTAAAAGCAGAATGCTTTATGTTTGTTCTCGTTCAGTTCCGTTCAAGACCTGCGAAATACATTGCAATCACTTAAGGGAGGTCTAGATTATATTGACATTATATTTGGATTTAAGTTCTAGTAAAATATACTATTAAAATATACTCATCTATAACATCTGCATCAGATTCTGAGTTACTTCATGACTCGCCAGTTGATTCACAGTGTCAGTGCGTTTTCATTGAGACATAGAAGAGAGTGAAACAGTAGAATTGTCGATACTGTCCAGAGCTTGATTACAATTTAGATTACAATTTAGTTTAGTTCGGATGTCTTGTGCCAATCTTAAAAATTTGTATCTTTGTGGTGATAAGATCTTTGATGAGAATGGCTTGCGCTGCTTTTTTAATCTCGGCATATATCTCGGCCTGAAAAACGCTACAGTGATCTGGGAGTAAATGACTGTTTGATCCGTTTTGGAGCCATCAGTGTAGAATTGTAAATGAACGTAGGATTCTATGGACTTGTCTTCCCATTTTTATCTGCTGGATGGATGTAAGACTTACCGGTTGCGTAAATCTCATGGCTTTTATTATTTATATGCACCCTGACCTTTTCACTTTTGTTATGGAATTGATGTATATCATTTTATGTGCTATTGTCACCATAAGAGTGTGCGTTTTACGAAGTCTGGCGGCTTGAAGCCTAGTACAGGTGTTTAACATAGATGTTGTTTATTTGACTCTTTTTCAGGCCCCAGTTCCAGCAATTCATATTAATAGGTTAGCTACTTCCGGCAATCTTTCACGTTATAGAACTTCACGTAAATCAATTTTTCACGTTATAAACTCGACTCGAGTGCGGTTCAAAAGAATAGTTCTGGCAGAATTATACCATTGTTGCCCTACTGAAATCAGAAAGTAAAGTTTTCATAGTTGTATGGCCATGTCCATATTCAGGCTCCATAGCACTTTACTCAGATGGCTGTTTCCATGTAAATGTAGACACGGTATAAGAAAAGTTTGTCTTTGCTTTTCAATCTGCAACTATATATAAATTAATATTTAATAGAAACAACATTGCCATCAAGTGTCAAATTTAAGAACTGACATTACAATTAGTTTTTAGCGACAATTCTTGTAAGTTAATGTGCTAAAGAAGAATTATTCTATTGGAAAGAAATATTCAAATCTGGAAGTGATAATTGTAGTTCTGATGACAATAAACCGTTATCTGTGCCTCAATGTCAACTAATTGCAAGCAAGTGATATTAAATAGTAGTTATATAATTATTTAAATTTTTGTACGTCATAGCCTGAAGTATAGATTCTTATTATAATAAAATTTTGTTTTAGTAATGTGGTTCGTTATTAAATTTTAATTTTTGAGCATAAGAGCTAGAAAAAGTGCATTCATTAATATTAATTTAATATTAAAACCGAAAGTAATGCAAGTTGCAATTTTTTTGTAACGTGAGTTACCGCATAGTTTTTGGGTTATGTTAAACACTTTGAATGCTGTTGTTTATTATACAGATAAACTTATTAAAATCCTGTTGTTTTTATTTATGCCGAATGTAAAAAAAATCAACTCACACATTTTGCAGAAAAATTTGAAAGATATTAAAACTCTAAGCATGTTGTCCAAAAATGGCAACGCAAGTTACTAACCAAAATTATTATTTCACTGGGTAAATATTATGGTACCACTGAATTTTTATAGCAAGTTTTTAACAAACAAAACCTATTCTTATCATAAAGAGTTCATTTGTATTTGTTAATCTAAATAATAATAAAAAATAAAAGCTTAATTTAACTCCATAAAACTTTCTGAATGTAACGTGAGTTACCATGGAATTACCCATTAGAGTGGGTCGAAAAAAAAAGTTTGAAAAAACCACCCCCTATTTTAAAGTTGACCTCGAGAGGATTCCGAAAACAAAAAAATTTTTTTTTTTGGACCACCGAAAAAACAGCCAAAATGGTCTTTTTTGCATAACTTAAGCATTACATGTCAGATCTTAAAAAATTATATGTCGTTGAAAAGGGCTTTACGAGCACTACAATGTCTTCTTAGAACATTTTTATTTTTGAGGTCATATTCAACTAGTAAGCCCCCATTAGCCCGATTTACCCCCCTTACATTTTTTTTTTTTTTCTCATAAGATTAAATTCCTTCAAATTTGTGTAATTTTTGCTCAAAAAATTATTTATTAAGTTTCTTTTACAATTTTGTTTATATTTTGTGCTTGTTCGTTAACTAAACTAACAGTACATTTTTTATAAAAAAAAGGATTATATCAAATATTTGAACTATTATAACTTCTTTGTTGTTAAATTTAACAAATAATTTTTTGAACACAAATTAAACAAATTTGAAGGAGTTTAATTATATGGGGACAAAAAAAGAAATTTAATTGGGATAAATCGGGCTAATGGGGCTTACTAGTTGAATATGACCTCAAAAATAAAAATTTTTATGAACACATTGTAGTGCTCGTAAAGCCCTTTTCAACAACATATAGTTTTTTAAGATCTGAATTGTAATGCTTAAGTTATGCAAAAAAGACCATTTTGGTTGTTTTTCCGGTGGTCCAAAAAAAAAAATTTTTTTGTTTTCAGAATCCTCTCGAGGTCAACTTTAAAATAGGGGGTGGTTTTTTCAAACTTTTTTTTTTGTATGGAGGCCGACCCACTCTATTACCCATACATGCTTTTATGACAATTTTATTTTGGAATCTAATTAGAATACGAAACAAATATCAAATCTCCGTTGCAACTAACAAGTAGTCTTTGCCAATGTCAAATATATTTAATGAAAAATATAATAAAATTGTTATTGTCATGATAATACGTCACATGAGTCATAATTAGAGAAACAGAATACTGACGGTTTTGATTTATTTGGTAATCATACTGTTTTTTGAAGCTGAACATTTCAGAGAAAACCTCTTTGATAGGCTTTTGTCTGCTTTATTAAAAAAAAAAAGCATTTTGTTTAATTTTCTCTGCTTAAACTGTCGAAAACGCAATTTATTGGAGGAGATACAAATTTGTAGCATTCAGTAAATATATATGTTACTCGTAGTTTTATCTCAAGTTGATTCACATATGGACGAGCAATCGTTTTCTAGCAATTGTCTGCCGACATTTTAATCATCTATTGGAATCTTTAGGCATCATAATTCTAACCCAAACCAGCTCGTCGAGAAGTTGGTAAGACCCACTTTATAAAAAAAAAAAATATTTTTATAGACACCAGTGGCTTAAAACAACTTATTATGGAAACAATTTACCCACCAAAGCTTAGATTGGATGTTCAGCTTATTTTATTTTTTGGCAGATATTGCGACGTGCATAAAACTACATCAATCTGTTGAGCCCATAAAAATGCATGTAAGAGAATGTGACATTTGGTGCTATGTCTATATGGCCATTAATGTGTGTGCAGGTCATACTTAAACTACTTGACAAAGTATCATTTAATATAGATTTTATAGAACAAAAACGAATTAGCCATTTCACCCTTTTGAAGAACATTTGACCGAGCTTCTTATGATTTGTGTTGTGTGTGTAATTCTACTCAATTGATCGAAAACTGAACCAACATGTTAAATGACGACTCCGAACGTCTATGGGCATGTTCTCAAGAAGCTATACATGGCATTATTTACTCTCTGAGATTTGCCATTATCTGCAGAGAGGTGACGGCGAGACCTCTCTTTGGAGGGACAGACATATTTATTTCTATTGAAAAAAACGTTTGCCAGAGGTGAGGTTTGAACTCGGGATCTGCTGATTCGCACGCCACAGACTTAGCACGCACAACCACGGCCACCATATTTAAATATTTAAATTGTTAATAATCAAAATTTTTAATAAAAAATGTTAATAAAAAATGACACATCTTGTTAACCGGAGAAAGGAATTTTTTTATGGCTTTCTAAACCATTAGCTGCACCAAATAGCGATTCTACGCCTACGAATAGAATATAGAATACTTCAAACTCCGCTTTCAATTAAAGTGAGTCCACCAAACAATTTTTTGGTAACAATTTTATTGATTCTAGAATTCACTTTTGGGTCAAGTAAGTTGAAGATAGGGATTAAAGAATTCATGCAAAGGCTTAATTGCTTCTAAGCAATTGCTTAAATTGTCTGGATTCGTCCACAACCATCCAGCCGAACAGAACGAAAGAAGGAATCATCGTTTTTTATATACTAATATCGCCTGGGGTCGAAATTCGACCAATTTATTGATTGCCTATTTATAATTATATGCGAGATGATTAAAATAAGTTCGAGGCTATAACTCTTAATTGATTGGAGATATAAAGCTATTTTCTTCAAAAAAATTATTTTTTTATTTTATTATTTTGTTCAAAAACAGAAAAACAACATTTTAAAAAAATCTAATTTTGTCAAAGAAATCATAGGGGGCAGCCTTGATTTTTTGATGGCACGGACAGTTTATTAATTTAGTGTCAAGACAAAATAATGTCACCTAAAATTCGGTATAGACTTTGAAAGAAAATCAAAAATGCAATTTTGAGTTTTTATTTTTTTACAACAAAAATCATTTTTACCCCATATTTTAAGAATAAATCAAATTTTATGTTCTTTTTTTAAAAGGAGAAATTTAAATATAAACAAACAAAAAACGGTATTATTTTCAAAAGTTTTTTAAGTTAACTGATAAGACTTAAATACAAAAAAGAAATAAATAAAATTTATTCACAGATGGCGGAGATATTGGCTTCCCAATTTAGAACATTCAATTTGAGACAGTTTTTTTCTCTCTCTTGGCATTTGGTTGAAACACACGCTAAATAACTAACGACAATATTAAGAAAATTCATTTAAAATACTTTTGGTTAGAACTTTGCTATAATTTTTAACACATTTAAAAGAAAATTTAACAAACTTTTAGAAAAAATTAAAAAAATTTAAAAACCGTTATAATCCGACCAATATTCACATGGAAAATCAAATTTTTGAATTCAAAACACATTTTTTTACAAATTTAACAATTGACAAATGCATAAAACTAAATTTTTTTAAGAAATTGTTACTTTTGAAAAAAATTCAAATTCGAGCAACTTAAGAACTCTCCTCCAATTAAATTTCATATCAATCAAAGAGCAAATTTTTTCTCAAAAATATAATTTATCTCTTAGAAGGTTGGGAACCCCCCTCTATCAGATATATCATTTATAAATACATTCTGCACATTCTGCACATCGAACAAAACCTTTCGAATAATATAAGTTTCATTTATTTTGAGTTTTAATTAATACCAAAAACGCGTACGACAAACTTTAATGTTCACGTATCTTGTCTTGATATATAAAAGGCAAGCGTCCTGCTCCGTGCTCTATATCGTAAAACATGTTCAGCCTGGACCATGACCAGTTATAAATAATTCATTTGAAATGTTTGTACTTACTAAACCTTTTGCTCTATATCGTAAAACCTGTTCAGCCTGGACCAGAACCTATTGTAAAATTATCTATTTGAAATCTTTGTACGTACTGTACTTTTTGAAACCTGTTCATCCTGGACCAGAACCTCTTCTAAATTATCTATTTGAAATCTTTGTGCGTACTGTACTTTTTAAAACCTGTTCATCCTGGACCAGAACCTGTTGTAAAATTATCTATTTGAAATCTTTGTACGTACTGTACTTTTTGAAACCTGTTCGCTTATTAACCCTTTCAATGGCTTGCCTAGAATAATCGTGGGCAATTTTTTTGAGCTTATATTCCCATCATTTAAGCAATAAAAAGATTAAAAAACATCCCTCTGATTTTTACATGAGCTGCTTTGCTTTTGGCAGGCTGTCTAATATAATGGACATAACCATGATAACGTTGTATTATAATATTTTAGTTCATTTTATAAAAAAAAAAATATACTTTACACACCAATCACAATAATCACTTCTTTTTTGCAAAATTTATTAACACGCGATATAAAAAAATTGAAGGGTTCTGATGGGCATAAAATCGAAAATCTTACTTAGTTAAACGTTATATATCTCCCTAAAATTATTTTTTTCATGTTAGCACAACTTCATTCATAGTACCAACCTATTTGATTTTAGAAAAGACGTCATTTCATAGTACCAACCTATTTGATTTTAGAAAAGACGTGGAAAATAAAAAAAAAAATTTTCTGAAGTGTCCAATATAATGGACAAATCCATTGAAAGGGTTAAATAGATTTCTGGCGATACTTTGAGTCCGAATAACATCAACCGTTATTCCAAAATTTGTGGTGACCGTGGCATGCAGGTTAAGTGTGTGGCTTAGCATGCTCGGAGCCCGGGTTCGATCCTCAGCCGCGGCGAAAAGTTTTTTCAATAAAAATTTTTCTGATCGGTCACCACCTCTCTGCAGACAATGGCAAACCTCAGAGAGTAAATAATGCCATGTAAAGCTTCTGAGAACATGAGCCGTTCGGAGTCGGATTTGCCTTTCACTCTCCGGAGGCGACAATTTCCAGTTAAACTGACATTTTCAATGACCATAAATAAAGTTCAAGGTTAAATATTGCAAAAAGTAGGAGTTTTTCTAAAAGAACTGGTATTTAGTCATGCGCAGTTTTAGCGGGCTGATGATGTAAAACTAAGCATTATAGATGGCAAGGGCAAGGTTAAAAATTCTAACAATTTTTTACTAGAAATGTTGTATATAAAGAAGTTTTATCAAAATAATTTAATAAATATGTTTTCAAATAAAAACCTTTGTATATAAATCCAATAAATATTTTGTCGCATTTTGTACTCTAAATGGTTCCTTCCCGTCGTATGACGGGCTTTTACACTAGTTAATATATAAGATTCATTCAGAAGCTATATTTAGCCTCGGCATAATTCTAATACGACGTAAGTCAAAATTTGGAAAAATAAATGTTATTATCGATTTAGGTTGATTCGAAAAAAGGTTTGTACGAAAAACGGATTATAGGACGTTTGAAATTATAGTATGCATAATAGTGTATTATAGTATAGTATTAAGGAAAGACTATAAGTCGTAAATAAACCTACCAAGGAACGACTAAAAGCCGTACAAAAGGTTTGACCGACTGAACTGCTCTGAGAGAATTTTTCATTGAATGCAGCTATAAATAACTTTAAACGAGACCGAACGAATAGTACGACTAAAATAATTAGGTATTGATAAAGAAATGCAGTTGGTTTTGCGAGTGGAATATGGAATAGCCGTCTTAAGTTGGTTTTTGGTATAGCTGATGACGATGGTATTACGACTGGCTTTGATCCCTTCATAATTAATGTAAATAAAATCAATATTTTATTTATAATATTTATCTTGTTAACATAATCAATATTATTTTGTAATTTTTTTTTTTATCTTGAGTGTTCGGTAAAGCCAAGATAATTTCTTACTAGAATTTAGTTTTGATTATGACCGCGCGACAGTTATGTGGGTGTTGGTACCCACCAAAGCGTCTTGAAATAAAAGATTTTCTTCGTTCATTAAAATTGGATAATTTATGCGCAATTTTGAGACATTTTTTATGAAAGAGATTCGACAAATCCAATGAAAGCACATGAATTTTAAATTTTTCCAATCGAAGTCATTTTTTTATTGAATCACGTTGCTTCACTTAAATCCCACAAAGAATTAAGGTTAGTATATAATTGTTTAATATATTATGATTATTGGTTATTTCCATGGTCGGACAATAATTTCGTAATTTTTTTTTCATGTATAAGCTCGACATATAATAAAATCCTGTGGGTTGTATAAGGAGTTATAAAATAAGGAGTTATTTCTGTTTGTTGGTTAATATTTTAATATATATTTATATATGGTTTGAGGTATTTCATAATCGTGCTAGACCGACTTAAGAGTTATTCTAGTTTTTAATTTAAGTTAATTCGTTTTAACTATTTGAAATAAATTTTACATACTTTTTATTTTTATTCACAGCGAATCGATAAGCAAGGGTTATTTTTTTTTGTTCGTGCTTATAATTTTTTTTTATAAAAATCATATTTTGTTTTTATTTGATTTACTTGATCTGATTTTTTATTTACTTTTTGCTACCTATGAATAGTTGTTAAGACTTTACTACGGAACTGCTTGACTCTCCTTTTTAAGCATAAATAGACGTTTAGCGAAAAATTAAACAAGTTAGCTTCCACAAAACAATTATTATTTTGATATTTGCTTAAACAGGCAAATAATGAGATTTTCTAAAATGTTTATTATTAATAAAAGAATTGAATTCAGAATTCGAGAGTCTCAAAAATACATAAAACTCAATCTGTCAATGAAAAAACTAGACACAAAACCATAGCTGTTAAATAATGATTAGTAATCGTATTCATTAGTAATTAGATTATTTTTTTTTGAAAAGGTGTAATAATTGATTAAATACGATTCTTTTCTGTTTGGCTCAGTAATCAAACGATTACGATTACAAATAATCAAATTATAATAAGGATTACCTTCGATTACGTAAATAATCAAAAATAATCAAAAGTAATCAAAAAAAATAATCCGATTACTTTTAAAGATTATTTTTGATTATATTTGATTATATAAGGATTTGATTCTTTTTGATTCTTTTCGATTCTTTTTGATTATTTTTGTGTAAGTAATATAAGGTTGAATCCGATCAACTTTGGAACCTGTGGAAGAATTTCGACGCAGCTTTCAGTGTCATGTAGAGCTTTACTCCAGTTGTGTTAATAGATAAGAAGGGTATGCTTCAAACTGTACTTTGCGATCGGGTGCTTTTTGAATGCAGTATAAAAATGACAGTGAAAAAAAAATTATTGAACTTACAATAAAACATAAATGTGGGAAAATTTCATGAAAAACAATTTAATATAATTATTCGAGGATAAGTTGTGTTTCTTAAACGTCCACTATTTCTTTTTCAAACTAGCTAAGTAGCGTAATAAAATTTTTGATAAGGTTATTGCAACCTTGTTGGTTTTGCCAACTTTCCGCATTTCTATAAGTAGCGAAGAGCGAAGTCGTGTTGATCATGTCTATATTTTTTATACATAAAATTTCTCAAATCTTTTCTTCTTAGGTAAAATTTTTAAGATAATCAAAAAGAATCAAAAATAAAGAGAAAGAATCAAAAGTAATCTTTTGAAGTAATCGGATAATTTTTGTTGATTACTTTTGATTCTTTTTGATTATTTTCGTAATTTCAAGTAATCGTGAATATAATTTGATTATTTGTAATCGTAATCAATTACTAATCAAAAATTGCTCACCTAGGATTATATAATGATTATAATTCTTTTTGAAAAATAATCTAATTGATTACTAATCGTAATCGAAATTTAACAGCTATGCACAAAACAATATCTTCATAAGGAAAGGAATTTAATTTATATTCTCTATATTTTTAAGATAATTTTAGTATTTTGCAGCATATTTAATAATTAAAAAATATAAAAGCTTAATACGCGTAAAGTTATTAATGATTGATGTTCAGCCGAAGTTATGCTTTCATAACGACTAATTTTAAAAACAGTTGTAGAGGGGGGCTTGCAATACAGGTCAGTCAACTCAGGTCAATCAAAAGTTTGGCGTTCAATTCCAAGATGAATCAAAAGAATTTGCCAAGAATTTCATGAATCATAGTTCCAAAAACAAATGACTGTTAATTTATAGCTAATCACAAAAACCCATTTTGACCACAAAACCAGACACCCTACATGCTTCAAATGCCTGTATAGCCCCAAAACAACAAGTTTTATGTTTTTATACCCTAAACCTGAAAGGTCAGGGTATATTAACTTTGTGCAAACGTTTGTAACGCATAGAACGAAGCGAGTCCGGTATAGAAAAGTATATATATTCTTGATCAGCGTCACCACGTGAGTCGAGCTATCCATGTCCGTCCGTCCGTCCGTCCGTCCGTCCGTCCGTCCGTCCGTCTGTCCGTCTGTGTGTTGTCCGTATACACAGGATAAGAAGAAGGAGTCGAGATAATTGGATGAAACTTGGTACACATGGTCACAAGCACCCAAGGATCTGCACTATTGAATATTTTTGGAATCCGCCCACGGACACGCCTACCTCCCATACAACGCAAAAACTGAAAACTGCATTACTCAGCTCATAATTAACCTACAACAATAAAATTTAGTATATATGTGTTTTGTATCAACACAAAGATGTCATCGAAAAATGGGTGTCGTTCGCTCAAGGACACGCCCACCTCCCATACAATCCAAAAATTGAAAACGCAATAAATAAGCTTGTGTTTAACCTAAAGAGCTAAAATTTGGCACATATGTTTTTTATGACAAGACAAAAATGTTTTTGAAAAATGGACATCATCCGCCCACGGACACGCCTACCTCCCATACAACGCGATAATTGAAAACTGCATAACTCAGCTCATAGTTAACCTACAACAACAAAATTTGATATGTATGTGTTTTATACCAACACAAAGATGTCTTCGAAAAATAGGTGTCGTTCGCTCAAGGACACGCCCACCTCCCATACAATCCAAAAATTGAAAACGCAATAAATAAGCTTGTGTTTAACCTAAAGAGCTAAAATTTGGCACATATGTTTTTTATGACAAGACAAAGATGTTTTTGAAAAATGGACATCATCCGCCCACGGACACGCCTACCTCCCATACAACGCGATAATTGAAAACTGCATAACTCAGCTCATAGTTAACCTACAACAACAAAATTTGATATGTATGTGTTTTATACCAACACAAAGATGTCTTCGAAAAATGGGTGTCGTTCGCTCAAGGACACGCCCACCTCCCATACAACCCAAAAAGTTTAAAACTCTATAAATAAGGTTATGTTTGTCATAGAGAAATTAAATTTGGTATGTATGTATTTTATACCAAAACTAAGGTGTGTTCAAAAATCGGGAATAATCCGTCCATGAACACGCCCACCTCCCATAATGAAAGCATAATAAAGGCATTAACTGTGAGCTACAGGAATAAAACTTGGTATGTGTACATTTTTCTTCAACATTTAAATGCATATAAAATATAGGCTTCATGCGCCCACGGACACGCCCATTTACAATAAAAATTTTTTTGTTTTTGAAAAGTGGGTTTAGGGTATTTCATAGTCGGCCTAGACCGACTTTAGACTTTCTTTACTTGTTTTTTTTAAATTTGTCTGAAATTTTATTTTAAAATTTAATTGTTTTTTTTTTTCTTTCAATAATGATTTAGATGATAAGAGGAATAGCTGATTTGATATGCCTTTTTTGTGCCAAATTGTTGCAAGCTTAAAATAGGTGTGCTCATAACATAACTTAAAAAAAAAACGCAAAAAAAAAGACAACTCTTTTCTTCTGCCTTTATGTAAGCCATTAAATTGGGGCGTGCCGCAATAGCAAAAAAGCTAGCACAGAGAGCTCGGAGTTATTACAACAAACTGTCTTAAAGACATAAATATAATAATTTTTTTTTGTTTTGAGCAGCTCATTAACAACAGCTGGGTTCAGCAGTAGTTAAAAACTTTCTGCGAAAATTAACGTCAAAGCGAAGTAGCCACTCAGTTGCAGTCTCAAGAACATCTTAAGACGCAAAAATTTTAAACAAAAAAAAAATATTAACAAAAGCAACAAATTTACATGTAAAAGGCTGAAAGCCCAAGCATGATTCAGTTAAGCAGATATTCAGTTTGTGTGTTTTTTTTTTTTGTTTTTTTTTTAAACCAATAACAAAAGCAACTCATTTGGCTAAAGATTTGTGATTGTTTTTGTCTGATTTTTATTTTTTTTTCTTATATTTTTTTTTTGTACCTGCGCTGATGATGTTTTGATGAATAATTTAGATGGTTTCTTTGGGATTTTTATGTATTTTTACAAATATCTCTAAAGAATTCTTTTTTTTTATTCTTTTCATGCTGACTGGCTTGAAATGATGTCATTGAGAATTGAGAATTGATGACCGAACAGTTATTGTTAATTTAGTTAAGATTGAACCAACTTTCTAGATGTAATTAATTGATTTAGAACAAGTTTAACAGAGTGTGTTTAAGCTCAATATGAAGAAAGTGGCATGTGTAAAATAGCGGTTAGCATATTAATGAGATGTTTAGCAGAGAGTTCTTTAAAAACAAAAAAAAAAAAAAAATGAAAAAAAACTTGTGATTTATGTGGTATTTTAAGTGAATTTTTGTTTAAAAGCATCTTCTTTTGAAAAAAAAAACAAATATTTTGATGCAGATTTTCTGACTTAACCATAGCAACTATTTTTCTGCTTGTTTTGCTTACAAATTTAAAATAATAACCTTAATAGTTGTGAGTGAAAAAAAAAAAAAAACTATTAATTTGCACGACTTGAAAAACATTGCATCAAAGCAACTTCTTTGCTTTGAAACCTTTAGCCGGACACGAACGAGGCCTCATTTTATATAAATGTATCTCTTATTTAGCTTTCGATAATAGCCGGCGGATGTTGTGAATTAGTTTTGATATTCAATGCAAGTCTTAATGAGTCAATGTGAGAAAAACAAAAAAAAAAAAAAAATGGAGATGAAATTTTTAACTTGGCCTATTTAACTATACATTAAATTTTAAATAAATCTCGAACTTTTCTTACCACAAAAAAAAAATTCAAAAGAATTTAAAGATTTCTCTCTTATTATATTTCTAAATTAAGCAATTTTAAGTTATTTTAAAAAATAATAGATTTATTAATGAAAATTAATATCAAAACTTCAAAAGAGTTATTTTCACACCGATTTAAAATAAAATTAAGCGAGCGCAACGAATTGTATTAGTCATGCTTTCAGCTGCCTCATCATTTACTTAAAAGTAAAGTTCTTGAAACTAAACTGAAATTATGCTTTGCCGTTGTTGCCACATGTTCATCAACCATGAAAGATGCTGTCAGCATCAATGCTGTTGTGCGCAATTTTTTTTTATATCATCTCCAGCATTAACACATGCTTTACCAGTAGCTAGCAGTTATTTGATTACATATAATTTTTTTATATTTTATAACAATTTTTATGTATTGACATTTACACGCATGCTTTGTAACTTTAAAGGGCTACCTTAACGCTCAATTCAAAGGTTAAATTGCAAGGTTGTTGCTCTCTTAGAGCAGTTTTTTTAAGTTTTATATCCAATAAATGCAAAAAAAAACAAAACAATAATAATAATAACACAAATAAGTCGAATAGCTCAAATGGAAAACAAGTTATAGTGTAGAGTTAAGCTTATTGATCTTGACCCTTAAAGCTACTTAAGCAATGCACAATTGCTCAATGAATAATTGAGAAAGCTTAAGAAACAACAAACTAGCAGTGAGAATGGGTAATGGCAGAGTGAGAAAATGGAGCAGTAAAAACTACTCTAAGAAAATAATTGTGCCAATAAATGAACAAAACTCAAAAATTGTTTACAAAAGAAAGGTTTTTTTCCAGAAAAAACTTGAAGATCAAAATCCAAAATAACAATTTTGGCTAGTTTTATAAAAAAACCAGTTAAAAGCGCAATTGCGTCAATTTAACACAAACTACTATTTAGCTAATATAATAAATTTTAAATAAATATTGTACTTTCTTGAATTAATAAAAAAACTAACAGCATAATTGACATTGTTCGGGATAAAGTATTAAAATTCGGAACATTTAAAATGTTATTTTCCGGCTAAAACATTCCGAGCACACTTTTCATAAAAATTTTTATTTAAGAAAAAAATATATATACATATATTAGAACAGCGTAGACTGAAATGAAATGGTACTTTCACACTAAAACAAAAATCAAATTGACCATTTCAGCCCTTGAAAGGATTTTGACCGAGCTTCTTAAGATCGAGAACTGGACCTAGCTATATATCATATTCTCAAAAAAGCTTTACAGGGCATTATTTACTCTCTGAGGTTTGCCATTGTCTGCACTCAGAAAAATATCAACTGTTATATTAACAGTTATTATTTCCGCTGTTATTTCAAAACGCTGTAAGATTGAATGATTTGTGTTTAAGTTAACAGTTTTCTTTGTTGAACGACCGTTTCAAAGTATATTTGTGCTTTTTATACATACTCTAAACCTGAAAGGTCAGGGTATATTAACTTTGTGCAAACGTTTGTAACGCATAGAACGAAGCGAGTCCGGTATAGAAAAGTATATATATTCTTGATCAACGTCACCACGTGAGTCGAGCTATCCATGTCCATCCGTCCGTCCGTCCGTCCGTCTGTCCATCTGTCCGTCTGTGTGTTGTCCGTATACACAGGATAAGAAGAAAGAGTTGATATAATTGGATGAAACTTGGTACACATGGTCACATGTACCCAAGGATCTGCACTATTGAATATTTTTGGAATCCGCCCACGGACACGCCTACCTTCCATACAACACAAAAATTGAAAACTGCTTAAATAAGCTCATAATTAACCTACAACAATAAAATTTGGTGTGAATGTGTTTTGTATCAATACAAAGATGTGTTCGAAAAATTGACGTCATCCGTTCACGCACACGCCCACCTTCCATACAACCCAAAACTTGAAAACGCAATAAATAAGCCTCTGTTTAACCTACAGAGCTAAAATTTGGCACGTATGTTTTTTGTTACAAAACCAAGATAGTTTTGAAAAATGGACATCATCCACCCACGGACACGCCTACCTCCCATACAACGCAAAAATTGAAAACTGCATAACTCAGCTCATAATTAGCCTACAACAATAAAATTTGATATGTGTGTGTTTTATATCAACACACAGAGGTCTTCGAAAAATGGACGTCATCCGTGCACGGACACGCCCACCTCCCATACAAACCAAAAATTGAAAAAGCAATAAATAAGCCTCTGTTTAACCTACAGAGCTAAAATTTGGCACGAATGTTTTTTATGACAAGACAAAGATGGTTTTGAAAAATGGACGTCATCCGCCTACGAACACGCCTACCTCCCATACAACCCAAAAAATTTAAAACTCAATAATTAAGGTTATACTTATTTGTCATAGAGAAATTAAATTTGGTATGTATATATTTTATACCAAAACTAAAGTGTGTTCAAAAATTGGGAGTAATCCGTCCATGAACACGCCCACCTCCCATAGCGAAAGCACAATAAAGGTATTAACTGTGAGCTACAGGAATAAAACTTGGTATGTGTAAATTTTTCATCAACATTTAAATGAATATAAAATAAAGGCTTCATCCGCCCACGGACATGCACATTTACAATAAAATTTTTTTTTTGTTTTTGAAAAGTGGGTTTAGGGTATTTCATAGTCGGCCTAGACCGACTCTAAGCAATAGTTTTAATATATGTTTTGCTATTTATCTTATCATTGTCAATATCTCAGTGAAAGTGTGCTAGACTGTCATGCTGGGTTCGTATCCGAGCTAAATTCTGATTCTGTATCATTAACTGTTTGGTCAAAAATAATATTCAAAATAAGTTTGCAAACAACCTTTAAAAAATTCTAAATTCCACGTTTTATTTAAAAAAAAAAATTTATATTAAAAAAAATGGAATCTTGGTCTTGCCGGTAATTGCACCTAGCACAGTCGAGAACTAGACGCACATGTCATCACACTCGGCTAAACGTGAACTTTCACAACAGTGATAAAATTTCAACAAGTACGTTTTTATATGGGTTTCGTGTTCTTTAGACCAGTGATGCCCAGAAAAATTATTTGAAGAGTGCTACAACAATTACAACAAAAAGCCAACAATAACAACAAATCTTTGGATTCGTGGCACTATAATTTTTCTAACAACAAAAACACATAAAACAACAACACGCATAAAACCTACATCTGCGCCAGCGCAAAAGTTCATAAATATTGAACACACAAAACAACAACATGAATCCTTCAATGTGCGCAAATACAACAATAAAGTAATAAGAAGTGATGGTGAAGCTGAAAACTTAATTCGGCGAATTACAACAATCATTGCAATATTGAAGTTGTTGTAAAGAGTGCAAAGAGTGGAGCATGTTAAAAACAACAACATGAATTCTGGCAGCGCCCAAGCAAAAAAAAAGACATACAAACAACAACACGAATGCTGACCGTGCCCAAGCGCCCAAGTTAAATTGTTGAACACACAAAAACAACAACATGCAAATGCAAGAAGCGTCATTTGATGGCTCTTAAGAAACAACAAAGCAATAAGTAGCAATGATTTTTTCTTCAAACTGAATATTTCGAATTACAACAATCATGACAACGTCGAAGTTGTTGTAAAGAGTGGAAAGAGTGGAAAGAGTTAGGCGCTGGGCATCCCTGCTTTAGACCAACGGTCGACCGACTGTTGATTTGAAAGTTTCATTTGGACGGTATTTAAAAGTGAAATCTGTTATTTCAATCCATGATTTATTTGATAAAACAGCATTTTTTACCTGATTGTACCTTTCGAATGATTTCGCCGTATTCGATTTTTGTTGTTTTACGCCGTTTCGATTTGAGTCGATTGACTTTTGATTTGAAAGTTTCAATTGTTGGATCGTATTTAACAGTGAAATCTGTTATTTCAAACCAAGATTTACTTGATAAAAGAACAGTTTTTCCCTGAGTGTGCAGAGAGGTGACGTCCGAACAGAAAAATTTATTTTTTTTTTAAGAAATTTTTTGCCCGAGGTGAGGTTTGAACTTGGGATTAGTTGGTTCGCACACCACACATTTGCCGTGGTTCATTCACCTTTTACAAAAATAAGTAAAAATAGTCATAAATAGTAAAAATAAAACTAGGCACTTGTAATTTGACACATGGCTCATTCCACAGAAATGAGGAACGGAAGCATGAATTCTAAAATGCATGTATTTGAAGTAATTTTTGGTTTTCGAATTGAAGTGGAATCTTAAGTTAGTCCTGCTGCAAAAATATTTTTAAATTAAATGCTTTTTTATATTATTTTTATAATTTAACTAAACAAACTTCGAGTTGAAAAAAATTTTTAAATATTTTGATTTAATTTAAACCTTAAAATCAGTCATCTTTTGATACAACTTTTAAAATAATAAGGTTAGTAATATTAAAAAAGATATTAATGTTATGTTAGAATAGTTTGTCATAATGATTGGTTACTGCGTTTTCAAAGTACAAAATATTTAAACTGAGTGTTTTTTCTGTGTCACACCCGTCCCAAAAAAGGCTATAGTTTTCCTAAGAAGCAACATGGGCTTATGATAAGAATGAAACTTTCCTAAAGTAAGGATGTTGATGTTTTACATAAATTTGTTAACTTTTTTCATTCAATAAATTATTTTTATTCTTCATTTCCGTTACAAGAAGTTGGTCACACCCGGAACGGTTTTCAAAATTTTTTCTAATAATGAAATTTTTGCAAGTATATTAATAATTTCTTTGATTAAAACGAGCTTCGTAAATTCATGTATAGCGAAATCATTTGTATGGGTATTAATTTGATCAAAAATTCATGCGAAAATTTTTTTGCAAAAAAATATTTTTTTTTTTTAAATATATTCAAAACTTTAAATTATTTGTATAGGTATTGATTTGATAAAAAATTCATGCAAAAAAATTTTTTGCAAAAAAATATTTTTTTTTTTTAAATTCATACATCAATTAAAAACATATTTTTTGATTTAAGTGTCAAAAATATGCGAAAGTTATTAAACCCATTAAGTTCTTATATATAATTCCCACATCATTCGCACTCGTCACACCCGGGACAATCTTACGTCACACCCGTCCCATTTAAAAGTTTAAAAAAGAATGGTTATCGCCATTTTTTCAAAATATTTTTCACTGGTATTCTACAGAAAATATATTAAATTTTAATAACTGCAAGTCAAAAATGGTCTCATTGTGGCAGATGGACTGAATTTCAATGTTAAACTCAGAATTTTTAGTTTTTAAACTTGTGCTCGTCACACCCGTCCCAGGTGTTTAAGCGAATGTAACTATTAAACTAGTATAAATAATTGCATTATGTTTTAGCATTTTGAAACCTTGGGGCATCTTCTAAAATACTCTATAGTAAATTGCTAAAATTTTAACCGGTTGATACCATTTTCAGCACGATAAAGTAGTCGAAACGTCACACTCGTCTGTATGGAATGAGCCACATATGTTTATTTTGGTAATAAAACTTGCTCTGAAGCTTGTACTCTGAAATTATATTCATTTGCTTCATGTATCGATTCTCATAATAATGGACAAGTTGTTTTCAAAAATTGTATTAATTGCGCGATTTAATAAGTACTTTTTGCAGAGCCGTCTTTACATAATAGGACGCAGTACGTCCGACTGAAAATAGCGTCTCAACAAAAAATGTAAAAAACAAAGTAATGATTTGTTTTTCTATAAATGCATTAGCTCATTTTTTACACAAAACTTGGTTTTGATAGTAGTCTCGGTTTATTGTGCCTTCTGGGAAACTATACTTTTGAGTTGCTCATCGGCGATATTGGAATATATTTGAGTTTTTTTTTTGTATGGTTATGTGAGAGTAATTTTCCTTTAACGTGTTAATAACATATGGGCATCTCCCAGTGGCACGGACGCGACATTCGCACGGTCGAGAGCCAATATGTATTTTAAGTGTTCTAACGCGATGAAAGTGTCCTACATTTTATAAAAATATTGGCAAGATTTAGTACAAATTAGAACAAAGTAATAAGCAAATTAATAAGCATATAATGAACGAACGCGACAAAAATAAAATTTTTTTTAAGCTCGTATAGAAATATGCAAAATTTAGCTAATTTTGAGAACTTTTTTTTATATATATATACATGTTAATGGAGGTCAACGGATTTACGGAAAATTTATTCGTAAATTTATGAAATATGAGAATTATCTCTAACCTTTTTTAAATAGATTAGCACGAATACGGAATTTCGGTATTTTGCCAACGGTAGTAAAATACAGTAATGATTTTCATTATAAATTTTGATAAAAATAACTCATAATAAGATAAATTCAAGTTACATAGCAGTAATACTAATCAAAATAAAAAAAAAATAAAGTTAAAAGCTAATAATAAAGTGCTTTATTTTAATGTTTTTCTTCACTTTTGGTGGACCTTTTTTTAGAGATGCCCATATGTGCCAATATTAGAAAAAAAATTTGTACATAGCAGACATGGTTCCAAATTGAAAAAAGTCGGCCAAAAGCTCATGGAGTTGTTAATTATGCATAAAAATGTTGTAATTTAGGTTTTTGAGATTTTTGATCAAGAATCTGAAGTTAAAAATTGGAAATTAAAAATGGTGGCTTAAAAATGGCGGCTATGAACATGCAAACTTTTATAATAAATATATTATTCATTAAAAATTTGATGCCCCGAAAGTTTTCGGGGTCGCTGATTACAAATCTGAAGTCAAAAATTATAAATTCAATATGGCGGCTTAAAAATTTACGAACATGCTTACTTTTATAATAACTTCGAAATTTAAATTGTCGGCCATGAACTTACTTGTGAGCTCACTTTTCTAAAACCTTACTTAGTCTTTATAACTTTTTTCAATGTTATTTATAATAACAATAAAGAAATTATGGAATTATATTACAAATTTTATTCTTCTTAGAAAAGTAAAACATATGGAGGTAAATGTTTAATTTTTGTTTTGTATGCCTCCCGATAAAGAGATTTTCGGGTCTAAATATAAAAGCACCTATTAAAAACATGCTCATTTGTAGCAAGCCTTCAATGAACTCTTCAGATAGATGACCCACAGAAGGACGGTAGGCATGTTAATTTTAACTAGTATTGGCTGAGATCGAAATTCAACCAGTTTTCTGTTCATCACTATGCAGAATAAGTTATATGGTTAAAGGCTTTTAATTTTAATTGATATAAAGTTATTTCCTCCAAAGAACTTACTCTTGATTTTTATTAATTTTTTAAATATAAACTAAACAATAAAAAACCTTTAAAAAAATTTAATTTTGTCAAAAAAATTAAAGGGAATGTGTCTGTTGGCGCAGTCTGTTTATTAATTTAGAGTCAAAACAGAATATATTCACCTAAAATGCGTGATTTTTTTCACTTTGAAAAAAAAATCAAAAATGCATATTTGACTTTTTGTTTTTTTTTACAACAAAAATCATTTTTACAAAAATCTTTTCAAAAATTTGAAAAGATCAAATTTATTGCTCTCTTGTTAAAAGGAATAATTTAAATATAAACACAAAAGTAGCGGACAAATTTATATAATTTTTGTTAAGTTAATTAATACTAACTTAAATTAAGAAATAAATTAAATCTATTCAAAGATGGCGGAAATATTGGCTTCCCAAATTTGAACGTTTAATTTGAGACAGTTTTTCTCTCTCTTGACAGTTGACATGCTAAATAACTAACAAATATTAAGAAAATTCATGACAAAAACTTTTGGTTAGAGCTTCACAGTGATTGTTATCACATTTGAAAGAAAATTTAACAAACTTTCAAAAATAATTAGAAAAATTGAAAAGCTGTTACAATTCGACCAAGATATTGACATGGAAAGTCGAACTTTTGAAATCAAAACATATTTTTTTACAAATTTCACAATTGATGAATGCATAAAACTAATTTTTTTGCAGAAATTTTTACTATTGAGAAAAACTCAAATTCGACCATCTTAAAATCTCTCTCCTAACTAAATTTCATATCGATCAAAGAGTGGGTTTTACTCAAAAATTGTATTTCTCTCTAAGAAGGTTGGGAACCCCTCCATATAAAAATATTTTAGATTCTGACACCATTTTAGTTAGAAACTTTTAGTCTTTTCCATTTTAAATGAGTAAAATTTTTAAAAAAATATTCATTTATTAACTTACTTAAAAAAAATAGTTATGAATAATTTTTATGTTTAAGTTTTATGTTTTTCTGATTACTTAAGTTTAGATTCAAAACATGATTATATAAAACATTTTAAATTACTTATTAATTAATTAAATACTAATTATACAAACAAATAATACATGTTCGAACTTGGCTTCAAATGACTATTTTTGGTTAAATTTTTGTCAAACTTTTAAGGCATCAAAAATAAATAAAAAAAAATTTTTTAAAAATTGCTTAAGCATTTTTTTTTTTATTAATCTTTCTTAAATAGGTATTTGAATTAAAAATTGTTTTAAGAACATTTTTAAATATAAGGTTTTGGCCGTATTTTCTATGTTTGGAACCAATGTGCTGCATCCTTTTTTAAAACTTTTTTAGTTTTTCTCGTTTTTTCAAATATTGTCGCATATATTTATATATATCTTGTATACTACTTTTCACAAATGAGGCAAGATATTAAATAATTTAAAAGAATAGGAAATACACGACTGGTTTTCGAACCCTAGACTACTGTGTACCAGCCAAGCGCACTATCAATCACTTTCAACCGAGGCCACCAAAAGAATTTTAAAAAAAATTAATATAGAATTATGAAAAATATAAACAAAAATTTTCTGACTTTGGAACTAATGGGAAAAATTATGACTGTTTTAATTGTGTTAACAAATTACAGAAGAATTTAAACATTAAAAATAAACTAAAAATCAGAAACTCAGTGTCGTATTCTGCTGTTTTGCAATAGTTAATTTATTGACAAGCAAAAAAATCACTCATTCTGAAATGAAATCGAATGCTCATTATTCGACAAAAATGTTCAACATTATGTATTTGACTTTTCAACTCCATGTTAAAAAAACGGCTTAGAAGTTGAACCTTATAAAAAAAAGTTAAGCTTATCAACAGAATGTCAATCAACAGAATAAGGCAGTAAAAATCGAAATCAAAAATTAGAAATCAAATATCAAAATTAAAAGTTCAACAAATTTGGTGAAATTGCTTTAAATTCTAAATATTATCATCTCGAACAATTTGTTTAAAATATGCGTGTTCAAAAATTTCTTTATTCGGAAACAGAATGTTTGAGTTTGCCATCAAAACCACTATTATAAGTATTTTGCAATACATTCTTGAGTGGAATGCCAGCAAAATGTGAGGCAATCAAATTTAAAAATTTATTTTTCAACCAAAAAATATATAAATATAGAAATCAAATCAGAATTTTATTTTTTCTACTTTAAAAGTTTTACTTATCAAAATTAATGCAAATTGTTAGGATCAAATTTATAAGATTTCTTCAGCTAAGAAGCTAGCAACTAACTTGCTTATAAGTCAAGCCAATTATTGGTCAATCACTTAGTTAACAATTTCTAAGAATAGTTTTCACTTTTTGTTTCCCCCTTCCACCATTTAAGAGACGCTGCAAAAATGATTAAAATTCCTGACGCAAACGTTTAAGAAAAAAAAAAAAAAGAAACAGAAAAATTAGAAAAAATAACCAGCACTCCAAAGAATGCACGACGAATGAAGACGACAACGATTGTCGCCATGATTGAAGCTTACCTTCTCAATTCACGGTTTGTCAGAGAATTTATGATTATTGTAGGCGGTTTAATGGCAGCAACTTGAAGATAGATAGACGAAGAAGAAGAAGAAGAACACAAAGCCAGAAGAAGCAACAGCAACACGCTTATACGGCGTAGGTGCGATCAAAGTCAACTCGTCGGGTTGAACGCAATGCCGTTGGCTGGGCGGTATGGTGCGTGGAACGTTGTTGTGCTTGTATGGTATGTTGATCACGTAATCGGAAATACGTACTGCAAGCACTCGAGTGCAACTAGAAGCTGTTATTAGTTTTTGTTTGAGTGTGTGTTGTTTTTTTATTGCAATTGTTATTGCACAGCTTTGCAGTTTCTTGAGATAGTTACGTCTAGTTCTACTTTTGGTTGTTGTCTTATTTTAGTTTTTTTTTTGTTTTGTTTGTTGTGCGATCAATGAACGCAACACGTTCTTAACAAGAATTTTAATTTAAATACACGAACATGCAAAAACTGAAAAAAAAACACTCACGCGAAAAAATTTAAAAATCTATTTAAAACAAAAATTAACAAGCAATCACAACGGCAGAAAAACAAAATCCTTTCTAATCGTTACAAACGCCTTAAAATCCGGTATAAGAAGTTTTATAAAAAAAAACTTATTGATCTCTGGCTAAACACTGCCACTGAGTTTGCCTGCGTTGAATATTTTTGTTAACTAGTTTTGCACAAATTAACACATTCCGCTCAGTTCAACTGATCTGATCTTTGAGCAGACTTTTATTAATTAAAAATTTATTTATAAAGCTTTTAATATTTTTTTTTCTCTTAATTTTTCTCCTCACACTTTGTGCTTATATTTATTTATTACTTCAGAAAAAGAAAAAAAAAATTTGCATAAAAACAAACACTTGTTTTTTTTCTGTTGTTATTGTTGTTTTGGCCTGAACGCAAAATGGTTATCACCTGAGCTGTAAACACTGAGCTACACGACTTGTCACACGAACGTCTGAAAACCGACTGTAAATCTGGCTTAAAGCATGCATATTGAGCGCGTTACGTTGTTAGCTGGTTTTAGGTTTCTTGTCTGCTGTTGTGTTGTTTGTTTTTTTTTCTCAGACCGCAGTTTTGATTGTAGGCGCAAATATCTCAGTTGCTCAACTCAATTGACTACCTATATTGCTGCGAGAAGATACCAAATTTTGTTGTTGTGCGCTCAGCAAAATCTGTCAAAATTTACAAAATAGTTTCGTACTAAACTGGATTTTTGTTTTTTAGCTTTTGTAGTGCTTTATTTTTATTTGAACTTTGCTTTGAATCAAATTTTTTGAGCAGTAGACGAGCTTTCTGGTTATTTAAATGTTAACAAGCTCTCTGCTGTTAGCTTAACATGATTGCACAGACTCTGTTTCTGTTAAGTTAACAGCGCTTAGCGATCATGGTAACAGTCAAAAGATAAATTTGACCACAAGTAATGTTCAAATATCCGTTACTAGCAGCATAGCCGGCTTTGTTTAAAACAATGTTTAATTTTTGTTGTTTTACGTAATCATATTAAATATAATATTTCGAGGGTTTCTTTAGATATGGTTATTTTTAATTAAAACAAGTAAAGAAACTCTAAAGTTCGTCTAGTCCGACTATAAAATACCCACAACCTTAACCTGATATGTAAATTGATTTGACCTCAATTTGGAACATTTAAAAACAAAATGGAGTTACTACTACTAAGTTGTCGTGCTGTTGGGACATCAGAACGGGTATTGAACTAGGCGTGTGCCTCTACCAATACAAGACGAATTTTTTATATACAAACAAAAAAAAACAAATTGGCCATTTCAGCCCCTGAAAGGACTTTGACCGAGCTTCTTATGATCAATTGTGTTGTGTGTGTTATTAAATGTTTGCACGCAATTGACCGAGAACTGGACCTACATGTTTTATGCCGACTCCGAACGGCTCATGTTCTCAAGAAGCTTTACATGGCATTATTTACTCTCTGAGGTTTGCCATTGTCTGCAGAGAGGTAATGACCGATCAGAAAAATTTTTTATTGAAAAAACTTTTCGCCACGGCTGGGGATCGAACCCGGGCTCCAAGCATGCTAAGCCACACACTTAACCTGCATGCCACGGTCACCACTTTTATATAATTTTTGGAAATAACAGTCGCAGAACATTGAAACTCAGGATGAAGTTTCTCTATTTGGTGGTATCTTGTTACAGAGAAATTAAAAT
This sequence comes from Tetanocera ferruginea, assembly GCA_958299015.1. Classification (NCBI taxonomy): domain Eukaryota; kingdom Metazoa; phylum Arthropoda; class Insecta; order Diptera; family Sciomyzidae; genus Tetanocera; species Tetanocera ferruginea. The sequence continues at coordinate 49,010,126 of OY282640.1, read as the reverse complement.
GGACATTGTACAAGGATGTGGAGATCCCCTCCTCCTCCTCCGTTAACATAATTTTCTAAACAGAAAAGCTATGGAAGTAAAAGTAAAAAAACAATGAACTATTTGGTGATGTCCTGCCACTGGGAAACTGGGATGGGCATTCGGCAATGAGCGGGGTATTAAACTAAGGGTCTAAAATTAGATTGGAAAATTTTTTATTTTGATCCGCCATTTTAAAACAATGGCCCCAAAAAGCGCTAACCTGCTGGGATATTCAGAAAGATCATGAAATACTGTTGGACATGACTTTTGATCAAGATTGAATTATTTCTTCCCAAAAAACTAAGCGGTTGGAAAATTTGAAATTTTTACGTTATTTTGGACCGAAAACATGTTACCTCTTTCAAATTTTAAATGATATTTCCACAGTGACTTACTTACTTACTAAGGTGGTCATCCTTGGTCGGCTTACGGCCAACATCATCAGCTCTCGCCAGACGCCTCTGCTTCGTGCGCGCCGGGTTTCTCCGGCCTGGTCAATCCATCGAATGCATGGTCTTTCTCGTCGACCCTCGGTTTTCGCCTCAAACACCTTCTTCGCTGGAGCTTCTTTATCCATACGATAGACATGACCCAGCCAGTGTAGTTGCTGAATTGTCATACGCTGAACTAAGTCAATGTCGTGGTAGAGCTCGTACAGTTTGTGGTTCATTTGAATGCGATAGTCGTCATCAACTCGAACAGGACCAAAGATTTTGCGAATAACTTTACTCTCGAACAACCCAGAGCAGCTGCACCTGTTTGCGAAAACACTCATCACTCAGCTTCATAGCACAGCTATGATGAGCGTCTTATAGAGTGTTAGTTTTATCGATCGAGAGAGGGCTCTGAAACCTAGTTGCTTACTTAGCCCGTAGTAGCACCTGTTAGCAATCGTTATTTTTCGCTTTCTCTACAGGCTGACTTTGTTGTTGCTGTTTACGGCGGTGCCAAGATATGTAAACTCCTTGACAACTTCAAAGTTATATTTGCCAGCTGTAACATGGGAGCCTAGAAGCCGTGCTTCCCTATTTGCAGCCAGCATATACTTTGTTTTGCCCTTGTTTACCGTCAAACCTACTTTGGCTGATTCTTTTTCGATAGCGGCGATAGAAGCAGTTACATCTCTCTTGGTTCTGGCGATAATATCGATATCATCAGCATATGCAAGAAGCTGGACACCTTTGTAGAAAATTGTACTATTTTGATGTACACCAGCCTTTTGTAGGATACCCTCCATGATGAAATTGAAGAGATCGCATGATAGCGGGTCGCGTTGTCTGAAACAACGTCCGGTATTAAAGGTTTCGGAAAGGTCATTTCCTACCTTGACGGAGCTGAATGTATTGCTCAACGGCATCTTGCAGAGCCTTATCAACTTTGCAGGTATACCGAACTCAGACATTGTTGCGTACAGGCAATCCCGAATCGGGCTATCGAACGCAGCTTTGTTATCCACAAAGAGATGGTAGGTGTCGATTTGATTTTCGTGTGTTTTCTCCAGGATTTGGCGTAGTGTTAAAATCTGATAACGACCAATCAGTGTTTCGGTATACGGCTTCAATCTTTCACAAAATACGCTCGAAAGAACCTTGTATGCGATGGAAATAAGACTGATACCTCGGTAGTTGGCGCAGATTGTCGGGTCTCCTTTTTTTAATATAGGACAAAGCACTATTATAGGACAAAACTATTGATGCATGCACCTTATCAATTCACCGCCGACGGTTTTAAACAATTCAGCCTTCATCATCTGCGGCTTTATTTTTCTTTTTAAGTCGATGGACAGCAACTTTAACCTCATCATGACTAAGAGGTGGTATTTCCACTCCATTATCGTCGATTGGTGGTGTCGGACTGCATTCTCCAAGGGCGGAATTGTTTGTTGGTATTGTCGCCTGCAAGCAGATTGGAAAAATGCTGTCTCCATAATTTTAATGTGCACTGCGTATTTGTAACCAGATTACTATTCTCATCTCTACAAGTAGATGCTCTGGTCTTAAAACCTTGTGTTGGACGCTTAACCTGCTGGTAGAATTTTCGAGCATCTTTCTTGCCCTGGTATTGCTCAATTTTTTTCTCGCTCACGTTTTTCCTGCTCTCTTTTCTTACGTCTGGAAAGGCATCTCTCTTCCTTCCTCTTATCGCAATAGTTTTCGTGCATGGCTCGCATTGCAGCTGACTGCAGCGTCTTTTTATGCGCGGCGTATTTTGCTGCTGTCGCGTCGCGACACTCCTGGTCATACCATTGGTTGCGAGGTTGCGGGCGCCGAAAACCAACGACTTCTTCAGCAGCAGTGCGCATGGAGTGGGATATATGCACCCATAGTCCGCCAGCGTCGTCGAGGCAAGAGTTAGGTTGGTTGATCTTAACCGAGAGTTGAGCAGAGTAGGCCTCGGTGGTCCGTTGTGATAGCAGCTAATCGACATCAAACTTTCGTTGCACAGCTGTGCGTACATTCTTCGCCTTGCACAAACGCATGCGGATCTTGGCTGCAACAAGATGATGGTCGGAGTCAATATTGACCCCCCGAAATGTGCGCACATCCAGTACACTTGAAGCGTGCCTTCCGTCGATTACAACATGATCGATTTGGTTTCGCATTTTTTGATCCGGAGACAGCCAGGTTGCCTTTTGGATATCGAGATGTTGGAATCTGGTGCTACTAACTGCCATGTTTCGCGCCGCGGCGAAATCGATCAGTCTTAGACCGTTGTTCGAAGTGGTCTGGTGGAGACTGAACGGACCGACAGTTTAGCCAAAATGTCTTCTTTTCCAACCTTTGCGTTAAAATCGCCGAGAACTATTTGCATCGTCCTTTTCCTCCGTCGGGACATGTGCGCAATTGTGGGAGAATTTTGCCTTGATGCAGCTTGTCTACAGCCTTTCATTCACAGGTGTAAGCCGGGAAACAAGATGGCGTTCTTTCCGTCTTACGACGAATCCGCATCCAAATTCGTGCTTCTCCGCATGACTTCTGAAGTAGATATCGCAGTCTGCTCTCATGGAGCAGCCTTGTCCTTTCCTTCGCGTCTCCTGGATGGCGGTGATGTCAGCCTTTATTTTTTGGAGAGTTTCCGCCAGTTGGACAACGGCACCTTCACTATAAAGGGTCCGTACATTCCAGGGGCATATCCTGAATCATTGTCCGTTTTTCGTTTGTGGTGGTCGTCAACGTAATAGCGGTTCATATCCGAGTCTGTTTTGGTTTTCATTCGGAATTAGTAATGTGGTTGGGACCCAAACCCAACGCACATTCCATTTTTAAGGTCTTGTAGAGACTCAAATCAAATTAGCCGACAACGGATGATAGTTTGCCGTTTAGACACCTCTTGGAGGTTTTGAGTCGACTTGAGACAATTTCGACATGGATAATGCTGGCCTCGTCAAGTTGAGGCAATCAGACTCGTTGCCATGTGAATATCGCATATCGCCCCCTTGTTCCCATGTCCCCATCTTCTCCATAACTACATTAAAAAAGTCGATAAGAAATAAAGCACGATAAGGAATTGCATTGTCTAAAACTTTGCTTGGTATTTAACGGAGGGGAGAGCTTCTTCACGATTTTCATTGCGCTGCTGGTGTTGTTCAGTGTCATCCTGCATAGACGTATAAGCTTTGGAGCAATACCAAATTCAGACATGATGGAGTATAGGTGACTCTTTATTGGACTGCGAAAGGCGGCTTTGAAATCGACAAAAATATGGTATGTGTCAATTTGTTTCTCATGGGTCTTTTCCAAGATTTTTAGGAGCGTGAAGATCTGGACCATGATGGACTTTCCAGGTCTGAACCCACACTGATAAGGTCCAATCAGTGTTTTCCACAATGAAAATTGTAGATAATTTTTGATAATTCGAAAGATGTTTTTAACATTTTTCGAATCCTAATTTTAATGTATTTTGGCGGGAGCTGGGTTTTGATTTTAGACCCATAGTTTTTTAGGGAAGTTTTCTTAGAATTTCGCGAAGATTTCACACAAACAATTTTCACACAAATTTCAAAAACTACCCTAATAAATAAGTATGCATTATTCCCCTTCAAACATTACTAGTACTTATAACAGTTTTTTATAGGGGTTTCCAAAATTCGCTAAATTATACACTTTTTCTCTTAAGTAGAAAAAGTTAAGAATCTACTTAAGTAGTTTAAGCATATCGTTTCCAGCTGCGATTAGTTCAATTCATTGAACTAATTTTAATCATAATGTGCTAAATTTAATCAACAGAGCTACATACATATTTATAAACAAATAGCAAACAATCCAACAAACTCACCTTGTATAGCAGAATTGTATAAAATAATCACTTTGGCATAAAGAAGTATGCTTTGGTATAACAATGCTGTGTGTCATCACTATGATTACACCTTCGATAGCTCAGTTGGTAGAGCGGTGGACTGTAGTGAGAAAGCGCAAGCATAGATATCCATAGGTCGCTGGTTCAAATCCGGCTCGAAGGATTGTTGTAAATTTTTTATTTAATTTTGATGTTATTTTCTTGAATTTAGTTAATTCATGCTATTTACAAAAATAATATAATTTGCTATCTATTTACAATGTTTTGATTTAAATTAAAAACAATACCGTGTTCTACTTTTCCATCATTGTCAATTTTGTTGTTGTAATGAAGAGAATGCTTGCTACTGCAACATATTGGCTTTAGTTCAAAAATTGTATTGCTTTTAAATTTGTCTATAACTATATGTATATCGCGAAGATTTACTTAAGTTCGGTGTTGTGTTTTTTTTGCTCTTATCTTGAATTTCTTGAATGACTCTAGAACATATAAAAAACTAATATTATTTTTATAATTGAGAAAATAAATATTACTTAATGCGTAGCTATCATTGGCAACGAATAATTCATACATAAATTCTATGTTTTTAGATATGTTTTTAATGCTAATTAAATAAAATATTTTTGATAAAAAAACAGCACACTATAACATAATTATTATTGCACTTTTAACAGCGCATTCCATGCATTTTTATTTTGAGGGTACAAATGTATGGCACGCTGCATTAGTTTGTGGGAGTATTTCTGATTCACAGGCTGCAGAGCGCGACTGGCAATCATCAGTGATTCCGAATCGTCTATGCAGGAGTTGCTAAAAAAAAAAATTGTAAATTAATTATTTACATACTTAGAATATTTTTTTAACAAACTTTTGCTGTTTATTATGATGTCCCATCACAATGGCGCTCAAAGCAATTTGACTGGTAGACAGTTGATATTGACGCATGTGTGCAAAGTTATCTAACAGAAAGTTGGCCAGCACTTTGCGAAGCTCAACACAGTTAGGAAAAATGTGAATACGTGATATGAGATATTTAAGTCCTTTGCGTGGCTGTTGCTGAAAATAGTTGGGAATAAGAACGACTTAATTCAATTTTTTCTCTATTTAAGTTGTGTAACTTACATTTGCCACATAATGTTGTGCACGTAGATATGCGATATGCGCACAATGTTGCTGATTGTTTTCATACTTTTTCAGTTCGGTTAAAATTGTTTCGGTGAGTTGAGTATCAGTGTGTAAAATGCCCAAAGCACAGGCTGAGTATAGCGCCTGTATGGGCGAGTCTTTGAGCAGGATGCTAAAAATAAACGAATATAATGGAAAAAAAATTATTGAAAAAATATCAAAGAATTTAAGAGATTATTTAATTGAGTGTTTCGCCCCAATGCTTTCAGTGATGCCAAATAATCAAAGACTTGTTTTAAATTAAGCTCCTATGCTTGAAGGGCTTTTAATGCCACTTAAATGTCTGAGAGTGTATAAATATGTAAATATGTATATGATCGCAAAATTTCTAGATTTCAATTTAACATACTTCATTAGCATATATTTTCGCTTGGAATGTCGTTGGATACAAAAGCACATTGAAAGAGGTTTTTTGAAGATGGAACCATACCCTGTTGCTCCATTTGCTATTATGGATCCATCAGTAATCATTACTATGAACCTATAATTTCTCCACATTTGCCTGTTTGATTTTACAACATTTTAGCATTTCGAGAAATTTAGCCTTGGTAACATCCTGTCTGGGATTTTTAGAAATGTGTCATAAATAACCTGCTCTGTAGTCACATATTTCCTTCAAACTCATTGTGCTTAGACATGCCTCCTTTTCGATCGCTATCGTTAAAGGAGGCACTCCAAGTAATACCAAGTTCCTTTTGGCCCAGTTGCCTCGTTTGCAGTTAAAGAAGTGTACTCGATGTTGTTCGTTGTTGACTTTTGATCAGCATTCAAGTGTTAGGTGGTTAGTACCTATTGTTACCATACAGCTAACAATGGTTAAGAACGTGCAATATACCATTTCTGGCTGAACGCACCAAGTTTTGCGTTGGCAGGCGAATAAAGTACGTTAAGCTTTGCCTAGAGTGTTTGTCAAGTGAGAGTTCCCAAGAAGTTTCTTGTCAAAAGTGACTTTTTAAGTACTTGTCTTCACTAGAAAAAACAACCATCTCTCAGTCTAGTGTAGACTTTGTTAGATGTAAAAGCCTCTTTAAACAAAAGATATCTCTGTGGCGTTTTCATAATGGATAGTTAACAGAATGATGTATGTGTTGATGTCTTTATTGGGTCTTTTCCAAGATTTGTCGCAGCTTATATTTTTTGCTTTAGAGATGGGTTTTGTTTTGAGTTCCATTGATTTTATTTGTAGTTGATATCCATTTGAGAAAAGCTAAATCTAATTGATGCTAGACTCAGTTAATCCGAGAGTACATTTTTAAACGGTATTCAGTAGAAATTGATTTAACTCTTGAATGTAACTCTTGAACAGCAAATATTTTTTTTCAACAAAAGCCAGTAACTGATGCCTCTGTAGTTGTAATATTTTGTCCAAACAATTCAGCCAACAAGATCGCTTTTCATAAAATGATACTTTTTACTTTTTTCTAAATTCATTAAAAGATCTAGAGTAGATCAAGATATCACATTCTAAGGGCCAGTTTTTCAGTGCGGGGTTTAAACTCGAGTCAAATTAAACCGAGATTAACACACCAAAAAGGGATGTTAAAACTCTGCTTAACTATATATTGTAGCATTCGTTTAAGTTGAATTGACTAAAATTATCATATGATGTGTTTTTCTTTGCTTAAACCAAGCTTAAACGTCCAATTTTGGTGAGTTAAACTCGGTTTAATTTGACTAGAGTTTAAACCCAAACTGAAAAACTGGCCCTAAGCAATATCATGATTCGGAAGTAGATTTTGCAGCCGTGGAAGTATATTTTACTGAATAGTATCTTTTGAGGAGCTGTTAAGTAGCTAAGATTAAATGCATTATTTTTAAGTTCGGCTTTTATGATCGGCAAACCTTGTCAAACTTTGGCTTTATAAAGCGCTGATTATAATAGACGAAACGGAACGTTGAAGAACGTTGAGAAATGTCTCTTTGCAATCTATTACATGAACTTCTTATGTGAGTGATTATAATAAGACGGAATGGAACGGCACGCAACGTTGAGATCTATAGATTTTTGATTTTTGCGTTGCGTTCCGTTCCGTCGAGAATAAACAAATGCTTAAACAAATATCTTCTTATTTGATTTTCTGACGCCTCTTTTTTATAATGAATTCATATTTATTTTGAACACAATTTTTGGAAATGAAGTTAAAAGAAAGGAAGATTGATGTTTTTCAATGTTTGCTTATGTTTATTCCGTTTCTATTAAAATCGTCACTTCGTTTGAAAGCGTTTCATCCCGCTACGCTGACACTTGCCTACGTTCCGTTTCGTCTATTATAATCAGCGCTTAAATCATGTAACAACTTTTATTTCACATTTTGCTCAGCATTCTCATCTAGGTTAATAGATTACCCAGAACTGCTAATTTTGTGCATCAGTTAAGTCGGTTCTGCAATAAATTTAGAAAGTTTAATACATAAATTTACCATTGATATAAAATTGTCTTGGTATCAGCTTCACCCTGCGAGGCATAAACCATGGCAGCCATGGCCACCAATATCATGCCGGCTTTATTGTCCTCATCGCCGGCAACGCTTTTTAATACCGATTGATATACCGCATAAGCTTCCTGATGCTGACCTGCACGAAAATAGGCTAAAGCTAAGCCAATGATTGGCTTAAAATTAGCCTTAGTGACGGCATTAAAAGCGTTGATGGCATTTAATGGTTGATTAAGTTTCAAATAGAGGTAGCCCAGATTGGTATTGAGTTTATCACGTTCCTCGCCATCTCCAGCTTTACTTGAAGCTTCGCGATAGGCTTGGACGGCAGGTCGGTAAAGCTTTTGACGTGCATTCAGAAAACCTTGAAAAGTTAAGCCTGCAATGGAGGCATTCTTTTCGGTTATAGCGGCATACCTGCATGAGAAAGACAAAGAAGAAAAGAAGTTTTAATTTTCGAGAGCAATACATCAATGCTGATACCAACCAATTGATGGCATCTAAGGCAACAATATCGGCGTGCATATTTTCAATGGAGTGCTTGTAGTGTGGATGTTGGCGCTTAACTTTATCCGACAAAATGTTACACACCCAGTGCGCATAGCCAATGGCGGACTCTACATGCAATTCAAATTGCTGACAGTGACGAAAGAGATCTAAAGCTTCTTCATCTTCCGAAATGGTCTCGGCAATCATGGCTTGACCAATCCAAGCATTGGGATAAATAGGACTAGATTGCTGGGCACGCTGAAAAGCCTGATTGGCCAACATTATATCGCCCAATACTAGATAGAGCACACCAAGATTTGTCCAGCTAGTATAGGACTTGCGATCGATCTGTAATGCTTGTATGAAACAGTGCTGAGCGAGTGGTAAGTTGTTGATTGCTAAAAAATAGAGTAAAATTTTGATTCTTAAATATTAACAATTTGAAAACACCACCTTTATGCATATTAATGACGCCGAGCAGATTCCAGTTTTGCCAGCGATCATTTTGCTCTTGTATGGACAAGCGACAGGCTTTTAATGCCAACTCTAGGTGTACATCCGCCTCCGCTGGAAGATGTTGGGCGCTGTTATAGGCACACAGCGCCAATTCATACCACAAAAATGTATTTTGCTGAATCTTCAGAGCGCAGGTATAAAATCTTTTTTATAATTTGAAGAAAATCATGTATTAAAACAGACTTTTCTAAATTAAAGTGATAATACCTGGTGGCCATTTGCAGCAATTCCTTGCTGTGCAACAGCACCAGCTCGTTGTCACGCATTACATTTAAGTAAGCCATGCTGTTGGGCAATAGAGCAGTTTGTACAAAAACATTAGCATTCAACCGCCATAACCAAACCATGTCATTATTTTGCAGCGAGAGAAATGCGCTTTTAAGAAGAAAAAATATTTTTTTTCAAAGACTTGAAAACACTCTAGATGAAAATGCTTGAATTACCGTTGCAAATGGTTTGAGGCTAATTGGAGATGCGTTTTGCAGCGCACATAGCGATGTTCAAGCTTCAAGTTATGCGCCAGACCAATGTGTGCTTCGGCTGCTCCCTTCAGACCGGGCAAATAATCGGGATGCTGTGCCAACAAATTATTGAAATCTTCAATAGCTTCGGGATACATGCGAATAGTCTGTAAATACGAAAATATTTTTATTAAAAGTTTGAGTTACGATCTAAAACTTTAGCAGAAAAAGATGGAAATTGTTTTTAATCTGCATCTTCGTATCAAATTATGTTTGATAAGCATATTTAAATACATACATAACTTCAAATTTAACTGCAACTTTTTATAGGAAACTAACAATGAAAGTAAAAACGATAAGAATAAAGTGTGAGTATTTTCAGAGTTTAGGAGGGCAACCATGTGTTCTATAAGAGAGAGCATTATTCTAAATGAGCTCGAACTAATGCTGAGTACAGATATTTGAGAGTGTAGGGATCATTACCTAGTAAGCATTAACCTACTAAGTTTCTTGTTAAGAAGCCAAGCATACGGCTAGACTTATTGATGATGATATTAGTATGATCTTTAAAGCTAAGACAAGGATCAAAAAGAGGTTTTTCTTTGAGGTAACTCTTTTTAATAGACAAGAATTTATAAAATACGGGCTAAATAATGGAGACGAAAATCTTCAAAAAGAGTTACATTAACATTTCGGAAATGTTAAGTGATAGTGTTAAGTGATTCAACTCATACCAGGTAAAAATTAAGTCAATGTCAGTTTGAAGAAGAATAACATCCACATTAGATTAAATAGAACGGAATAGTTAAGATCATCCGCGAAGAGAAGAAATTGAGAATGCCGTATGACCCTGGAATGATCATTCATAAAAATTTGAAGCAAAAGAGGCCCCATGTGACTTCCCTGAGGAACTCCACCAGTAACTTCAAAAGAAAGATAAGCTATTATATATCTTGGCGGATTGAAAAAGATTTGATAGATATGATTGAAGCCGAATCAATAGATTAGAATGACTTTCATGATAGGGGAGTTTAAACATTAAATGCTTATGAGAGAGTTTGTCAAACGCCTGCTAGATATTAAGTTATGTTAGCCTTCGCCATTTTCAAAAAAGCTAATTTGGAACAAAACTTCCAGAGCAAACGTTACTAGGTTTGAAAAATTCCTCCAAAAGGAAGTTTTTTAGATCGCACAGTCGCGATGTTTATGTGGGATCTATCACAATATTCAATACCTTGAATTTCTCGCATTGCTTGATTTATATACTGCATACTTTTGTCTTCGTACCCCATTTTATTTTCATGTGTCGTTTCATAGATTTAACGGTTTTCAAATGTTACTCAACTTTTTGTTAGGTTCACTGGTTTGGTCACTAAATTTGTTTAAAAATCCATTCCTAGGTCATTACACTCAACTTGTAACGCATAGTTATCAAATATGATTTCATATAGAATATCATTCTTGCATCTATTTTTATTCCAACTTTTTATTTCCGTGACAACAAATTCTCTCCAATAAATGCTACCGTTTCGCAAACATTGGGCATAAAATTGATCATATTAATATAACCTACAAACTCGTAATCTCTAGAATTTACAACCAACTCAAGGCTCTGAGTAAGGGTTTTTTTACTCAGGAGAGGGCGAATCCATACAACAGAGAAAATAATTATATTTAAACTAAGAAAATGACCCAAGCGAATCAAAAAAATTCGATCTGATGGCTTGTTTATAGTCTTGTTTTTGCCTTGAACATTTTCCATACCTACGCAGAAGGCTTAAATAACCAAGATTGCCCGTATGGCATGTTGAACTGAGAGAACTTAAATAGTTTATTTGATATACTATAGTGCATGACGTTGAATACGGTTCACAATTTTCAATTAAAATTTGAATATTTAGCCCCATATCAAGAAACCTATTCTTGAAGTTAATTTGGGGAAGAGAAATCCTAAAACCTGAGGTACTTTTGCTCTTTGTACACTTTGAACAAAATGCTGTCAAATTGAATGTATTTTGCAAGTAAAGTAATAATAACACTCGATACGGTGTTTTAACACGACTGCTTCAGGTCACTTTTTGACTTACTTGGCAACTCGTTATACCGCATAAAGTTTCCTAGAAGAGATACCAAGCGGAAACTTATTGCACTCTGAATGACTTTGGAATGTGTAGAGCAAATCGCGATGGGTTTCCTGCAGGGTTCGAGGTATTTCCTTTTTAAGATTTAATGTAGTTTCAACCTTCTAATAAAATGGATACATTCCTTTTAAATAAAAGATATTGAAAAGGTTAAGATATTGGACGCACCGCTAAGGCAGAGTAGAAACACACGATTTAATCACAATTCATCATGTCTAAGACCTTTTTTTACATGCAATAATAGAATTCGTCGACTGCAGCTTTTTCGTACTTTCTCAGCATTAACCTATTTAATACCACAACCCTTATCATCAAAAATATTATGATATGGCTAGAAGTGGCTCAAAACAAGTTAATGTGGGAAAATTAACCCACCAAAGTTTGGGTTGGGCTCGGGGACAACACAGGACATAACTACTGGCCATGTATACACGTAGATCTTATTAACAATATTTTTAAATCTACTTTTGAGTTGACCTTTCCACAAATTAACATCAAAAACGCTAGTTGTTAACAAAGGTCTGGTTGAAGGGAGCAGTTGACACATTTTTTATCCTAAATCTATAACTTTCGTTGCTAAAAATTTCGTTGAAAATTTAAATTCGTCTAATACTAACCATTTTTATAACAGCAATTTGCAGTTTGGCATAAATATTCTCGGCATCTAGTTCCAAAATTTTCTGAAACACACGTATAGCTGAATTATAGGAGCCACGTTCGCAATAAGCATCACCCAGAGATTCCCAATAACTTATGCAGCTGACATCGAGCTTAATAGCATTGCGAAAGGACTGTATAGCCTGCAAAACAAAAACAACTCATTGGATTGCATAAAAAAAGAAATATGAGAAAAGAACTCAGCATACATCATCCCATTTCTTCACACTCAAATAATGTAAGCCCAGTTTGTAATGTAAACGCTTGGATTGATGTTCGCTCTTTATGTGCTTGAGCGTGGATAGCAGTAAAGCAATATTTAAATCCTGAAAATACAGAATAACTTCAAATAAGCATTTTTTTAAACAAACATAATTAGTAGAAAGAACCTTCTCGCCGAGTTGCTGATAGATGGCGCTTAAAGTATTGATGGCATCCTCACAGCGCGGATTCAGATTGACGCATTTTTCAAAACACTTACGTGCGCGCTCCATGTCCTGCGTACTATAATAAATTTTACCCAAATAATAGAAACATTGCGAGCGATATGGCCGTAAGCGCGTGGCTTTAAGCATGCTGGTTAAAGCTTCCGCATAGTTGTTTTCGTGTAGCTGTATTCTGCCGAGCAGCATTAATTCATCGAATGTTTCTGCAGTTTTTGTGGAGCTGCGTAACAAATTCGCATCGTTGAGCAACTCAGTGGTTAGTTCGTTGTCAGTGATATGCTGTATGCAATAGTCCATCAATTCCTGATCAGCTTCCCCAGTCAACTTTTGCCACAACTCCAGGGCCAACTCATAGGCACCCAACTCCATTTCAGTGCGCGCCAATAACTCTAGAGCTACACCGTAGTTTGGTTGTACCACTTGAATGCGTTGCAAAAGATCACGTGCTGTTATAAATTGCTGCTGTCTAAAAGCATCAATAGCTTTAATGAGCATAGCCAGGCCGGAGTTGTCATTCAAACTAAGCAGTTCCTGGGCATAAAAGTGAATGGGATTTTTAAGCATTGACCACCAGTCAGCAGCAGCAGTATTTCTATAGTTTTCGCAATATATTTTACAAATCCATTCAAATGCATAAACATCGCTGGCATAGAGTTCGGTAATGTGGACAGCATTAAACAAGCACTGCTTATATTGCTTCTGTTTGTAAAGAAGCTTTAAGTAAGATTTACAGCACCGTAGATGCACATCTAGGTGTTCATCTTCATAGGCTATCTTCAGCGATGCTTCAAACTGTTGGAAGAAGCAAGCAAGTTAGTTGATGAAAATGGTAGCTTCTAAAAATACTTACAAGCTGCTCATCTTCATCGCTCACAGTCAGATTCTGAGCCACACACATTCTAGCCAAATATTTCATGGCCAGCTGGCGGCGGGTGTAATCTTCTGATTTGGCTTGTTTTTTAAATATGTCCAGGCAACTTTGAGTTACAATCGAGTTCGAGGAAATAACATACAGCTTATCAAAGTATTCGCTAAATTTTTCACTGAAGAGAGAAAACATTTAACAAAATTATCACAAGTACTCACAGAGTACAGTGAACTACTTACGGCACCAGCTCTAATAACTGCTCATAGATTTTGGGCAATTCCACCAGCGGCGCACAATTGGCCAAACCTTGCAGCGCTACAGTAGGTGCTGCCGGCGTGAATTCTATGGCTTTACGTAAATTCTTGGCTGCCTGCAAAATCAAGCTTCAAATTAACCTCTGTCTAATTTAAGCTCAAATCAAAACTTGCCTCTACTTTATTGCTATTTTGATAGGCGGCACCCAGCAGCAAGTAAGCCATGTAATTCTTTGGTTCATCCTTTAGCAGTGTCTGCCAAATAAACAAACAATTATTTATGATTAAAGCTTCAAAGAATTTTCTTTGTTTTGTACTTCACTCATCGCTATAGCTTCGGCGTATTTTTCGGCTTTAATAGCCTCGCGTACATTCTTTAAAATGGCTTTTGACATTTTGTAAAACGTTTCTCCTTTACTTTTTAGCCAATTTTAAAATAATTAAAAATGTTAAACAAATCAAAACATTAATTTTTTGCGGACGCACACAAACAGCTGTTTTTTCTTGTACACAGCAACGACACAAAAACATAAGATAGCGCATTTCCGGCTTCAAGCATGAGTGTTTTTCGTTTTGTTAATTTATCTATTTTTGAGCGGTGTAATTTTGAAATTTTACTATATTATTTTTAAAAAGAAATAAAGTGATTCAAATCAATAAATTATTTGTTATTTACTGCTTAACTCTTTATCGCCCAAACTTCATCGCAAGGAACAGATGACTTAAGGTAATTCTGTGGGATAAAGATTCTGGAAAAAATATGCATATAAATTAAGATGACTCATACCTCTACATAGAAGGTCTGTTTCCGTACTCACTTCAAGTAACTTGAAGTTACTCGAAAGCGTTTCCGTACACATTTTTCCAGCTCGAGAGAGAAGAAAAACAAGCAAAATGTCACTTTTTGTGGCTCTCTATTACTCGAACTTTACTTGAAAAAATTCTTCGAGCACGAATCTCGAGCTTCAAACAGCTGATTGTCAAAGTGATAAAATTAAATTGTTGCATTGTATTGCGAACAAAATGTATGTAAAACGTTTTAAATACAGAAACACAGCAATTAAATTTTATTGTTTTAAAAAAACAGGTGTTGTGCTCGAAAATTACTTGAAAGCGTTTCCGACTTTTTGACAAATTTTCTCATTTTGACAAATAATCAAATTACTCTCTATTACCCGAACTTTACTCGAAGTTACTTGAAGTGCGTACGGAAACAGACCTAGAGTAACCACTATTATAAAAATACCAGCTATAAAAATACCTCGTTTGCCATTGGGGCAATGGCTTGGCATCGGAATATTATGACGGGGCCCGAGCGGAAACATATCATCAATTTAAGATTGATAGATATCGGTAACAATAGTAACCACTACATGACACTTCAAAGAACTGCCACTCTCATAGGACATAGGACATCCATAGCTGAGCTGCTCGTTTGTAGAAAAGAGTAGAAACGGAAAGGTTTCTCATTGAAAACTGTTCAGACCCATGACTGACAGACCCATGACTGAGTTCCGGAGCCTGATATAAGAAAACTATAGTGATTTCAAAGTAGCTCTACAAAAAGCAGTGTAAACATTGGAGCTGATCATTCGGGGCAAGCAGTTGAGCTATATAGAATACAGCATAAATGAAGAAAAGTAAAGAAATGAAAAGTTAAGGTGAAGATAACCTCTGCAATGATAACTCATTTCATACTCCTATGTAAGTCAGTAATTTTACGATTCTTATAATTTATGGCATTAGTAAGTGAAACAGATCGGATGAACTCTGTAAAAAGGAGTTGCATGCGATCGTCCAGAGATTTGCCACTGCAAATGAGAGCAAGGAAAGCAAAGCTAACTTTCTCATTAATGGAATTGGATGACAAGCCCCTGAATTATTTTAAAGAGTGGCCGACTGAACTAAAGGAAGTAGCACCGACAAGAAAAATAGTGCTGTCTTCGAACCAGCACAGCTTTGTCGCCAATTCCGTCTGAAATGCGTTCGGTAATCGAAAGAGGTCCCAAATTTCAAGGAAATCCTGTTTGCAAATACGATCTTTAGCCAAATTTTAACCAATAAAATACTTTGACGTTTTGTAAATTCTTACAAACACTTGAGAAGTTTCGAAAGTTTACTTTTTTGTAAACTTTACTTCGAGTTTACGATCAAAACCACCAGATTTGGCCAATTTTTTTCGCATTCCTCGATGTTTAAAGATTGTCTACCAGTATCATCTGAAAATATGAACATTGAGAATCTTCTTTTGGATGATTGGGAGCGTTGGAAAAATCAATAAGGAGTTGAAACTTGTATTTTTAAAGTTTTTGTCATTGCAAAATAGAGTTTTTTGGTAAACATCTCGTTTTAAGTAACTCTATTAAATTTTCATGGGTTTGAGACCCATTCTTTTTTATATCACCTTTGAAAATCATATATGTTATTTTCCCACAATCTTAATTCCCCAGATCAGTAGACTTACTGATTTGGACTATTTTTAGAACACTTCTATTGCACTATTTCTTTTGCATTGACTGAGTTTCGTTACGATTGTTCACCCATATGTACCACCCATACAAAATCATGCCAGTAATCAATAAAGGTAAATTGTAGGTTGTACTTACCTGTTTCAAATGCACTCACCCAGGCCTTTAGTACCCTTAGGGGCTGCCCTTTTAGGGTGTACCCTTAGCGCTGAGTGATTTCAACTTTTTATTTGAAGTAATTGATAGGCTTTTGATGTCATTGAGATGATGTTCTGTAAGGGATTCTGTAACTTTTCCGATCAGAATCGAATTCTCAGTTGCCACACCAAACATTAACTTATACTTTGTGACGAAATTTGTTTGCCTACAACTTTGTTCGGTTCACTTCTCGTCAACAAAATATTCGTAACAAATTTTCGATAAACTTCAGATACTTTCACCGACAAAATCGGAAAAGGTGTTTAATTCCCATTTTGCAGCATAAAAGAGCATTTAGTGCCATATTATTTTACAAATAATGAGATCTTTCTGTTATTACCCTGCAGATAAATGGACCAGATTTAGAATAGTTCTAAACTAGTTCAAAAAGGGGCCAGTACTGGTCCCACTACAATACCCTTTTACATTGAACAAACTGACGCTTTATACGGGTTGATGTCATAGGAAAAGACAATTGTCCCCATACACAACCCTTTTTCCCTATATCTGTGTTAGTTCCATAATGAATAGTTCTAAACTGATCCGTTTTGATACAGTCCAGAAGTGGTCAGTTGTAACCCCTATTGTTAGCCTTATTTCGAATACGGATTCGTACAATAGAACTTCTTAAATTATTTTATATAGTTTTACCTGATATTTACCACTTTATCATTTTCATCGAAAATGTTTGCAAAAGTTAAAAGAAGTGTGAAATCTAAATGAAAAAGCGAGCCCCAACACGTTTTGAACGTGTATGTTTTTTATTTTGTTTGTGCCTGCTGACAAGAAAAACAAAGAATATAAAAATAAATTCAAACTGTTCTATGCTGAGCGTCTTTTGTACTAGTTCGCAACTAACTCCTATTTCACTAGAAATAAACTAGTTGGTTTTTCCAATTGTCTCCAAAATAACTGCTTCCCGTCAAAAATGACGCTCGGTTTTAATAAAGAAAAAAAAAAAACATGAAATATTGATTTCCTTTAAGCTGAATTAGAAATCGATGAGGAAGAATTAGCGATGGTCACATATTCGATTTTAAATTGTGCAAATAACAATTGTTTGTTCAAAATATGTATAGAATACCTTAAAGTAAAAACGGAAACTATAGTAGGTACAGCGAAATAAGTTTTAACAATAAATTTTTACTAATATTATGTACTTGATTAAAATTAAGAAGATATGAAACTTTTTGGTAATTCAATAAAAAATGTATCGGTGGAACTAATTTAAATTGTCTGAATTTTTAATACTGAGGTATAAGTCTTATTTCCATCGCGTGCAAGGTTTTTTCGAGCATTCTGACTATACGCAAAAATGTCTGAGATCAGTATTCCTATCTGCAAAGTTGATAAGACTGCACGATGACGTTGAGCTCCGCCAAGGCAACAAATTATCTCAAAAACACATTCAATACTTTTGGTCCCGACCCGAGTTACATGGAACCTGTTCTGTGATAGGTTAAATAAGAACTGTCAGTAGACCAGTGCCGTTAGAGCAGATGACTCTGCATTCTCTGTAGGGCAGTTCATCAACGACGGTGTATAGGTTGTTGTAGTGTATCTTCCGATGAAGACATGGCCTATTTTGTGCAGGGGAATTATAGAATTATTTATATATCATACTGCAGTGTAACGACTAGCTGTGCATATTTGGCGAATGCATTATTTCGCTCAGAAGCAATTTAATTTTGTCTCCGTGTTCGCCTGATTTAACTGTTCCAGACATCCAGCATCCTTTGGAGATATTTGAAAGAAAAAAAGGTTCCCTAAAATATGAAAATAGAATCTATATAATTAATAGGCTAAGGTTTTTTTTGTGACTTCAACTCCTCCCAGACCAATGGACCGATTTTATCGATTTAATGATCCTCCCTGTCATTAAATCAGGTTTAAGCTGTAGATGTGCAAACCACTTTTAAAAATTGTGATTTCGCTTCAGGGGGTTCCCAACCATTTAAAACAGAAATAAAATTTTTGTACAAAAATCCGCTATTTAATCAATTTGAAATTTAGTTTGAGAAGAGCTTATGAATTGGTCGAATTTGAATTTTTTTCAAATTTAAAAATTTTTAACCAAACTTATCTTTTATGCATTCCTCAAATGTCAATTTTCCGAAAAATGCAGTTCCAAAATCAAAAATTCCACTTTCCGAGCAAACAACTCAGTCAAATTTCAACGGTTTTCAAAAAAAAATTTGGAAAATGCATATGTTTTGTTTGTGTATAATTGTCAAATTTCAAATATCAAACTTATCAAAAATACAGAAAACAAGACCAACAACTCCAGATCTTGAAAACCGCTATTGTAATATGTGCTAGTCGATTCCACCCAAGCTTTGACTGAAATCTCACCGCTTGCCTTTTTATATAAAAGAACGTACAGTACTACGACATATATAAATATAAAATTAAATTTTTAAAAATTTAGCAACAGTATTAAACTTTCTCTGTAGAAATAAGAAAACATAATTATTCCATAATTATTTTATATTTTCAAGATATTCATATTTCATTTCGAAGTGCGATATGAAAGTGTTTGATATAAAGCGGCCTTCACAAACATCAAAGAAGAGTTAACTTCAAATGTTTAGAAATCCTGACAAGCACTTTCAAAAGAACAAAACGTGAATCAATCTAAGGACAAGAGTTATTTTTTTTTCTCTCCATGACTACTTTAACATTAGCGTAAAAAATCGGACGAACGTTGCCATTTACTTCAAGTGAATGAAATGCCATTTATCAACTGTAAGAATGAGAGAAATAAAGAGATTTAGTTAGTTTAAGATAACAAAGATAAAATTTATTGTAAATAAAGAAAACATGTTTCTATGTACAAAGACGATATAAAATAATTTGTATGCAAAATAACCAAAAAGAATATAAAAGCAAGCCTGATTTAAACAATTTTTACCATATTAACGATAATTTTCTTAAAGTACACAAATTAAATAAATTAAGAATTAAAAATATTAATTCTAATTAAGTTGTAGAAATAAATAGTCATACATAGATAGAGATACTAACAGATGCGTAGCCCAGATATAAGGAAGGGATCAATTGTGTGTAGTAGCATGCATGTGTGTGTGTGTGCGTATTTGTCGTCTACATATGATGTCTAATAAACATAATCTTACCTGTATCCAAAACTTCTTCGACATCTCCACCGGAAGGAGCCTCATCAATAATCTTTGAAGCATCCTCTTGTGAAATAAGGAATGGTGAATCAGGAACGGTGGTATTGGCGCTGCAAGTAAAAATAAGTGTATTTTTAGTTTCAATTCATTTCATAGATTTCTTTCAAACAAATAAGTTGAATTTCCATGTGATTTAAATTTGATTTATATATAGCTTTTTTTTAAATAGTTGAACTAACCATGATATGGAGCCACCATTGAGCGTTTTGTTAATCAAACCGCTCCAGAATTTGTTGGTTTCTGCCACAACGTTGGTGGCAAAAGCAGCATTCTTAGCATCGCCGTTAAAGGCAAATTGATTTTCAGGCTTGCCATCGGGAATTTTATAGATCTAAGCAAAGCAAAACAACAATTAAACAACACTTGAAAGTATAGCAAAAAGTTTCAATGCCTACTTTAAACCATTCGACCGTTGCACGCAGCAGTCCTGGGAACCACTTGTCTACATCAGCTATGTCGCTCATCTTGTCAGCCAACGGATCGTTAACATTTATGGCAATAATCTTCCAGTCAGTTTCTCCCTCATCAATTAAAGCAATCGTGCCAAGAATTTTTACCTGCACCACTTCACCACGTTTGGCCACACGATAACCAATTTCAATTACATCGATAGGATCGTTATCACCCTTGCAGCCAGTTGAAGGTTCAATGTGATCAGGATTTTCCCAGGTTTGTGGAAAAGCGCCATAATTCCAAATATAACCCTTGTGTGGGAAGCAGTTAGCAACATAACGCAATTTACCCTTCTTCACATCTTGTTTGATGGGGTTCAATGGATTGTTCAGGCTTATCTATTCGAGCGAGCAGCAGCAGCACAAACAGTGTAAAAACATGCAATGCAACCATTAGCGTTAGTTATGATAGTTAGTTAATCGATTAATATAAGATTTCTTAATAATTTACCTCCATTTTAGCATTTGTCCAGCGTGGCACTTCAACGACCATGTTGTAGATACCATTTGGCTCATCGGCAAACAAAGGAATGTCGTGCAATGGTGAGACTGGAACACCGTCTGCATTTCCTTTAAGGTGGCAGAAGGAGGAAAAGAAGTAAATTAAAATTAATTGTGTGAAATTTATGTGCAACAGTCAGTCGTCATTGAAAGAAACGCAAAAATTCACTTAAAAGAAAATGTCATACAGAAATAACTTAGATATTGCTTCTATTAATAGGCTAATAATTAACGAAAGTTAATGAAAATTAATCCCGAGAAGTTAAAACAATAAAGAAAAAAAAAACAGAATACCAACCACAACAATTTATGAACTCTACTCTACTTAGGTTGATGCGTGGAGGTGATATAAATATGACTATGAAGGCCTTTTTAACATAATTTGGAAGACATGCTCGGAGAGGACGGTTTCGCCCTGTTGCAGGTTTGGGAAATCGAACTGCATCATTCGATTTTAAAGTTTTCGGCATGGCATGTCTTCATACAAAATTTGTTGTTGAAAATTTAACCTCGAAATAAGCATCTCTTATTTTATGGGTTGAAACTTGTATCTAGTTGGTTTTCTCGGTTATATTTCTTCGGAAAAATTGTTCAGAATGTCTCAGGCTTTAACTTTTGTAAACATATTATACGTCAAAAAAGAAATCTGGGTACCTTTCGATCAATATTTCGAAATATTCTATTTTTTCTGACTTTTTACAGTTTTTTAATTGCAAGTTGCTAAAACTTGTCAAACCTGTACAAAAATGTTAAAATACGCACGCAAAAGAAATAATCTTAGGTCCAAATAACGAAGAAATTTAATTTCTACTGTACAGCAATAAACCCATAAGTTATCAAGCGGCTCCATTACTTCATTGCATCCACACAAAGTGGACCGTGTGCTGTGGATTTCATCGAAGATGAAAAATATCGCCATGAAGAATATTTTTGAACAGACTTCAATGAACTCGAAACCTGTGATATGTGATTTCATGCGAGGGGTTAAATTGTGCCACATCGTGTTTAAATGTTTGTGAAAAATGGAAAAGTTAGACGAAAACCTTCATAACTACCGAAGTGTTACACATAGAGGGGTAGGATGTTCGACCTACCCACATTAAATTTTCTTCTCCAAAATTGTTGAGGAACATACAAGCCCCCTATTTCCACCCTCTTAGAGAGATATTTTTAGGATATTGGACCCCACCGCTCCCAGTAGTTGTGCGTCGGTTTCTCATTTCAGCCTTTTGGAAGGCACCATGGGAGTGATGGAAGCCAATTTAAAAAAAATTTTTTATAAACATTGAAAATAAATATAAAACAAATAAAAAATTTGTACTTAAAAGAACCATCTTAAGGGCTGGAAATAGAGCGAAAGTATATTCGGATAAAATGTTGGAAAGAAAGAATTAATGGGGGTCAGTCACATATTTTACCTTCCTAAGCGCACCCTGGGAGCGATGGGGTGCAATTTCCTAAAAATATAATTTTCATATAGAAGGTTCCTTAGGATATGGAGATAGGGCGGAGAAGTATGTTCCCGAAAAAGCTTGTGAAAGACAATTCAATATGGATGGGTCGCACATCCTACCACTCTAGAGCAGCGATGGGCACAAACATACTATCACATTCTTTGATTGTATGTAAAACGAAAATCAATTTTACGTGTTTTCTCGCTATATTTTAAAAAAATTGCGCAAGAAGATGTTATTTCAACAAATTGCGAAAAGCAACTGACTTAATTTGCTGCCAAAATAAAACCAAAACAACAGCCGAATGCACACGATCGTAAACCACACGAAGTAGCTTATAGTGTTCATGTGTCAACGTGGCGCAAGCAGCATTTTGCTTCTAAGCACGTGTGAAAAGATATTTAATTTGAGTCCTTCTCTGCTCTAGAGGCAACACTTGGATAGTTATGGGTGTTTTTGTCTAATTTGTGCACTATTCACCAACCACTTGTCACCCCGTCACCAACTTAATCTCACGCCACCCCGAATTTTTTGTTTTCAAAAGCATTTTTTTTTTCGAACCTTTCAAAATTTAGAATTCCTGGGTATCAAAATCCAAAATTCGTGCACTATCCCACCCCTAAAGTCCATGCTTCTACAATTCAAAATTCAGCACAGCATTCCATAGATCTCTTAACCAGATGGGTGAGTATTAAGATACATATCATTTGGATTCCAGAACTTCGAGACATCGACGGCAACAACAACTTCGATGAACTGGCTAGGAGGGGAATGAAACTGCCATAATTTCAGAGAAGGACGGGATTGGGGTTCCTTTAGCCACCTTTAAGCTGCAATATGGGAAAATTTTATCTTTTTCAAGAATATCTTGGCTTTTGTATAATATCAAGCGTACTAACTTAATACTGTGACTCAGAAGGATGTACCGCTCCATTCTGACTTGAGTACTTCGGGGCACTGCTTAATAGGAGCACATGTTCTATATACTAAATGTTAAGTAGTCTGTAAGAGTTGAATTACACTGCTTGATCAAATAAACATTAAAGCCAAGTAAACATGGAATAACTTCTGTCACTGCTCTGTTTTAAGTAGAAGTAGACTACTAACCCTAGAACGACCACACACCAGGAGCAATGTCGGAAATCAAGCCGAGCCATATTGAGATCTATAAAATTTACCAAATTGTTCCATATAGAAGGATAATTAGCAACGAGGCTAAAATGAGATTCCATGCCCGAGAAACAATTTCATATTTTGTATCAATAAAGTAGCTGATAAATGTCCGGTGCCTGTGTCGGCGAATATCCAACCTCCAGTTTTGGTTACTTTCTAGGTACTTATTGGATATGTTTCGGGTAAAAATATTGCTTAAATTACAATTGAAAAATCAAGTACTTTTCGAAAACCAATCAGTAAAAGATTATGTCCTGTGTGCTCGTTTGCATTTGGCTTCATATCAATGTGCCATTCTTTTTTTTTCTTAGCTTCGCAGTTCTTCGTTGCTACTCGTAGCTTTAAGAGATAAAATTGTGTCTAATACTTCGAACTTTTGTGCCTGAGCACTTTCGTACGGACACAAATTGTTTCTCGGAATGGTAGCACAATAGAACAACTAATGGGTTAAGTGCGCGAGTCGGCCATCCGGCCCAACCATTCCTAAACTTTCTTAACCTAATCTTTATTAATATTTTGCATAAAAGCCTTTCTGGTTCGAAATCTCTTGGCATCGACCCCTCATCGAACTTATTAACTTTCGGCATCGTTCAGGTTGTATAGTTGCCAACTATTCTTTAACTTTTTTATACAAATCGTTTAAATTATAGATGTTAAGCTTTCCAGCTGCAATTTTAACATCTCCTCATCTTTAGGATCATCGTCCTGTTAAAACTTCCACATTACTGGCAAATTCTCTTCGGCTCATGATAGCAATACATTTTGTAGGACTTCTACATCCTTTGTCAAAATGCCTACTGTTTGGAAAATTAAAGCATGCTCACATGTTGATGGACTCACCACCATGCTTGATAACTGATCTGAGGTACTTGAGGTCGAATGCAGCTTCTAGAAACAATTTCAATTTAGAAACCAAGTGCCAAGTAAAGGGTTTTTCAAGAAGAGCGCTACAAAATTTTTTTTAAATAAAACAAAAACGGTTTTGAATATCAATGAAATTCTTTATTCCTGTGAAAGTACATTCGATGTATGGAACTCGATTTATTTTTTGCATGGCCACCACAGCACGCTTGCAAAAGTTCAGACGCTGAACGCAATTTTCGACGGTTTTCAAGCATAAATCGGCCGATACTGCTGCCATTTCACGTTCGATATTCGTACGAAGTTCATCAATCGTCGCTGGCTTGTTGGCATAGACCATAGACTTGACGTAGCCCCACAGGAAATACTCAAACGGCGTCAAATCGCATGACCGAGGCCAATCGACTAGCCCATTTCTTGAGATAGCACGCTCATCAAACTTACTCTTCAATAAATCAAGTGTAACGTGTGCTGTGTGGCTTGTGGCACCGTCCTGTTGGAACCACATGTCGTTCAAGTCCATATCTTCCAATTCGGGCCAAAAATAATCAGTAATAATGGCGCGATAACGATGGCCATTCACAGTAACGTGCCGGTCTTGATCACCATGGAAGAAGTACGGCCCAACGACACTGCCGGGTCATAAACCGCACCAAACGGATGCAATGGTGACTCATGGAGTACGTGTGAATTGCTGCCTGACCAAGAACGCATATTTTGCTGATTGACGAAGCCATTCAGCCAGAAATGAGCCTCATCGCTGAAGATGATTTTTCGATGAAAATACAAATCATTTTCAAGTAGTTGCTCAGACCAATTCACGAATATACGACGCTTCTGGTGGTCAAGCGGCTTCAGTTCATGCGTCAATTTGATCTTGTAAGGATGAAGGCCAAGATCTTTTCGCAAAATTCGCCATAACGACGTCACAGAGATGCCGAACGCTTGAGAACGACGTGTGAGAGACACATTTGGGCTTTCTTGAACTGAAGACTCAGCGGCAGGAATATTCTCGACACTACGGGCACTTTTTTGACTCACTGGCACGAGAACATTTTGTACTGTGCCTGTGGATTCAAATTTTTCCACTAGACGCTCAATTGTTGATCTGGTAGGACGATTATGTCTAGCATAAATTGGAAGTAGCGCTCTTAAAGTTGAGCCCACTGACTCCGAATTTCGGTAGTAAATTTTAATAATTTTGACTCGTTGTTGGTTCGTATATCTTTCCATGATGAAATGGCAAACCTTACTGAAGAGAAATATCAAGAGAGCTGAAAAAAATATGGCGTGGTTTGCTGTCCCTAACGGTCTACTTTTGTAGCGTCCCTATTGAAAAATCCTATATAAGAAGAGTCATGATCACGGGACCGTAGATTATAAAGAAAATGGATGATTTTATTGAATAACAGCACAACTCTTTTGAGGTTTTATGCAAATTTCCCAGAAAAAGTTGTTCATCCAATTACAAACATTGACTAAATTTAAATTGATGACAGCTTCGAATATAAAGGAATTGATTTTCACCATCGAATAATAGTTGTATAGCATTACCAAAGATAAAGGCATTCGACAAGATCATTAATATAAACAATGAACACAGGCCCGAGGACTGTGACTTGAAGGACACTATTGATATTTAGCTATTCTGACTTTGAATTGTTTAGAGAACCAACTGTTTGCGATTGCAAAGGTACGAGAAAATCAACATGCATGCAGATGCTTTAGTCGAAAGCCTTTGATAGGTCAAATGACAGAAGAACATATGGCTCATTCCACAGAAATGAGGAACGGAAACATGAATTCTAAAATGCATGCATTTGAAGTAATTTTTGGTATTCGAATTGAAGTGGAATCTTAAGTTAGTCCTGCTGCAAAAATATTTTTAAATTAAATACTTTTTTATATAATTTTGACAATTTAACTAAACAAACTTCGAGTTGAAAAAAATTTTTAAATATTTTGATTTAATTTAAACCTTCAAATCAGTCATCTTTTGATACAACTTTAAAAAAAATAAGGTTAGTAATATTAAAAAAGATATTAATGTTGTGTTAGAATAGTTTGTTATAATGATTGGTTACTGCGTTTTCAAAGTACAAAATATTTAA
This sequence comes from Tetanocera ferruginea, assembly GCA_958299015.1. Classification (NCBI taxonomy): domain Eukaryota; kingdom Metazoa; phylum Arthropoda; class Insecta; order Diptera; family Sciomyzidae; genus Tetanocera; species Tetanocera ferruginea. The sequence goes on along the minus strand of OY282640.1, from coordinate 48,983,945 downwards.
ACTGAGTGTTTTTTCTGAGTCACACCCGTCCCAAAAAAGGCTATAGTTTTCTTAAGAAGCAACATGGGCTTATGATAAGAATGAAACTTTCCTAAAGTAAGGATGTTGATGTTTTACATAAATTTGTGAACTTTTTTCATTCAATAAATTATGTTTATTCTTCATTTCCGTTACAAGAAGTTGGTCACACCCGGAACGGTTTTCAAAATTTTTTTCAAATAATGAAATTTTTGCAAGTATATGAATAAATTCTTTGATTAAAACAAGTTTTGTTAATTCGTGTATAGCGAAATCATTTGTATAGGTATTAATTTGATCAAAAATTCATGCGAAAAATTTTTTGCAAAAAAATATTTTTTTTTTAAATATATTAAAAACTTGAAATTATTTGAATAGGTATTAATTTGATAAAAAATTCATGCAACAAATTTTTTGCAAAAAAATATTTTTTTATTTAAATTAATACATTAATTTAAAACATATTTTTTTGATTTAAGTGTCAAAAATAAGTGAAAGTTATTATACCCATTAAGTTCTTATATATAATTCCCACATCATTTGCACTCGTCACACCCGGGACAATCTTATGTCACACCCGTCCCATTTAAAAGTTTAAAAAAGAATGGTTATCGCCATTTTTTCAAAATATTTTTCACTGGTATTCAACAGAAAATATATTAAATTTGACAATATCTAAGTCAAAAATTGTCTCATTGTGGCAGTTGGACTGAATTTCAATGTTAAACTCAGAATTTTTAGTTTTTAAACTTGTGCTCGTCACACCCGTCCCAGGTGTTTAAGCGAATGTAACTATTAAACTAGTATAAATAATTGCATTTTGTTTTAGCATTTTGAAACCTAGGGGCATCTTCTAAAATACCCTATAGTAAATTGCTAAAATTTAAACCGGTTAATACCATTTTCAGCACGATAAAGTAGTCAAAACGTCACACTCGTCTGTATGGAATGAGCCATATGTTTTATTTTGATTAAGAGCGCTCTTTATGGCGACTAACAATGCCAAAACAAAGGAGATGGTGCTATGACTATTACGAAAACTAGACCGGCAACTGTTGGCCAGCTTAGAATGATCAATGATTTCTTTCTTGATGAGGATCTCAGCTATTTTAGATAATACAGGCAAGATTCGCCATCAAGTGGCAAAGGATTTTTTTTATTGTTCTTCAGCGATTTATTGTGAAGAATCGTTGTTGCTGTTGTTTTGTAATTTAAACTTGAACACTCGACTGAAGTTGTCGTGTTCCGATTTAATGCATTTTTTACTAGTTCAACTTTTTCAACAAGCCATCTTCCAACAATCACCGGAATATGCGAAGGGCGATTTTTAAAATTTTTCGTTAATCGCGCATTCATCGCCTGGACAATCGGAAAGGGGTGCATCTTTCAATAATTGCCGAAATGAGCGGAGGAAGTTTTTAAAATTTTTCTTGAATCGCGCATTGATTGCTTGAGCAAAATAAAAGCGATCCATCTTGGAATCCACCATCGATCTCCAGAATGAACGAAGGAAGATTTTGAAAATATTTCTTGACTATTTTTGTACATATTTGAATTAAAAACTGGCCAAGAGACTGTCTGATAAATATATGATCAATTCTAAAATTCAAAACTATGTATTATTCTTAAATTATTTATGATTTGAGCTTTAAATTAGCTAAGCTTAAAATTTACTTTCCGAAAAGTATTGAAAAATGTTATTGTTTTCTGATATTTCAATTGCGATGTTTTATGGTAACTATTTATTTAAATATTTATACGCAACAGTTTTATGTAAACAGGCTAGTTTAGAAAATTATCATATTGTATGCGTTGATCAAATTTCTAGCATAAACTTTCTATGAAATACCAACAACTATGACTTGCATTTTATTAACTTGATAAAAATAACGTGTTTTAAGACATTCAAAACTATGAAAAATAGCCTGCAAGGTTAATAAGATGATAAGCGACTGGGAGCTTCATAAATTTATTTGATTATCGTTATCAGCAGAAACACCTGAGACTTTGGTCTGCTCCAGAAGAAGTTAACATTTAACCTAAAATTGTAATAATAAACAAAAGAGCACAAGTTGTTCTTAAGACACCAGCCAATAGCTTGTTGCAACTAAGATCCAAACCTTAACAAAATTGTGTCATCTTGTTACTTTTTCATTTATCAATTTTGACATTTAATTGAGTCACCTTGGACTTGCGAATCAATGACGAGCAGTGGTTTGCTTTCGCAGTAGAGCAACTTGATTATTGCATAATTGAACTTAATTACTGATAAGCGACAATAACACAATAAGTCGAACGTTAAAATTTTGATCTTTAGATCTAGGAAAGCACTATGATAGAAACACTGGCAGCCACCCACAAGTGCCGACTTACTGAAATAAATGCTGTAGCTTGTTGAGTTTGGAGCTCCTGCCTCGACCGTTGTATATTTAGACATCTTCTTGCTGTTTTTAAATGTAGGTTTTGATGAAATCTGCAACACTTGTGATGAAGTACCAATAAAACGCGAAAAACCAGGTAATTTGACGGTTCTTAGTGGTCTTAATTTGCTTGCTGACGTTGAAGAAGACGACGAACGAACAAACACGTGTGCAGCGGCGAACGGTCGCAAAATTTTTGTGAACAAAAAAGTTGTCGTCATTTTTTAAGCCTGTTCCATTTTTGTTTGTTGGCGTTTCCCTCTTCCTTAATTTTCAACAAGCAGTCAAAACAGCTGATTTAATCAGAGCTGTGTTTAATATGGCAGTATTTTAAGAAACAGGGTTGCGTTCTCACACAGTAAGTATCTGTTAAATGCTACTATTTTGTAGCCTTTCGGACACATAATTTTGCTCACAACTTGAAATATGTTGTTGTTTTGTGTTATTGTTATTTTCTTATTTAAAATTATAGTTGTTTTGTATTTGTTAGCAAAATACAATAATTTTGTATGTAGTTAGCAAGAAGTTTCTCAGTTTCAGCATTTCAAGCATAAAAGATATGATATCGATTTCAGAGACTTTGTTTAGCTAGGAAAATTATTTAGATTAGTTGAGGCTTGTGGTATTTTGATTTAAAAATATGCAATAAGAAACATTGTTCGTTCTTTAGTTCAAAACGAGTGGGTATTATTTAAGTCTTCTTACAGCTCTTTTCTTATATAGTGACAATATTGACAAAAGAAACAATAAAATACTTCGGATACAAAGCCTCTCAGAGAAGGTGTCAAAAAGTAACAGCATTTTTGTTTTATTAAAGTAGACATTGATTTTTCAATCAATGAAATAAAAATTTAACACGATGTTGAAAGAAATATATCAAACATAATAAAATATATTCTCATTTTTTGTGGGTTTATACTTGTTGCTGGTGACAAACTTCAAGTGACAATTGATTGTTACCAAATTTTCTGAATATGGCTGTTATTGTACTTTTTTGTTTCGATCTTTAAAGTAATTATAAAATATCAAAACTAGAAATTCTCACTCATATAAAAACTGGATAAATTTTAAGCCCTAACCAAAATAGACAATGTTCTCCTTGACGAGTGAAGACGAAAACGGTAGCTTAAGTGATATTTAACGTTTTTGAAAAGAATAAGCCAGAATAAGCGGCAAGACAACAATTGCTGAGTGCGCCATGAAATTGTGTCTTCAGCGACACTTTATCTTACACCAGCGATATTTTCGGTGGAATGTAAAACATGATGATGAGAACGTCTTTGATCGATCCACTTTTTTAAATTTGTTCACTATACTTCAAATTATTTTCGCAATAAGACGATTATTATGGCTATAATCTTTTCGTTAAGAGTGATATGCGACCACGGTAGAAAATGTAGCTACACAAAACCCATTTTTGGATAAATAAATATTTGACAGCTGCCAAATGCCAGCTTATTTCTATAACCTATTACTTGTTTACCTGTTATCTTTAAAATGTTTTAAGCAAGACAATTTTATTGTCTTTGTAATTTATCTTTATTGTAGATTGATAAAAAGACAATAAATTGACCCAACTTGCGTATACAAATGACCCAGAATCTTTCTATTAATAACTATTAATGACACACAACTAAGAGGAACATTTTTGTCAGCTAATAAACAGCATTTTTGACAGTTTAAGTTGGTTCAATTTAACTAAACTTCTTTTTTTAACCAATTTTTAGAGGAGATTTAAGAATTCTGTATTAAGCAAAAACCTTTCTTTTAGGAAAATATATATGTTTATCCCAAGTTTTTTCTCAGACATTACTTGCGTGGAAACAACCGTTCTTGCAATTGTGTGTCTAAATTATTGTCATCAATTGGGTCTTTTAGATCCCATGACTATTTACGCAAATAAGCCAGACAATAAGTTGGTAAGGAATTTGCTTTGGAAGACAGGAAGGATACGAAAACAAAATCAAATCTTATTTACTAATTTCTTGATGCACTGCGTAATCGGTGACTGAGCATATAAAGAGCTGCATCTCAGTATCTTGAATTTATATAGAAACTCCCAGATATTTTACTGAATATAGTAAAAAATGTAATGAAATCATAAATATTTTGAAATCTTTAATTTGTGTGACCTTAACTGGAGATTTCAATATAGCTGCGAAAGAAGTAATAAATAAAGTTTGTGTTTAAATGAAGTTGTATTCAATATTTTAATTAATATCTATTTGTATAAAAAAATAATTATCATGTTAACAATTAACACGACATGATTGTTTGCATATTTTCCAATAAATGATATATTAAAAAATTTTAAAATTTTTGAATTCATAAAATCTTTAGTTAAAATTAAGTTATTAATTACAAAAAACCTAAAACATCTGTGCAAATCTAAATATTTAAGCTCAGTAATATTATTTCTATAGAAAAAAAATAAGATATTGAATAGTTATAGAAAAATTGTTGCACTTGAGTAGCTTTTTTGCACAAGTTCAACGTTTTTTGATTACGAAAACCATTTATTAAAAATTGCTAATAACATTTTTATCATGCCTAAAATTCCTAACATACTAAAATTATTCTCCCAACTCATCAAAACTAGTCTCTTTCTTGATCACTTTTGACATCATTCTCGCTGTCATCATATCCTTTATCCTTTCTATTGAGAATTTCTAGTTCCATTGTTGTAATCAATTCAAATACTTTAGCTTTTGCTATAATTCTATCTTCCGGTGGAAAATTTCTCACAGTAGCTGTTATACCTGTGAAGAAATGATGTATATCATCGGCGCTCTTTTTATCATCTACAATATATTGTAATAAAGTAGCAAAAGCTGTCTTTTCGTCTGGAATTGATATTTGTTCGCATGAAATTGTTCTTCTTCTCTCTGGAACGTGTTGAACTGTGGGCTCATCTTGTGTAAATTCAGCTGACGTTTCAGTGAATATTTTTTCATTTTTCATACCAACAAAAGATATAGAATTTTCACCATCCATAGTCTCATCATTGTAAGTAAAATCATCACCATCATCATCATCTTCTTCGGTGAGGATTTTTGAGCGTCGATATCTAAAATATGGCAAAAGAAAATGCATTTCATCGGCATATTTCCATTTTTTGGGTATCTCATTTTCATGCTCAAGTTCTTTTTGTTTTTTGATGGAGCGCCTAAATGAATCTCGCAATAAGGTCCAAGTTCTCTTGCATTCTCTAGCTGAAAGAGAGGAAGATTATTTTCTCAATAAAATTTCAAAATATTAATTTGCAAATCATTTTCATTATTAGCACATATCCCATTTGATATATATAATAAATATAATGAAATAATAAGTTTCTGTTAAAAAAAGTTATTTTTTGAAGAAAGATTTTTTTAAACAAACGTTAAAATTTTAACTTTTTCAGAGATAAAAAACATTTTTTAGTGTCTTAATTTTAACTTTATCAGATTTTACTTCAATAGACATCAGTAGATTTAGTTTGTTTCATATAAAATTTATATTAGGTTTTTAGTTTATAAAATTTCAATTGATTTTGCATGTCTTCATAATAATTTACAATCGTTTATTTTTAAATTTTTATTACAAAATTGCAATTTTAAAGATGTTTCTTAAGAAAACTAAGTAATTTACAGTAATTAGAACATCTGTTCTATCGTTTTTATTTCATATATAATTTTATCGTTCTATCAAACGTTTTTGGTACTTTTGAGTAACTACTTTTTTACATGCTACTTTTTTAACATCTATCGTTGAAATGCAACCGTACATTCTGCTAGTGGCTTTTCATGTACGTGCACGTTTGCACCAAACGTTCTACACAGATACGCATCGAAAAATTCATGACGCCTTCAAAACAACTTACCTGGCGCTCGAACTTTTCGAGCAATTTCTCTCCATGCCAAATTCTTTCTTTCAGCATTGCTGTAAAGTTTATCACTGATATCGTATAGAAATGGATAATCCTTCACACAGTCGATAAGTTGTTCTTTGTCCATAATGTTTATTGTTTAAAATTATCTTCCGTACAAACTAAACGTAAGCAAACAAGTAACAACACAGACAGTATAATGAACGTTTCGTAAATGAATGTTGCTCAATGTCACGTCAGTTGATATCGGTTCAGTGACGTTTCATGCAAGCTGTGTTCACGCAGTCTAGATCAGTGTTGCATGTGAATTGTAGGTAGGCTTTAGAAAACAAAAGTTATAAGTTTCATTATGAAAATTCTGCAAACGAGCTTGATATCTTTTTATTTTAAAACGACTACCTATATAAGCATTCGTGAGTTGAACCGATTTGAACAAAAGTTGAAAAAAATGTTTTGTATGGTTAAGTTTTTGGTTTTGTTTTATTTTTGGAGTCAATTTGAAATCTGACATTGGCAAAATTATAAATATGTGACACTTTGCATCATAAATTTAAAAAAATCTGTTATATAACATCTATAGACATTGGAATGTTTGGGTGATTTTTGTAAAGCAAGGAATAATTTTAAGCAATATATTAAGGGTTTTCACGAGGCCCTGAGTAAAAGAGTAAAAGATTAAAGTGTAAAATAAAAATACTCTCCAACAACAAAATGCTTTGAATGATAACTTGCACTTTTACTCAACCTCAGGCATTGACTTAAATATATTTTTACTCTTGTGTAAGAAAATGACAGTTTGATTTTTTCAAACTCAATTACAGGTATGTTACAAAAAAACATAAGACGTCGTGTATTTTGCCGATGTATGTGCGTACAAATTTCAAAAAAATAGCAGTGTGCATGGAAGCATAGCGCAGCTGTGAAAATAAATTAAATTCAAAAATAAAAAAATTTAGAAGTAAGTCAAATTTTTTCAATTTCATAAGAAAACCTTTTTTTTAAAGCATACATATATTGTTTATTTAGGGCCTGGATCTGAGAAAACAAAACGCAAAAACCTATAAAAAGATGGTCAGACTCTGAAATTGTAAATAGTTTAACTAATTTCCGGAAGTTCGAACAATGATTACTATGTTGCGTTCACGAGGCTTGAGAGTAAAATTTTACACATTACTTTTTTACTCTTTTACTCAGGGCCTCGTGAAAACCCCTATAAAAAAAAAAAACTGTTTCGATTGTATCGTAAGTGAAGACGTAGAAGACGTCCAGTTAAGTTGTCACCTCTTCTACTCTGTCTGTTTGGTCCGATTGATTTGTTCATTTTGCACGAATTGATCTTCCGGAATTTAACAAATAAATTAATAACACTCAATTATGGACTTCTTATCGAGACCAAAATAAAGAAAACGTTAAAAGTAAGCATGATAAAATGAGCAAGCAAAAAGAAACAAGCAAAATGTCAAATTTGTTTGACCATTTCGTTAAGTTTGACAGGTTGAGTTCATTGACTTAGTTGAAAAGAAGTTGTGATTGACATCTTGTGCTAAAATAGAGCACTCATTTCTAAGTAGTACACACAAAAACACAATGAAAAAACCTGCAAATAAGTTCGTTGAAAACAAAAACAATACAAGCAAAACCAATGAAAACAGCAGGCACAGCATAAGCAGCTGATGATTGATTTTTTTATATGAACAAATGCATTTTTCTTCTTATATTTTACTATTTTGTGACTTTAATACAATAGTGACAAAATCCAAAATTAGATATTCATTTAGCGCAGGATATATATCTCATATTTTAGTAATATATTATCTCTGAACGAAGAGTATTAAAGGCTGTAGGTATGCCCTAAAGTATTCGCCAAAAAAGTTTCATGGCCTTGACCAAATCTGTTAAAACGACCTCATACAAACCGCGCTGTAAGACGTAATTTTACGCCAAAAGTCCAAATTGAGGTGTACAAGAAACAAAACCTAAGTACCTACCCATGTAATCGCTAGGAATAAGGCAAAAAGTAGTATGCAATTTTTTAAGAAACAAAACCAACTATGGAAAAAACGTGAACGATGTACTTATTCGGCGGTATGAGCTGCAGATAAGAAAGCAATTATTCGATAAGCCTCTTGCCTGTCGACAACAAAAATCAGGCATTAAGCTGCGGAAAGCCAGTCTTTCATACGTGCGACGGGATTAATAGTGCTCTGCACCAAACAAAACATACGATTAGGAAAAAACCACAACTTTTCTGAACGGCAGGAAAATCAGTTGAATTTTTGTAAAATCATAAAGCGATACAGGCTAAGATATTTCAAGGTTTCAAAATATGGATCTTTGGAAAAGATTTACAAACATAACAGCGCTCCTATTCATACGACACGTACCATTACAAGCTGGATCAGTGAACAAAATATTCGACTAATATCAAGAAATCCAAACTCTTCGGGCTTAAACATTATTGAAAATGGTTTGGGTTGGTTATTTCGTAACGTGTACGAATACGGTTGACAGTTTGAAGACCAAGAGACACTCTTTAATTCCGTTAAAGTGTTTTGGAATGAAATTTCCTTAAACTATAGGAGCAACTACATGATGCAATTCCAAATCGGATTTTTCAAACTAAATTAAGTTACTGAAGAAGCACTCGTTACAAAAAATTATTAAATTTAATAAAAAAATAAGTTGAGATACGAAATAAAAGTCTTTCATTTCGATTTCTTCAAATGAATGTGATGAACCTATTCTTATGACGCATCAAAAAGTGTTTGATTTTGTTTTGCTAAAGCTTAAATAACAACAAAAAATTAACGGTTACTTTATTTAAAATTTCGCTTTACTTAATGTTTTATAATAAAACACTTAAGGCGGGAAATAAAATTCGCGGCAGAGAAAAACCTTGTTTTACAAATTCATAACTCAGTCAAAAACAAACATTTTTCCAATTTTTTATTATTGTAGAGCAGAGGTGCACATAAGAGCTTCGCGGAGCCCTCGGCTTTCACAGACAAGTCGTGTGTGCGAAGCTGCCGAACTTCTTCGACGATAGCATTGAATCAGTTTGCGTTTGATCTTCACGGAGTAAGCATCTTATGCGCAAATTGTTATGTTGAATTTTTGTCTTGTACACACATACTTAGACAAAAATGTTGCATTTGTGTTGGAAGCTCTGCCAACGCTGTGCATCACTGTTGTAGAGGATTTAAAGAGGATTGTAGAGGAACATTTTACAAGACAAAAAAATTCAAAAAAATATATTTTTCACTCCAAAATCGTTTTAAAGAGCTCCAAACTGGCGGCAGAGAAAAAAAGGGGGCCTCGTGGTTGCAGCGCCGGGAGTCGCAAAAATTGTCCGATCTGGAAAAAAATGACTTTTTTAAATCTTACCAAAATTGGTTATCGTATGACAGGAGATTTTTAAATTTTTTTTTTCAATTTTTGGTGATGTTTCAAATTTGTATGTTTTTTCAAAAAAAAATATTGACTTTAAAAATTCATAAAAAACTCATATTTTAAAGAATTAAGAGAACTATAGCGATTCAAGTTTAAAAAATACTAAAAACAAAAAAATTTCGTCAAAATGTGTCAAAAAATGAACCCGGCACTAGCGCAACCAGCACGAAAAACATAGTTTCGAGATAAACGCATTCAAAGTTTGTGAACAAAGAAAAATGCAAAGAAAAATAAAAATGCGCTCTCACTGATCCGGCTGTAACTTGTGAACCCGTAGGAATTTATCCATGAAATCTTTTATAGAATCTTAAATTTTTACATACAAAAACAAAAAAAAAATCTTCGTCAAAAAATGGACCCGCTAGTGCCGCAACCAGTACGAACTCATGGTTTCGAGATAAACGCGTTCAAAGTTTGTGAACAAAGAAAAATTCTTAGAATCTAAATGAATATTTATTAAAACACAAAATTATAAAAAAAGTCGATTTTAAAAAATGGTCAAACATGTAGAAAATTGAGCTTTATTTGATAGGCTCGATTATAAAAATCAAAGAAGTACATAGTATACAATATATATTTCAATAAATGCGGATATATTTGAAAAAACGAGAAAAATTTTAAAAAAATTTTTTAAAAAAACGTTATCATAAAAATATTTTTTGCGATATTCGTGTTTATTATCTATTAAATCTATTAGAAACAAGTGAAGGAAGTCTAACGTCGGTCTAGGCCGACTATGAAATACCCTAAACCCACTTTTCAAAAACAAAAAAATTTTTATTGTAAATGGTCGTGTCCGTGGGCGGATGAAGCCTATATTTTATATGCATTTAAATGTTGATGAAAAATTTACACATACCAAGTTTTATTCCTGTAGCTCACAGTTAATGCCTCTATTATGCTTTCGCTATGGTAGTTGGGTGTGTTTATGGACGGATTACTCCCACACCTTAGTGTTTGTATAAAACACATACATATCAAATTTTATTTTTGTAGGCTAATTATGAGCTGAGTTATGCAGTTTTCAATTTTCGCGTTGAATAGGAGGTAGGCGTGTCCGTGGGCGGAAGACGTCCATTTTTCAAAAACATCTTTGTCTTGTCATAAAAAACATACGTGCCAAATTTTATCTCTGTTGGTTAAACATCGGCTTATTTATTGCGTTTTCAATTTTTCGTTTGTATGGGAGGTAGGCGTGTCCGTGAGCGGATGACGTCCATTTTTCAATGACATCTTTGTGCTGATATAAAACACACACATACCAAATTTTAATGTTGTAGGTTAATTGTGAGCTTATTTATGCAGTTTTAAATTTTTTCGGTGGTATGGGAGGTAGGCGTGTCCGTGGGCGGATGATGTCCATTTTTCTAAATGATCTTTGTTTTGTTATGAAAAACAAACGTGCCAAATTTTATCTCTGTAGATTAAACAGAGGCTTATTTATTGTGTTTTCAATATTTAGGTTGTATGGGAGGTGGGCATGTCCTTGGGCAGATGACATCCATTTATCGAAAACAACTTTGTGTTGATACGAAACACATACAGACCAAAGCTTACGGTTGTAGGCTTATTATGAGCTTATTTATGCAGTTTTCAATGTTTGCGTTGGATGAGAGTTAGGAATGTCCGTGGGCGTATTCCAAAAATATTCAATAGTGCAGATCATTGAGTCCATGTGACCATGTGTACCAAGTTTCATCGAATTATCTCAACTCCTTCTTCTAATGCTGTGTTTACGGACAACACACAGACGGACGGACGGACATGAATAGCTCGACTCACGAGGTGACGCTGATCAAGAATATATACACTTTTATATACCGGACTCGCTTGGTTCTATGCGTTACAAACGTGTGCACAAAGTTAATATACCCTGACCTTTCAGGTTTAGGGTATAAAAATAGTGAGATGCCGTGTACAAAACCAATGGCACGTTCAAAAAAAGGTGTATCAACACTTAGTGAACGCAGCCAACGGAAGCGTAGTTTCAGAATACATAGCTTCAAATTAAAAACTGCAACTGTGTTGAGACGCGTTAAAAATCAAAAGATTTGTTTGAATTGCGAGTGTTTGCTTAAAGTATTTGAATTATAATATATATTTAAAAAAGTCGAGTTAAAAGACTTAAAAAAGACCTTTTCGCTAGTCTACATAGAAGTACCGCTAAAATAATTACTTCAACTAGGATGTTGCGACTGAAAAAAATTATATTATCAAATCATTTCGAGCAGAAGAATTTCAGATAAATCGAAATAAGCAAGTGGCATTGCCACTATAATCAACAGGTAAGACAACTTTAATTTATTACAAATTGAAACTCAGTTTTCATGAAACATTAATTAATAAGTAACAAATGACAAGTATTTCAAGTAAAGTAAGTAACAAATTATTTGCGAGTAATATTCGAGTTATATGTCGTTACTCATTATCTTTCTGTTCAAGCAAGATATTGCTATGATCTTGTACCGATTTGACTAGATGATAAAAAAACTGCCAAAATATATGCATCCTAAAGCAGAATTTCAACGTTCCGGTTCCTTGGTGTTAATTGTTAATAAAAATAATAAACTCCAAAAAACGTTACCTGTTCCGAAAAGAATTAAATAATATAACAAAGAAAAGTTTTTTATGCACTTAAATCATTTTATAATTATTTATTTATTTATTTATTAATATTATACACCTATTTACAGATTTACGTCTCTCAAACGCGTTGTTTTGTTTTTTTATGTACCAAGATTTTAAATTTATACACTTAAATATATTTGCTAGTATTTTGTTTTGTTTTGTTTTTATTTTTTTACACAATAGTATGAAGAAAGAAGACAAATTTTCCAGTGATTAATAGAAAACGAAAAAAAAATGAGTTAAAATGCTTAAAACCTAACATCACAAATTATAATTTATTAACAATACTGTTTTTCTTATATAAAAATTTAGTTGATATGCATTTTGTTTTGAGGAGATTTTTTTTTAAACTTTAAAATTTTTTACAAATTCTATAAAGTAAAAGTAAAGCAATAATATTTATTTATATGAAAATTAAACAAAAAAGAAAAACGAAAAAAAATATATTACGGCACTGCATTCGATTTCGATTTCGATTTTAATTTCTTATATCTTTGTATCATTATATGTTATAGTGGTAACAAGAAGGTTGTTGTTGTTGCGATTTGAGTTTTTGTGTTTTTCATTATTTATTGGAAAAGTAATGAAAATCAACAAAAAATATCGTTTAACATAAAAGAAAAATTTCGGCTTAATATAAAATCAATTTAAACTATTTACGTCTTTTCTTAGCTTAAATGTTTAGCTTTTTGTTGTTTTATTTTTTACATTTTGTTTTTAATTATATGGTAGTCTTTCGTGGGCTGACTCTGCAGACTCGACTCTGCTACTCAGATCATGCTGCCAAACATACGTTTACCACGCGTTAGCACCAGGCTAACAACCATCACGGTCAGCAGGAAGAAAACCAAACTGAGAAAGCTGGTTATGTAACGACATCTTTGGCGAAATTTCTTCTCTTTCTCCATTTTGATGCGCAACTGTTCGGCACGCGGCAGGTCCAAAGTAAAGTCCGATTCGGGACGTGAGGAGGGCTAAAATGAAGAGAGGAAAATAGCATGTTAAAATAAAATAATATCAAATTTAATGAGAGAAATTAAAGACGATTTAAGTAATGTGTATTATTAAATTTAACTAGAGGTAAATCAACTAAGTTTATTTAAAAACACTTATTTTTTATAAATAACTCTAAATATACATAGAATATCTACATAAAATCGATGAAATTGGCAATTTAATGGAATGAAAAAATTTTCATATTATTAAAAATAAAATATAACAGCTAAAAATGAAAGACAAAATACTGGCTGTAAAAGTCTTCAACTCGTATATCCTCGAAAAATTGTAATTCAACAAATTAATGGCATAAAATATGGATATGTGGTAAAAAGTTATGAGGAATAGTTTTTTTAATATATTTTCAACCCGTAAAAGTTCTTTAAACTAAAAAGGAAGCTATTTTATTGAAAAATACTACATATTTAAATACAAGCTGACCTCGCTAACTTCGTTTTGCTCAAAATAAATTATTATATTGAACTAGCTGGTACCCAGCTCGTTGCTACCGCCCTTGTCTAATGTCTGTTCCAGTTTTCCAATAGAACGCCATCAATTAATATGAACTCTACTCTGAGTTTCAATATTCTATGACCATTATTGCAAAGCTATTAAATATGAAAAATTGTCTATTATGGGCGGAACCATACTCCTTGTTTAATAACCGTTTCACTTTACGAGCATGGCCGAGTAGTAGGATATCACTAAATAGTTACTCCAATCCGAGTTTCTTTAATATGTGCCTATTTTTTCCAAAGCGATTCTATTTTAAAAAAATGTGTCTTATATGGGCTGATCCAGAGCCATTGTACAATGGCCGTTCTAGTAGAAGCACACCACCAAATAGTAACTCTATTCTGAGTTTAAATTTTTTGTGCCTTTTACTTTATAGCTATTCTGTATCGAAAATTTTAGTTGTATGTGTGGAGACACGCCCCGTTTTCCACTTTTCCAGACCTCTTCAATCATTTACTTTATACTGAATTTGATTGTTATCCGAAGCTAAGTTCCAAATCTATGCGATATACAAAAATCAAATTTTATTGGCGGTACCATGCCCCCTTTTTTAAAGATCACTCAAATTTGGCAATTGAAGATCACGACTCTTTAATAAGTTCGTACCGAGTTTCATTGAGGTGTGAGATATAGACGAAAGTAAAACCAAAAATTTTTGTTCTTGAAAAAGTGCCACGCCCCTCCTGGTTAAGAGGGTGAAAAATACCTTACGACCTATTCTCATGCCAACCAAATATACAAAAAAAATTTCATTAAAATCGGTCCAGCCGTTTCGGAGGAGTTTAAACACTAACACCGTGACACGAGATTTTTTATATATTAGAAGAAGATTAATGTCGAGGATTTCACCCGAAATTTTTTTGTATTGAAAATTAGTAACGAAACAGATGACGCAATAGTATAATTTCAATTATAGAATGTATAAAACACTTTTCGAATTCAATTGAATTCTTATCCTATTTTTATACAGACCGTTGGCCCAACGGATTTGGTCCCATCAAATATTTAACAAAAATAGTATAAAATCAAGTAGGTTCGATTTATTGAATTGTAACAAAAAAGAATGGAAAAATAATTTCATTCAATTGAAGGCCTCATGATACTCAACATTTTTTGTTTTCTGCTCCGGAACATAAATGAATAATGAGGATGGTTTCGCTACTCGGGAACAAGCACAGATAGCTGGCCGTGTGAAAAGCATTATATTTCCAGATTTATGCCAAAGACTTTCAGCGACTGCATTTGTAACATATTTATGGTCATCGCAAATGCAAGTTTTACTGGTAGCTGAATGCGTTTGAACTGGAACGGCATATCGGTTGAAGTCATAGGAATTCGCGGAATTAGGCATTATTCTCTTTTGAAAGGCCCTTTAAGACGCAAAAGATGAGATTGCATGACATCCAACTCCAAAGAGCTTAAAGTTCAGCGTTATAATTGACGACTTCGTCTATGTTTGCTACGATTCGTTCGATTGATTTACCGCAATTTTCCCAGAATTTGATTTGAATCGTCCAAATCAAGTCATTGACATCAATATTTTTTGCTGTTAAAAAATGGGCACTCAACCAATCATATTTGCAATAATTTCGACTAATTTTCGGATTTACATTGTTGATGAGTTCATTTTTGTTGAAGTGAATTGGCAAATGGTAGGTGGAATCGATAAAAAACCACTCATGGTATGTACCGGAATTTATCCATGTCTAATATTCTCCAGTCATATCGAAACGCACCATCTCTTTGTCGATTTCAAAGCCGCCTTCGACAGTCCAATAAGGAGTCACCTATACTCCATCATGTCTAAATTTGGTATTCCTGCGAAGCTAATACGTATTTGGAGGATGACACTGTACAACACCAGCAGCGCAGTGAAAATCGGGAAGGACCTCTCCCTTCCGTTCGATACCAAGCGAGGTTTCAGACAAGGTGATTCCTTATCGTGCGACTTCTTTAATATAGTAATGGAGAAGATCATCCGAGCTGCTGACCTGAGACGCAGCGGCACAATTTCCTATAAGAGTGTTATGCTGCTGGCGTATGCTGATGATATTGTCATCATTGGCCAAAATACGCGCGAAGTCAGTGCAGCATTCTCCAGGCTGGAAAAAGAGTCGAGTCGAATGGGTCTTGCAGTGAACGCAGATAAAACGAAGCATGTCGTGTCAACAAACAAACAGTCCCAGCGTCTTGGAAACCACGTCACTGTTGAAAACACCTCCTTTGAGGTAGTGAAGGACTTTGTTTACCTGGGATCCAGTATTAACTCCTCCAACGATATCAGTATTGAGATTAAACGAAGGATAACTCTTGCCAACAGGTGTTACTTTGGGCTCAGTAGGCAATTGAGAAGCAGAGCTCTCTCTCGACGAACAAAACTGACGCTCTATAAGTCAATAATCATGCCCGTCCTACTATACGCATCACAAACCTGGACGTTGAGCAGCTCTGATGAAAGGACTTTGGGAGCGTTCGAGAGAAAAATCCTTAGCAAGATCTATGGTCCAATCTGTGTCAATGGCGAGTACCGAATACGATGGAACCACGAGTTGTATGAGCTATATGCCGACATCGATATAGTCAAGCGTATTAAAATAGAGCGGCTTCGCTGGCTAGGTCATGTCGAGAAAATGAACGACGAAGCTCCAGCGAAAAAGATATTGGATTCGGTACCCAGCGGTGGCCAACGCAGACGAGGAAGACCGCATCTTCGTTGGAAAGACCAGGAATTGGATAACCTGACGACGCTTGGAGTTTCCAACTGGCGCCAGCAAGCGCACAACAAAAGAGGCTGGCGCAAATTCTTAGACCAGGCCAAAACCGACCAACGGTTGTAAGCGCCATCTAAGTAAAGAAAATAAAGTAAGTAGTAATATTCTCCAGTTCTTTTGAGAAAATTTCTGCGGTTGTATCCTGTTGCAGGAACACTCGCATATTCGTACTAAATGGCATGGTTTTCACGTATTGCCACAAATACGATGACTTAAGACATGCCTTTAGTTCATCCGCCGTTATTAAATTTGGAATCACGGGAAATACTTCTTGGAAGTCGCCTGCCATTAGTCGCCTCCACCAAAGCAACGATTATAGTTGCGCAAATCTCTCAATGTTCGTTCGAGTGCTTCTAATGATCGTTTGTGTGCCATCATCCACTCATCCCGGTCAATTTACAACATTTCAACACTTTTGCCATGGCTGAATGTGCCGTTCTTTCAACTTCCAACAGTGTTGTAGCGATTCCGGTAGATGCGAGAGCTAACGCAATGACACTTTGAGCACGTATTGCTGCTAATATCAATGATATCAGGAATGTTTTTCCAGTTCCGCCAGGAGCATCAAGGAACAATAGTCCAACCTTTCCAGCCATCATCGTCTTCATCAGTTGATCATACTCACTCTTTTGCTGTTCATTCAACAGTGGAACGTTTGTTTGTAGTTGTTGTTGCAAAGTTGTCGTGTCGTAAGCACGCTCACGTTCCTATTCACAAATCAATACATCTCTATTTTGACGATTTGGTGCGTTTGAATCAATAGTTTATCACTCATAATCCAACACAAATCTTCAATCAGCACTAACGCTTCATTGTATATGTCATCGTTTATATGCAATTCGAAATATCCTATCGCGCCTCTTAAGGGATACAATAGGTCCCCTTCAGTGCTGGCAATCACAATTAGTCTTTTAACGGTCATGATATCATGCATGAAAAGTAGCTAGTGAATTCTAGAACACGAGGTAATGTACCAGGTAATGCAAATACATTTATTTCATTTGTTCCACACAAACTGTATAACAAAAGGAATGATGAGTGTACCTCATGAAACCGCTAGTGAATGGTAATACAGAGAGTAATGGAATTATGAAACAGCTAGTGAATGGTAATGCAAAGAGTAATGGAATCATTACCGGCAATGACATCCCCGTGTTAAATTCAGGAGTGAATTGCATTGTAGGTGGGTAACCAGTGGTGATTACCGATAGCTAGTGAACTCACTCATTCGTCACTGGTGAGTCGAACTGGAGGGTCTGTTCCCGTACTTGAACATTCGTACGAATTCGCACAAATTCGTGCTATTTTCTATAATTTCCTGTTCCCGTACCTAAAAAAAATTGCAAAAGAGAGCGAAAATGTGAAATCCAGTCCTTGTCAAATCTTGCTATTTTCTGCTACACAAATGTGGAGTTGCAAAATTCGCAGCAATTAGCAAGTGCCATATTTTGACAGATTATGTTGCGTCAGCCAATGTCAGCTGATAAAAAAATTAAATTAAGTCAAATTAAAAAAGCAGCCATTAAAGCAACATGTTGAAAAAGTAGCTATTAATTTTTCGACAGACACTTAAGCAGAATGAAATGTAAGTATATTTTATATAATTTTTTTCAATAAAAAATAGCGTATTTTCTTCTTTAGATATCAACTTTAGTAATTCTGCCACCAACAGTTTGTTGCAGTTTCATCAAGAGTTGCAACTTATTGCAAAAAACCTGTACTTTTTGCAATTTTTCACGTAAAGAGAGCACTTTTTAACTTACTCTCTCAAACTTTTCAACTTGCTAATTTCTGCTATACGGGAACAGACCTAATATGTCTTCTGCGATGTCATTATCATGCGTATCCCATAATTGACGTGGGTTAGAAGGCTGACATGTTGAAATGATCATAGCGAAAAATGCACGAACTTCACTGGTAGGTGAAAAAGCAATTGCATCGCCTAGCATTTGATTCCAGTGATTGTCGTGTTCAAGCAACTGTAACTTTTGACATGCTTCTTGAAAAATTGCAGACTCAAATGAAGTTGAACCGCGTACATTAACCAAAAGCAACCGAAGCAATTGTCGTTGTTTGGATGAATTATGTAAATTCGTTCCAATGCATCAGTTGAAAACACATCAGGATATTCATCTACTGGTTAGCCTTACTTTTTGCTTAACCATTTCTTTAACGAGACATTCCATGTGTTATATCGCGGCATCTCCGAGTAAAGCAATGTTCTCACAAACGAATCACTGGCGCAAGTTGAAAAAACACTCGTTAATGTTGTTGCTGTTGGTCTTTTCCCTCGCTCTGCTGCGTTCTCTATGTTGAAATACACTCTTTGACGTTCATAAATGGCAAATAAAAATATTCTCCAGAGTGCTTCGTTGCAGTTCACGTATCGGCCCATTTGAAAATTGCTGATTTCATCTCGTTCAATGCCAATTACCACCATATCGCTTCCTTTGGTGACGTATTTGCATACATACTTAATCGATCGCACTTAACTACTCTTTTCAATTAGGTGATGAATGTTCTACCATTGGATATTCATCGTTTCCTGTTTGAGTTTCGCAAATATAAGCAAGTGGATAGTGTTTTGTGCACTTATTGTCAAACATACAAACCGAAGTAGGATTGTGTTGTCGGCATGGTCCGTAGAGCATATTGGTCTTTACCAATTCGTGCAACTCTAGATCAATCCCAGGATATTATCAATTTGGTTTGGTGTAATTTTGTTCACCATTCAAAGAAAAAAGTTTCTGCGGCAAACCTGTTATCTGCCACTCAATTGAATACATCTAGCATCCAATAGTACCGTTCCAAAACCAACGCTTTAATACTTTTTTCACTCAAAATTTAAAAATTAATTTTATTTGACATACAATATACAGTAGGTCACAGCTTATTTGAACCAGTGCTCAATTTTGAAAGTGCCCTATCTTTTTAACTTAGCAGATAACGATCAAATTTAAATGTGGATTTGTTGATGTAAGATCTACGAAAAAATATTTGAAAGAAAATATGTGATAAGTAGCAGATTCACTCTGCAATAGGGAAAATCCCATTGCGCATCAGAAATTGTGCTCACAACTTATTTGAACCAAACAGTTGCGTCCGGCTTTAGCTTAAGCTAATTTTTAGTATGATTTCGGTAGTTGAAGTTTCTAAAACTGGCTACTGATGTCCACAACGAATTGGGAAGGACGTGTAATGCAGAAACCTTCCGACGTTTGCTTTGCAAGCATGGGTTCAATGGTCGAGTAGCTCTTAAAAAGTCATTTATAAAAAAAATCAACTGAGTCGACTTGGCTTCGCTAGGGATCACATTTGTAAGGACTCCAACTTCTGGAACACAGTGATATTAGCGGACGAGTCTTAGTTCAACATCTTTTACTCTGATGGCATGTCGAATGTCTGGTGGAAACTTAATATAGAGCTGCAAAAAGAAAACTTAAAACTAACAGTGTAGCATGGCTGTGACAGCGTCTTGGATTGTGCAGTCGTGTCTTATTTGGAATTGTCCTCACTTGATGGAACCGCCGGCTCAGTCACCTGACCTTAACGTGATCGAAAAATTGTGGTCAATTTTGGATCATAACATCCGCAAACTCCAAATTTTGGACAAAAATTATTCGAAAAACGCTATTATTGAGGAATGGACCAGAATCACGCCACAAGCGACACAGACGTTGGTAGATTCCATGCCAAGACGACTTTAGACTCTCTGTAAGGACGAAAAGAGAGGCCACACTAAATATTAAAATAACTAAAAAGTTAATAATTTTAAGCCTAGTGGTTAATTTTAAGTGGTTCAAATAAGCTGTGACTTTAATATAACAGTATTTTTAGTTCATTTATTTAGGTTTACATATTAACCTACCAATCTACATTTAAGTTAAACTAAAATTCCATTTGGTCAAGAAGAAAGAGCAGTTTAAAATTTGAAATGGGCACTGGTTCAAATAAGCTCTGAGCCACTGTATATATAAATTTATTTATTTATACATTTTAATAAACCTTATACAAGTTTAAGAAGTACTTTCTTGGGTTGTTGAATTTTTTGTTCTTCATACTTTTTGCAATTAAATTTTTTTTGTATACTATAGTTTAGATGTTAAATTACATTTATATAAAAATTTTGAGTAAAAACAATGTAATTCTTTGGTTTTTTACTAATTTAAACATAAAAAAGAGCTTATTTTTGTGTAGTCAAAATAATTACTTGACAAACTGTACATGACATGTGGAGGGTAAACAAATAAACTACTGTTTAGATTTTGATGAAAATTTTACTAACGAGCTCTTTAATCTTCTTGGATGGACAAAGGCTATGTTAAATTGCGTTATCGTATTTAAATAGAAATATTTTATTAAATATAAATTCCAAAACACGTGATACTTAAAGATATTGCAATGAAAGTAAATTATTTGTTTCATTGTCTTCTGTAGAAGACGTTATAGAGGATTTCTTCGAGCTTTCTGGTTATGTAGTGTCGAAAATTCGTTTTATATCTTCTAAGGGAATCGGTTCTTGCGAGTATTTCAAGTTAAGTGTTGTCTAACCTGAAGCAAAGTATAGCACATACTTCCATAGACCACCTCTTTTTGATTTTTTTGAAAGAGATATCATTTCTGAGTAGTTTGCATGTGGTAAGAGTATTATTATATAGAGTGGCTACGCTATTTCATTGAGATATCTATCGTAACTAAGAGCTATTTTAGGTTTTTTTTAGCAGATTTCAAAACTTTCAAAGTAATTTTCACTTGCAAACACAGAAATGGTCGGGGAGCTTGAAAACCAGGTAAATTTTTAGTGGTTTAGTGGTAGTAATAATGGCCTCTATGTTCTGGGAACGGAGTACATTAGCTAGTTAATCTATATAAGTCAACATATTACGCTTAAATTTGTATCAGAGGAAGTGTCATAATTGCTTATTATTTTATAAAGCTTTTGTCTGATACCGGTAAGTTAATGTACATTGAAAGTTTTAATGATCTAGTATAGAAAGAGCTTTACTCACAGCGGTCTGAGTTCACTTTTGGGTCATTTTCTGGATCTGTATCCAAGTCATAACAAGTTTCACTTCAAACATCTGAATATCTATTTTGGTCACTCGCCAAACGTTTCAAAATTTTTTAATAGTTTTAAGCATATTTTATAAAAAACAAAAAGTACCTAATTAAAGATTTAAAATTATAGATAACAAAAATATATTTTAAATATAAATCATTCAATTTTATGCTGAAGTTTTTTAACTATGCTTTAAATTAGCAGTTGCCATAAATTAGACACAATAAATATTTATATATATATTTATTTTTGCAAGAAAACAAAAGGTTTCTCAATACAACATAACAGAAAGATATTGAAAGAAAATAAAGAAATAAAAAATTTAAAACAAAACACCAGCAATCCACAAATTAAACTTAATTTGCATTGCTTTTTTGACAGATTTCGACAAAGCAACTGGATTTTTTTGACAGTAATATTGTGAAAATAAAATTTAAATTAAAGCAAATGGAAATTCAAATTTTTGTGTTTTTCTACACTAAATTCAATAAGAATTATGGTTTGAAAAATCATGTTCATAATCTTATTAAATTTTAAACTTTTCAGTGTAGCTTAGAGCATACATTTCAACACCAAAGTTAGTCAGTCCATTTGGAAAAACCTTTGCTTACAAAAATTTTGCTCAATTTTTTCGATACATTATTTAAGTGCAATAATTTAACGTTTTATGGTGTCATCATCAGTCGTGTTGCACAAAAAAAAAAAAAACAGAAAATATATAAAATGCATGCATGTTGTCTTCCTCATGTTTATTTGTGATCATCGATCATGTTCAACAACACATCTTTTATTATTGTTTGGCATTTTTTGTTATTATTGTTTTGTATTCTTCTTAAGTTTTCTTTTCCTACACAAACCTTGTAAGCAGTTTTAACGGCAGTCACAATGCGCAGGCGTGCAAGTTGATTGTTATGACAATACAACTTACACCAGTTACAATAACAATAACAATAACAAAAAAAAAAAAATGTACATAAAAAAGCAACACTTCGTGATTAACTTTTTTAAGAAGATTCCAAGTGTTTTTTACAAACAAAAATAATTCATATTAAATAACAAAATTGTAAAGAAAGAAAAACTTTAAAACACGATCACGAAAGTCGAATGACATTCGAACATATATGAATCTCTATGTTATTGCAACCGTGTGAACATACGAAAAAATTACATACTTTCGCAATTAAAACATGCATGCATTTACACTAATGTGGAATAATTACAATACTTTACATTAATTTGCAAGCAATATAATTTTTATTGATACACATTTAAATCGGAGAGCACTGATGACGATTATTGCAATTAATAAATAATTTTATGGCAATTATTTGTTTATCGCTATTCATAGTTTATCAAAAATTGGTATCAATCATTAATCGTGACAACATTTTTTTAATACATAATTAATTATAATGAGAAATACTATAATTTATTATGATTTAGAGCATATCGTTAAAAAAATGATCACTCATCGATACTTTTCGATCAGAAATAAAAATCAATTATTGATTGAAATTTTCTCTATTGTAATCAACTACTGATTGATATTATTTCGATCAAAAAGTCATGCAGTTATCGATATTTTTTCGATAAAAATTAAAATATAAGCAACAAAAGATCGAATAATATGATAATAATAATTTTTTATTTAATTTCTTATTATAAAACTATTGATCAGTAATCAATCCACCAATTTTTGTCAAAAAAATCAACACTGATTTCTATTTCTGATCGAAATATAAAAATAACAATTTATCTATCGGTTGGTATCAACTTAAAAATATCAATCGATCGGTCATAATACGAATTATAACAATATGCAGTTAGTCGATATTATTTTATCAATAAAAAAGAAACTCGTTCATCGATATCTTTCAATCAGAAGTAAAAATCTATAATTTGAATAAGTGATGATACTAACGCGAAGAGAGCGGCTTAAGCAACGAAAAAGCAAAAGTGTTGGTATGAATTATCAATGGCTCAGGTTAAGGTTGCGCCTTTGCCTATTTAACAAAACTAGTATCGCCTGGGGTCGAAATTCGAACAATTTTCTGTTTTTCTATCTATAATCAGAAAAATTAGTCGATGAAGGAGGTCATCTCCGCACTCTGATTACAATAAAAAACTAGTAAGGTATATCTTCGACTTGGCCGAAGTTAAAATACCCCCACTGCCGGTTCTTAAAGATGGAAGATTATTAAATTGGAGAGCTTTTTGTATGAGATTTTGAGAGATATTATTATTTTTATGTGTCTAAAAAACATACATATCAAATTGTTTTCCTGCAGCTTAAATATAAGCCTTTTTTTAAAGTTTTAAATTTTGGGGTTGTATGGGAGGTGGGCGTGTTAGATTGTGTATGACGCCCATTTTTCTAGCATATCTTAGTTTCGACATAGAATACACAAATACCGAGTTTCTGTCTTATAGCTTTAATATTAGCCTCTTTATAGATTTTTAAATTTTGGGGTTGTATGGGAGGTGGGCGTGTTAATGGGTGGATGACGTCCAATTTTATAACACACCTCAGTTTTGACATTAGTTACACAAATACCGAGTTTCAATCTTGTAACTTTAATAGTAGCCTCTTTATAGATTGTTGAATTTTGGGGTTGTATGGGAGGTGGGCGTGTTAGTGGGTGGATGAAGCCCATTTTTCTAACACACCTCAGTTTTAACATTTAATACACAAATACCGAGTTTCCGTCTTGTAACTTTAATATTAGCCTCTGTATAGATTTTTCAATTTTGGGGTTGTATGGGAGGTGGGCGTGTTAGTAGGTCAGTGACGCCCATTTTTCTAAAACTTCTCAGTTTTGACATAGAATACACATATACAAAATTTTAGTATTGTAGCTTTAATATTAGCTTCTTTGTAGAGTTTTCAATTTTTGGGTTGTATGGGAGGTAGGCGTGGTTTTCATCCGATTTAGCCCATTCTCGAACTTGACCTTAGTTTTTTTAAAAAAAGCTTAAATATCGAATTTCATTACGATAGCTTCAAAATTGCGGCTGTAATCGTGTCGACAGACAGACGGACAGACGGACAGACGGACAGACGGACAGACGGACAGACGGACAGACGGACAGACAGACGGACATGGCTAAATCAACTCAGGTGGTGATGCTGAGCAAGAATATATATACTTTTCCATACCTACCACGCCTCCTTTTGGGTGTTACACACATCGTGACAAAATTAATATACCCCTTACGCAGTACGCGTGGGGGTATAAAAAAAAAATAACAAAATCGGTTGAGTAACATGGGAGAAAATGGTTCATAGATTAAACTAAATATTCATTACGTCACAGCAGCAGATATTCATAAGCAGCTTGAATATCGACAATGCATGGAATTTTTATCTTATAAATAATGAACTATCGTTACAGTTATGAAACGAAAATAAAGAATGAGCACTTGGCTTTAAGACAAAAAAAAAAAAAAAAACAGTTATGGTATCATCAGGTTATGGAGATGAGTAGCCTATGCAACTAAATTTCAATATCGTTGCATAGCTTTATAACTCTCTCATATAAAAGTCTCATAGAGTTTCATGATAAATTTAATGTGAAGAAAAAAAAACTTGATTATTTAGCCTTATAAAAAAAAAAATAAAATTACGATTTGTCGATAATGCGGAAGCATCTGCTAAATATATCGAAAATACAAGAAGTAGGGAATAACGTTGCATGAAATTATTGCTCGAAGAGTATAGATTGTAAGACAAATTTTATGAAAAGACTGTAAAAGTAACTTATTTGACATAACTTATGACTTATGTGACATGAAACCTCTAAGAACTGTACAAAACACTTCATGCAACATAAATGCGTCATCGTTGCATGGATTTATTTCATAGTGCTAGTGTTGAAGAAAAAACAAAAAAGGAAAATAATTAGATCAATGGTTTGGGTGAGTGCTATATCAGTAGCTAGGACAGGAATTAAGAAGAGGATTTGGTAAGCGTTGGAACAAGAGTTAGAACAAGGATTTATTTAAGATTATGACAAGTGCTTACTTAGACGAGGAATAGGATAAAGATTATGAAGGATTTAGATAATGATTCGCACAATAATTAAATTTAGAATTTCAACAAAGATTGAGACAAGGATTTGTACAGATATAAGAACAAGGATTTATAAAAGGGTTAGGACAAGGTTTTAGAAAAGCATAAGACAAGAAAAGGAACAAGAGTTTATATTAGGATAATGACAATGTCTTGGACAAGGATAAGGACAAGGAAGTTGATGGAACTCAGATAAGGATTTGGTATGTATTTACTTTTTTATAGTTTTTGTTTATCTATATCGGTGCTTCATTAAAGGCTCTATTAAGAAGTGACAAGAAAATGAACAAGAGTTTAAATGAGGATAATGACAAGGTCTTGGACAAGGACAAGGATAAGGACAAGGATTAGGACAAGGAAGTTGATGGAACTCAGATAAGGATTTGGTATGTATTGACTTTCTTATAGTTTTTGTTTATCTATATCAGTGCTTCATTAAAGGCTCTATTAAGAAGTGACATTAAAAAGTTACTTTTAAGGGCCATAGGGACACTCATGTCCCAGGAAATTAGAAGAAAACTGAAGAATTTTTTTATATATTTTTTTTAAATCTGCTTAATTGAAACTATTTGAAATGTGTGGACAAGGAATTGTACACGGATAAGAACAAGGATTTAGATAAGGACCAAGACAAGCATACAGATTTGAACAATGATAAGAAAATGGTTTATGACAGGGTATAGGGCAAGGATATGGACAAGAACAAGTGCAAGGTCTATAACAAGGATTACGACAAGGATTTAGACAGGGACTATGGCAAGGAAACCATATATAGAGTAAGAATGTAGATAAGGACAAGTTAAATTTTGATTTAAGATATAGACTAATATCAAAATTAGTACAATCTTAACCGATCAGAAAAATTTTTATTGGAAAAACTTTATTCTTGTCATTGAGAGATGAACAAGAATAAAGATAAGAATTGGAGCAAGGACGATCGCAAGAATTTGGACAACTGTTAAAAAAAAACAAGAACTAGCATGAACACAAGAATTTGAACGAAAGTAAGGAAGAGGTCAATGACAAAGATTACGATTTGAGCGGAAATTATAAGCAGGATTAAGATAAGGACTAACACCAATATCAAGATAAGATTATTATCAAAATAACACAAAAATTTGTACAAGGATAAGGATGTAAATCAGGAAACAAATCGAAGAAAGAAAAGGAAAAGGTTAAAAGCAAAATTACGCCAAGGATTTGGACAAGGATTAGAGAGTTTTGACACGAATTAGTACAAGTATACGAATAAGTATTCGGACAAGACTTAATACAAAAAAATTAAGTCTTGTTTAGTCGGTCACCCGTGCCGTTCGCTTCAGCCCATCTAGATAGCACTTTCATTGACCTAGACAGATCAGTGCACTAATTATTTCCAGGAATTTTTCGCATATTTACCAAAGAGGAGGGATATGATTTCTTCTTGCGGAGTGCCTACTTACCATGTACTTCTTACCATGCTGCTAACACCTTTGTCCACTACAGCATTTCTTATGGATTCCGTATTTACATTGTTAAATGCACTGTCGATATTTCGGTTATTTCTATGACCGAAACCACATCTCAGCAAAAAAAATGCTGCCAAAATTTTCCATTTCAGTCCTTGGCAAGACTTGGACCGAGCTTCTTATGATCAATTGTGTTGTATGTGTTATTTAATGTTTGCACACAATTGACTGAGAACGGCTAAAGTTCATGTTCTCAAGAAGCTTTACATGGCATTATTTACACTCTGAGCTTTGCTATTGTCTACAGAGAGGTGGTGACTGATCAGAAAAATTTTTATTGAAAAAAACTTTTACCGTGACTGGGCATCAAACTCGGGCTCCGAGCATGCTAAGCCACACACTTAACATGCATGCCACGGTAACAACTTTACAACCTCATCACTCATACCTAGAAGGCATTATTTTAACGTATGCGTGTCATTGGGAGGAATGCATTCCTTAGTCTTCTCTAGGAGTGCTTCTTGGATTTTTTAATGGAAGATTTGAGGACTTCAATGAAAGGTTCTAGCAGGTATTTTTCAGGAAAATTTTAAGGCATTCCATGATTCAAAAACATAAGAGAAAATGCTTCTTAGAAAATATTTAACCATTACCAGTCATGCCATTGCAAGCATTCTTGGAAGGCTATTTTAATGTGAGCTTTAAGAAGTTTTTAGAAGTTTATGAGAATGTCTCCTGAAAACACTTTTCGATAAGGATGAGAAGAAGTACAATTGGATTTTTAGAATGTCTTCTGGAAACAG
Organism: Tetanocera ferruginea; assembly: GCA_958299015.1. NCBI lineage: Eukaryota > Metazoa > Arthropoda > Insecta > Diptera > Sciomyzidae > Tetanocera > Tetanocera ferruginea. The sequence continues at coordinate 48,955,902 of OY282640.1, read as the reverse complement.
TGTATCTATGCAAGCCAAGTTTGTATCAATAATTTTGCTCGGATCGTACAGTACTGTCTCCACTGATCTCTGACCTCGAAGGTAGTAGGCGTGTTGTGCTCTATAGAGGCTAGTATCGCTCAGAGATTTTTTGATGTGAAGGTATATTATTCTCTTCAGTGTTTTCATCAGGAACGCTGAGAGACTAATATTCCAGTAGTCTTTTGGTGTAGGGTGTATTGGTTTCCCTGCTTTGGGAATAAATACTACTCTCTCTTCTATGCAGTTTTTCGAAATATAACCTGCCCTAAGGCAATCGGTGAAGATTGCTATTCGTATATGAAGATTGTTGGTCCTGCGGACTTTTAGGGTTTGAAAGATTCTATTGACCATTCCACAGTTAACCTTGTGGTAATATTGGGGAGTTCCTAAAAAGATGGCTGCACCAGTAACCACGAAGTGCTTCTGTTTCATCATTGGATTGTTGCGGTCGTTAAGTTTTCTGGGCAATCTTAGGAGTAAAAGTTTTACAGTCTGTATAACTTTTTGGAAGAATCGGCGGGCCTTCTTTCAGTGTTGCATCCGCAATGCGTTTAATAATGACATCCGGTATTTTCTGTATAATTTTGTACTCAACATTAGCCTGAACGTTTCTTAAGCTTATAACGAATACTGGATGTGCTAAGAGTATATTTTATATAATTACTGTTTATTCTTCCACATAGTCCTCGCTTTGGCGTACTTCCACTAGCACCAACCCACTCTCTTGCTGATTTCTTCAATTCTGGTGTATAGTGGTGTGTCCATGTTACCTTCATGGTACCCCATTTTACGCAAAAAATCAATCGTATTTTGTTTAAACAAGTCCAAACATTGTTGGGAAATGCGACTACGTCTACATTGTTTGCTGATTGTTTCCGAAGACGGCACCCATCTTGAAATCACCGGCCCACTTGATATACCTATGGCGTATCCCTTTCGGCTTTCACCTTTCGGATTGTCCAACACAAAATCGAGGATTTTTCAATACATTCTGGAGTGGTCGCTGTTTTTGGTGCTCCTGCGGTTTGGTCATCTCTTGTGCTAGTTCGACCTCTTGTGAACTCTGCATCGCAAAAGAGCAAATTCAACTCTCTATTGTTAACTTAAGCTCTATTGTTACGCTTCTCTTGTTTTTGTTATTGTTATCTAATGCTGAATAAAGGTACGAAATTATTACTGTTTATTCTTCCACATAGTCCTCGCTTTGGCGTACTTCCACTAGCACCAACCCACTCTCTTGCTGATTTCTTCAATTCTGGTGTATAGTGGTGTGTCCATGTTACCTTCATGGTACCCCATTTTACGCAAAAATCAATCGTATTTTGTTTAAACAAGTCCAAACATTGTTGGGCAAATGCGACTACGTCTACATTGTTTGCTGATTGTTTCCGAAGACGGCACCCATCTTGAAACCACCGGGACACTTGATATACCAATGGCTTATCACTTTCGGCTTTCACCTTTAGGATTGTCCAATACAAAATCGTCCAATTTTTCAATACATATTGGAGTGGTCACTGTTTTTGGTGCTCCTGCGGTTTAGTCATCTCTTGTGTAATCCGACCTCTTGTGAACTCTGCATCACAAAAGAGCAAATTCAACTCTATATTGTTAACTTAAGCTCTATTGTTACGCTTCTCTTGTTATTGTTATTGTTATCTAACGCTGAATCAAGGTACGAAATTATTCATTTTTATAATAATACTAATAGTTGTTTATTTTAGAACACTTTAATGCAACTATTCATTGACAGATCGTTTTGACATTTATGGTGGTTTTATGTTAAGGTTGCCACCCGTCAAAAATGTCATGCGCTTGAAGAGTGGTGGTACCGCCACTAGGAAACCGGCAGCATCTTGAATGCCCGAGTAGCTAATCCTTAAAACGAACCAATATTGGTTAAAATCCTTTACCTACCCATTAATTTCTACATCTTTAGCATGATGCAACATCTTAAATGTAGAGCATTTCTTGTATACAAGTTATCGTTTGTGTGCATATGTTTCTCAAGGTCAGACAAATGGTTGTAATTCAATTTTTCCATCTTGTCATCATTTGATCTCTTATCTTTTCAATTTCAAGCGGAGTTTTTTTCAGTCATGGGAAATATTTTTCCCACCATTCAACATCATCAACATGTTATCTGATGAAGATCGTTTGCATTAAGAGTATTTTTATAACATATCATTTATAGCTAGAAGTACTTAATTCGAACAATTTTAACCTTCAGACACACTTCAGTTTTTATTATGTAGATGTGTTTATGTGTTAATTTATGCTTTAAGTTGAGGGTAATAGACACAAAATCGTCTTTAAAATACGAAATTTTTAGAGAATGCACACATTTAGCAAAAAATCTAGGTAAATTTTGATTTATGGAAATTATGAACATATAGTTAAATAATATCAAAACTACTCACATGAAAATATGGTTTGGATTGGAACACGGGCGCTGGTAACACCCATATAACTCCACCACTTTGAGTGACATATTCTGATAATATTGAAACCAATACTATTAATAATGACATAAAAATCAAAGCTAGAGAAAATTAGAAATAAAATGGGCGTGTGTGGAAAAGGGGCCTGTCATATCCTGATATAATTCTTAAAAATCAATGAGTTATTTATACTAATCAACTGGTTTCTACGCTAAACCAAAAACATAAATACATATGATCAAGAGTAGAAAAGATAACAATTCTGACAAGAGATTTGAAGTGTATCAGATTGACACAAAATACGTTTGAAGGTTAAAAGTGTCATAATTGTAACACTAAAAATACATAACTCACACATGCTGACACTTTAAAAAAACAACTTGCCGTCACACTGTTCATATCCAGGCATTGCTATATGCGAGCAATGATAAATGGACGCAGCTTTTTGAAGAGCTTCTTGAATTTGTTGGCTGTTATCAAGATTGTTGGCTGCTATATTAAAGTCTGATGTTGTTGTTGTTGTTGTTGTTGTTGTTGTTGTATTTGCTGGCAACTGCATAAAATACTATATGAGTGGGTAAGCTGCTAGGCATTGCATGTCTACGGCTAAAACTGACTTTTGTCTTTGTTTTTTTTTTACTTGCTTTATTTTCAGTGTTGCCACTGTTTTTTAATGAAGCCACCACCACTATTTTTAGTGAGGCAGGCACACACAGAATACACAAACAAACGTACAAACCAACAAACAAGTAATTAAATTAAAGCTCACGATTTGCTGCATCCGTCTTGAAACCGGAGTAGTTATCATACATATATTGAAAATTGTTTGCAGAGGAGTAGCAAAAGGTTCTCAAGGTCAGGCAAATGTTTTTTTTTCTTTTTGTTGTTGTCCAACAAGTTTCTTTCTGCACATACATTTATACATATATTTTGTATCCAGTTGCATTTTTTGTTTTTTTTTTATACACACACAGGCAAATAAAACGTTAACTTGTTGCAGCACAACTTTCTCCATTTGTATAGGGATACGCTGTAGAGAAGGCTTCTTTTGCATCTTTGCCAGCTGAACCTTTAAGCTGAGTCAAGGACACATACATATTTTTCAATCTTTTAGATAAACATCCAGAGAAGGGAAACTTTATGCAAAACAGATCAATCAATTTTTTTTTGTGTTTTTATATGGATGGTTGTTTACATGGAGCTGTAAAGCAAGAAAACTTAACATTAACTTTATCTTTTCAAGCAATGTATATCGTAATATGAATATCCTTATCTTAAAAGTTGAATGTATCTTTAAGAAAGTTTAGAGAACAAATGTTAAAAAACTGAGTTTACATATTAATAACACACAGTTCAACAAAAAAAAAACGATCTGTGTTTTGGTAGAATAGACAAAAAAATCTTGCTTCTATCGGCATTTTATAAGTAAAACTTTACGTATAAGTAGTATCGTCCAGGATTTTCTTTTGGGGATACCCATTTTCGTCTTTGCAGGAAGAGGTCGCCCAGACGTCTTATCTTTTCGAAAAATGTTCGAGCCACATTCTTGTTGCCATGTACTTTCTCGATCTCTTGTTTCTACTCTTTTCAGCCTCTTGTTTTGTACACCCTAAACCTGTAAGGGTAAGGGGTAATGGGTAAGGGTAAACCTGTAAGGTATATTAACTTTGTGCAAACGTTTGTAACAATGGTATGGAAAAGTATACATATTCTTGACCACGTGAGTCGAGCTATCTATGTCCGTCCGCCCGTCTGCCCACATGTGTGTTGTCCGTAAACACAGTATGAAACTTGGTACACATGTTGACATGGACCCAAGGATCTACACTATTGAATATGTTTGGAATCCACCTACGGACATGCCCAACTCCTATACAGCCAGAATATGAAAATCGCTATATAGGGGTTGTATTTGAAATACAAAAATTATACGTATACATTATATATCAAACTGCAGATATAAACAAAAAATAGGCGTGATCCGCTCATGAACACACCCACCTCCCATACAACCCTAAAATTTTAAACTCTATAAAGAGACTTTTATTTGAGCTACAGGAATAAAATTTGGCAGGTATGTATTTTAAATTAGAACTAAGGTGTTTAGGAAAAATTGGAGTCATCCGCACATAAACACGTCTACCACCCATACAACCCACAATATTAAAAGGGTTCAAATTTGACCTAGAGAGATGAAACGTCGCCTGGAAGCATTTTTAATCAAAACTGATGTGTGCACAAGAAATGGACGCCATCTGCTCACCAACCCGTCCACCTCCCATACAATCCACTAGGCAAAAACTCTATAAAGGGGTTTATATATGAGCTACAAAGATAAAACTTGGTATGTGAGATAATTTTATCAAAACTAAGATGTGTTCACAAAATGGACATCATCCGCTCATGAACACGCCCACCTCCAATACAATTCATAATATTAAAAGGTTCATATTTGACCTAGAGAGATAAAACTTGCGTCCATCTTCCCTCGGCATCGCTCCAGCTAAGTGATAAAATTTGACAGAAGTCCTTTTACAGATGATAGTTCACGGGAGTTCATTCACGGACTCCCGTCTGTCACGGCGGTCACTGACTTCTTAAACTGCCCTAGAACTGAAAATTTCACTTTAAGTGCAGACAAGACTTGTCTTCAGCTTACTTCTTAAGAAATAAAAATAATAAGGTTTTTAATTACACACTGAAAGAAGTCTAAAACAAAGAAAAATGTTTATTGCATAGTTTTAGGCACTGTGTTTCTTTAGATGATGAACTTTTACAGTGAATTTGTAAAAATTTACTACTTTTCTCTTTAGAAGTAGGTAAGGTTAATCCGGATGTCTCTCAATGGAGTCCCATATAGACCATAGGGTTCCTAGTGAGTGCTGACTTAAAGAATCAGTGGATATCTGTAAATACTTGCATTGAATTGGGAAATATTAGGAGGGATTCTAGAGAAATTTTTACTACATTTATAAATGATGGAAACGTCGGTGAGCCTATTTGTTTAAGTTTAGATCTATGAAAGGTGGGACATGTGCAAAATCGGTATTCCAGTGTTTCTTGAATGCATGCAGTATTGCCAAGTATTGAAGCTTGAGAATGTACACCAATGTACTGCTGTGTCTGCGGGGGCGTGCTAGGATACACGAAGTCCATTTTTTTCATGATATATCACACATGATTCTCGAGAATTTGCACGTTTACATATTTTCTTTCTACTCACTCATTCACTGCTTATTTGACTCTAGTTTTGACGTTTTTCTACAATTCCTACAACGGGATCTATAAGTGTTCTATTCTCTGGTTTCAGACAATTCCATCAATGCTAGTGGTTCTATCAACTTCTCAATTCTGTTGAACAGTAAGGATGTAAGGCTTAAAGGATACAAGTTGGTGCTTTTGTTATGAATACCACCCTAGCTGTACTCCAGGTTTACATACTGTAGGGTACAGTTTATAAACAGAAATATACTTGACACGCCTATAAAAGGAAACGGCATGAATGTGCTATAATTTTTGGTATGATATCGTATGATGAGTATGAACCGATGGTTATGGTAGATATGATGGTGTGAACGGGTTTTGTATGAAAGGAATTTGTATAAAACGGGGTTGGTCATTGTATAAAAAACAAGGTAGCAGCGCGACAGAAAATAGTCTCACTCGCAGAGTCTAAACTATCAAAAGCATAAGCATTAATTTGGTATTATTAATATGATCAACCGTCTCGGCTTCGATAGGACAGTCCCGCTTTCAAATACTTTCTGCCCCAGTAATAGACCCTATCAGAGGAGGAGTCATGTGATCTTTTGCTGGGACTGATAGGACCCAAAACCTAAGTTCTTTAACATATAAGTCGGAATAAAGATATTACTTTACTCTTGAGAATGGTATGGTTTGTATCAAGACAGTTGGATTTGAGGATAAGGATGTTTATATATTATTTTGATGAAGATAATAAATTCTAGAAATTAGAAAAAAAAAGTATCTTCAAAATCACAAAGGGTCCATCCACCAAAGTTTTTGACCTCAGCACAATCACGAATAATAAATAAAACTTTTAAGAACATTCTTGTCAAAAATCGAGTCAACAATGTTATGGTACGAGGTACACATGAGAACTTTCAATTTTGAGTTAAAATAAATTTTAAAAAAGTTTATAAAAAATATTTTTTAAATTTAAGTTTAATAATCATAACGTCCCTAATTTGTGTTAAAAAGTGGGTCACAGATCGGTTTTAACCGATTTCGTTAAATAAAGTACTTAACAATTCTATGAATAATTTTATACAAATTTTTTAAAAAGGCTCGCAATAAGTTTTCATGACCCAAGACATTTTGCAAAGTTTTTTTGATATATTCAAATATTTTAATTTTTTTTAATATTATATTTTTATATTTTTATATTTTTATATTTTTATATATTTATATTTTTATATTTTTATATTTTTATATTTTTATATTTTTATATTTTTATATTTTTATATTTTTATATTTTTATATTTTTATATTTTTATATTTTTATATTTTATATTTTAATATTTTTATATTTTTATATTTTTATATTTTTATATTTTTATATTTTTATATTTTTATATTTTTATATTTTTATATTTTTATATTTTTATATTTTATATTTTTATATTTTTATATTTTTATATTTTTATATTTTTATATTTTTATATTTTTATATTTTTATTTTTTATATTTTTATATTTTATATTTTTATATTTTTATATTTTATATTTTTATATTTTTATATTTTATATTTTTATATTTTTATATTTTTATATTTTTATATTTTTATATTTTTATATTTTATATTTTTATATTTTTATATTTTTATATTTTTATATTTTTATATTTTTATATTTTTATATTTTTATATTTTTATATTTTTATATTTTATATTTTTATATTTTTATATTTTTATATTTTTATATTTTATATTTTTATATTTTTATATTTTTATATTTTTATATTTTTATATTTTATATTTTTATATTTTTATATTTTTATATTTTATATTTTTATATTTTATATTTTTATATTTTTATATTTTTATATTTTTATATTTTTATATTTTTATATTTTATATTTTTATATTTTTATATTTTTATATTTTTATATTTTTATATTTTATATTTATATTTATATTTTTATATTTTTATATTTTTATATTTTTTATATTTTATATTTTTATATTTTTATATTTTTATATTTTTATATTTTTATATTTTTATATTTTTATATTTTTATATTTTTATATTTTATATTTTTATATTTTTATATTTTTATATTTTTATATTTTTATATTTTTATATTTTTATATTTTTATATTTTTATATTTTTATATTTTTATATTTTTATATTTTATATTTTTATATTTTTATATTTTTATATTTTTATATTTTTATATTTTTATATTTTTATATTTTTATATTTTTATATTTTTATATTTTTATATTTTTATATTTTATATTTTATATTTTTATATTTTTATATTTTTATATTTTATATTTTTATATTTTTATATTTTTATATTTTTATATTTTATATTTTTATATTTTTATATTTTTATATTTTTATATTTTTATATTTTTATATTTTTATATTTTATATTTTTATATTTTTATATTTTTATATTTTTATATTTTTATATTTTTATATTTTTATATTTTTATATTTTTATATTTTTATATTTTTATATTTTATATTTTTATATTTTTATATTTTTATATTTTTATATTTTATATTTTTATATTTTTATATTTTTATATTTTATATTTTTATATTTTTATATTTTTATATTTTTATATTTTTATATTTTTATATTTTTATATTTTTATATTTTTATATTTTATATTTTTATATTTTTATATTTTTATATTTTTATATTTTTATATTTTTATATTTTTATATTTTTATATTTTTATATTTTTATATTTTTATATTTTTATATTTTTATATTTTTATATTTTTATATTTTTATATTTTTATATTTTTATATTTTTATATTTTTTATATTTATATTTTTATATTTTTATATTTTTATATTTTTATATTTTATATTTTTATATTTTTATATTTTTATATTTTTATATTTTTATATTTTTATATTTTTATATTTTATATTTTTATATTTTTATATTTTTATATTTTTATATTTTTATATTTTTATATTTTTATATTTTTATATTTTTATATTTTATATTTTTATATTTTTATATTTTTATATTTTTATATTTTTATATTTTTATATTTTTATATTTTTATATTTTATATTTTTATATTTTTATATTTTTATATTTTATATTTTTATATTTTTATATTTTTATATTTTTATATTTTTATATTTTTATATTTTTATTTTTATATTTTTATATTTTTATATTTTTATATTTTTATATTTTTATATTTTTATATTTTTATATTTTTATATTTTATATTTTTATATTTTTATATTTTTATATTTTTATATTTTTATATTTTTATATTTTTATATTTTTATATTTTTATATTTTTATATTTTTATATTTTATATTTTTATATTTTTATATTTTATATTTTATATTTTTATATTTTTATATTTTTATATTTTTATATTTTTATATTTTTATATTTTTATATTTTTATATTTTTATATTTTATATTTTTATATTTTATATTTTTATATTTTTATATTTTTATATTTTTATATTTTTATATTTTTATATTTTTATATTTTTATATTTTTATATTTTTATATTTTTATATTTTTATATTTTTATATTTTTATATTTTTATATTTTTATATTTTTATATTTTTATATTTTTATATTTTATATTTTTATATTTTTATATTTTTATATTTTTATATTTTTATTATATTTTATATTTTTATATTTTTATATTTTTATATTTTTATATTTTTATATTTTTATATTTTTATATTTTTATATATTTATATTTTTATATTTTT